>OX578136.1:152933177-154133177 GCA_951213105.1 Amaurobius ferox
TGATGTCTGTGTGTGTGTATGTGTGTGTGTGTGTGTGTGTGTGTGTGTGTGTGTGTGTGTGTGTGTGTGTGTGAAAGTATGTGTGTGTGTGTGTGTGTCAGTGAGTCTGTGGAGACGATAACTGACGAACGAATGGACCGATTCGAACCAAATTTGGTACAAAAATCACAATCCGTAAACACTGGAAGCCTATTGCTTTTATATGCAATCGAATGTTAAGAACCCCCCTAAATTTTCGAATGAAATTTTGAAAAAATCGTCAAAAAATCAAAACCACTAATAAAGTTACGCAAATAGACATTTCTTATGTAATTTTTCATTAGAAAACGATTGACATAAATTTTGGAACGCTAACATGAACCGTTCTCGAGATATTGTTCATTTTTAAAAAAAAAAAGTATCAAAAAGTCATATAAAAAAAAATTCCTATTCAGAAACATGTTCACTTTTCATATGTAATACCATGCGATAAATTGGGTTACATCATTCTCGTGGAACTAGCTCATTCCATTCATGAGAAAATATACTTTTAGTAATACTTTTGTGTTTGAACGCCAATAGTCATTTATCTGCTGTAAGAATAACTTATTTCTTAGTGCATAACGCTTGGCGAGATTTTGGCGACGAATTTGGCGGAATGTCGCCAACTTGGCGACTTTTTGAAATGTTGCCAAATTAACGAAAATCTCGCCAAATGGATAAAAATGACGACTAATTGTCGAAAATTTAATATCTTGGAAAGAATATTAGTATCTACTATAAGAAAAACCTACTTTTTACTTTCCTTATATACATAATGTATAAGGAAAGTATTGTGACGGGGTCGAAAATTCGAATTCGAGTTTTCGACGGGAGAGCACGTTTCAAGCATCCCTGATCACGAATCAAACATTTTTGAAGTGATGTCTGTGTGTGTGTATGTGTGTGTGTGTGTGTGTGTGTGTGTGTGTGTGTGTGTGTGTGTGAAAGTATGTGTGTGTGTGTGTGTCAGTGAGTCTGTGGAGACGATAACTGACGAACGAATGGACGGATTCGAACCAAATTTGGTACAAAAATCACAATCCGTAAACACTGGAAGCCTATTGTTTTTATCCGTGATCGAATGTTCAGAACCCCCCTAAATTTTCGAATGAAATTTTGAAAAAATCGTTAAAAAATCAAAACCGCTAATAAAGTTATGCAAATAGACATTTCTTATGTAATTTTTCATTAGAAAACGATTGGCATAAATTTTAGAACGCTAACATGAACCGTTCTCGAGATATTGTACATTTTTCAAAAAAATTATGCAAAAGTCACATAAAAAAAAAAATTCCTATTGAGAAACATGTTCACTTTTCATATGTAATACCATGCGATAAATTGAGTGACATCATTCTCGTGGATCTAGCTCGTTCCATTCATGAAAAAATATACTTTGAATAATACTTTTGTATTAGAACGCCAATAATCAATTACCTGCTGTAAGAATAACTTTTTTCTTAGTGCATAACTCTTGGCGAGATTTTGGCGACGAATTTGGCGGAATGTCGCCAACTTGGCGACTTTTTTTAAATGTTGCCAAATTAATGAAAATCTCGCCAAATGGATAAAAATGATGCTAAATCAATGAAAATGACGACTAATTGTCGAAAAATCAATATCTTGGAAAGAATATTAGTATCTACTATAAGAAAATCCTATTACTTTCCTTATATACATAATGTATAAGGAAAGTATTGTGACGGGGTCAAAAATTCGAAATCGAGTTTTCGACGGGAGAGCACGTTTCAAGCATCCCTGATCACGAATCAAACATTTTTGGAGTGATGTCTGTGTGTGTGTGTGAAAGTATGTGTGTGTGTGTGTGAGAGTCTGTGAAGACGATAACTGACAAACGAATGGACCGATTCGATCCAAATTTGGTACAAAAATCACAATCCGTAAACACTGGAAGCCTATTGTTTTTATACACAATCGAATGTTAAGAACACCCCTAAATTTTCAAATGAAATTTGGAAAAAATAGTCAAAAAATCAAAACCACTAATAATGTTACGCATATAGACATTTCTTTTTCATTAGAAAACGATTGACATAAATTTTAGAACGCTAATATGAACCGTTCTCGAGATATTGCACATTTTTCAAAAAAATTATCAGAAAGTCATATAAAATAAAAAAAAAAATATTTCCTCTTGAGAGACATGTTCACTTTTCAGTAATACCATGCGATATATTGGATGATATTATTCTCGTAGATCTAGCTCGTTCCATTCATGAAAAAAGATACTTTGAGTAATACTTTTGTATTTGAACGCCAATATTCATTTATCTGCTGTAAGAATAACTTATTTCTTTGTCCATTATGCTTGGCGAGATTTGGCGACGAATTTTGGCGGAATGTCGCCAACCTGGCGACTTTTTGAAATGTTGACAAATTAACGAAAATCTCGCCAAATGGATAAAAATGACGCTAAATCAATGAAATAACGACTAATTGTCGAAAATTCAATATCTTGGAAAGAATATTAGTATCTACTATAAGAAAAACCTATTTATTTTACTGTAAAAGTGGTAAATTCATTACGTTATATAAGGAAAGTCATGTGTTGCCCACATCAGATTTTTTTTACTGTAAAAGTAGTAAATTAATTACATTATATAAGGAAAGTCATGTGTTGCCCACATCAGATTATATATATATATATATATATATATATATATATATATATATATATATATATATGTAAAAAATATATATATATATATATATTTAAATTCACGGAAAATCGCCTGTTAATCATATGGATTCCATTCAAAGTTTATTTGAAAGAGAATTTTTCGATCTTTCCGATGGCGTAAAGATGGAAACGCTGTGATAATATTTTTGATCGCTAAGAAATCAATTTGTTTGCAAATGTATAAAATAGCTAAAAAAACTAATTAGAGATTTAAAAAAATAACGCTTATGTGCACCTTCCCAGGTTCTGCTGTATCATGTATCATGTTTCATGGCGGTACGACGTTTAGATTTCCCGCTATAGACTGCATAGACGGACACACACACACACAGACATCTTTATTTAAGTAAGATGAAAGAACATGAATATATTTTTTAATTTTAATTTTAGGAATCTGACACACACACAGACATCACTTCAAAAATGCTTGATTCGTGATCAGGGATGCTTGAAACGTGCTCTCCCGTCGAAAACTCAAATTCGAATTTTCGACCCCGTCAGAATGCTTTCCTTATACATTATGTATATAAGGAAAGTAATAATATTTTAAACAGATATTCAAAAGAAATTCTGTTGCTACGGTAACCAACAGGTCAATCTGCAAAGGTCATGAAGTTAGAAAGAAGGAGATAAAACTTCTATGGATGATACGTTTGAAAAGGCCATAATGCTTTGAGAATTATATCTAGGTGTCGCTAGTGTTACTAAAGTAGCTGCTATTTAGTATATGTATTTTTGATTATTTTTAAATTAAGAATTCCCTAATTATGAGTATAATTAACTAGTACGTTTTCATAGTTGTAAGACAGAGTACAGAATATAGGGAGGTAACAGTAATTTGAAAGGTAAAATTATTTTGAATACTTAAGAATTCTCTTTATTGTTTCAGTTCTACTTTGCATTGCGCTAATAATTTATTTTTACAAAATTGAAAGTTTAAATAGATATTTTAGGCCTTTCGCACATAGAAATGCATGCAATACAGGGCTACTTATTGTATTATATTATCCCAGCGTCACTTGAAACCTAAATTATTGTCTCAAAAAATACTGACGTTATTTTAATATGAAGTTTTAACTCCTTACTTTTACCTCCATGGCTTAGATAATGGGTGTATAAAGACAAAACTTAACCAGATTATAGCGTCCATAAAGTATCAAATTAATATTACTGCGAGTATAATGTCAAATTGCCACAAGTATATACCCCAGCTAAATATTCCAGAACGAGATTTAAGAATGTTAAAATTAAAAAAAAGAGTTGTTTTATAATGTATAAATAAATTAATTAAATGATCATCGGAGAATTGAATACCTCGTTCTTTCTGTTTATAAAAAGTGGCAACACAACATCTTTATGCATTGCATTTAATTTTCTGACCTATTATTTTATCTGTTTGGAAAATATTTTTTGTATAGGATACATCTACACAAAAATGGTAAATTTAATTTTGATTTTCTTCTTATTCTTTCAGCTATATGCATACAAAAATTAGTTGAGCTGAAAACCTTACACTTAGTATAAGTATTTGGTTAATTTATGATAGAATCGTCAAGATTTATTATGCGTCATGATAAAAATTAAACGTTCCATTTATTATCCTTTTCCATTTTGTGCAATATTACTAATACAATTAATTTTAAAATTTTCAAAGCTGTTCGTTGCGGAACAACATGTTTGTCGGGACACGAATATTAACATTATTAAATGGAATGAATAGTTAGTTATTCCATAGTATTCTATTCGTTTTAAAATAGTAATTAATTATGTCTATAGAATTAAACAGGAATTAAATTGAATATTTTTAATACGAAGTGCTTTTTCTCTTTTAGGAAAAGAAGCTGTTAGGGTTTCAAATCTTCATAATGAGTTTGTCACTTGCGGCCGCAAAGGCTCAGTTTGGTAATGTATCAATGGATTTCCATTCATGGTTGCTTTTTATTAGCTTCTACAGTGTGGTCCTAACGCTTGTTGTTGATGTTGTTGAGACCCAGACCGTCCGACCTACCAGAAAGGTGTAAGGTAACTGTTTGGACGGCCGGGAAGTGCCACCCAATTTAGACCGAAACCCAGTGGAGGAGGCATCCAGAGGGACCGTACCCTCCTTCCCCTACCACCAACCTCTCGGAAGGGTCCTAACGCTTGTGGAATTTCTCATACATACACTATCCCAGGGGCGTCTCGAGCAGTGTTTCTTTCAGGACTTTTTGGCCGGGGGGGGGGGGGCGAATGAAATTTTAAGGGGGCAAGTTTTCTATTTCCCCTATATAAATTTATCACATAAATAGAAACTAGATTAACATAAAATGTCTCCGGAGGGAATGCCCCCCCCTCCCCCCAGGAGGTATACCTGAAAGAAGCACTGCCGAGGGCCAAACAGCCCAAGCGACAGCTTGGGACCTCATACATGCATAGGGCCCAAAATTCTATTCCAGAACATAAAGTGGAAAGACTAACGTATATATTAAGTCTTTTCATGAATTCGTATATTTTTTCTTAACTTGTTAAAAACAACATGGTTAAACAGTCGGATAATCGATTTTTCGGATTAAGAATTATCGGATATGTGACTTTATACCGTATTTATTGTTCAGATGAGGCTTTTTTATGAAAGTTTGCTTGGGGCCTCAACAAACCTCGGTACGCTATTGCATTATCCTGCCAGGTATTCTTTCCATGCGGAATCTAAAAAAACTGCGACAACAAAAGTTCGCCATTTGGCTTTTCTAATGCAATTATATGATAAAAAATCTAATTGCTCAAATTTAAAAATGATTTTGTAGGAAAACCGATAAGATTCTGCAGTACAGTTATACTATGTGATTGATTGTGTGAGTGCTAAATTTCAAAGCTATTTTTCCTCCTCAAAATTTATAAAGTGCATTGTCAATCAAATTTTCGTATGGATCCCTTATCTCCATCGAAATATATCGAGTTTCCCTACCACATACATACGTACATCACTTAAATATTTTAAACTCAGCGCCGCTGATAGAATTTTCCGAGGGCCCCTACGCCGCAAATGCACGGGCCCAAATATTATTCCCTATTTCACAAATTATTGACCTTCGCACAAACTTTATGCAACCACGGCCCCATCATTTTGTCACCCCCCCCCCCCCCACCTCCCTGTGTCTGTACTAGGTGTTAGACAGCCATACGATCAGGTATATAGCAGTGTTTTTGCTGCCATAAAAATGGCGAAATCGGTCCATGAATGCTGCACTTTGCATGGGAACGCGGTCCTTACTTTAGCTCTTCCCCTCCGCCATTTTGGCGGAATCTGTGACTATGGGGGACATAAAATTATGAAGAAGATTCCCTATCATCCGCCCGCTTGCAGCACTTGCGACCCTAAAATTCCCGTAGATACAGACCATGCATATCTCCTAATCAATATTAATTACTGTACGACCCCCTAACAAAATATAATAACTATACAGCCACAACCTCATGACAAAATATCAATTCTATACGACCTCCAAACAAAACGTAATTGAAATTTACTATATTTTGAATCAAGAATATTCAATTTCCACAAAGCGACAGCATGGGAAATTAAACTTCCTTGCGGAGATATTGAACTATCGTCAAGTTGATGATATTTTCCCAAATTTCCATACTCAACAGGGTTCGCTGAACTGTTATTTGAGACACTCTTCCGGTAGCCCCCTGGTTCATTCGGTTAGTGAGTTGTTCCACTATAGATCGGTCCTCACGAATCTTCGGAGCAGACGTTCACCTCTCACATCAATGGCACGTGATATTACGCAGCTTCCGCGTCACTTATTCGCAATGGTGTCATTTCTCCATTGACATACACTTTAACCACAGCAGCACGCGAACAGTTCCCAAACTGCGCTGTTTCGGAAATAACGCCACCCTTGTCCCGAAACCCGATAATCATTCCTTTTTCCAAATCTGATTAATCGCTTCTTTTAGCCGTGACAGCAAGTGATATGTTTTCAAAATGCCTTCCCCACCCTTATATACCCATCAAGACAGATCACGACTTCTTTTATTGGCTACGCGCTGTCGACGTCAAAAATAGGTGGTGGTTACATAATGTGACTCGACCCTCTAAAAGTTTGAATATTTCATATCGATATTTATTTCACAGAGTATTAGATTTAACATTACACTTGCATTAAACTTAGTTAATTCAGCAATTCTACTTCATTCTTCAGACCGAACATTGTTCATCATGGATCTTTCAATAGGAGCGGAAGTGTCTGGTAAAAAATATACCTCAAACTCAGCTGAAATGCGGTATTAACAATTTTTGATTCATGAAATTCTAATTTTGAATCTTTACAGTTTCTTTTCTTCACAGTTTATTTTCATTATTTCCCACGTGTCGCAGTTCGAACACTAGAATTTTTTAGCAATCATTAAATAATTCATTTACGCTTATAGTAGCATTTTCAAGTACTTCATTAAGTTCTTCTGTAGCTGTTTTAATCGCAATCAATGTAATATCGCGATTCCTTAGTCATAACAATTACACTTCCCTCCAAAACTTTATTCCAGAAGATAAATTTCAAACCGGTACGTATTTTTGAATCGGGACAATCCCGATCTAAACAGGACATATGATAAGCCTAAAAATAAGAAAATATATAAAATGCTATATCCTGTACGCATTCATCTTACACAGGTAACATATTTTAAAATCTTGTACCTTTCATGCACTCTGCATTTTTATGTTAAATTATTTTATTAAGTAAAACTTATTAAAAGAGTGATTTCCAATATCTATCTCGCTTTTAATAGTACCAAAGCAATTTTAATTTCCTTATATACATAATGTATAAGGAAAGTATTGTGACGGGGTCTAAAATTGGAATTAGAGTTCTCGACGGGAGCGCATTTTTCAAGCATCCCTGATCACGAATCAAACATTTTTTAGGTGATGTCTGTGTGTGTGTGTCAGTGAGTCTGTGGACACGATATCTCACGAACGAATGGAGCGATTCGGATGAAATTTGGTACAAAAATCCCAATCCGTGAAGACTGGAAGCCTATTGTTTTAAAACAGAATTAAATGTTCAGAACCCCTAAATTCTCGAGTGAAATTTTGAAAAAATCATAAAAAAATCAAAATCTTTAATAAAGTTACGCAAATAGATATTTCTTATATAATTTTTCTTTAGAAAACGATTGACATAAACTTTAGAACGCTAGTATGAACCGTTCTCGAGATATTGCACATTTTTCAAATAAATTTATCAAAAAATCCCATAAATTAAAAGAAAAAAATGAACTGTTGAGAAACATGTTCACTTTTCATATGTAATATCATGCGATAAATTGGGTGACATCATTCTCGTGGATCTAGCTCGTTCCATTCATGAAAAAAGGTACTTTTGTATTGGCGAGATTTTGGCGACGAATTTGGCGGAATGTCGCCAACTTGACGACATCTCGAAAGGTTGCCAACTTAACGAAAATATTGCCAAATGGATAAAAATGACGCTAAATCAATGAAAACAACGACTATTTGACGAAAATTTAATATCTTGGAAAAAATATAAGAATCTACTATAAGAATAATCTATTTTGTTTTTACTGTAAAAGTAGTAAATACATTGCATTATATAAGGAAAGTCATGTGCTGTCCACATCAGATTTTCCAATTTAAAATGCCAATCGCTCAGCCTAGCCCAGAATCGCATGCTACGATACTGGATACTATTAGATGGTTCGCAAGGGTCGATGCCTCACAGTTCAGAAGCCCATAACAAAATCATAATCCAGCCCTGATTCTAACACCTCACTTTATCAAAATTTATAATTAGTCATCATATGCCGAGCAATCTGGAATTTATAAGTTCCGTAATTCAGTTGGTTAACTATTGTTTTAATGCAGTTTGTGTCCACAAAATGTGCTATTCTGATAATCGGAAAGGTGTGTGCATATGAGGAGGGATTCACTAAAGCGTGTTCCATATATTTTATTTTATGTTTCAGGTAACGTACAGAAAGGTTTTGAAAAAGTGAAAAATGATACCAAAGCAGGGATGGTCGTAGTCAGTAAGACCGTCCAACAATACTATGGAGTCTTCATGAAAAGTGAGTATTTAATTTTGCTCTCTTTTTAAATGCAAACAGCTATATCAAGGCAATTTAACGTAAAATCTAATAAAAGTTTCCCTTGCTTTGAATGGGCGTCTCTGTATACTTACTACACTGGTCGGCATCCATTTCCTTCCAGAAATAAATTGGACAGATTTTCTTTGGGAATATGTTCTTAAAATTCTAATTCTAATCGTGAAATAGGCTATCTATCTACAGACAATTCTATCTAATTCTAGTTTTTCATATCATGTATCTACTTATAAAAATGATAGAAATAGGTGCATTTGTTCTTGAGTCATCATGTCCACGCCTTCAAGACACACAGACAACTCTTGAAAGGGATTTAAGAGATCTAAAAACGTGTTTATCTGACAAAATCACGAATTTGAAACTTTTAAGGAAGACAATACTTTAATAATAATACAATACGGAAAATAAAAACTGTGAACATAGATCGAAAAATCTTACTGGTATAATAAAGACAAATTATTGACTTCCTGTAAATTTTCTAATTTTGAAACTTTGATGAAAAGGCTCCAAATGCTCCAATAAAGACGGAGGAATAATAACAATGTATTAAAAAATACATTGTTATTATTCCTCAGTCTTTATTGCAGCATTTTCTCTCCCCCTGTGCATGCACACGATAAAGCTTGCAAGAACAAATATGCCAACATAAAATGTTGTACTTAAGATACTATCTCAAACTATCAGTTTATGAGTTCAATATTTATAATTTTCATAAAGATGAATTATGCGCAACTTCTTTTTATCTGGTCTGTGAAAAGTTACATAAAGTCGATTCTTACGATACTAAAATTAAATCTTTTTCAAGATATTAGATTTTAGTTTTTAAGAGATACCTTAAAACTGCGCAAAATGTATCAACAAAAACTGCATATTGAATGTTTTCAATTATTGTTATGATTCAATTGTCTGCGAGGTAAAGGGCATTTTAATAAATATAAATCGAATAATAGATAAAAAAAAATCAATTTTAAACAAGAAAGGTCAATCATGCATAAAGCATTGATTATGAACTTTCCAACTTCAATGCAATTTTATTTAAACATCTCTAAAATGCGATATATTCCACGGTAATATTTTTAAAATTATCATATTATTACAATAATTTATTATATTTGAAAACTTCATCGAAAACAAATAAAATTTATTCAAACAACATCATCGAAATATAACACTCCTGGCTCTCTCTATAAAAGCAGCATTTCATTCATCACAATACTATAATAATTTATTATAAACTTAAGACCATGGAGATACAAGTAATTAAACTCTATGCTTAAAATTTCATCGAAAAAATCGTCTGCTTCTCTGCGTAACAATGAATATTTGATTCATATCAGCTATATTGCAGACTCCATGAGCTAAATAATTTTGCGTTAAAGAAATGCAGCAATTCTTATACAACTTATTCTACATCTTTTGGTATTTACATTCTCCTTAAGTGAAGATTAGGCTTCGTTGTAGAAATAATCAAAGTTTGATAATCATTTAAATTCAAATATATTGTAATTGCGTTGTTTCAGTATGTAGATGCACAGAATTTAAGAAAAATAGAGCGGTTTTAGGGCAGATACAATATTAAATATGAATTAAAAAGAACTTCAAAAATCACGATTTTGACACAAGATGAATGCCATATTTTATTTTGAAGCAGGTCACGTGATCTCTTCATATAAAAGGTGTAATTATTATTTTAATTTTTATTTAAAAAACTACTGAATACATTTTGTCGAAATTTTTTTATATATTTTATGAGATAATTTGAATATTTCCTAAAACTTTCGAAGCAATTTGTGAATTTTAAATCCCCTTAAAAAATGTTTGAAAAATTAGATCCCACAGGGCTCAATGTATTTCATTTTTTCAACCTGGGGTCAATCCAAAAATAATTGGGTGATATTAATCATTTATATTCCCATAGGTCCCACAGACCATCTGAAGAACATAGTAAAATTTCATTTTGATAAAGTCATTTTTATGGCAGTTATCGTGCTAACGGACAGACAGACAGAATGAACAAAGTCATAAACACTGTTCAACTATTTTGTAAAGTGTTAACAAAAGGGAAAATAAATTCAATAAGCAACTATGACAATTACCTTTCTACATTTGCATTGCATCTGCAAAAGCAATACTGAAAGTTATTTATATAAATCTAGACTCAAGTGCATATCTTTAAAAGTTTAAATCTCACATGTTGTCCTTATTCGTATAAAATGTGGTCACTAGAGAAAGTTAATTTATGATAACCTGTGCGCTCGAAATGACTGGTGGCCATTTAAATGTCCCATCGATATACTGTATGAAAATTGTTGATAACCTTCCAGAATATCAAAAGCCCTTTCAGGTTTAAGCTTAAAAGTGGAGCACACTTTCTATTTTTCCGGCCGCCCATTAAACTGCTCCATGTCCAAGTATGAGCTGGTCGGCCTGGGCTTTCGACACTTTCTATTTCTGTAACACATGTTAAATACAAAAATATTTTGAATCATATATTTCCACATGCGACAAAATGATTTAATTGTGACAATTAGAAAAATATCACATTAATTTATACAGTTATTTCTTTGTTCCAGTTTTAATTGTTGGCAGTGAAGATTTCAAATTTCGAATTTATTGTTCCTAAAAGGCAAAGTGGTATAAGTTCTTTTAAAATCCCATTGTCATCCATAATCCGAATTTTTCAATGATCTGGAACCTGAGATGGATCGAATGAAACCTAAACCAAGATTCTAGTTAACAGAAGAAGTGTTTGAGCATTAAAGAAAGTGGTTTTGAGTTTTTTTATTACTCCTTTGCACCAATAATGGTGCAAAGGAATTAAGGGAAAAAATTAAGGGCGGGGGGCATAAGCCCCCGCCCTTAATTTGCATTTCTAGAATTTTTCCTTGGTCTTGGGAAAAACTGAGAAAAATCAAATTACACCAAATGTCTTGTTACATCACCCCCACACTCAGTCATGTAGATGTTCAAAAATCTTGTCACATAAGTAATGTAATTAAGCTGAATCGCTACATGACTAACTACATTTTCCCCCCTTTTTGAAGGTATGCAGTCTGACTTATGGTTGGCAGTGGGTTTAACAGTTGCCTTGACGTTTGGTGCATGCGTGGCTATTTACTTTCTGACACAGACTATGATATGTGCATATGACTGTCTTCTCTGCAACTTCTGCAGGAAAAGAAGACGATGAAAGAACTTGATGTATGTTTTAATTATTGTAAACTCCTGTAATATATTGCTGTTATTTATAAAAAATATATATATATTATTTTAAAAGCCTGGCAATGAGTTAGAAAAACAAATTCAGTAATATGTTAATGCTGTTAGAAAACCTGTATTGCATAAAAATTTTTAAAAAGTACATAAATTAGTATTTAAAGCATATATTTTCTTACTATTATTTCAAGTGTAATGGCTATCATTTTTGACAAAATAGTTTTAATATGCCTATGGGAAATTTTGTATATATTCAGCAATTGTGTAAAATGCATTGGAACCGATAAACAAAGTTATAGAATGTAGACATATACCGATGTATCATACACAGACATGCTGTCACTACTTTTGCAGACACCTACCAATCCAATTATAAATCCTGTCTTTTCTATTTTATATAATAATGGCACAAACTAATTTTGCCATATTTGTAACCTAGAATTCTTAAATATTTGTATTAGCAAATTCAATTTCATTTTCTAATATGAAGTAATAAAAACTGACTTGAATTTAACCAAATGAAACAATTATCATTTTAGAAGTTTATGTGAAAACATTCCAAACTACACTACATAAGTTACTCCCATAGTTCCATCTCATTAACATTTTAGTTTCCGTGCCAGTCATCTGTGACTCATAACAGCTTTGCTATCATTGTTGATGCACATCAGCTTGTTACAGACAACATTTTAAAAATCAATAAGGTCCTTGCACTTATTGACTGAAAATAGATAGATTTTAGATTTATTAGAAGTGAATAATTAATTCATAAAATATCACACTTACAAACTTCCCATTCAGTCTTCTCAACAAACATGCATAACATTTATATATATATATATATATATGATCTGAAATTATCTACCAAATAAGAAACCAATGCAAAAACATATTAGAAATGAGTTTTTTTATTTTACAAAGAATGGCTTCTTTTTGTACAAACAGAAATTTATCACACACATTAAATGAATATGAATGTTTGAGGAGCAATTTCATTTCACCGCCAGCAGTTAATGATATGAATAAAGGAACAGAAAAGGAAATTTTGATTCCTAGAGCATAAGTTTACACCTATGAACAATGAGATAGAAAGTGGAAAGTTAAAATTTAAGTATAATTATTTAAGCATAATTTATTTAAAAAAAAACAATAACTATCATAATTTCCAGAAGAAAAGCCACAAAATGTAAGTTTAAAAAGTTGATTATTATCAAGTGTTACATACATTTCAAAGAGGAGAAATGGGACAGAAGTTTAGTGGTTTACTATGCCAAAATATGAGAGTTTGGGATAAAGTGCCAAAAATTGCCAGGGAAAAAAAGCACATAGTATAAGTCAAACACATATTAAACAACATACTTTGGACCACTGTAAAATGTTCATATTACAAGTTTGAAATATGGGAAATTTTAAATGATTTAACGAAATAATCATTGCAGTGCTTAAGTATAAAAATGTTGAAAAATTAAAATAAAGCTGAAAGTCTGTAATTACATGCTTAACAGAAATAGTACTTGAATAACTTATTTTTATATTTATTTCTGTGTTTAATTATTAATCACATCATGTTAATCAAAATTTTTGATTTTCTCTCTTAAGGAAAGAATTTTCTATTTAATACAATTTTTTTTTAATGTACAAAAGTAAAACATCTAGGCTTCGAAAAAATGCAAAATACTGAAAGGCAATTACCAATGCAATCACATTCTGAGAAACAAGAAAAGCAACCTGTTCCAAATGTTTACTACACCTTCTCTCTCCCTAGAAGAGTAGTGCAACACTACCATAAAGATACTAGAGGAGAGGATATATATATATCGAGTGTTTCACAAAGTGTATTGTTCAAAAAGAATATAAACTCAACAGCTAATCACAAAAGTAAAGTGAAATATAAAAAATAATCAGCAAACAGAGGAAAATTTAGCGAGGAGATTTTAGTGATAAATGCCCCCACTCCCTCCTCCCAAACTGATAATTTTTTATATGGTCCCAAGTAAATAATAGTCAATTAATAAAATTTGCACCCCATTTAATTAGTGCAAAAGGAATTTACCTGATATCTTATTATTAAATATTTTTCCTTCGATTGCAAGTGATGAACCAATAATTGTTCAACATTAAATGGCAGCAAACTACAATTGACAGATTTCCTGTTTAAAATAGATTTGCAGATGTCCCCATATTTTCTTTCAGAGGAAGTTAATTATTAGCACTTGCATTTTAGATAAAATAGAATAAATCAAAAATTTGGAATTTTGGATATCTCAGCTAATTTTTTTTATCGAAAGGTACCAATTATATTTCTTTTACCCTAATTAAGTGCTGCACAAATGTTACTAATTAATTTTTTTTTTTTATTGGCAAGAAGAAAAGGTGGCCAAATAAAAAAAAATAAATTTTGCACTTTAATTATTGTAAACTTTTTTTTTTTTTTTTTGGGGGGGGGGGGGGGGGGGGGGGTAACAACTCAAAAATTCTCCTCTGTTTGCTGATTATTTTTCATATTTCACTTTACTTGACTAACAGTTAATAAAAATTTTTCAACTGTTTGTCAAGTTGGTCATTCCTTTCAGACACTCTTTGTGAAACACCCGGTATATATGAGTGCTATTACTGAAAAGATATACATAGCATATTTGTTATTATATGCCTTCAAATGCTTAACTGGCAGCTTTTTATTTTTAACCGAGATTGCAAGTGGAAAAGGTATTCTGGTGAAACTTTTTGCAGCTTGTTTTAAATGGGATATTGCTCTTATTACACATTATAAATGTACACTGTTTTAATATTACACCAAACTTTCTCCGAAAATCCCTTCTCTTAACCAGGGTTTCATCTTGGTCGTTTAAGTGAATTGAACTGCATTTATTTTCATATCTGATAACATGAAATTCTACAACTATACTGGTTATGTGAGGAAAGTATACAAGAATGACTGCTGGAAATATTTTGTTCAATGGTAACATTTACAATTTACAGGACATTCTTGTTCATTTTCCCCCCTTCAAATTTTTCTTATCATAATCATAGTGCTGGAGTTTTTCTCTGAATTAATAGTACACAGTTATCTTTAGTTTATGAATACCAAAGAGTTTATTCCTAAAAATAATGAGTTTAAATATAACTTAAGTTGTTCATAAGTTATTTAATATTGAGAAAATGTGGTAACTGATAGGTAGACATCATAAAAATAAACATGTATCAAAAATTATAAATATAAAATGATTTATTCAACAATTAACACAATAAAATCAACACATTTTTAATATTCCTGAATATATTAAAGCAGAAGAATTTCATGTATTTTACTTAAAATTGATGACACTTTATAGATGCTTTCTGAAGAAAACTAAACAAGTAACTATTACATACTATTACTTGTAGCTTAGAAAACTTCTACCGTTGAACAAAAAGATCAAAAATAGGAGTTTCCTAAGTTACAAGGGGCATTAAACCTGGACTTTAAATTGCGATAGGAAGAGTTTTTACTGTTTTTTAATATACAATAAAATAAGCCTTTGTTTTAACAATGCACATTCAATCCATTACATAATGATTTTTTTTAAACTAGTGTTTACAAATTTACACAAGAGCATGTTCTCAAACAATTCAAGTTTAATCAGTATGACATGAATGTTCAATACAGATAATTATTTTTATTTCAAAATCAAAATTCTTTAGTATGTACAAATGTTCATTGAAAAAGAATACTATATATGTGACAATAAAATTCAAGTACTGCCTGTTGACAAAGAATGAAAGGAGTAAATTATTTTGTAAAAATTGCATAGTATTGGCATTTTAATGGAAAACAACTCAGAAACAGTATTACTAAAAGATGTGCCAAATCAACTTTACTTAATTTGATAGAAAATTTTAGTCTCATTGGGTAATGTTATGAAGGTTCACAGTATTATAATTCAATATCAATGCGTCTCCTCCTCTAATTAGTGTGAATGAAAATATCCGTGAAAAATAAAAATCTTTGTCAATCGCTGTGGGCTTATCAGAAACATTTTTTATTTCTTTGTAACTCAAAAAATTTCACTGTATGCATGTATATTTCTTGCATACTTTTTAAACATAAAATAATCATTGGGGTCATATTAGGGTTAAAGGGTGAATGGCATAATTCTTACAAGCCACAGTTTAAAATGACAGCAACTTTCACTCTTGGATATTATAGAAAACAAAGAAATTAACAAAGCTGTTTAGTATCCCTCGCTTGAGGTAAATGATACTTCTGTTTTAGAGAATATTTTTTTTTTTACCTCAGCCCATAAATTGGAGACAGTACATTGATTTTAAAGGGATATATATATATATATATATTGAAAAACAGTAAAAAGTTCCCTCGCGTGTCTAGTATCCCTCGCTTGAGGTAAATGATACTTCTGTTTTAGAGAATATTTTTTTTTTTACCTCAGCCCATAAATTGGAGACAGTACATTGATTTTAAAGGGATATATATATATATATATTGAAAAACAGTAAAAAGTTACCTCATATCAACTTCATTACCAATAGATAGCTTTTCTAGTATCCCTCACTTAAAAAGTATTATTAGAAATTATACAATGTGTTTTCCTAAGCTCATTTCAAACAATAAATATGTACACAGTTAATAAGCTTTTCAAAACAACGAAGAAAGAAAAATGTTCATTTCTTTCCGGTTAATAAAGTAATTAAATAAAGGTAAAAGCAATGCATTATAGAAATTTATGGTTTCTTGAACCATGATGAATGCTCCTGAACTGTCCAACATTCTATATTGAAATTATTTAATTTAATTTGATAGTACACCAACATAAAGATTTAAGAACACTTGTCAAACATAATTTAATCACAAGAATGGGAAACACTAGTGAAAAATTATTTCAGTTTAAGAACAATTAACACTATTTAGATACACCCATAGCAAGTCGAGAAGAAACTAAACAACCCATATAATCAGACCAGTCAATGTTGATGTTCATTAATACCTTCACAAAAGGCAGTATAGACATGAACCAAATATGTAAATTTATTTAAGAGTAGAAGTCAGCATAACTGTCTCATCAAGATAAGTAAAAACCTGTCAATAATTATTCACCCATGATAATTGAAGCACTTAATAGAAGTTTTAGGTAGGTATAATACAAAAATGCTAAACGGATTAGGAATTTGTACGGAACTTTCTAGCTTTATTCTTGCCTTCGACAGGCTAGTTCCATCACTGTGGTAAACAATGTTCAATACTTTCTATCATAGCACTCAATTTGAAATGAATTTTTCCGTTTTCATAAATACAGAATAATAGACAGGTCTTTTATCTTGGTCAGACAGAAATTTATTTACCCTTGTTAAGTAAGACAAGTATCATGCAGAGCATAGAGTGGTAAATTTTGTGAACATATTTTAATAAAATTCTTTATTTCCATTTTAGAAAGTAAAAATATTGAATTTTCTGCAAGATAGGCCAAACAAGCTTTTAATTAAAAATCCAATATTAATACTTTTTATTTTTCATGATAAAGCAGTGGTTCATAACCTTTCTTTTGTTCGTGAACCTCTTTTAACAATAAAAAGTTTCCTATCTCCAGAAATTTCAAATCCCTTTTCCACTTGCCCAATATTTCCTAAAAAAAAAAAGTATAAACTGTACAGTAATTATAATTAATAACATCATTTTATTCATGTATCAATATTACAGCTGTTCTTAAGACATTCTGTTTTATTTATATTTTGTAATTTCTTTTTATAACTCCCCCAAAAATACTCTACAAAGCATTAAAGAAATTCATGAATCAACTGGCTATAGACCACTGCTCAAGTCTACAAAAATATTTTTTAAAACTATCCAAAAAGCAAACAATCAATTTAGAAATATATTTTAACTTTCTAAGATAACTTGATATTTCCAAGTCTTGTGTATGCCAGTATCATTTTACATATACTGTGGCAATTTTTATTGCCACTACTATACTGGGCTACACTTACAGGGTGGCCACTCTTCGAACATATTGAAATTCCGACTTTTCCAGGTGAATTGAAAAGAAATTCCAGACCAGTAATTTTAACATAAAACGTGTGCACGCCCCTATTTAGTTACAAATTTGATTAAAGAATCTTAACAATTTAACTGCACTATCCAAAGAGTTATATTAAATCAGGAGAAAAAAATATGCATATTTTTTTTGTTTTTACAAATAAATTTTGACATTTTTAATAAAAAATACATGTAAATGCAGTAAAATTGGACTACTGAAATATTTAAAAGAATTTAATGGTTTTCATTGAAGACATAAAAAGAAACAGTCTAAACTGATGTTCTTAAATATGGGCATTGCAAATTGCTCACAATGACAGACATCATAAAAGATATGCAATAACTACACTATAACAAGACACAGCCATTGAATAATTAATGTCAATTCAGCAATGTCAAAAGAATGTCATTAAAATAGAAAAAATATAGTAAAATGTATTTAATACATTTGATGCCAACCTCTGAAAGGAGTCATCAGTAGAAAAATCAGGAGTTTTCAGTAAAACCGCATCGACCATCAGTAAGATTTTATGTATATTAACAATATATATTTTAAAACCTTAGAATAAGTTCAAAATGCAGTTTTACTAACTTAACTGAGTTAATTAAAACTGAATGACACTATTTATGTGAAAATAATTAAGAAATTAACCTTTATAATTAACCAAAATATGAAAATAAGCTAGTTTAGTCAAGTTAAGGTGCAACAATAGGAAGATGGAGATCGATGGAAAAGGATAATTCCGTACTCTCGGCAACGCCCGAGGGGGAAAAAAACTGAATTTCGCGATCGTACTATTTATGTGAAAATAATTAAAAAATTAACCTTCATAATGAACCAAAATATGAAAATAATCTTGTTTAGTCAAGTTAATGTGCTACAATAGGGAGATGGAGATCGATGGAAAAGAATAATTGCGTACTCTCGTCAACGCCTGTGGAAAAAAAAACTGAATTTCACGATCGTACTATTTATGTGAATATAATTATAAAATTAGCCTTTATAATCAACCAAAATATGAAAATAAGCTAGCTTAGTCAAGTTAATATGCAATAAGGGGATGGAGATGGATGGAAAAAGACAATTGTGTACTCTCAGCCAAGCCCGAACAGAAGACTGAATTGCGCAATCTTATAATTTAAGCAAAATATAATTTGTTTAGTAAAATATTTAATTTACGTGCACTATAAAAATAAATTATGTCTATTGTTCTGATATGAAATCATTAAAAGAAGAAAATGGATGTAAACTTATAATTTTGGTCTCTCAGCAAAGCAGGGAATATGAACTGAATGGTAGGATGCATGGATTTCACGGGATTTTCCGTAGTTTTGGGAGTAATTTCCATAAAACCGTAAGATGAAGTAAATATCCGTACAAACTACGGAAAATCCGTAAAAGTTGGCATCTCTGTACTTGGTGACATTTGTTCAAAATGACGCACAAACTCCGCATTTTTGCTTTTATACGGAATCAAATGGACACATGGCAACCTTTATTTAGCAGTTACGAGTACAGCGTAATACTTGGCGAAATTTTTCGAAAATGGCATACAAACTGGGCAGTTCTATTTTTATATGGACAACTAGCAAAAAAAAAAAAAAAATCCAGAATGTTCACAAAATTCCCTGACTTTTCCAGGTTGAGTGGCCACTCTGACTTACTATACTGGGGCAACTTTTATTGACACTTATAACCCCAACGTAAACTCTTACAGTTTTCTTTGTTATAATTTCAATGTGTTTATATTTACGAAAATATATTTTATAGCTAATAAAAACAAAACTACAAAATGTTTTATCATGTATGGGATATTGTTAGAAGATTAAGAACATTTAATGGGAGGGGGGGGGGGGAATTTAATACTTAAGTCATTCATATTATATTTTTACAAGGGACCTTCAATAAGCTTTAAATTACCTTAGAACTTTGAGGGAAAAAATATATATAATTAGTTGAATTGCAAAATGTTAAAACTTTAATTTTAAGATGGGATTTTGCTTAATAAGGCTATTTATGTAAAATAATTATATTTTTAATAATAGAAGGTTGGTACAGAAATAAATATATGGAACTGGCTGATGAGCAAAAATCTTGTACTGTATATGATTAACATGGTTGTGAGGAAAAGGTTAGTTTAGATTCTTAATTTTAAAGAAAGCATATTTAGCAGCAAGTATTCATCAAATTTTGAAGATTTAACTTTTACTAGGAAGTAATATAAAATTATTCGCTTTTCTAAACATATTACCTTCAGATATAAGAACTCAAAAATGCATTTCAGATGCTAACTAAAATATACTTTAATGGAATAAGAAATTTTTAGTTTATTTAATACTCATTTTATATACAAAATGATTATAAAACAACTACAATGTAAATCAATAACAATTCATGAGTACTTTAAAATTGCTAGCTCCATTGTTTTGTATACACAAAGTAAAATAAATAAGTCAAATTACAAATGAAGAGTTAATAATAATAAAAAATCAATATTTACATATTTTATCACTCTAGCTCTAAAGTACATGAAACTGTGATAAAATAAAAAGATATAGACAAAATCAAGTGAACAGCTTTAATCAACTTTGTAAAAGTCTGCACAAATGAAGGATACAGATTTTTAAAAAGTGTCAGTAGAAACTTCTTTTTATACACAGAATATGGCAAATCAAATAACCAATAAATATATAGTATGATTTTGTACATAAACAATGAAAAAAAAAATCATAACATAAAATGCTGCACAAATAAAATTAAAAAAGCAAATAATTAATGTGAAAACACATTATGGGTTTCCTTTCTCAGTACAAACAAACTCGGAGCTAGATGTCAACATAAACCTACCTTGTGCTGGCAACAATACTTCTTCTCATTAAGTGGCACTACCATTTCTGTATGTAAGCATTGTCATTTGTCACAGCACATTGTGAGCTCATTTGGTATTCAATTTTGGGCTTGTTTGCACTGAAGACGGAAACCCATAACATATTTTCAAAATGATGGATTGCTTTTTTAATTTTATTCATACACATTTTAAGTAATCTTGATTTCTAAATATAATAACCATTTCGATGATTTTGTGGTAATGTCCTTCTTCTGATAACAATTAAGCAATATGTGCAAATGCTAAAAGTTAAACACATTGCCTGATTATGACCCAGAAGAGATGGATAATTACAACAATTGTTATTTACAATTAACATTTTTGTATGTTTACAAATTTTTTTTAGAAGGCAATACTTTTGGGAGCAACAGTTTTCTCAGGTCAACATCAAATGCTTTTAATTCTGAAATGGTAAAATCAAATAACATAAAATTAAAAAAAAACTACAACAACTTTCAAGAATAAATAAAACATCAATACAACGAGAATTACGAATATATTTCAAAGATGAAATTAATAACAACTTGAAGAGTTTAGATATAAAATATTAAGTTTACTGAAATTCTTAATATTTAAAGTATCTGTAATCAAGGCAGTGTGAATTAAGCAGAAAAAAAATTAAAATTAAAATAAGAACATCTGCTTGCTGGGTGGAATGTGCTCCATTTACAGATGATATGAAAAAAGTAGCAGCATACTTTGATGTATGCTTTCCTGAGCATTTGTACAAAATGGATAGGACTTGAGGCATTATCATCTGATTCCCCTAAGGTCTTCTTTCACTTTCCATAGCATAAGTTCCATACAAGCTGCAGCATCTTCATGACTGTCATGTCCGCCCACTTCAAAGAGAGAAATATATATATTTTATATATATATATATATATATATATATATATATGTATATGTATATATTGCATTTCATTTTAATGACAAATAAATTAATAGATGAACAGCAACTAAAATCCTATGCAAATAAACATCTATATGAGCAAAACCTAAAATTCTGAACATAAAAACCTTTATAGAACACCTTAAAATTTGCCTATGTATTATAAATGTTTTTTGCTCTTGAATAGCTCAGAAACAAATGAAGATTTTCCTCTCATTCTTATAGCAATACATTTTATTTTTTAATAAAATTTAGAATATATTGCAGAAAAATTACAGCCTCAAGTTTATGAGCTAGACTGACTGAATGTTATAAAAAATCATAAATATAAAAAAAAATTATTTTGAAGGATTTTGTATATGTTTTTGTGATATAGAAGGTGAGAAAAACATTTCAAGAGAGATAGATATAGATATATATAGAGGGCCACTCTTGAGATAAAAATTGCCAGTATTGCAAACAAATAGAATTTTTAATCTTTTCAAAAAAAGAAGAAAAAACTTGTTAACAAAATTAAAGTTACAACGTAAGAACCATAATAAAAACTCCTAGCTTTTTCCAGGTCTTCCGAAGCGTTTTTTCCATCCTGGAAAATTTCATAAACCTAAAAGATTTATTAAACAGGTGAATTGAATAGCTAAATGCCCTTATAATGATGAATTTCTATAACAATGCATAGTCCTAAAAATAGCTACATATCTCCATGAATACATAATTGTCACTATATCATTCTGGAGTGGAACCAAGTAAAATATCTCTATATACTAAAACTAAAAGTCTGTTCTGTATACACATCCACAGTTTTCAATGGAATATTTTGTTATTTTGTATTTATTTTCAAATTTGGTATGATTATGCTTAACATTACTCTGGGTCACCCCATCCATTTTTCAGGTTTTTTGCCCCTCGAGTTGTCAATATTAATAAAAAAATTAAAAAATAAAAAATTAAACCTTCCATTGTGCAGATGATTTTCTGAAACTTCTTTCACCATTCTCCTTCCTTTGGATGATGTACTTGGAGCTCAACCTCTTGGTTGCATGATTCATCTAACAATCTCTTTAAGAGAAACACATACATACAAGACAAAACTGGGGCCACATTTTTCCGTAAAGGAGGGACATCAGAAACAAAAATATTTTATACTTCTTTAATCTTTCTGCAGTACCTCAGTTGCTTCCATTTACACCTATACATCTCAGCTTTTTCTGTAGGCCCACCCATAGGAGGATATCTAGCTACAACACTGTTTGGGTTTACCTTTACTTGGTTCGAGTTCTGTTTTGCTGGTTGGTTTCAACTTTGTTACAATTTTTTCTGCTTTCTATGTATTATCCACAGACATTTCCCTAACAGTTCTGCTTTGTTTCAGCATAATGGAAACAAAGACTTTCTTGCTATTTGTTTAAAGCATCTTGTAAAGCATCTTTAATTAGTTCTAAGTCTCTTTCTAGGGTGAAATTCTCGCCTTCACCTAAGCTCATCACATTTGGCTGCAGTCCAAAGAGAAATTCTGATTTGCTGTGCAAAAAAAATCTTAAGCCGCAAAATTACACCATTTTTACTTAACAGCTAATGCATACCTCTACAGTAGTTTGATTTTTGGCATAAATTGTGCCACATTGTGCCAATTTTCAATTGTAATCATTGGCATAAATTTCATTAAAAGTTGTTTTAAATTCTGATATGTCACACCGAAAAATTCTTATCAAAACACAAAATTACACCATTTTTACATAACAGTCCATACATTCTGCTATAAAAGTTTAACATTAAGCATAAATTGTGCCATATACTCTAATTTACTTTTAATTGCGATTAACATAAAAAAATTTCACCAAAATCTGATAGAAATTCTCGTTCACCATGGCTAAAAATTAACTTGATGTGCAGTTGTGCCATTTTAACTTACAGCTGATGCATACTGCTACAAGTTATATTTTCGCCATAAAATGTGCCATACCGTGCAAATTTTTTATCACAATGACATGACATTTGTCAAAATTATGCTAAAATATTATTACCAAATCAAACTTTATGGAGACGGAAAAATATATTTTGGCAATATTTACAACAGTAATGGTATAAATAATCGCCCAGTGATTTAGACGTGATTATTATGAATTTAAAAGCATCCATTTCCATTTCTGTTTTGTATCAAATTACTTTATTTATAAAAAGCAGAATATTCGTTTCTGATTTCATTTTAAATACGATTTTTTTGCATACAGATCACATTCCCTTACAATAATACTAATGAAGCATCCCTTTTCATCCATTCAAATTTCTGAAGATTCCAAATTTACTTTATATATTACCAATGAATATTATTATTTCAAAATTCAGAAAGTTAGATTCATCAGGGTGGTTATGGATCCTTAAGTACTCTCCATAGATTCACCTATGGTATTAAAATGTAAATATTATCATTACCAATAAACTTACTTTCTGAATAAACTTTTCTCATATTGTACTCTTATGACCGGCACCATTCATAATATTTTTCAATGGAGGGAAATTAAATGGTTGTAAAACTTTAGTAATAAAAGTAATCTTATTATAAATTATTTAGGCAATAGTGTGCACAGCAACTTATGACTTCAAAATTTACAATTCTGCAAATACAAGTTTAAATAAAATATTGTGCGGTCATTCCAAATTGTGATACTGTTTAATACATTACAAATATAAACAAGAAAGATCAATCATGCATAAAGCATTGATTATGAAACACTTTCCAACTTCAATGCAATTTTATTTAAACATCTCTAAAATGTGATACATTCCTCGGCAATATTTTTTAAATTATCACAATACTACATTAATTTATTGCATTTGAAAACTTAAAACTTCATCGAAAAAAATGAACTTCATTCAAATGACGGCATTGAAATATAAATTGCCTGGTTTAAACATGTCTAAAATGCGATACATTCCTCTGTAATATTTTTTAAATTATCAAAATACTACAATAATTTATTATATTTGAAAACTTCATCAGAAACAAATAAACGTTATTCAAATGACGTCATCGAAATATAAATCGCATGGTTCTCTCTATAAAAGCAGCATTTCATTCATGAACTTTTTTCCATTCCTTTCATTCATCACAATACTATAATAATTTATTTTATTTAAAAACTTAAAACGATGGAGGCACAAGTAATTTAACTCTATACTTAAAATTTCATCGAAAAACGTCTTCTTCTCTGTGTAAAATCAATGAATGTTTCATTCATATCAGCTATATTGCAGACTCCATGACCTAAATGATTTTGCGTTAAAGAAATGTAGCAATTCTTATACAACTCATTCTACATATTTTGCTGTTTACATTCTCAATAAGTGAAAATTAGGCTTCGTTGTAGAAATAATCAAAGTTTGGTGATCATTTAAACTCAAATATATTGTAATTGCATTGTTTTAGTATGTAGACGCACAGAATTTAAGCAAAAAATAAAGTGGTTTTAGGACGGATACAACACTAAATATGAATTAAAAAGAGCTTTAAAATTCATGATTTTGACACAAGATGGATGCCATATTTTATTTTGAAGTGAGTCACGTGATCTCTTCATATAATGGTCACTTGATCTCTTCATATAAAGGGTGTAATTATTATTTTAATTTTTATTTAAAAAACTACTGAATATATTTTGCTGAAATTTTTTTTATATATTTTATGGGATAATTTGGATATTTCCTAAAACTTTTGAAGCAATTTGTGAATTTTAAATTCCCTTAAAAAATGTTTGAAAAATTAAGTGCCATAGGGTTCAATGCATTTCATTTTTTCAACCCAGGTTCAATCCAAAACTAATTGGGTGATATCATTTATTTATATTCCCATAGGTCCCACAAACCGTCTGAACAACATACTAAAATTTCATTTTGATAAAATCATTTTTACGGCAATTATCGTGCTAATGGACAGACAGACAAACAGAATGAACAAAGTCATAAACACTTTTCAACTATGTTGTAAAGTGTTAAAAATCAATTAAAAAATTTACTATACAAAATATTAATTTAGCAGGTGTAATAACATCATCTACGATGCTATTGAGTTGCCGTCAACCGTGCGGTACACATTGAATTCAGTTTCATTTCGAATGTAGCATTGCGGCCTGAGTTCACCACGGAAGAGAACTTTTCACCACTTTTTCATCTTAAAGAGCATACATGAACGCAACCGTCTGATGCAGTGTGTTACATTGTGGTGAGTCAGAAGGCACCTTTAGCTGTCTGTACATTAGCTGGAGGGTTTTTACTCTGTTCTATTTCTGCTGGAGTCTGCCTTCAACTCTGTAGCTTATTCTGATTGGCTGCTGTCATCCTTGTCTATTTCTTCAATTTTGTCTTTAAGGAACTTGAAATCCTCTATAGGACTCAAAAGTTTTTCTACAACACTTCAAACTTGGTTATAGTTCTGCTCCCTGAGCCTTTCAGACTCCTAATTTTTTGGACAAAGTCTGTATTGGCCTTTTATAAGCCAGTAATTGTTAGTTATTCAGTTCTGCTGTGGATATCTTTAGTTATCTACATTTCTCCTGTTATCCCCAACAATCTTTTTTTCTCTGGTTTTTGCCGCCTTTTACACACTGTTACATAATTTGGTTCTTGTTAGATTTTACCCACAGTAAGGAATATCATTTGTTCTGATGACAGTTTGGATTTTATCTTTTTATACTTCCAAGCACTGTTTACTTATGACTGTGTGTTCTTTACCACATCTAAAAAATCTCAGTTTCTGCTACAGTAGGTTGTTTTCACTTTATGGAAATGATTTTGATAATTAATTTTTATGCATAAAGGGCGTATTTCTTGTGGCAATTTGCTTCTATCTGATAGTCTTGATTCTTCAATATAGCTCTAGCTCGAATTTTCCATGAAAGTAAACTTTTTCTTAGCACAGTCATGCCAATTTTATCCCACTCCTCTTGGGTCATTTTCGAAAAGTCTGTTCAGTGTTCTTGGGTGCTGTTTTCCTAAGACTTGTTTTAACAAACCGAAAGCGCAAAAGTCCATAGGAGAAGCACCCGGTGATTTTACAGGTATTTCATTAAATGGGATACATTTTATTCCTGTTTCTGATTCTTTCTTTGCTAAATATGCTGCAGTTGATTTAGACGTGTGCCTAGAGGTTTTGTCCATATGAAGCTCAACTTTATTGATGTCCTTTCCATATAAGTCTGGAATTTCTTCAAAAATTGGTTCTAAAATATTCTACTGATAGTAGAGTGAATTAATTTTAGCTTTACTTGAGATTTTTTGTAGTTTTAATTTACCGTTGAAACAAAATCCTGCAGCTATCATGAATCCCTTTGGGAACTTTTCTGTACATTGACGAAGCCAATGTACGGTCATTTTCGTCAGTTGAGCAATAGAAAATTGCTCTTTTTTATTACAGTCACTTAAATACACCCATGCCTCATTGAGTGTCACCACAAATTTCCATTTATCAGCAGCTAGGTGTTTTTCATATAAGTTTCTACAATTTGTTTTTCTTTCAGCAATATGCTTTGGCAAAAGCATATGAACTTTAGATTTAAACATCTTTTTTAACTTCAAATCTTTATGAATGATTTTGTTTACAGTGCCAGAAGATATTCCCAGTTTCGATGCAGTGGATCTTTGAGTGAGTGGATTTTCTTTTAGGATCAGAGACTTCACTTTCTTGATATTTACCCACGTTCGAACAGTCATAGGATGTGATTTTGCGGCTATTTTTTCACTTTTACTTTCAGCTAGACGTTTTTTCTCTTTCAAATTTAATATATTAAAAATACCTTTCTTTGAAATGCAATAACCTCCATTTTTATCTTGCTTTACAATTTATTGATATGAATATTTTTCTCGGAAAGGGCATTTACGTAACCTTTGAGCCATCTATCAATTTCAGGAGCCATTTTCAAAATAAATCTTTTATTCTACATTCCAATCAAAACAAAACAGTAGCAGACAATTACATTGAAAATGCCAAATCTTTATCTCAAAATGCTAAGGAGAAACATAAATACAAAATTGTTTCCATAAAGTGCGAATGACCTTCTGTATGCATTTAGTTGTGCCATGTTCACAGCCACAAACACTGCATACTTGGTTGCTTACACACTTGGGTTGAACTTCATTCATTTCAGACATATTTTGGGACTTTCTGCAAAAGGGTGTACTGTATATCTCCTATAGCCAACATTCAAAAGATTCCTACTTAACTTATCCAATTGTCACAAGAGAATTATGAGAATATTCTTTGCACACTTAGGCTAACTGAACTCAGCCAATTCACTAGAAGCCAAATTTGTTCATTTGCCATGTCCTTTAATTTTACATCTGGGTGAATATTATGTATACATTTTGCACATATGGAATCTTTTATAACTCTATCAAAAACTGGTACTTCACAGAATATTGTTGTATCTAGAAGATATATTCCAATATTACATGAATTTACAACAATTGTCATGTTGCCATTTTTTGTAACAAATACATTTTCAATTGATTCTCTTTCACAGCACTTATTATTTCTTCTTTACTCATAATAGGATGTATGGGTATTTTCCCATCTAGACTCATTAGCAGAATTTTTGAGGTGGTCACATTATTTTTAAATGCTAATTCAACATTTCCCTTATATGATTCATTTTTTGCAAGCCACAGTTCTGCAGTTCTGCTTTCTTTCCATCATTCATTACCCTCACCTTCATTACTTAGATTATTTTCTACTTTTTTTTTTGCCTGCGGTTCCCCCAAACCACAGGCAAAAAACGACTTGCTATCATGTTACTCTTTAATTTCATTAGCTTCAGTTAATACTACCTTTCCTATCTAAGCATGGACCACAGAATTAAATTATTCTTAATGTATAACACAATCCAATGCGATTATATAGTAGACGATTTTCATTCAATTTATCCGATTAAAATAATAAAGAAATTGATAGAAAAAATTAATTTTATACATGAAAGGCTTCATATTTCTGATTATATTAGTTATGACTATGGTATATAAGATTTCGGTAATTACTGATATTTTCAATTTCTGAATTCATATTTTATTTTGGTAATAAGTTTTCAAATTCATTTATTCCCTACCTTGTTTAAATAGTTCTTGGACCAAGATAAAATGGTACAGTAATAACTTTTGTTACCATTTCAATCTTTATTATGATGTACATTGATAAAACTTTGTAAATTGGTTTACAAATGGGACCAGAACTCTTTATTCCTCAGATTTGCTAGCATGTGATAATTTTGTACAATGAGAACAAATATTCTTATACCTTTTCATTTTTTAGGGAAATTAAATATTTTCATGATTATTGTTATTTTCTGAGGTTTCAAAAAATATTATGAATGTTTTTACAATTTCGATATATTTTAAATCACATGCAATAAGATTAATTAAGAAATAATACCTTACATTTTAAAATTCCCTGACTTTTCCAAATTTTCTTTTAACTTTTCAATTAATCATTTTTTCAATTCCCTGATTTTTAGGTTTATTTTTCTTTTATTCTCTGACAATTCCAGGCTTTTTCTGTTTAACAGGTTAACACAATGTTCATATAATAAAAAACCATGCAATCATTTTAAATAGGATTAATCAAATGTTTAACTTTAAATTCTTTTGAAAGAATGAGATGCTTTTCTTCTTTTATGATAAAAAAATATCGACACAATGAAAATTGAGATGCAGAACACAAGAGTGGTGATAAGTTAAAATAAAAAGAAAAGCAAGAGGAAGGACTGTACAGAAATAAGGCAGGGGATTGAGGGTCATAGGGGAAATGTTTGACGCAGGTAATTAGTGTTAAATAAGCTGTCCATCTAGACATGAATACGAGCCAGGGTTGAAAACTGTGGGAGTATTTTGCAAAGTATTGAGAGTGATACCTTTTATAACACACATTATGTTGTTTTAGCTTACAAGTTAGGTGGTGCATGACTAAAGTCAGTTGAATTGCTTGCACTACCCTTCAGAATGTACCTGTATGGAATGGATGTAATGGTAAAGTTATGCTTAGATCCAAATGTAACAGAGACATAAACAATCCCTCACTTGATGACAAAATGATTTCCTTATAAGACGCTACTACATCTTTAACAATAAGTAATTAATTAAATTGTGATAAAATGTTATCGTCATATTTTAATTTTAACTTTTAGTTTCATATACATAATATATTATTTTTCACAAAATGTTCACATTTCAGATTTGATAACAAACATACATATGTCAAGTTCTCCTGAACACATTTAGCCAACTTAATATAGGTTGGTAGCCATTTCATGTTTAAAAATGTCTAGGGGGAGTAATAAAAACATTAAATCTAAAGGAAACTACATATATCATATAATTTTAATTTTCTTTGAGAATTATAGATTTATGGTGTTCAAGATTTAGGTAAGAAATAAAATCAAAATGAAACATTTTTTTATTAAAACTGAAGGGTATGTTCAATATAACAAATATGCTATAGGATTGTTCAAGAAATGTGACGTAAATCTATAAAATGAACAATCAAATCAAATCTACTATAAATGTTAAAAAACACTAAAAATGATAGAATTTTTAGAAATGTACATGATTATTAACAGTTTTAAGGATCATTAAAAACAATGACAAAAGTGAGATTTTTTTTTTAACTTCATCTGAAAGGGCCAAACATATTTTTGGGGCATTCAAACATATCTTATCTAAAAGTTTCAGAGCAAATTTGCACACTTTTGCACTAGTATGTCTGAAAACCCTTTATGAAATTGAATAACATGTAGTAAGAAATGTATCTTCTGTTACCAGACATTTAATTTTCTGCAAGATGTGTTCTAATTGCTATTGCGGTTTAACTCCATACTTTAATTTCTATTTATATTTGCTATGACTTAACAATTTTCCTTTCACCAATTGACTAGCAAAAGACTCAAATACTTAAGAAATAATGACTTATTTTTACAGTATTGATGCCACCTCTGTTACTAACAATGCAACAAAGGTGACATTGTGCCACAAAAAGTGTAAGTTGTAGAAATTTATTTTAAATTACGATTTTTCTAGGTAATACAAATTTTATTAAACTATCTATATATATAAAGAAGAAAAATATATATGTATGTATGTATGATCTAACATCATGAGAGAACGGTTGAACCGAATTTGATGAAATTTGGTGGGTAGTCTTGAAATAGCCCCACTTAAAATTTAGTCCATGTTTCGAGTTTCTAACACCAGGGGTTGTCATGATATTAATGAAAAGCGAAGCTTTCGTTTGTCTCATCATCACAGGAGAACAGCTGCACCGAATTTAATGAAATTTTGTGGGTATCTTTGAAATTTTGAAGCTTTTTTACCCATTTCATATAATAGTTTGAATATAAATTTAGTCCAAGTTTCGAGTTTCTAAGACCAGGGGTTATCATGATATTAAAACAAAACTTTTTCCTAGAAGTTCTACTCTCTAACTCCATGATTCCCAATGAAAAAGGTTGAAAATCGTTGGTTTAAAATGTGAAAATCAATTAAATCTCTGAGTTTTGTGAGAGTTTATTGAATGTATTAGTCACTTTTGAAAATCACAGGTTTGAAGTATAAACTACTTTTTACGACTTAAAATTTAAACTACTTTTTACGACTTAAAATTTAGTCCATGTTTCGAGTTTCTAACACCAGGGGTTGTTGCAATATTAATGAAAAACAAAACTTTTATTTGTCTCATTATAACGGAAGAACAGCTGCACTGAATTTAATTAAATTTTGTGGGTAGCTTTGAAATAGCCGCCCCCCCCCCCCATAAATATAGTAAAACATAATGCAATGAATTTACTTCTTTCACAGTGAAAAAACAATGTATAAGATTCATGACCCTATATGTTCCGGTGTAATTTTTATCAGAGTTTTGCATAGTAAATCCTGAGCAATGCCGGGTAATCGCTGCTAGTTAAATATATAATGAACAAGAAAGATACATCATGCATAAAGTATTGATTATGAAATACTTTCCAACTGAAATGCAATTTTATTTAAACATCTCTAACATGTGATACGCTCAGCAGTGATGCAACACTAAATATAAATTTAAACGGGCTTAAAACATCATGATCTTTACACAAGGGAAAAAGAAATAGACGCCATATTTTATTTTGCAATGAGTCATGCAATCTCTTCATATATCATGAGTGTAATTATTATTTCAATTTTTATTTAAAAAACTGCCTAATATATTTTGCTGAAATTTTTTTTACCCATTTCATATAATAGTTTGAATATTTCCTAAAATTTTCGAAGCAATTTGTAAATCTTAACTTTGCTTAAAAAATGTTTGAAAAATTAAGTCCCATAGGATCAATGTATTTCATTTTTTCAACCAGGGTTTTAAATCTGAAACTAATTGGGCGATATTAATTTTCATTCCCATATGTTCCACAGACCGTCTCAACAACATACTGAAATTTAATTTTGATACAGTCGTTTTTACGGCAGTTAACATGCGAACGGACAGACAGACAGACAGAATGACCAAAGTCATAAACACTTTTCCAACTATATTGGAAAGTGTTAAAAATATATGAAGTCATTCACAATGTAAAATGCAGTGCAAATCAATATAAATTTGCATATGTGCACTTCGGAAATCCACTGAAATTCCTTCTTCTGTACACAAAGTCTATATCTGAATGCCCAAATAAATGCAAGATCATGTTTACTAAACTGAAATAGCTTAACGACAGATCTTTTGGAGAAAATTAATATGCAAATTCCAAGTATATTAAGTTTACATGTTTACATAACTTTCTGATACACTAGCAATATTTTCAAAGTTACATAATTCAATATCATTTAAAAGCAGTTTCCCAAATTGGTTATAAAAAGTTGACATGCTACCCTTAATTAAAATTGCTTCTCTGGTATTTAAAAACCACTCACTAAAAACATGACTTAAAAAACTTTTAACAAAATTTGAAATAAGCTCATTAATAAATACTCACCATCATTTTGGATTATTTTATTTAATTTCTCAGCCATCAAAGTTCGAAGAGCTCTTTTAAAAGGAAGGCCATTTTTATGTGGGAAAACTACAGATGTGTCTACAACAGTATTATGAAACAACTAAATTCAATAGAAAAGAAAGCGTGAGCATTAATATAACATCAATTTTTACTTCTTAATTAAAACTTCAAACTATGAAACTAATGTTTAGAAAAAAGGAGCCAAAAGTTCAAAGTAGCTATCTTAATCTATAACACAGCAATGTGAAATAAAGATACTACATAGAAAAGAGAGAGTAAATAGTAATACAGAATTGATTATTACTTTTAAATCTTAAAAGTTTCAAAAATGTGAAACTCAAATATTTTTTTTAAAAGGGCTAAACTTTCAAAATAGTTACCTATAACACAAAAGTTAAATAGAAACACTTTGATTTTCTATGAAATAATGGGCTTCACTTTTTGCCCTCTATGCTCACCAACCATCCTTTTCAATATCCAAATTATAAAAGCATTAAATGTATCATTTCATTTTAAGCAGATTTGTCGAAATTAAATGAAATGAATGTCTATCAGATTCATTTAACTAAAATATGCATTATAATTCACAAGGCTCCTTTCACAACTACACTACTTCCAATTATTGTGCATTCATCAATTTTATATTATTAATTTATTTTACAAATATACAGCACAAGGCCCTGTTAAACATAATAGAAATTTAAATCGAAAACAGAATTCAAATCCAAATTACTTGCCCATATTATATGTTTAAAATCAAGAGTGGATTTAACAGTAAGTGTACCAAACATTGCTTAGGTCCCTCACATAAAACACAGGTCCTAAATATTTAAATTCTCTCAAATAATATTTTATTTTCAATTGGGGATTATTTCAAATTTTTCTCAATTATAAAAATTATATTTTGTTTATATTTAAAGAAATAATAAAATTTAAATTTTTCCTGAAACAGTTTAAAAATACTTTTGCATCACAGGGCCCCAAGAAATGTCACTGGCTCCTGTTCCATAAAATTTGAAAAGAAGATATAAGAAACTGAATTTGAGTCTACTACTAAAAACTGTATCTGCATCTAAATTCTGCTGTGAAAAGCAATGCCAGATTAATATTTCTTGAGGAAACTGGGCTATAAAGCATTGTGGCCCTACATTGGAACTATCTAGTACAAGTTTTGTTCAATATTCATCTGGATCCCTTCATTAAGTTTTTTTTCCTCCAAAGTAGGGCTTGAGTTTAATTTATATTTACTTAATAAATGGAATTCAAAAATACTGAATCTTTTTAGTTTTTGGTTTTATGCAAATTAAACTAAAAAATTGTATCATAAATGTTAAACCTTATTACATTATGTGACATCACTTTACACAAAATAAAAGTTATACATTATAAGGTCCCAAATTATAGGGGCTCCCAACACCTATTAACATCATATTAGGGACTAGGCCCTCAATAATGTAAATCCAGCACTGACTACTATAATTATTAATAATAATTTGAGAAATTTTTAAGTATGTACGAGTAATATGATCATTTTTATTGTTCTTCATTCATTTCATACTGTACGAGTAATATGATAATTTTCATTGTTCTTGATTCATTTCATACATGCCTGTTTAGCATTGAATATGTGCAAGTAGGACATAGTTTAGTACAGCACAGCTAAGGGATGATGGTACAACCTTGATTTCTGTTATAGTACAAAATTTTCTCACATATTTTTTATGAAAAAAAAATAATAAGCATCTCTTTTTCTAGGTCTTTTTTATTAATATGATTTATTATCCAGCCTATCCAGCAGTTACAAGGGATGATCAAATTATTAACATGATTAAAATTAGCTATTTGACACTAATGAAGTTTTCGAAATATGTTTTCCCCCATAAGAATGCATGTTTAATAAATTCAGATGCAAGAGAAACTTTTCAAACTTACTGCAAATATTTAAACTATAAAATTAAAAGGGCTGTGGTTATTTGTTTTAAAATTTTTTAAATGAGTGATAGAGCATCCAAGTTTTCTCGACATCAAAATTTACCTTTAATGCTTTAAAGTCACTTTCAAGACTATGTCCAATAATTATTGATTTGTCATTAAAAATACATAACAAGACAGCTTGAACATCCTGAATCGTTGTTCTTGTACTTTTTAAATCATCTTCAGTTATCCCACTAAACCTGAAAGAAAAAAAAATCAATTTTTATCATCCAAATCTAATTTATAGACAAAATATATACAGACCCCCTCCCTCCCAATAAATTCAAAGAATTAATGAAGAAACTATTATACGAATGTTATTTAAAACATATATTGCTCATAAAGAAATTTGTCATTTAAAAGAATTTTTCAAACTGTTTTTATGCAAGTACAAGATATCTTTTAAACAAGTAAGATGGTGGCATATTGTTGACCATGACTTACCTCACATTTTAATATCAAATGGACAATTTGATTTTGTCAAGCACAGTTTGAACATGATGTATTCATGTTACCGTAAATCTAACTAATGGTGTTTTAAATTGCAAATACCAATTTATCCTGATATCAATTATAATTTGGTTTACATCAGATTACAATTTAAACTGAACATTAGATTGCAAAATGCGGTTTTGGAGGAAAACCAGTAATATAAATTGGGGGTATAACCTTAAAACATCTAGATATTCAATTCGGCTGAAAAGGCTTTTCAAAACGAAAACAATTATTTCCTTTAAACATCAGGAAAGTAAAAGAAACATGTTATGGTATAAAACTGGAAACATGCGATGTAGTATATAAATTTAAATTTATCTACACGCCATTACAGAAAATTTTAGCCAAATGCCATTAACACTCCTTCAGAGGTTCTCTCAAAGCATACACAGTTTAACCAGTAGTGTGCTTTCTTCAATATCAGAAAATTATCAGGGTCTCCAGGTAAAATTTTCTACTTAGACCTAAATGACATTGTTGACTTTGATAATGAGGACAATTGCAAAATTAAAACAGAGTGGGCAGTAATAGCAAAAAAAATATGCAACTTTAATAATACCTTGCAAAAATATATCCTCAATTTAGGAGGAGAATAAAGTGATGTTCTCTCACAGCCCATACATTAGAACACATATTAAAAATCTGATGTCAGCAGCACATGACTTTCCCCATATAATACAATGAATTAACTTCTTTCACGGTAAGAAAATGATGTATAAGATCTGCGACACAATGTTTTTAATGTTGAATTATACATTTGGCACTTTTCCGGATGACAACATGTAAAACTATTTTGAAGTACCCAATCACTTTTATTCTACGCAACACTAAATTGACTATTATCAATATAATTAGCATCTGAAATAAGCAATATAGTCCATATATATTTTAATAATTAATTCATCAATTTGGCATTATTTTTGTTACCATCACTTTTGCAATTTTGATGATATTTTTGTCAATCTGGGGTGAAATATCCCCAAGTTAGCAATCTTTTGCTAAATTAGTGCCCAAGTTCACTAAATGTATTGCTAAGCTTTACACACAAAGAGAAGAGCATTTCTTATATAAAAATGACTGTTTGCAAATTGTTAGGCGTCAAAATACAAAACTATTACACAAATATCTTCTCTCACCAATGGAACAAACATAAGCCACAAGAATATTAACAAATTTCTCGCATACGAAATGTGAATATATTTTACAATAGTTATTACTTCTTTAATTTTGTGATTTTCTGATAAATATATTTGAAAATAGTGCAATATCTTGATAACGGTTCATGCTAACATTCTAAACTTTATGCCAATCACTTTCTAATGAAAAATTACAAATATTTATTTATATAACATTATTGAAGATTCTGGTCTTTTTTTTCTTTTTTTCAAAATTTCATTCAAAAATTTAAGGGGTCTTCTGAACATTTAATTGCGTTTAAAATCAATAGGATTTCAGTGTTCACTGCTTGTAATTTTTTAACCAAATTTCATTCGAAACGCTTCATTCATTCATGAGATATCATCTCCACAGCCTCCTGAGCACACAGACAGACAAACACACACACATTACCCTAAAAACCATTGATTCAAGCTCAGGGATGCTTGAAATGTACTCTTCCATTGAAAACTTGAAATCAAATTTTCAATGCCATCACAGTACTTTCCCTATACATTGTACTATGTATATACTATAAAATTAAGTTGGAATTTCCCTGTAAAAATGGGAAAACGATATTTCCTCTATATCAATAATTCTTACAATGAATTCAATAGCAAGACAAATAAATAAATAAATAAATAAATTATTGTCTTTTCCTCAAAATTAATTTTCTCAAATCTGATGCAGCTTAGAATTCTCCTCATACAAAGAAACTTAACATAAAACATTTTAATTGTTTCTACCAGTGTTCTCATCCGGTAATAAAAAAAGATGACATTATCAATCAAAACCTCTCCCAAGGACTAACGGGAAGAGGTAAAACCCCAACAATATTGATGGATAATGTTTAAAATGGTTTGAGAGAGAAAATATTGGGCAAGGTTAAATGGCAATTAATAACAGAGGCAGCCAGAGCCTGTCACAGGCTGTAATACCATAGAAAATAATTGACTCTAAAATACTAAATTTTCAAAGTTTAGAGTATGGAATTACATTTCTTCATCTACTGTTGAATAATGTTTGTTTGTTTGTTTCAGCATAATATAACTGTACCTTATTGTACCAAAGTGTGCAGATTGAGATTTTTTTTATAATAGTACTATTTATTTATGGATTGCAAAATGTATAAATTATCTTAATAGTATAGCTATTACTACAAACATATGAATAAGTTTAATGTTGCAACAGGCATGTACATTACATTTTTCAGTCTTATATAATATATCTGATATCTACCCAGCCTATTGCAAACAGGATGCAATTTTTTAAATACCAACCATACCCAATGCTGCTTAGATAATCTGATGTTATGTGGTTTTGAACATGGCATAGCAATTTTTGCTTTTTTTCGCTTTTAAATAAAAAAATGCTCTAGCCTCTTTCCATGTTAGTGCTTTTCATTTATAGGCCTTATCATCCACACAAGTGCCCTAATGCAAACTAATATTTGCTGCAATTTTTATTATTTGTCTTCAGAATACTAATGCTTTCCTGGACTTATAAACTGGCTGTCTAAAAGAAAGTTCAAGCAGTATCATTCATTACACATTTACCTAAATCTATGTAACCATTGCATTTGATTTCAGCATATCTTTTGTACAAATCCATAAATTTTACAAAAATTTGTGTTTAGAAACTATTCAATATTCTAATATTAAGTGAAATACATTACAAATTTTTAAAAATTTTATCGACCCTTATTGTTAATTATCTGAAGTAAATATGCAATTTCTAGGAATGACTGTAAATTTTTGTAATATGTTATAAAATGAAAATTATTCAAATTAAGCATTCTACCACTAAAATACCTTGTGTTAAATTTCTTAATTTATAAGGTGGCCTCAAAAGGAATTTGAATTTCTGACATGCTACACAGTTACATAAAGTCCATAATATTAAAACAAAAAATAGAATTATTTTAACAATTTATACACAAAAAATATAGAAAAGATCAGATTCAAAGATAAGAATATTTAATTTATTCAAACCTAGTATTGAAATCTAGAACCCTATTTAGAGGTCTCACAAATGATTCATAGACTGTTTTCAAATCTTCATCAATCACTGTAACCCTTGTTAATTCCATGCCAGCAGTTGTGTAACACTACAATGAGTAAAGAAATATTGATTAAATTCCAGAACAAAATGCCATATTTCTCAATATTATGCAACATGTAAAATTTGCTAAGGTTGGTCATATTTTTAGCAATTTGTAATTAAGACAAACCTTATTTTGATGATTGCTAATAAGATTTCAGGAAAATGATGGAAACTAGCATTTTAAAGTTACATGTAATTACAAACTATCAGTAAGTTTTAAGTACCATAGAAGTAAACATTAAAATTTATGCCATGCTTTGAAATTTTAGAACTACTTGCTAGAACTGCAGATGAACACTCATCAAATATCAATTGGTGAGTAACTTTAAAAAAATAGATGATAAAAATATACACAACACTCAACAAATTAGTGAATATATTTATTTGTACCTGGTCAAGTATGACTTGCCATTTTCTATAAAAAATTCGGTATGTGCTGGTAAACTTCATTTCCCAAAGCAATTTAAAATATTGAGAAAACTTGTATCCTAACTAGTATTCAAACCATATATCTCTTCCCATACAGTAACCAATCAATTCATTGAGCTATGATGATAGACTATCTTATAGCGGAGATGAACACCCTAAAATATTTTTAGAAAAAACTTACATATAAATGTATAAATATGTATCTTGAAAATAGTTTTTTCGGTTTAAGTGTGTTAAAGAAAACAAACACTTTGTCAATTAAATAGAAACATCAAAGATATAATCTTGAATTTAAAATTAAAGCGTACCCCAAAGAGTAACAATAATATGTTTCACCCAACAACTTCAATGCAATTTTATATAAACATCTCTAAAGTGTGATACATTCCTCAGTAATATTTTTAAAATTATCACAATACTACATTAATTTATTATATTTGAAAACTTAAAACTTCATCGAAAAAATTAACTTCATTCAAATGACGGCATTGAAATATAAAATGCCTGGTTACATCTCTAAGATGCAATACATTTATCCGTAAAATTTTTTAAATTATCATAATGCTATAACAATTTATTATATTTGAAAACTTCATCGAAAATAAATGAACTTTATTCAAATTATGTCATCAAAATATAAATAGCCTCCATATAATAGCAACATTTCATTCATCAACATTTTCCCATTCCTTTCATTCATCACAATACTATAATAATTTATTTTATTTAAAAACTTAAAACAATGGAGGTACAAGTAATTTAACTCTATGCTTAAAATTTCATCAAAAAAATTGTCTGGCTCTCTGTGTAAAATCAATGAATGTTTTATTCATATCAGCTATATTGCAGACCCTATGAGCTAAATAATTTTACGTTAAAGAAATGCAGAAATTCTTATACAACTCATTCTACATCTTTTGGTATTTACATTCTCCATAAGTGAAAATTAGGCTTTGTTGTAGAAATAATCAAAGTTTGATGATCATTTAAACTCAAATATATTGTAATTGCATTGTTTCAGTATGTAGATGAACAGGATTTAAGCAAAAATAAAGCGGTTTTAGGACGAATACAACACTAAATATCAATTAAAAAGAACTTTAAAAATCATGACTTTGACACAAGATGGATGCCATATTTTATTTTGAAGTGGATCACGTGATCTCCTCATATAATGGTCACGTGATCTCTTCATATAAAGGGTGTAATTATTATTTTAATTTTTATTTAAAAAACTACTGAATATATTTTGCTAAAAAATTTTTTATATATTTCATGGGATAATTTGAATATTTCCTAAAACTTTTGAAGCAATTTGTGAATTTTAAATTCGCTTAAATAATGTTTGAAGAATTAGGTCCCATGGGGTTCAATGTATTTCATTTTTTCAACCCGGGTTCAATCCAAAACTAATTGGTTGATATTATTCAATTATATTCCCATAGGTCCCACAGGCCGTCTGAACGACATACTAAAATTTCATTTTGATAAAGTCGTTTTTACGGCAGTTATCGTGCTAAAAGACAGACAGACAGACAGAATGAACAAAGTCATAAACACTTTTCAACTATGTTGTAAAGTGTTAATAATGGCAGTTTTATAAGAAACTCATAGTTGGTATGTAGGAGCGAAAACCTTAAATGTCAAGATGAAAAATAAAATTCTGTTTTAAAATAATCATAGGTAATTATATATATATGCATGAAATAATAAATACTTTTTAAATATATGCCTACAGTAAACAGATTATTATGTTTCAGTGAGTGGCATAATATATGTACATACATCTGAAAAAGCAACAGAAAAAACTTAATTCATGGTAAAAATATTTGGTTAGTGAAAATAATTTCTAACTGGTAATGTTTTAGAATCAATTGGCTACTGGTCAGTAACCGAACTTCTTAATCTGCAGTTTTACTACTTGCTATAGCATCACTAATCAAAAGCACTTTCTTTGCAAATCTAACCACCTTTGGCAACTAACTTGGTCATTTATTTAAAGAGCTCTTAACTTGCAATAATTCTGTGATATCAATAAAATTGCAGCAATACTTCATAGATTCAACTGCTATGTGGGTGGTGAGTGGGCTGCTGCACCTCGGTACCTGCCTGGTGCCTATGCACTAAGTGTGCCAATCCACATTTAAGGATAGATACCAACCAATATTGCTCAAATAGAACCAATGCAACTGAAAATAAAGAAATACATAGCTCCGGCTATCTACGTTGTGCACCCTGGTACATAATGCCAAGGATGCTTTCATTAGAAAGTACAAATTAATTTTTAAAAAGGTTAATTCATTTTTATCTAACCACTTAAGGTTATACCAATTCCTTATCTAACATAATAAAGGAAGATATCTGCAGAAAGGAATCTAAGCGTTGTATGTCTATGAAATTTGGTACACAGGTACTTCAGGATACAAATAGGTGCATCTCAGAATTATTTTTTTAATTTCAAATTAGTTTTTTTAGTAATTTTAAATTTTAGTACAATATACGATTTTGGGCAATATTCACACAAATGGATTACTTAGAGACCTAAAATATTATCATAGAGTTTTCATTTCAATACCATCGGAAAGATAGAAAAAGTGACTTTCAAACAAACTTTCAAACAAACAATGGAATCCATAGACAAATTTTAATAAATTTTTAAAAAATATATACTTTTTGTACATTTTAAACCTCACTGATTTTTATATCATGATATAAAAAAATTGAGATGCATCATCCAAAATTTGTAATTTAACAACAGCTCCTTAATATATCAGACAACTCCAGAAAACATTTTCTTCAACCCATCCATTAATTATAAATTCATTAACTGAGTCATCTTTTAGATTTTTTTAATCAATATAGCATCTCCCATTTTGCCACAGTCGAAATATGGGGTCTCTTATCAGGCCATGCGCCATGCACATATATTTCGAATTACATATTATATTTTTCTCCTGTGGTGGCTTCTAGTCAAAAGTAGCACAGGATAGGATCAGGCCAATTTTAAAGGTAGGGGGAAGGGAATGGGTTTGGGGGATGAGATCATTGCACTAGTTGTCACAGATTGTATGCAAAGGATTTATTTCCCAGGCTGTTCAGCTCACCCAAAGGGTGTAGAGTAATTACAGGGATAGCCGAGTATGTGAAGTATTGTATGCTTTAATTTTATATGAATAATATATATTTTTTGTGATTTTTTTTATTAATAAACTCAATTTATCTCTCTTGGGTAATGCAAAGTACATTTTCTAGTAATAAAATAAGTAAAAAATTCACAAAATTAGAAAAATAAAATAAAATATTCTCTATTTTTTTTTTAATTCAAAAATATGCCAGCTGCTACCTGGCAAGGAATAAAGATGAGTTTTCTCTCTAGGATTGACCATTGACAAATTAAATAAGACAGCTAATTCTGAATCTACTTTGAATGTTATTTTGATACTAACAGATATACCTGACGCTGCTCATGATTTAAAATATGAAATTTCAAAACACATTCGGATTGTTTAAAAAAAAAATTTCCATTAAAACACTGCATTTAATTCCCTTATAAAAAATATGTATAAGCAAAACTTTTTCCATCCCATACAAATAAAATGTCTTATGAGGACAGACCATGAATTTCCTTATACACTGTAAGGTTCTGCTGGGAAAAATAACCTGGAGATCTACATGCCAATGACCCCGCACTCTATGTGTGGTATAAGTTCGGGGAAAGGACCCCACACCAACGAAAAATCTCCCAGACTTTGCACGGAGGTTGTATCATGAATGTGTCAGCACAAGGGCTTAACGCCCAAAGAACGGCAGTGTGGCGACATAAACATGTCGATATAGGGACATGAGAAACATTAATGTGTCACTTGTGGAGCTTAGTCTCAAAATTCATAGTTCCTAAGAAGACGCCACAGCCAGGGGGCAATGAACTTGATGGAATATATATACGGCGGACTTTATTGTTCGTCATGATTCACTCGGCGAGCAGCCACGACAAACGGTCGCATTTTTGATGCCCCGAGGGTTTCATCGTGATCCCTCTCGTCTCCGCAACATGTCTGTTAAGACTTTGAGCTAATGCAATTTTACTTAACATCCATTGTCAGGATGTGTCATCTTGGATCATTCGCCCATGATATTTTAGTCTGTTGTTGTTGTTGAGACCCAGACCGTCCGACCTACCAGAAAGGTGTAAGGTAACTGTTTGGACGGCCGGGAAGTGCCACCCAATTTAGACCGGAACCCAGTGGGGGAGGCATCCACAGGGACCGTACCCTCCTTCCCCTACCACCAACCTCTCGGAAGGACTTACGGACCCACATGTTTAACGTGATCGTACTCCGCGTGAACACGGCGGCAGTTTTTGGCAATGGCTGGAATCGAACCCGGGCCTATCGAGTGCAACTCCAGCGCGCTAACCAATGGGCTACCGCGCCCCCGATATTTTAGTCTGTCTGTAAAATTGTTTAACTGTTAAATTTAAATAAATTCTTGTTATGTTTAAAATAAGTTTGCCGTGTCAGAATCAAGTATGTCTCCTGGTTCACTCACTGATTCTCACGGATCGCAACTCATGTGCAAAATCCGCTCGGGCAACGTTACTTTGTTGTAATTACGCATCGGTTCGATTTCGGTCACCCCATCCTGAATATTTGGGGAGAGAGACCGACGGACAGCAATCGTGTTGAGATAATCGTTTTCAACGACGAACGAAACAGAGAATTGCAACAGAGTAGCATAAAGCATTTACAATGGTGGCAGTACGGTGAGATTCAAGCGAACGAATGAACGAACTACGGAAAGTGGAACGGCACGGAGAAGGAATCTACCCGGCAGAAAGGCCCATCGTCAGTACAGAAGGCAGAGCTGATCCTGGATCCCCCAGAAAGACAAAAGGTTAGTGACCCTTTAACCCTACTACTCAGTGTTCTTTTTGCTAAGCGTGTGAGAGATCCAGTTAGGAATTGTTTTTATGTGTGGATCGCGAATATCGGGATGAAATTTTAGAAGCAATTTTAAGAGTTTTATCTTTCATTTTTATTTTATTCATTTATTTCGAAAGGTTAATTAAATTCACTGTATTAATGTATTTATATATTGGTTTTTTTTATTAACTTAGTGCTCTAAATTTAATTTATTTCAACATGACGTTTTTACTGAGAGCAAGAAAAATAGATTTGTGTAAACTCGCTTCCGAGTTAGATTTGGCGGTGCCAGAGAATGCTAAGATGATAGAGATTAAAAGCATCATCTTAGCAAGCGAAAATTATGAAGAGGGGGAGATCAAAGAACTGCTGAACGGTATTACGGCGGAAAGAGTGGAAGTAGAGCAACGAGAGCTCGCAGCTCAGGCTCAGGAGAGAGAGAGGGATTTTAGACTGACCCTAGAACGGGAAAGGCTAAGGGCTAAAACGGAAGTGGAGCTGGAGCGTCTCCGTTTGCAGCATACACCGCAGAACGGTGGTTCGAGTCCCACGGGAGGGGCGGATATGGAAATTTCGCCCAGACGAAAATCTCTGGACGAAATGGTGAGGACGGTGAAACTTTTAACGGTGAAAGTGCCATCCAAATCAGAGGGATGGGCGTACTTTTTTAAAAGTTTACAGCGGTCGTTTGAGAGCGAGGAGATCCCGGATGATGCCCGAGGATCAATTCTGTTGAATTTACTGGGAGACAAAGCTGCGAACTTTGTAACGCACTTAGAGACGGAGCAGTTTAGGGATTTTGAGGAGATCAAGAAATTGGTTCTGGCTCATTTTCAACCGACTCCGCAGGCATGTTTACAGGATTTTAAGAGAACCCGGCGTAATGCGGACGAGAACTTTGTTCAGCTAGCCTCGAGACTGAGTGCTATGTGGGGACATTATTGTGAGGTCCGAAACGCGGAAGATGCGGAAACGATCAATCAATTGATTGTGTCTGCCGTATTTTTGAGACGCTAGATGCAGAGACAGCGGCGCATGTCAGGATACGACAAGGAAATGGGTGGTTCAAGCCCCAGGAGTTGGCAAGAGAGTGCGATATGTTTTTCGCAGCCAAGGGAAAGTCGTATGGACCGCAAGAGCGCGAGGAATTTTGGGATTTCCGCAAGAAGGAAATGGAACCGGGAGCTACGCCGGAGAAGGGCGAGTACCGATCAGTGAGGGAGCACACCTCTGCGGGAGGGTCGGGAAAGCAAAAACAGAGATCCGATTGCTATGGTTGTGGGTCAGCGTCGCACTTACGACGAGACTGCCCACTGTACGGTCCTAAGGGGACAGGGTTTCAAGGGAACTCAGATAAATGGGCCAAAAGGGGCGCCAGATACGAAGTTGGGGGGCGACAGTGCTCCAGAGAAACGGCGCGTATTGCGAGCGCGGAGGCCGTGAGTAAGGAATTGGAGGATTCGGATCATGAAGAAATATTCAGGGAGGAGAGCGGTCGTACAATTCGGGCCGAATTTGTACAGATATGGGACCCAGAAAATGCATTAGGGGGACAGCGTTTTGAGGCAGAGAGGGTTCAAGTGAGAGTCGAGGGGACCCTAGTGAATGCGGTAAGCGATACGGACAGTGAAATGGCCATCATCAAAGAGGAAATCCTGCAGGGTAAATCTTTAGAGGGTGAGCCGAAAGTTTTTGTGAAAGGAACTTTTGGGGCCGCTGAAAGGTGCCCAGTGACAAGCGTGACAATGGCCATAGTCGATGAAACGGGGAAGGAAAAGGTACCACAGGAAATTCGATGCGTAGTGGTCAAGGCACTTCCCACCGATTTAATATTACCACTGGAGATGATAAAGGAACTAATAGGAAAGCAGGGGGTTGACGAGGTATCGAATACCGATACCACGGAAAGCGAGCGGATAAAATCGCTGGAGGAAAAACATTGGGACCCAGCAAGGAAAGTTACTTCCAGGGATGCAGCCGGAGAAATTGGGTCATTCTCTCCCGCTTATCTCGCAAAGAGACGGTCGCCCCTACACCCCTCTAAGGTGGAGGAGTTTCATGAGGAAGGGGATGCGATAGGACGAAACCCGGACCCTCCAGATTTCGCTACTTCGAAAGAGAGGCTCGGTAGTGAAGGGTTGCGAACAGCCGATGAGGGGAAAAGAAGAGAGCATAAGTCATTGCGAGCGCAGGAGACTCGGGCAAGGAAGGAAAACATTCGAAGGGGCTCAGAAAGGATAGCTAGGGACCGATTTGGAGTAGGGTAATCCTAGAAATGTGGGTCAAATAGCTCTCTCTTTTCTGATCGGGCTAGACTGAACACCGGCTGAGACAGTGTTCATTTGTTTGTTTACTTTTGTTTTGTTTTGATTTTTTTTTTTTTTGTTGCCCCGAGCAGTGCGGTGACTTGGAGTAGGTTTTATTTTTATTTTTTTTGTTTATTGCTTCTAAACGACAGGACGGGGGTAGGAGAAATAACTTTCTCTTTTTGTTTTGGTCCTGGATATCCTAAGTTTTATAGTATTTTATAGTGTATTAAGAAATTTTTGTATAGGGAGTAGAGGTTGGGTGAGCTTAGGTAAATTCTCTGTAGGAAAATTGAGCGGATGAATGTCAGTGTGGCATGTACCATAGGTGCATGGGTCTCTCACGCGAGGGTGAGAAGCAGTGATTGGGTGAGGGTCACTTACGGACATTCGACGGAGGATATCAGTGCTCGGGTGTGCCTACAGAAGTGTTTTTTGTGTGTGTGTGTGTGTGTGTTCACCTACATCACAGATTCGGGACTCATGACGGGACCCAGTGACAATTGTGCTTCCAATACAATGTGATTTTTAATATGAACAAGTTCATAGTGCATAGGAGTGAATAACAGTAACTATTTTGTCCAGACAGAACTTTGTTTGGGCAAAATTTGCCTATTGGGTAGGCAGAAAGTTTCGCTCTTGGGGGGGGCGTGTAAGGTTCTGCTGGGAAAAATATCCTGGAGATCTACATGCCAATGACCCCGCACTCTATGTGCGGTATAAGTTCGGGGAAAGGACCCCACACCAACGAAAAATCTCCCAGACTTTGCACGGAGGTTGTATCATGAATGTGTCAGCACAAGGGCTTAACGCCCAAAGAACGGCAGTGTGGGGATATAAACATGTCGATATAGGGACATGAGAAACATTAATGTGTCACTTGTGGAGCTTAGTCTCAAAATTCATAGTTCCTAAGAAGACGCCACAGCCAGGGGGCAATGAACTTGATGGAATATATATACGGCGGACTTTATTGTTCGTCATGATTCACTCGGCGAGCAGCCATGACAAACGGTCGCATTTTTGATGCCCCGAGGGTTTCATCGTGATCCCTCTCGTCTCCGCAACATGTCTGTTAAGACTTTGAGCTAATGCAATTTTACTTAACATCCATTGTCAGGATGTTGTTGCTGAGACCCAGACCGTCCGACCTACCAGAAAGGTGTAAGGTAACAGTATGGACGGCCGGGAAGTGCCACCCAATTTAGACCGGAACCCAGTGGGGGAGGCATCCACAGGGACCGTACCCTCCTTCCCCTACCACCAACCTCTCGGAAGGACTTACGGACCCACATGTTTAACGTGATCGTACTCCGCATGAACACGGCGGCATTTGTGGTAGCGTGCAAATCTAGCGCGCAAACCACGGGGATACCGCACCCGAGATGGCCAACAGCATGCGGTGTTCCGAGGTGGTCACCCACAAAGTACTAACCGCGCCCGATGCTGCTTGACTTCGGTGATCTAACGAGAACCGGTGTTTTCAGCACGGATGTGTCATCTTGGATCATTCGCCCATGATATTTTAGTCTGTAAAATTGTTTAACTGTTAAATTTAAATAAATTCTTGTTATGTTTAAAATAAGTTTGCCGTGTCAGAATCCAAGTATGTCTCCTGGTTCACTCACTGATTCTCACGGATCGCAACTCATGTGCAAAATCCGCTCGGGCAACGTTACTTTGTTGTAATTACGCATCGGTTCGATTTCGGTCACCCCATCCTGAATATTTGGGGAGAGAGACCGACGGACAGCAATCGTGTTGAGATAATCGTTTTCAACGACGAACGAAACAGAGAATTGCAACAGAGTAGCATAAAGCATTTACATACACCATGATGAATTCTTGTATTATATTTTATTTAAAAAAAAACATTTTCACTCTCATTTATACTCTATGTGAAACTGCATTACAAAATTAAAATTTTGAGCTTAAGTACATTTGGGCCAAATAAAATAATCTATTATACATTCCTGCAAAATCCAAATCAAAATATACTTGGTATTTAATTAATTTCACATGAAATAAGTGAAATTTGGCAAATGAGTTGACATTGAAGTACAAAACCATTAGAAAATATGTTTTTCTTATTAATCTAACATGCTACATCCATGAGAATGATATGAATGAATGCATAGCTTATGAAAAGCCAACACATTTATTAGTATTTTATACTTTAAATTTATGAAACTTTTTTGATAAATTTATTCATATTAAACATTTAATAACTCAACGATTCATGCCAGCATTATAAATTACTTTTGTGGAAAGCTCAAATATTATATCTAGAATTACACAAATCCTTCATATATTCACACCAAATTTCAAAACATCCATTTATGTGTTAGTCTTAAAGAATATTTAATTGGCCGGCATTTAATTGTTGTTATAAGAACTCATTTGATGGCTTTATCAATAAAGACTCTAGCAGTATCATGCACCAGTCTGCATTTGAAAGTTAAAATTTTTCTCACTTTGTGCAAAATGCAATTTTTAATCACATTAAAAGCAAATAAATACGATTATATATAGTTTAATTCATAGCTCCTTTTCAACATTCAAATAAAATTAAAATAACTTAAAATTGAAAATTGCTCATACCATTTCACAATCAAGAGCGTAAATTCCATAACAATTATCAGGGGGAGGTGTTTTTGGCAGAGTTTTTACATATCCCTTTAATGCATGAGCTTCAGAACCTTCGAAAACATGACCCTGTAGAAAAAAAATATATATATATATTTAAAAACCAATCATTAAAAATAAAGATACTAAAGCTAAACACACAGCATACAAAAATATATTCCATACCAGCCACCTGTGGCGACCAGCCTGTTCGCTACCCTTGAAAATTCTGATTGTGGCAAACTCGCTGGCACGACCTACCAGAAAGGTATAAGGTAACTATTTGGACGGCCAGGAAGTACTACCCAATTTAGACTGGAACCTATTGGTGAAGGCATCCACAGGGACCGTACCCTCCTTCCCCTACCACCAACCTCTCAGAAGGACTTACCGACCCACATGTTTAACATCATCGTACTCCGCGTGAACATGGCAGCAATTTTGGGAATCGAACCCGGACCTACCAAGTGCAAATCCCACGTGCTAACCACTGGGGTACTTTGCCCTCCGCGACATTCTCCAACTTTCTTTTTACTCACCCAATTTAGACCATACCCTCCTTCCCCTACCACCAACCTCTCGGAAGGACTCACGGACCCACATGTTTAACGTGATCATACTCTGCGTGAACATGGTGGCAGTTTTGGCAGTGGCGGGAATCAAATCCGGGCCTTCTGAGTGCAATTCCCACGCGCTAACCACTGGGCTACTTTGCCCTCCGCGACAATCTCCATAACATTCTTTTTATTTACCCAATTTAGAACGGAACCCAGTGGGAGAGGCATCCACAGAGACCGTACACTCCTTCCCTTACCACCAACCTCTCGGAAGGACTTCCAGACCCACATGTTTATTGTGATCATACTCTGCGTGAACACGGCGGCAGTTTTGTTTTGGAAGTGGCGGGAATCCAACCCGGGCCTACCAAGTGCAATTCCTGCACGCTAACCACTGGGCTGCCGCGCCCTCCGCAACTTTCTTTATATTCACCCAATTTAGACGGAAACCCAGTGGGGGAGGCATCCAGAGGGACCGTACCCTCCTTCCCCTACCACCAACCTCTCAGAAGGACTTACGGACCCACATGTTTAACGTGATCGTATTCCGTGTGAATACAGCGGCAGTTTTGGCAGTGGTGGGAATCGAACCCGGGCCTACCGCTAACTTCCCACGCACTAATTTACAATTTAAAATGACCATATGCTAAGCTTTTAATTCCATCATTTAAAATATCCATCGTTCCATCATTTAAAATATCCATAAAATTAAAATATCCATTTAAAAAATCCATATCGTTCCATCATTTAAAATATAAATATAATAATTTCTACAATACATATGTTAAGCTCTTAATTCATTTAAAACTGGAAGCGCGGGAAACGGAAAGCAAACACTAATTCGGTTTCTTATTGTCCCATCCATCGCTATGCATATTCAAAACCGTGACATCACCTCCACCTTGACGTCCCCACCCACCACCTTCCCTCCTTCTGTGGGGGAGAAACGCTGGTTAAGAAATGCTTTAGTGGATCGCCAAGAAATTGAAATTCGGAAAATCTTAAAATCCCTATCCTGTGGGCAATACAGAATATTTCTTGACCAGATTGGACTTGTAAGAATGCCAGATCGTTGACCTCTCTAAAAATGTAAATTATTAGTTGAAATTATGAGTACTTTTGACTATGCGAGATTTTAAAAACCAAAAATCGATTTTTTGAGCCAAAAGTGACTTTTGTTTTAAAATCTTTAAAAAATATTAGAAATCGAAATTGAAATTTGAAATTGATATATTTTTACTTGCAATTGTCTGCTCTTTCCGGTGGTGTGATTTATTTTTCTCTACGACGTCTGGATCGTGGAGAAAAAAGGGCAAAAAGGACGAAAAATGGTCGAAATCGAATAAAACATTAAATAACAAAAAAAATAATTAAAATTTTAAAAATCGGTTTTCACGTGTCCCCTTCAAATTGGCTTTTTTTTTTAAAAAAAAGAACGTGAAGGATTTTAATTTTAAATTACACATTTTTAAGTGTTCTTTAACTAATTTTATTGGGTTCGAATTTAATAAATAACTTTATTTCTCAATAATGAAAACATTAATATTGGAATACCTGCTAGTGCAGAAAAGCCAGCTAAATTTTAAAAAGGCATACCAATTGCTCTACTTGGTTTATATTGGCCTTGAAGACATTTTTTTAAAAATGTTATTGCTTTAAATAATGAAATATTTTATTTTAGGACAACAGTTGCTTAGTGATATATCTTATTAGATAACTAATTTTAAGGATTTTATTGATACGTAAGAGTCTTATTTTTACTTATAAATATTTAAAATCATGCATAAAATCTATATAAATAAAAATGAAAATCTGTCTGTCTGTCTGTCTGTCTGTCTGTCTGCCTGTCTGTCTGTCTGTTTGTCACACCATCACGGGAGAACGGCTGAACCGAATTTGATGAAATTTTGTGGGTAGCCCAGAAATAGCCCCACTTAAAATTATATCCGTGTTTTGAGTTTCTACGGCCAGTGGTTCTCGAGATAGTAGTAAAAAACGAAATTTTCGTTTGTCTCATCATCACGGAAAAACGACTGAACCGAATTTAATGAAATTTGGTGAATAGCCTTGAAATATCCCCCATAAATTTTGTCCAAGTTTCGAGTTTCTAAGACCTGGGGTTGTCGAGATATTAATGAAAAACGGAACTTTTTCCCAGGAGTTCTACTCCCTAACTCCGTGGTTTATCCAAACGAAAAGCTTGAAAATCGTTTGAAAGTGAATTAAAATTTAATCTCTGAGTTTGATGGGAGATTTTTTGCGTTAATTAGTCACTTTCTGAAAACATGAATTGTTTGAAACATGATTTAAAGGGGAAATCTATCTCCATGGTTCATGGTTTATTTAAAACAAGCTTTTACGGAACAATGAGAAGTATAGAGAAATCAAAATCGTTATTTAATTTCGCAGTTTATGTTATAAGACATGACATATTTAACATGTTATAAGATTCTATCTTATATCATGCTACTCAGAAACGCAATTAAATTAAATCTGTCTGTTAATTTTAATAATTATTTTTTCGATTTGAATAATAAATAAATGGATATAAAAATATATTTTAGAAAAGAACGATTTGATTTTTCTTATAGCATTTTCGACTAGATGATATCAATTACGGTCTTCAGGTTTAAAAATTATTATTATTTATATTTTCGGGGATTATTGATTCAAGGATTATTGATATTTTCAAGTTATTATGCAATTATTTTATTATGACAAAAATTGTTTAAACTCATATATTGTATGTTGTACGAATCTTCTACAAATACACGTGTATATCTTTTAATCTACGAGAATATAAGTAGCACAGGTATATTGACATATGTTTTGATATATATTGGCATATATTGGAATCAATTACGACCTTCTGGTATAAAGAGTACGGATATTATTGATGTTTTCAATTTATTACGTCATCTCTTTTATTTTGGCAAATATTTTCGAGACGCATATTGTAATACGGGTAATCTTCTACTAACACATTGGCATATTTTCTGATCTGCGACAATATAATTAGTACGGGGTTGCATATATTCATTCAATTCCTATTTTTTCTTCTGTAAATTTGCTTACAAAAGGGGTCAGGATGTCTTATTCTTCAGATCTGATCGTGAAGATAATTTTGCATAGTGAGAACATATATTCTTAAACTTCTCTTTAGGAGCAATAAATTTAATATTTTAACAGAATTTGCACATGATTGCGAACTATAAGTTTCTTTAAATTATACACTCCGTACGAATAACGGGTGTGCTGTTAGTGGTTAATAGATTTTAACATTTTAGGAGGATATATCATGTTGCTCGGCATCGCAATTAAATTAAATGTGTTTGTTAATGTTTTTATTATTTTTTTTCGATTTAAATAATAAATAAATGGATAAATGGATATAAAAGTATATCTTATGAATGGACGGTTTGATTTTTCTTTTAATTATATTAATTGCTGACTGCGATCAATTTCATTTATTTTGGCAAAGAGTTTTCAAGCTTATATCGTATTTAGCTACTAAACTCATATATTGTGTTTAGCCAATAAATTCATATAGCCGATTGTTGAAACAGAAAGAGTAGAGCGGGTATATCTTCTAATACAATTGTAGTGTTTTCATTTAGTATATTGAAACGGGATAAGAATGTTTCATTCAGATCTGCAAATTCAAAGCTACGAATTTGGAGGGATATCGCTAATTTGACAACTTTTCTTAAACTTTGCCAAATTGGCGGAAATGTCGCCAAATTGATATAAACGACACACAAACAGCTGCCATAAACCTTCGGGTTGGTCGTGTGGCTTGGGTCTTCTACATATCAATGAAATTTTTTTTTGTTTTGTTAGAAGAGAGTACTAAAATGATGTTTGGTTAGCATTTATCTGTCAGACCAACCATCCTACTTAGTAATACATTTAGCGAATTTTTAAAATGTCACCAAATTGATAAAAATGTTTTCAAATCTATAAAAATATCTTGAAATTGATAAAATTGCGCTACATAAATGATATTAATTGTTTTTTGTTAGGGGATAGTATTGTGATGATATTTCATCAATGTGTCGCAAAGTGGAACTGTCAGTTCTACAGTCCCACTTGGCGATAAATTTGGCGATTTTTTAAAATGTCGCTAATTTGACGAAACTGTCGCCAAATGTTCCATAGAAATATAACTATTTAGACGATATTTTTTCTACCAATTTATTTGAAGCAAATGATATCATGTCGCTTAGCAACGGATTTAAATCCAATGTGTTTATGCGGCAGACGATTTTTATTAAATCCTTTCTGATTTGAATAATGAAGATATGTATATAAAATAAATTTCACTGCCATTTCATTTTGGACTGGATAATATCAATTATACTCTTCAGGTTTAAACATTATTATTATTGATATTTTCCGGAATTATTGATTCAGGGATTATTGATATTTTTAAGTTATTACGCCATTGTCTTGTTGCGGCAAAAATTGCTGACACACGCATATTGTATGTTGTACGAGTAATCTTCTAGGAATGCACGGGTATATCTTCTAACCTACGAGAATATACGTAGTACAGGTATATTGGCATATATTTTGACATATATTGACATATATTGGAATCAAGTACAGTCTTCTGGTATGAAGATTAAGGGGATTAATTATATATTCAATTTATTACGTCGTCTGTTGTATTTTACCAAAAAACATTTGTGACTCATATTGCAAAACGGGTAATCTTCTACTAATAATCGGACATATATTCTAATCTGCGACATTATAAGTAGCATGGGTATATCTTCCCATATAATTTTAGCACTTTAATTTTGACATATATTGGAATAAATGACTGTCTTCAGATTTAAAGATTACGGGTTTATTGGTATTTTCAATTTATACATGTAATCTACTAATACAGGTTATATTTTCTAATATTCGCGTATATAATTAGTACGGGTCCCATACAATTTTAACGCTTTTATTTTGCATATATTGATTCAATTCCATATTTTTTTTTTATATTTGCTTACATAAGGGGTCCAAGATGTTTTATTCTTCAGATATGTCCATGAAGATAATTTTATATAGCGAGAACAGAGATTCTTAAACTTCTTTTTAGGAGCATTATACTAAATATTTTAACAGAATATTTTGATTAAACATGTCATTTAGTATACTATAAGAATTTGCGCATGATTATGAATTTCAAGTTTCTTTATATTATATACTCCGTACGAAGAACGGGTATGCTGCTAGTCTATATAAATAAAAATGAAAATCTGTCTGTCTGTCTGTCTGTCTGTTTGTCACACCATCACGGGAGAACGGCTGAACCGAATTTGATGAAATTTTGTGGGTAGCCCAAAAATAGCCCCACTTAAAATTATATTTGTGTTTTGAGTTTCTACAACCAGTGGTTCTCGAGATATTAGTAAAAAACGAAATTTTCGTTTGTCTCATCATCACGGAAAAACGGCTGAACCGAATTTAATGAAATTTGGTGAATAGCCTTGAAATATCCCCCCATAAATTTTGTCCAAATTTCGAGTTTCTAAGACCTGGGGTTGTCGAGATATTAATGAAAAACGGAACTTTTTCCTAGGAGTTCTACTCCCTAACTCCGTGGTTTATCCAAACGAAAAGCTTGAAAATCGTTTGAAAGTGAATTAAAATTTAATCTCTGAGTTTGATGGGAGATTTTTTGCATTAATTAGTCACTTTCTGAAAACATGAATTGTTTGAAACATGATTTAAAGGGGAAATCTATCTCCATGGTTCATGGTTTATTTAAAACAAGCTTTTACGGAACAATGAGAAGTATAGAGAAATCAAAATCGTTATTTAATTTCGCAGTTTATGTTATAAGACATGACATATTTAACATGTTATAAGATTCTATCTTATATCATGCTACTCAGAAACGCAATTAAATTAAATCTGTCTGTTAATTTTAATAATTATTTTTTCGATTTGAATAATAAATAAATGGATATAAAAATATATTTTAGAAAAGAACGATTTGATTTTTCTTATAGCATTTTTGACTGGATAATATCAATTACAGTCTTCAGGTTTAAAAATTATTATTATTTATATTTTCGGGGATTATTGATTCAAGGATTATTGATATTTTCAAGTTATTATGCAATGATTTTATTATGACAAAAATTGTTTAAACTCATATATTGTATGTTGTACGAATCTTCTACAAATACACGTGTATATCTTTTAATCTACGAGAATATAAGTAGTACAGGTATATTGACATATGTTTTGATATATATTGGCATATATTGGAATCAATTACGACCTTCTGGTATAAAGAGTACGGATATTATTGATGTTTTCAATTTATTACGTCATCTCTTTTATTTTGGCAAATATTTTGGAGACGCATATTGTAATACGGGTAATCTTCTACTAACACATTGGCATATTTTCTGATCTGCGACAATATAATTAGTACGGGGTTGCATATATTCATTCAATTCTTATTTTTTCTTCTGTAAATTTGCTTACAAAAGGGGGCAGGATGTTTTATTCTTCAGATCTGATCGTGAAGATAATTTTGCATAGTGAGAACATATATTCTTAAACTTCTCTTTAGGAGCAATAAATTTAATATTTTAACAGAATTTGCACATGATTGCAAACTTTAAGTTTCTTTAAATTATACACTCCGTACGAATAACGGGTGTGCTGTTAGTGGTTAATAAATTTTAACATTTTAGGAGGATATATCATGTTGCTCGGCATCGCAATTAAATTAAATGTGTTTGTTAATGTTTTTATTATTTTTTTTCGATTTAAATAATAAATAAATGGATAAATGGATATAAAAGTATATCTTATGAATGGACAGATTGATTTTTCTTTTAATTATATTAATTGCTGACTGCGTACATCAATTTCATTTATTTTGGCAAAGAGTTTTCAAGCTTATATAGTATTTAGCTACTAAACTCATATATTGTGTTTAGCCAATAAATTCATATAGCCGATTGTTGAAACAGAAAAAGAGTAGAGCGGGTATATCTTCTAATACAATTGTAGTGTTTTCATTTAGTATATTGAAACGGGATAAGAATGTTTCATTCAGATCTGCAAATTCAAAGCTACGAATTTGGAGGGATATCGCTAATTTGACAACTTTTCTTAAACTTTGCCAAATTGACGGAAATGTTGCTAAATTGATATAAACGACACAAACAGCTGCCATAAACCTTCGGGTTGGTCGTGTGGCTTGGGTCTTCTACATATCAATGAAATTTTTTTTTGTTTTGTTAGAAGAGAGTACTGAAATGATGTTTGGTTAGCATTTATCTGTCAGACCAACCATCCTACTTAGTGATACATTTAGCGAATTTTTAAAATGTCACCAAATTGATAAAAATGTTTTCAAATCTATAAAAATATCTTGAAATTGATAAAATTGCGCTACATAAATGATATTAATTGTTTTTTGTTAGCGGATAGTATTGTGATGATATTTCGTCAATTTGTCGCAAAGTGGAACTGTCAGTTCTACAGTCCCACTTGGCGATAAATTTGGCGATTTTTTAAAATGTCGCTAATTTGACGAAACTGTCGCCAAATGTTCCATAGAAATATAACTATTTAGACGATATTTTTTCTACCAATTTATTTGAAGCAAATGATATCATGTCGCTTAGCAACGGATTTAAATCCAATGTGTTTATGCGGCAGACGATTTTTAGTAAATCCTTTCCGATTTGAATAATGAAGATATGTATATAAAATAAATTTCATTGCCATTTCATTTTGGACTGGATAATATCAATTATACTCTTCAGGTTTAAACATTATTATTATTGATATTTTACGGAATTATTGATTCAGGGATTATTGATATTTTTAGGTTATTACGCCATTGTTTTATTGCGGCAAAAATTGCTGACACACGCATATTGTACGTTGTACGAGTAATCTTCTAGGAATGCACGGGTATATCTTCTAACCTACGAGAATATAAGTAGTACAAGTATATTGGCATATATTTTGACATATATTGGCATATATATTGGAATCAAGTACAGTCTTCTGGTATGAAGATTAAGGGGATTAATTATATATTCATATTATTACGTCGTCTGTTGTATTTTACCAAAAAACATTTGTGACTCATATTGCAAAACGGGTAATCTTCTACTAATAATCGGACATTATAAGTAGTACGTGTATATCTTCTCATATAATTTTAGCACTTTAATTTTGACATATATTGGAATAAATGACTGTCTTCAGATTTAAAGATTACGGGTTTATTGGTATTTTCAATTTATACATGTAATCTACTAATACAGGTTATATTTTCTAATATTCGCGTATATAATTAGTACGGGTCCCATACAATTTTAACGCTTTTATTTTGCATATATTGATTCAATTCCATATTTTTTTTTATATTTGCTTACATAAGGGGTCCAAGATGTTTTATTCTTCAGATATGTCCATGAAGATAATTTTATATAGCGAGAACAGAGATTCTTAAACTTCTTTTTAGGAGCATTATATTAAATATTTTAACAGAATATTTTGATTAAACAAGTCATTTAGTATACTATAAGAATTTGGGCATGATTATGAATTTCAAGTTTCTTTATATTATATACTCCGTACGAAGAACGGGTATGCTGCTAGTCATTTAATAAAAAACACTATTTATCACTATTGAAAACAGTATTGGGAATAACATATGCATGAACAACTCTTTTGAATAGCATCAAGCTTTTCAAAAAGTTATTTTAACAAGTTTTAATTTGAGAACAATTTTTAACCTTTTTTGATTGCTCTCTCTTGTTAGCAGTGTGTAAAAAATATGTGTTTCCTTTTTGAAGTAAAATTGATTTTTTTTCCTTTTTGATGTGTGGTGATTTGTCTGTTTAATTAATTATAGTCTTTAAAATGTGTAGTATACATAATGTAGAGCTATGCATTTTGTAACAGAGGCTTTCAAAACACCATCTTGCTGCCTAATTTAATGCATTCTCCTCAATATATATATATTTTTTCTTTTAGACATATTACCTTCATAGTATTTTTCTAGTGGTCATAAAATCTTATGCATTTGGTAATATTTAATAGAAGTTTATAAACATTTAGGAGTGCATCAAAGATAAAGTAATGCAAATTTAATGTCATTCGGCTGTAAATCTTTTTCTAATAAAAGCCGGCTTTTTTTTAAGCAAAACAGCCGGCCGACTTTTTTTGACCTGGCTAAAATCCGGCAACTCTGAATCAGAGTAGATTGTCTTTCGTAAAAGTAAAGATAAATATTGGAAAGCATATAGCTATTAGTGGATCATTGTGATACTCCAATCGTTTGGAGGTATACAGCATTACCATGTACAAGATAGTTGTGAAAAAGAACAAAATGTAATACATTATTAAAGGTAGACGAGTCATATTTAGTAAGAGTATTTAATTGGAATAAATCAAAGAGTTATTTAATGACCAAAAATAAATCTTTGATGGTGATGTTATTAAAAAGATCTTTAAAATCTAAAGTTTGGATTGAATCAATGGTAACAAAGGATTTCAGTTTTTGAAAATATATATATATATATATATATATATATATATATTAGAAATATGTAATAATAAAAAATTCAAGTAGTATTAACATCACCATAGAAGCAAAATCACGGTCATAATGCCGATAAGAGAAGAGAACAAACAGCACCAGCCGAAATTCAATGATTAGTCAGATCAAATTCCTCCTCAGCGCATTGTATATTGTTTTTGCTTTTTACTTTCCTTATATACATAATGTATAAGGAAAGTATTGTGACGGGGTCGAAAATTCGAATTCGAGTTTTCGACGGGAGAGCACGTTTCAAGCATCCCTGATCACGAATCAAACATTTTTGAAGTGATGTCTGTGTGTGTGTATGTGTGTGTGTGTGTGTGTGTGTGTGTGTGTGTGTGTGTGAAAGTATGTGTGTGTGTCAGTGAGTCTGTGGAGACGATAACTGACGAACGAATGGACCGATTCGAACCAAATTTGGTACAAAAATCACAATCCGTAAACACTGGAAGCCTATTGCTTTTATATGCAATCGAATGTTAAGAACCCCCCCCCTAAATTTTCGAATGAAATTTTGAAAAAATCGTCAAAAAATCAAAACCACTAATAAAGTTACGCAAATAGACATTTCTTATGTAATTTTTCATTAGAAAACGATTGACATAAATTTTAGAACGCTAACATGAACCGTTCTCGAGATATTGTTCATTTTTAAAAAAAAAATTATCAAAAAGTCATATAAAAAAAAATTCCTACTGAGAAACATGTTCACTTTTCATATGTAATACCATGCGATAAATTGGGTTACATCATTCTGGTGGAACTAGCTCATTCCATTCATGAAAAAATATACTTTTAGTAATACTTTTGTGTTTGAACGCCAATAGTCATTTATCTGCTGTAAGAATAACTTATTTCTTAGTGCATAACGCTTGGCGAGATTTTGGCGACGAATTTGGCGGAATGTCGCCAACTTGGCGACTTTTTGAAATGTTGCCAAATTAACGAAAATCTCGCCAAATGGATAAAAATGACGACTAATTGCCCAAAATTTAATATCTTGGAAAGAATATTAGTATCTACTATAAGAAAAACCTACTTTTTTTAACTGTAAAAGTAGTAAATTAATTACATTATATAAGGAAAGTCATGTGTTGCCCACATCAGATTTTTTTAATTTCCTATCAAGTTGTTTACGAATTTATGTGGTAACACACTTTTTTAATTATATATATATATATTCCTACCTCGTGGTAATACTTTATTTCTTAATGATTTTGCAATTTTCCCCCCCTCTATTAATGCTTGTAGTCTGTGCTATGATATTTATAGTAACTTACTATTGCCATATCTGAATATTTGTTTGGATTAATTAAGGTTCGATGCTCAGACTTGATGTAGAGTCTAGTCTAATTAATTTCCAAGTTAAGCCAGTACTGTTCATTTCTTTTCTTGGCATAGTAGCTGTGGTCTAACTACTTTGGTAATTTTATTGATTTAATTTTTCATAATTACTTGGTATTGGTTATTATTCCATCTTTCTAATATATATATGTATAGTTGTAGAAATCATGCATAGATAATCCAAGGAAGAAACATTTTAATCACAATTTATTTTATTAAGTGGACATCTTAGAATATAGCTTTGTACATTGCTAAGCTCCCAGTCAGCGATCAGATCGCAAGAAACCTCAATGCAGTCTGAATAGGTTCACACAAGTTACAGTAACGGTGAAAGGGAATTTGATAATGACATGGGAAACATGCTGTCTTCACGTTTAAGCTTCAAAAATGTGATGGAAATGTAGCTTCATGTGTGAAAGTTTACATAGAAGTTAAGATTAGTGACCATATATGGTATGGTAGGGGAAAAGAGGAAGTACAGGCATCTTTGCTAATATTAATAGCGTTCAGTACCTAGAATTTAATATAGTTGCAATAAGTGTGTGACATAAAATAGGAATTTGGAATAAGAATTATAAAAGAAAAGGGCACATTAACAGGGAAAGCTTAAAATTTTTGTATCATATACATACAGGGTATCCCAAAAAGATTGAAATGTGCTTTAATTCTTGACCTGTTAAGACATAACTGGACAATGTAAATTGCAAAAATGTTAAAAGTAAGGTAGGAAATAAGACTATGTTAATGAAATAGTCCTCCCATTAATTTTCAAAAAGTTACACTTTTTTAACTTTTATACGACCCCCTTAGACAAATTTGGTCAGCTAGGAAATTTTTATTTTTAATGCAACAAGATCATTAAAAACAAGAAAGATCAATCATGCATAAAGCATTGATTATGGAACAATTTCCAACTGTAATGCAATTTTATTTAAAAATCTCTAAAATGCTATACAGTCAGAAGTAATATTTTTTAAATTATCATAATACTACAATAATTTATTATATTTGAAAACTTCATCGAAAATAAATGAACTTTATTCAAATGACGTCATTGAAATATAAATCGCCTCCATATAAAAGCAACATTTCATTCATAAACATTTTCCCATTCCTTTCATTCATCACAATACTATAATAATTTTTTATTTAAAAATTTAAAACCATGGAGGTACAAGTAATTTAACTCTATGCTTAAAATTTCATCAAAAAAATCGTCTGGTTCTCTGTGTAAAATCAATGAATATTTCATTCATATCAGCTATATTGCAGACTCCATGAGCTAAATAATTTTGCGTTAAAGAAATGCAGCAATTCTTATACGACTCATTCTACATCTTTTGGTGTTTACATTCTCCATAAGTGAAAATTAGGCTTTGTTGTAGAAATAATCCAAGTTTGATGATCATTTAAACTCAAATATTATGTAATTGCGTTGTTTCAGTATGTAGATGCACAGAATTTGAGCAAAAATAAAGCAGTTACTAAATAAAATTAGGACGTACGTACGCAAAAAATACGCAACACTAAATACGAATTAAAAAGAACTTTAAAAATCATGATTTTGACACAAGATGGATGCCATATTTTATTTTGAAGTGGGTCACATGATCTCTTCATATAATGGTCATGTGATCTCTTCATATAAAAGGTGTAATTATTATTTTAATTTTTATTTTAAAACTATTGAATATATTTTGCTGAAATTTTTTTTATTTATTTTATAGGATAATTTGAATATTTCCTAAAACTTTCAAAGCAGTTTGTGAATTTTAAATTTGCTTAAAAAATGTTTATAAAATTAGGTGCCATAGGGCTCAATGTATTTCATTTTTTCAACCTGGGTTCAATCCAAAACTAATTGGGTGATATTATCCATTTATATTCCCATAAGTCAGACAGACTGTCTGAACAACATACTAAAATTTCATTTTGATAAAGTCATTTTCAAGGCAGTTATCGTGCTAACAGACAGACAGGCATACAGACAGAATGAACAAAGTCATAAACACTTTTCAACTATGTTATAAAGTGTTAAAAAGATAAAACTGGATGATAACACATACGACACATTTTTGCGAATTCCACGTAGGCTCACAATGCAATCACGGATTCTTAAGTACTTTTCAATAACTAATCCACGTAGGCTCACAATGCAATCACGGATTCTTAAGTACTTTTCAATAACTAAGTACTTTTTCAATAATTAAGTACTTTTTTTATCTAAACAATTTCCATCAGCAATTTGTGTGTTTATGATCCCTATTTTCACTGATGAAACAGCCTTTTACATGGTACGGAAAAGTGGCATAAGTCAGATATTTTCCTTTATCATAATGCAGTTGGTTTTAAAGATACAGATATGCAGTTTTTAACACTTTAGAACAGGGGTCTCCAAACTACGGCCCACGAGCACCACCAATCTGGCCCGCGGTAGCAGGCCGGACATGCCCGGTTTCCTGCCAACCATACTTTATTTTGATTACATTGTAAAATTTACAATGTAAGTAAATCACACACAAAAAAAATAATCAGATGTTTTTATTTAACGACCAATTAAGAAACACAATAACTGACATATATAATGAAATTGAACATTTTAACTGTCAATGATATGAGATTTATCCTAAAAACTTACAATAAGTGACATACATAGGTAATTCACATATTGAAATTAAACATTATAATTATGATTAATGAGATTTATGTATCTGTAACTTTCCACTGGCAATTGTTTGCAGTTGTGGATCAAGTTTACTAGTGAAAAATATCAGCAGCGACTTCAAATGCTCATCAGTTAATTTGGATCTGTAAATATTTTTTGTATATTTCATTTTGGAGAATGTTTTTTCACACAGATAAGTAGTATCGAAAGCGGGAAAAAAACGCCACGAGCAAATTTATGCAACTGATCAAACTGTGTGAGTGGAAGACTCTTATAAAATTCCAGCAATAATGACTTTAAATATTTTTCTTTAAAAATATCGCTACACTGCAAATCAATTATTTCCATTTGAAGTTCTAGGGCAAGGGTTTCTATATCGGCGTTAAAAGGATTTTGAAAAATCTTGATATCGTTTGCAATTGCATTAAAATCTGAAAAACGAGACTCAAAATTTATTTTTAAAGCACCCAAAGCTTTAATTTTGAAATCTACTGGAAATGGAGGCTCAGTTTGATGACTGAATGTTTGGCATGTATTAAAATGCGTGAAAATTTTTTTGTTCAATTGAGATTAAAATAAAACAATTTTTTGTTGAAAGGACTTAATATGAGTGTATAAATCAGGCAGAAGCTGGTTTTCTCCTTGTAATTTTAAATTAAGGTCATTCATATGATTAGTTAAATCTGTATAAAATGATAACTTCCATAACCACTCATTGTTTTCTTCATTTAAGAAAATTTCGATTACTGTTCGAAATATTATTCGAGCTAAAAAAATCGCGTTAGAACTTTTCCGCAGTTAAGCCAGCATACTGCAGTATAATATGGTAAGTCATTTTCTCCAATCTCTTCAATAAACTCATGGAATTGACTATGATTAAGCGCATGTGATCTGATATAATTAACAACTGACATGACTGACTCAAACTTCTGACATATCCAAGCATTTTCCACACAAAGACTGTTGGTGAATGATGCAATGTACGATTAAGGGTTTTGAACTCCCGTCATTTTCTACAGCCTTTGATACGAGAACAATAACACCTTTATTTTTCCACACATGATTTTGCCACCATCAGTATAATGATACACTTCAAGTTTTTCCATTGAAGATAGTTTTTTTGAACAACATTTTCAACTCCTTTAAAAATATCTTCACCAGTGGTCGTGCCATGAATGCTACGAACGTCAAGAAGCTCTTCACACACTTCATAATTTTTATTTATCCCTCGAATAAAAAGTAAAACCTGAGTAGTATCTGAAACATCTGTTGACTCATCCAGAGCCAAAGAGAACCATTCTAAGTATTGATTTTTGTCAAACAATTGAGTTAATATATTTTCTGCAATATCATCTACTCTTCGAGCCACAGTGTTTGCTGACAAACTGATGTTTTTAAATAAATTAGCTTTTTCTGAACACATTTCTTCTGCTGCTGCAATCATGCAATCCTTAATTAATTCGCCGTCAGTAAATGGTTTCCCATGTTTCGCTATTGAATGAGCCACTCGGAAACTAGCACAAGTTTCTGCTTCTTATTCAGCATTTACTTTCTTAAACAACAATTGCTGCGATTTCAACCCGCGTTTCAAAGATTCATATTTTTCTAATCGTAGGCTTCCTGTAAATTTGGAGTAATTCTGAGAATGTTTAGTCTCGTAATGATGTTTTATATTGCATTCTTTGAGGACTGATATTGTTTCATTGCAAATTATACACATTGCCTTATTACTTGACACAATCACGAAAAATTGATATCCCCATTGCTCTTTAAATGTTCTGCACTCACTATCTATCTTTCGTTTCTTTTCCATATTTATACAAATCCACACAAAAGGGACGTAACTTCGAATCAAAATAATGCCAATTAATACTATTAAGAGCAGGGGTTCAAAGTAAACAAAATGCATTGAATTTAACTTTAAGACACTTTTAATTAAATTAAACACTCACAATTAAACACACTGTATTTTCACTAAGAAACTATAGTCACAAAACACACTAGTCCCACTATATTTCGCTTTTCAGATCGCACTTGTCGCTCCGAATTCAAACTTTAGAACTGTCCAACTCTCGGTTGTCTCCCGTATTTGTACCATGCATCCTCAGTACATAGAACATATTCGAAAACTCTGGAAAGTCATCGAATCTTCCAGACAAGCAATCATGATGGCGTTGTATACTTCGACTAACCAAGCATGCATAATTCACATTTTTGAGTAATTCTGCCGCTCCCCACTAGATGGCGCTGTACTACTGTAGCTCTGCCACGTCCTACACTTAACTTCTCTACTCTCCTTAAGATGTCACTACTATACCTTTAGCATGGTCGTAAATAGTCGTAACAATACGTAACGCACAGCATGCGCATCGGCTATCTCCGCCGTAATGAAATGTCCTTGACACTTGCTCGTAAGTACCAACCGAAATTGTGAATGGAGAGGAGTCCATCCCCGTGCCTTATGCCATAGATATCTCACTTGTCGGCTAGTCCCGAAATGAAAATTTGCGGGTAATTCAAAACTACAGTATGTTGGTATGATGAGCTAACTATGTCTTGGCCTTTGGGACTTAGTGGAGGAGTCAGTGTGGCCCTGAAGCTAAAAGGTTTGGAGACCACTGCTTTACAACATAGTTGAAAAGTGTTTATGACTTTGTTCATTCTGTCTGTCTGCCTGTCTGTCCGTTAGCACAATAACTGCCGTAAAAATGACTTTATCAAAATTAAATTTTAATATGTTTTTCAGACAGTCTGTGGGACCTATGGGAATATAAATGAATAATATCACCCAATTAGTTTTGGATTGAACCCAGGTTGAAAAAATGAAATATATTGAATCCTATGGGAGCTAACTTTTCAAACATTTTTTAAGCAAATTTCAAGTTCACAAATTACTTCGAAAGTTTTAGGAAATATTCAAATTATCCCATAAAATATATAAAAAAATTTCAGCAAAATATACTCAGTAGTTTTTAAAATAAAAATTAAAATAATAATTACACCCTTCATATGAAGAGATCACGTGACCCACTTCAAAATGAAATATGGCATCCATCTTGTGTCAAAATCATGATTTTTAAAGTTCCTTTTAATTTATATTTAGTGTTGTATCCGTCCTAAAACCACTTTATTTTTGCTTAAATTCTGTACATCTACATACTGAAACAATGCAATTATAATATATTTGAGTTTAAATGATCATCAAACTTTGTCTTACAACGAAGCCTAATTTTCACTTATGGAGAATGTAAACATCAAAAGATATAGAATTAGTTGTATAAGACTTGCTGCATTTCTTTAATGCAAAATTATTTAGCTGATAGAGTCTGCAATATAGCTGATATCAATGAAACATTCATTGATTTTACATACAGATAAGGATGATTTTTTCGATGAAGTTTTAAGTATAGAGTTAAATTACTTGTACCTCCATGGTTTTAAGTTTTAAATAAAATAAATTATTGTAGTATTGTGATGAATGAAAGGAATGGAAAAAAGTTTATGAATAAAATGCTGCTTTTATATAGAGAGCCAGGCGATTTATATTTCAATGACGTCATTTGAATAAATTTCATGTGTTTTTTGATGAAGTTTTCAAATATAATAAATGAATGTAGTATTATGATAATTTTAAAAATATTACCAAGGAATATATTGCATTTTAGAGATGTTTAAATAAATCAAATATAATAAATGAATGTAGTATTATGATAATTTTAAAAATATTACCAAGGAATATATTGCATTTTAGAGATGTTTAAATAAAATTGCATTGAAATTGGAAAGTATTTCATAATCAATGCTTTATGCATGATTGATCTTTCTTGTTTTTAATGATCTTGTTGCATTAAGAATAAAAATTTTCTGATTGACCATATTTGTCTAAGGAGGTCGTATAAAAATTTAAAAAGTGTAACTTTTTAAAAATCAATGGGAGGACTATTTCATTAACGTAGTCTTATTTTCTACCTTACTTTCAACATTTCTGCAGTTTACATTGCCCACTTATCTCCAACAGGTAAAGAATTAAAGTGTGTTTCAATCTTTTTAGGGCACCCTGTATGTATATATATATATATATATATATATATATATATATATATATATATATATATATATATATATATATACAGGGTGTCCAGTTCTATCGTTGCCCAATGGCTATTTTGTAAACCCTTAGCCACAGAAATACACTTCCAATTGCAAAAACGTTTTAAATTTTAAAATCTATTATCTGAGAAACAGTTTAAATCAATAAATGCATTTCTGAAAGAAATACAAAATATATTTATACAGTTTCCCAGTCCTACCAACTGTATTTAGGAAAATCATCATACAATTTTATGCAAAATAAAAAAAAATCATCCTTTTACGACCAGAATTGACCGACTTATAGCTGTTTAAAGTTGGAGCATTTTTTGTGCCGAGAAATATCAATATGGTCCCTGATTGGTCGGTTGCCTGGAGAAATGGTCAATACGGTCCCTGATTGGTTGGTTGCCTGAAATGGGACATTTTTATGCATGGAAAAGCGACTTAAGTCAAAGTTTAATGCTTCATAACTCGGTGAATTTTGGTCATAAAAGGAAATTTTTTTTATTTTTATTTTGCATGAAATTGTATGAGGATGATTTTTCTAAACATAATTGATAGGTCCGGGGAACCGTATAAAAATTTATATTTCTAATTTCCTTCAGAAATGTATTTATTGATTTAAACTTTTCTAAGATAATAGATTTTGAAATTTAAAACATTTTTGCAATTGGAAGTATATCTCTGTGACTAACGGTTGAGGAAATAGCCATTGGGCACCAATAGCACTGGACACCCTGTATATAGTTTCATAAATCCCCTGTTGTTTTTCGAACTATTACTAGTGGGCATAATTCTTACATTACTAATGCTGGTAAATTATTATTAAAAATCTTAAATGAAGTATACTTGTCAGATGAGATCCCAAATAATTGTCATATTGTGAAAAACAGTTTTGAATTAGTTAAGAAATTAAAAACTCTTACTAATATTCATAGTATTTATACTTTTGATATCAAAGATTTGTTTAATAATATTGATATTGATGATCTGTATATAACTATTTTAGGAAGATTTTAAAAGTATAATATCAACTTAAAATATTAAAATTTTCTTTTTAAAAAATTACTTAATTTCACTCTCTATGAGAATTATATTCAACATGGTGGTACTTCTTTTAAGCAACAGTTTGGTATCCTACAAGGGGGGAGGGGGGCTCATCATTGTTAGCTAATCTGTATTTATTCTTCTATGAAAAGAACATTAATCCAGGATTGCATAATATGCACATGTTTAGATATTTAGATGATATATTATATGTATCCCATAATAATATCCCTATAGTAGTCAACTTATATCCTAATAATTTACAATTAAATGCAAGTAATAATGACTCTAATGTTGTAAACTTTTTAGATTTAGATTTGCAAAATTGCAATCTGGCTATAAACTTATATGATAAAAGACAAAGATTTTAAATTTAATAAAATCAAAAATTCAACATTTTGACTCTTGTTTGCATATATCAGTTTTTAGAAATATTATAATAACTCAGGTTCTTAGAATCAATAAAATTTGTGATGAAAATTATAAATTAGCACATTTTATGGAATTATTGAGTTAGCACATTTTATGGAATTATTGAGTACAGCGACTAATAATGCATATCCTCACAAATTAGTTATTAAAATTATAAACTCAGTGTATCAACTTCCACTCGATAATATCCAAGACAACTTTCCCAATTATAATGGCTAACAATATTAAAAAAAAAAAAAAATATATATATATATATATATATAATTATTTATTCATTATATAAATAAATAAAAATGAAAAATAATAAAACAAACTAAAAAGTTAAAAATAAAAAAATCAGAAAATAAGATACATTAATATTAATGTTTTGAATTTTATTTTTGCTAAAAAAATTGTAACTTTAGCCAGTTTGATACTACAATTTGAGAGCCCTTATAATGGTGTATAGTGGCATTCTCGTTTATCCATTTCTTCTATGAATTACTTGTTTAGTAAGAATTTTCATCTATGCTTCATGTTCATATTCTGTTTTGCTTATATGTGTAATTGTTTCTGTTTTGCTTATATGTGTAGTTATCCTGTCTCCTGCTCTAACACGCTAGACGGATTTGGGATAGTAGGTGTGAACATTCGTTCTGCCTCCTAGGTTGTATTTCATCATGTTCATTCCAGCACTTCTAGATATTTTTCATACTGTTGAGTTTGATCACACATACACGTAGTGAAAGAAGAAGGGTTCCTGCCTCATGGTGATACAAATTTTCCTAATGTTTCTTATCTTCAATTTTTCATCTTCTGGTGCCTGTAGTCTGAGTTTGGGCATTTATAGTAATGTACCATTGCCCAATCTGAAACAAGCATTTATTTGGGTTAATTAGAATTAAATACTCGGACCTGAAGATAAATTTAATTCTGGTTAATCTTCGAATTTGGGCCAGTGCTGTTCTTTTCTATTATCGACATGATGGCCATGGTTTTGCTTCTATGGTGATGTTAATATTTCATGATTACTTGAATTAATTATTTTTATTACATTTTTTTAATAATGTGTATATATAAAACTAGTTTCATTTGAAAGTTTGGCAAAGTACCTGTTTTTACTAGGAGTGTTCCAATATCTAATACCAAATACTGGTTTAGCTGATATATCGGTAACCAATAGAGAACTGATATACCAATAAATTCGATATATTTTCATTTTCTTTCCTTATTATACCATAGTACAGTGGTTCCCAAACTGGGGTCCCCGGACCCCTGGGGGTCCGCAAACAACACTATTTAACTAATAAATAGTTAGCTTTAAAAAAATAAAATTCATTATTTTTCTCCACTCTTTTTTTTATTTTATTTTTTAAAATAAAATAATAATGAACTTTTTTTCTAAATAACTTGGAATTAAATACATTCATGAAATTAATTTCAAACTCATAGGTTATATCTTCAAACAGAATTAAATTGTTTGGGAGAAGATTTCGTTTTGACACAATGCCATGATTAACGGTGACGATACTATGATGTAGCTCGGACGTCAAAACACTTGTAACTTCGAGCATTAATACTGCTAGAGACCGGATGACATCAGCTTTGAATAGAGGGGGGGGGGGGGGGGGGGGGCGTAGCGAACATCTCCCGCCTCTCCCTCACTGTTCACACTAAATTATGCTTGTTGTACATATCCAATAGAAACATGCCCTTGCAATATGGTTTTAAGGGGTCCACGAAATTTTTTTTTTCTCTGAGGGGGTTCGCGGACCGGAAAGTTTGGGAACCACTGCCATAGTATAAAGGAGTAAAGAAGGACATTGATTTTCTTAAACTTTTGTTCGTTCAGCAATAGAACAAAGCACATAAAGATAATAAAATATAGTAAAACATTGCTAGTCTAATAGGTAGGCACTAGACAGCATGCCCAGAGCTAAGTAATTCTGCCAGATCATGGGCATCAGCAGAAAAGATAACTCCAAAGCTGAAGGTCATTCGGCACAACAGATGTTTATAATAGTCAATGGTCCCACTCACTTATATTTAAAATTATATAGAGATCTTTGCCTTTTGTTACATAAATGAAATCTCCTTTCACACAATCTTTAATTTAATTTGATCTCATGTTTGTTTGTCAGTGTGATTCAAATTTTTAAGACACTAACTAATCAAGTTTCATTAATCACAGTAACATGAAATTTAGTACTATATCATTGTCTCCTGGGGTATATTTTATTTATTTTTTATTTTGAACTTTATTAGGTTAGTTCATCCTGGGTCCGCTATTGAAATGTACTCGATTTTGGGAAATAACTCAAGAACTGGAGTGGCTTGGAAATCTAAATTTAGTAGGTTATTATCTTTTGAGATATTTTAATTCTTTGAATACCTCACCGAACTAGCCTGCCTTGGATTTGCCACAGGAATATACTAACATTTTGGAAATATCTTGAGAACCAGAGTAGCTAGAAAGTGGCGTTCTACATGGATTGAATTTTGCATGATCCACAACAAAGAAATTTGTCAATACACAATCCATAATTTTCTGCTGTTTATAATTTGTAATGTCCATAAAAGAATTTATCCAGTCACTCATTAAAAAAATGCGATGTGGTACAGCATTTAAATAATATTTTCGGGTTGACCTGCAACCCAGTTCGCAGTTTTAAAAGCAAGGAAACCCAATCCACAACTTAATAAAAGAAGTAAGCTGACATGCAAAGTAGGTAACCCATGGGTACCTGGCCCAATGCAAGACTCTTCTAGAAAACTCAAATTTAGCATATTGTTGTCTGTTATGGTATTATTTATTTCTTTGAATTTAAAACTTAATTGGGCTAGACTAGACCATCCTGAGCCAGCTGTAGGAATGTACTGATTTTGGAGATAAATTTGAAAACCGAAGCAGCTTAAAAGTCCAAATTTAATATGTCATTATCTTTTGAGATATATTTTAATTCTTTGGATTTTGAACCTTATTGAGCTAGCTCAGTTTGGGTTTGCAATATAAATGTACTACTCATTTTTTGAAAATAATTTGAGAACAAGAGCATGCAGACAGTTGGAATTTAACATGTCATTGTCTTTTACGGTATATTTTAATATTCTTTAGATTTTGAACCTTATCGGGTAAGCCCATTTTGGGACTGCCATAAGAAAGTACTTGGAATAATTCAATAACTGGAGCAGCTAGAAAGTTCACATTTGGTATGTCATTGTCTTTTTTTTTAATAATTTTTTTTTTTTTTTTTAACCCTACTGGCCTAACCTGTTCTGAGGTTGCCATAGAAATACATTCATTTGAGGAGAACTTGAGAACTGGATCAACTAGAAAGTCCAAAGTTGATATGTCATTTCATTATCTTATGTACATTTCAGTTACATGCATTTTAATACATACATTTTTCATATATTTAAGTTGTATATATTTTTTATTCATTTAAGTTGTATACATTTTAATACATACATTTTTCATATATTTAAGTTGTATATATTTTTTATACATTTAAGTTGTATACATTTTAATACATACATTTTTAATATTTATAAGTTACATACAAATAATAAAAGGGGGTAATTTAAAAACTATGTTTTCTGCTTTTACTTTTTAAATTTGGTCATGTGAAAGTCAGGAAATCAACTTTAGAGTCTTTTACTTTTATTAATTTTGTACTTTCATTTTCTGGGTGATAAGACAGAAAATTATGGTGATAGTGACTTTTTCACAAATTGAATTTGAAACAGAAAAATATTGAATGGTATCTCCAGATACCAGAAGTTGCCATTTCAATTGAACTTGCTGACATGCTAATCACTCAATTTTCCCGCTTTGTTTCCATTGTAACAACAAAAGTTGCATTGGGCAAAGAACCCAGGGTCCATGTAGCGATTCAAAGGTGGGTAAAAGGGTGGTTTAGTAGACTGAGCAGTCCATGCTACCCAATTAAAAAAAGTCCAAAGTGCCTTACGCCAGTGCAGCATGTCAAAAGTGCTGATTTAGGGAGTGTTGCTCCCGCTGCTTTGGCATATGTAGATTGCATATGTGTATCGCATGCGTGCAGTGAATAGCTATGTGGTTTAAAGCTACTGCAAGAAAGCTATTATAAGTTAAGATACTTTTTAAAAAGTGACTGGGCTGATTGTTGAAGGTGGGATACGAACTGTTATAACGCCCACACAGCAGGCATAGTTGCAAGTATCTATGCATTCTAGGAGATATTTAGAGACTGTTCAGAAACTAGTGATATTTATTATTTCAGAATCATTATTTTACTATGATTTACAAAAAAGCATATCATTTATTATTATATGTATCATAAATTGTTTTGATTTTTAGTATTTATGAAGGTGGCTAGTTAAAAATAATGTATGAAATAACTTTCATGCATTTTGGGACAACTTTTTACTTTCCCTAATTTTAGAAAATGGGCTACAAAAATAAAAGACCACATATGCTTAAATGCATCAATTAAATACTTGTTTACTACACAATTTTTGGTGACAAAAAGAGTAAGGTCAACCCCATGTCCAGGACTAACTATTTTCGAGACAGTTTTAGTTTTTACACTTTTGCTACACAACTTTTGAGAATATGTCCAGCTGCCAATTGAAAATGAAAATTTAAGTAAAACTGCAAATTTTGTATAATTTCAAATAATTATCCATATTTCCCTTTTCCGTGTGTGTGCAATTAAACTGAATGTAATGAATTATGAAAGAAAGAAAAAATGAATTTGAGTCCGTAGGAAAAGTCATCTGCTGCTATTCATATCAGATTTTTGATTTAGCAGAAAATTACCTTTAGATTCTCAACACAGCAAAGAAATGTTTACTATATTAATAATAATTGCTAAAAGAGTTAACTTTTACACTATTTGGTAAATTATATGAAATATTTTTTAAATAATTAATCAAAATATGAAAATAAGCTAGTTTAGTCATAGTCAATCCAATGTGCAATATTTATAGGATGAAGATAGATTGGAAAAGACATGCATGGACTGTAAGCAATGCACAAATACAAACTAAATTGTGCACTAGTACAATTCGTAAAAATAATTAAACAAAATATGAAAATAAGCTAGTTTGGTCAACTTAATGGGTAATAATTAAAAGATAAATAGAAGGAAAGACAATTGGGCTCTCATCAATGCACAAGAATACAAACTGAATTACATAACAGTACTATTGTGCTATTTATGTGAAAATACTTAACCAAATAAACTTTAAAATATTATAATATACTACCTTAGCGAATTTAATGTGCAATAATTATTGAAAGGAGATGAATGCAAAAATATACTTATCCAGTCTTGGTAATGTTAAGTTATACTTATACAGTCTTGGTAAACTAAATTGCATGCAATTGCACTATTATTGTGAAAATAATCAAAAAATGTATCTTAAAAATTAACCAAAAGTGAAAAATAAGCTAGTTCAATCAATCAAATGTGGAATATTGAGGGGATGGAAGTGGACAAATAAAGATATTTGTATACTCTAGGCAATGCATGAGAATATAAACTGAATTGAGCAATCCCACAATTTATGCAAAAATAATTTGGTTCAGTAAAATATTCATTCATTATTATTCACAATATAAAAGTAAAATAATTCTAATGCCCTGATTGGAATGATTAGTACAATAAACTCCCGATTATCTGCGAAATAGGGTGTCGCGATAACCACGGATAAGCGAATTTCATGGATAATCCGCAAAATAGCGGGAAAAGGACAAAAATCCACACACAAATGCATGTAAACCATTTTTAAGAATCATAATATAGTAGCACATACTTACACACATAGAGTTGTGACTTCATAAACGGTATCCTTAAGTTTTTACAAAAAAGTCGGTTAATTGTTTTTGTTTTTTCGTTTCGATGCTCCTCTTCTTTATTAGCGATTGAAGTTATTTTAACAGCATCTTGTCGCAAAGTGATGAATCGTTCTGCTCCTCTATATATTTAATAATTCCATCAATGTGAGTTAGCGCTTCATCATGGCTCATTTTCGTCTGCATCCCTTCTCCCTCATCTTCTTTATCGTTCTCAGCCGAAACCACACCTTTTTCTCCGGCTATGATTTCTTCATCGGTAAGATGTTCGAAGCCTGGATCGTTTGCGTCACAATTGATCTACTCAACAATGTTATCTTCATCCACATTACTTCCTCCAGGAACAGATTTTGCTAAATTTGCCAAATCAGATGCAGTAACTTCCTCGTCTTCTTCTTCCTGTTGAGACTCTAAAGTTTTTTTCCACATTTGGCAAAATTTTTCTCCAGGACTTTACTAAAGTCGTTATTTTGACCGTATTCCAAGCAGTGTTGATGCCATAAATGCTGCCAAGAATCGTGTAGTCCTTCTAGAAGCCCTGGAGATCATCCCCTCGTTGTGTCCCCATGTTGCGTGTTTATTTCTCTACATTCCGTAAATGATCGTTGCAAAAAAAAAAAAAAAAAAAAAAAAAAATCGCGGAAGACCGCATGGATAATCCGCAAAGCGGATAATCAGCCCACGGATAATCGGGAGTTTACTGTAGATGAAAATACAGGGACCGTGCACCGGATATGGCATTTTGTATCAGTTTTGGTGCAGGGAAAACACTAAATTGGCACAGTAAACTAGCATTTTGGCATAGGAAAATCCCTAAATTGGCGCAATAAAGTAGCGTTTTGGTGCAGAGAAATCACAAAATTGGCTCTGTAAACTACCATTTTGGAGCATGGAAATCGCAAAATTGACGAAGTAAACTAGCGTTTTGGAGCAGAGATATCAAATTATGCGATACCGCCAATGTGTTAGAATGCGTGAAATGCCTGGAGAAATGAAAATGTATTAAGTAAAATTTTGAAAAACACATCCTTGGAATGCACAGAAATAATTCACATTTACATGAAAAAAAATTCAAAGATTCTATACAGACACCATGCCACAAACAGCAAAGAAAATATCGGCAACTTTCCGTCCACCAGCACCGCTGCAGAAATTTTCAACAAAACAGTTCAAATTTTAAACAACCAAATAAACTTATGAAAAACTCCAAAAATGAAATAGAACCATATAAAATTTTGACGACCTGTATATTTAAACATTGTAGAACTACAAGAGCAAAAGTGTAGCTGTAAAAAAATTTAAAATAAATAACATGCCCATCTATATATTCTCAATCAAGATATTTTAATACAAAATAAAAATATTCAAATAGTACTTTATCAAATACTTACAGTGCTTACACAACAGCCATCTGATTCAGAGTCACCTTGGCAACAAGAATAACGACTCTCCAAAGAACCGGCAACTGGAATAAAATATAGGTAATGCAATAAGGCTTACATACTTGACTAAAAGCTACACATTATTTTCATTTAAAACAATTGGTCAACATGGACTAGCTGTATCAAGACCGTCAAACAAAATTACTAGGTAATTATTATTATAAAACTACTAGGGAGGTATACTTACTATTGTAAAAAATGCACAATTCAAAATAGCCAAATCAAGATAATTAGAAAATATATTTAAATACAGGAACAGATTTATCAATAGGTGGACAAAATAGTCACGCAGGTTACAGACCACTGATACAGGCTCAAAAATACTTTATCCTGTGGAAAATGCGTAATTATGATATATGCTCCTTTCTCAAAATTCATTAACTGATAGTGCATCTGCTGTTCAATGCTGATTTAAAAACACATATAAAAAATATAGTTAGTGTCATTTATTGGGGATTTTTAAAATTAAAATATAACTTACAGTTATTAATTATTTATATATGGCATTCTGTCAGCTTTGTCATTTAAAAGTGATTGGAGTGATGGTGAAAATGTGTTTGTTAGAAGTTGAAGATAGCCTGCTCTACATGCAGAGGTCAAAGCACTGTGATCAAGAGTAAAGTAATTTCCATGACTCATTCAATTTTCAGCAATTAACTTGAGTGTGGCTCCACTTGACTTTCTAATACCAGAATTTACTTTTAAGTAGCTTGTCTTTTTTTTTTTTTTTTTTTTTTTACAAATTTTACAAGATAAAATTTGAAAAATCTGTATTGTTGGCTCAAATGATCACAATTATAGCTTATTAACCTTCATTTTAAAGGGTTTGAAAAATATTTCGATTGATACCAAGTTTAACAACGTATCTTCATCCACGCATGATTATGTCAAATCTTGTACTATGCTACCATGTTAAGGTAATATAAAATTTCAAAGTTGTTGTTCGAATTTTAAAAAATTCTATCTAGTTCTAGATTTTTTTGTTAACCAATCCGAATATAAAGTTTTATGAAAACCCATTATTATTTGTGGCAGCTATCATGCACAGAATAAATCAACCACAGACAGACAAACATCACTCCTAAAATTTAATTAAAACATTTGGTTTATATAACAGCATTATACAAACCATGCTATACTCAGGGCTCATACTCCATATTCCAATCTATTTTATAGACATTGGGGTACTTTTAGGTAAAAAAAAAGGAGGACTAAAATAGGGACTTCATAAAAAGTATGAGAACAACAAATTATAACTCAAAATAGTATTTTTTTGTTTTGCTTTTCAAATTCTATTGCTAAGTTGGTTAAAGTAAAACCAAAAAACTCTTTTCAATATATATTAACTCTGTAAGTTCAATTTTTAGCTTGTCTTTTAACTGTAAATTAACTTTCAACTTCATCGAATATTTTAGCCATATTAAACAACAATAAATAAGGTTTTTTATTTGACCATGATGGGGTTATGACTAATTTTTATTTATAGTCAATATACAAAAATATAAATACATTTACACCTCTACTTGTTATCATTTCTTTTAATACATCAAATATTACATATCGTATTTAATTTTGGTTAACAGTTAATTGAACCTTCTTTATTTTTCTCTTTTGGCAAACCTATCAAACAATTAAACATTATATTAAAAATTATAGAAATTTGCATAAAGAGGGAAAAAACTAGGATTAAAAAAAGGGAACTTTTAGGGACATAGTATGAGTCTTGTACTCACCACGTTAGTTGTTGTAGGTATTTTAACAATACAATTATTATTTAATTAATTTTCAAACCACCCCTTGCAAAAATAGTGCAACAAAAATTACATATGTTTTAAATATACAGATATTGCACCAACAAAATTTATTTACACCATGGGGTTCCCGGCCATCCAAATAGTTGCTCTAAGTCTACGGACGAGTCGGGTGGTCTGGGCTTTCGACACCATGGGGTTCCATTTAGGGACTTTTAGAAGCCAAGTATGAGCCCTGTAATTGCCACTTAAGTTCTACATATTTGAACAATAAAATTATGTAATTAATTTTCGAATCACCCCTTAAACAATGTAACAAAAACTGCATGTGTATTAAATATTTAGATATTGTACCAATAAAATATATCTACACCATGGGTTTCTGTTTAAGGACCAAGTATAAGCCCTGTACTTATCAGGTTAGTTGTAGTATTTTAACAATAAAAGTATTTAATACATTTTCAAACCACTCCATATATTCAGAAACAGTGCAACAAAAACTAATGTTTTAAATATCTAGATATTGCACCAACAAAATTTATCTACACCATGGGTATCAAACTTGCACCCACCTCTATGAAAATGAACCAAGACAATTTCTATGACAAGTATCAATTTCTATTATTCAAATTTCTAATGAAGTACATAAATTAGCATCAATTCTTTTCATTATAATCATGTGCCACATAGTTAACACATATGTTATTTTATAATACTTATTTTACAAACTTAGTTCATTAAATTAAAACTTTTACAACTGCCTCTTTGTAGGAGAAGAGTTATTTTTTACACAAAAATTGCATGATTATGATGATAAAAGAGGAATCAAAAACTTCATAAGCTACAAAAAGCTGGATCAACTTGGGAAATTTGACTGAAATTGAATTAGCAGAAAAAATTAACCAAATTTAACACATTTCTTACATAAATGCAGATGAACACACAAAAAAAATTAAATACTTAATGTAAATAAATCTAAAAAAACATGTATTACTTCTCTTTTTCCACAAGCGACCCCAATGAAAGTCACATTCTTCATCTCGTACATAGTCACCATCCACATTCACATAATAGGTTTTTTGACAGCGACAGCAATTTCTTTTGAAGGCTTAGTGAAAAAATAACCAATGAATATCTTTAAGATCATTTAATGGCAACATATATACTCAAATAAGAAAGACAATTATTATACAGTCATAGCCCAGACTTATGGCAAGTTTGGTTCCATGTGTACTCGTACATCAAAGCATTTTTTTTTTTTTTTTTTTTTTCACTTATCAATTAATATAATGCACTGTGGTTGAAATATGTAACTGCACAGGATCATCAATTTCTGCAAAACTAATATAATTAAAGAACTTGTAAATAAAATAAAGACTGCAGGTTTTATTTGGGGATGTAATTATGTAATTTACAAACTCAACTCAGCATATAATGTAAAAGCTTTATGACTTTTTTGTCATCTTTATCTGCAAATCTTTTTAATAAGTTCATTTCAATTTTTAAAAATATTAATACAAGAAAATATTAACTCAAAAGTTATAAACTATTTTATATTAAATTAGACCTAAACCACTCTCTGAGAATAACAGAACATGCCAATATACAGCCTTACTAATTTTGCCAAAAATTCTATGGGCTATTATTAACTAATTACTATTTTAATCACATGGAAACACACACGTACAAAAAAAATATTATAAACACTTAATATCAATTTAAACCCAAAGAGAAACAGCCAGACACAAAGAGGTTTGAAGCAAACCATCTATGAAAATATTCTAATAAAATGTATGCAAGTAGTAGTAGTAATGTGCTACTCAGGCAGCAGCATACACAGCATAAGCAAAGTGTACATAACTCGGAAGTAAATACAGTACCTTCAGGGAATGGTTCCAATGCAAAGTGTACATAAGTGAAAATATGTAAATCAAAGATACGCAAGTCTGAGATATGAATGTAGGTTAAAATTACAATAATGTGCAAAAGGAAAAAGAAAAAAGGAAAAAAACCCATTGGCATAATGAAAATGTTAAAACTACAGCACACTATTAAATAGCAGTCTTTTGATAATTAACTTAATCTTAGCATCTCCTTTTTAACACTTTACAACAAAGTTGAAAAGTGTTTATGACTTTGTTCATTCTGTCTGTCTGTCTGTCTGTCTGTCTGTCTGTCCGTTAGCACGATAACTGCCGTAAAAATGACTTAATCAAAATGAAATTTTAGTATGTTGTTCAGACGGTCTGTAGGACCTATGGGAATATAAATAAATAATATCACCCAATTAGTTTTGGATTGAACCCGGGTTGAAAAAATGAAATACATTGAACCCAATGGGACTAAATTTTTCAAACATTTTTTAAGCGGATTTAAATTTCACAAATTGCTTCGAAAATTTTAGGTAATATTCAAATTGTTCCATAAAATATATAAAAAAAAATTCAGCGAAATATATTTAGTAGTTTTTCAAATAAAAATTAAAATAATAATTACACCTCTTACATGAAGCGATCACGTGACCATGATATGAAACGATCACGTGACCAACTTCAAAATATAATACGGCATCCATCTTGTCTCAAAATCGTCATTTTTGAAGTTCTTTTTAATTCATATTGAGTGTTGTATTCGTCGTAAAACCTCTTTATTTTCGCTTAAATTCTGTGCATCTACATACTGAAACAACGCAATGACAATATATTTGAGTTTAAATGAGCATCCAACTTTGATTATTTCTCTAACGAAGCCTATTTTTCACTTATGTGAAATGTAAACAGCAAAATATGTAGGATGAGTTGTATAGGAATTGCTGTATTTTTTTAATGCAAAAGAATTTAGCTCATGGAGTCTGCATAGCTGATATGAAAGAAATATTCATTGACTTTACCGAGAGAAGGACGATTTTTTGCGATGAAGTTTTAAGCATAGACTTAAATTACTTATAGCTCCATGGTCTTAATTTTTAAATAAAATAAATTATTATAGTATTGTGATGAATGACATGAATGGGAAATTATTTATGAATGAAATGCTGCTTTTTTAGAGAGAGCCAGGCGTGTTATTTTTTCTATGACGTCATTTGAATGAATTTCAGTTGTTTTCGATGAAGTTTTTAAATATAATAAATTATTGTGGTATTATGATTATTATAAAATTGTTACCGAGTAATATATCACATTTTAGAGATGTTTAAACCAGGCAATTTATATTTCAATGCCGTCATTTGAATGAAGTTCATTTTTTTGGATGAATGTTTAAGTTTTCAACTATAATAAATCAATGTATTATTGTGAGAAGTTTTAAAATATTACCGAGGAATGTATTACATTTTAGACATGTTTAAATAAAATTGCATTGAAGTTGGAAAGTGTTTCTTAATCAATGCTTTAAGCATGATTGATCTTTCGTGTTATTTCTGCATCAGCTAGTGATTAAAAAATTATTGTTCTTTTAATAATTATGTTTCATTGTTATTAATTATTATCAATTTTCCTGTTCAATAAAAATGTATTTCGAGTTGTATTACTGATTTTTAAAGTGTTCCATGATATGTTGTGACTTTCTCCTAGACTGGTTTATTCCCCAAACTACTAAGAAATATACCAGTATATGAAGTTCTTTTAATTATACTGCAAAAGAGTAACATAGTGTCATAAGTTAATCATATATGCAGTATATTAGTAGAACAAATGTTTCTGAAGTAAGTATTGTGCTAAGCGGTTTCACATCACAGTTTGCAATTCAATATTAAATAAGTATGGAAATGTACTGAGAATGTCGGTTTTTGCACGTATAATGACAAAATAAATGCTCCTCCAAATAAACTAAAACTATCAGTTTTTCAGAATTAGAAAAATGACATCAATCCAAAACATGTGGGCTATATAAAAGGGTAGATATTTCTCCAGAGCAGTGCAATTTCTTTGAGAGCATGGACATATTTTTTGAAAAACAAAGAAAGAACCACATAAAAATAATCAAGCTTGAATGAATAAATGGGTCAATTACCAGAATTTATCTTTTTCATGCCTGTTTACTAGATTTCTATTAATATTTAAATTTAATTGTTTACTATCTAGAGCAGGGGTTTGCAAGCTTTTACTATTAACAGCATTCAAGCCTCATTGTTTTGTATATTGATTCACAAACAGGGGGGACCAAGGCTTCGTTTAGATTTATCTGTGAAGACAATTTTGCATAGCAGGAATAGAGATTAAGCAATTTTATTTTTACAGAAAAATAAATATTTTTAATGGATTCCTTAAAAAAGATATATAATTTTAAATGCTATTAGAATTTGCACATTATATAGATCATGAGTAACACCAGGTATATCTGTTAGTAGTTTATAAACTACTACCATATTTCCCTAAAAATAAAACCGGGTCTTATATTAATTTTTACTACAAAAGATGCATTAGGGCTGATTTTCAGGAGATGTCATATTTTTCAGGCAAAACAATTTACATTTATTCATTTACAACAATCCACATTTATTCATATATTCATGTACAATAATCTACATTTATTCATATATTCATGTACAAAAATGTACATTTATTCAAGTACAGTTATGTCATCTTCTGGAACTCATAAAGCTCCAAACCCCGAATTCCAGCCTGAATTTCTAGCAACTCCATGTCCTGTAGACCCATTGACCCTAATCTCTCATGTCTAGCAATAGAGCTCTTGAGCTCTCCTTAAATGAGCACTTCTTGTCCATGTAGCCTGTGCAATGGCAACACAACTGTCAGTGATTTTAACCCATCAATTCTTCACTCAAATCATGGCCTCTTGCAGACTAAGCTTCACAAAGTTTCCACTCTGATTTTTCGCCATTCTATTTTCAATGTAATCGTTGATTTCCATGTGCTAATGGTCCTTAAATGGCTTGTTTATTGCAATATCAAGAGTCTAGAGATAGGCAGTCATTTTTGCAGAAATCATTATTCGATCTATTCTTCTTTCTGCAAGGAAGTTATTCATGTCTTTAGTGTTTTGAATGCTGGCTGAATCCCAGTCTAGCAGACCTCTTTGGTTACCTCACAAAACAAGTGGTAGCATTAAACCGACCCACTTCCTTATAGTTGCTTGTGTGCACCAGTCTTTTTCAGCCTCAAGAACATAAATGTCTGAAACACGTTTAATCTTATTTTTCTTGCCCTTAGTGATGATTAGAGGTGGGGCTTTCTTTCCATTCAGATGAATTGCCAAAATACAGATGACATGTGCATTTTCGTAACCAGTGAAGGGAATGTAGACTGACGAGGCACCCCTCTAATCAATTGTCGTTTGAGATTCTTGACCCATAAACACTGCAGTTTCATCCATAGCAATCATGTTGGACAGTTGGTATTTAGAAAAGTTGATGCCATCAACAAAAGACTTGAATGTGCCTTCCAGCTTAAACAGTGTTGTCAATCTTCTTAGAGACAGTTCATGTAGCTGAAGGAAGACATACATCCAATGATGTGATGCTTTGAATTTTTCTGGAGATATGTCTAATTGTGATGCCAATGCAAGGGCAAATGCTTGAATATCAGCCCTGGGAACAACCCAAATCTTTGCTCTTCTGTCAGCAATTCATTCATAGATGATGTCTTCCAACTCAGGAAATAATGGTTAGCGACCTGATCTACACTTGCGCTTCTTAGCATTTCCTTCATGTAACTGTTGAGTGATGTTATTGTACTCTGATCGCTAATTTCAGACCATTTGGAGATTCAATTCCTTCTCTTTGCAGAAAGCTGTAAGATTCTTGCCCCGGGAGTCCTCCACAATTCCTTTCTTGTACTCGACGGAATAGATTGCACTAATCTTGTTTTGGGAATCAAAATATTATTCCCTTTAAAAATCTATTATTAGATCAAGTGTTAATTGAAGACTTATGAGACAGGTGTGGCAACAAAAACTGTTCAGAATGATGGACCACACAAAAGTGATGAAAAATTGCAGGTACAAAATTCAGAAAATGTTTCTTTATTTCACACGAGTGCATTAAGTATGTCCGTTACAACACACGACGTATTGAATTATGAAGATTCTAATTAGTCACAACTGCGTCCATTTGTTATCAAGTATGCACACCTGGCGTCCCCGGCCGTCCAAATGGTTGCTCACGTCCTAGGATGAGTCTGACGGTCTGGGTCTTCAACACTTGGCGTCCGTCTGGTTGACGATCTTAACTGGGGCTTATTTTGGGGGTAGAGTTTATATTACGAGCATCCTGAAAAATCATGCTAGGGCTAATTTTCTGATTAGGTCTTATTTTCGGGTAAATACAGTAGCAGTTTCTTGGATATTTCACATACTGTACTTGTATTTAGATAAATATATAGAGAAGTAAACTTTAGCGAAGAGTTACTGAATTTTACTTAATTAGCATAGTTAAAATTACTAGTTAAAATTATCATCACATTATTTAGTTAAAATTGTATTAAGAATATTCACTGACATACCATCATTACAGTAAACTGCTCTGTTAGCATACACTCCTTCAATGATAGCTTTGTCTCGTTCCGCAGGATGGGGACGGGGGAAACCATTTTCTTTCAACTGTTCAGGAGTAAGAATATAAGTTGACAGACATTCATACAAGGCAGCTCCACCTGAAATGATAAATAGAAAATATGAATAAAACAATATAAATGACAAAACACTGCAAAATAAAAACTGTTAGACACAGAATATAAGTATGAATAGAAGTAACAACCAGTTTCAAATGCAAAAAAGTGCTTTCTTCATCAGGATAAATGAAAGAGAACCAGTACCATCAAAGGCAAGAATGTGTCTGTTGCTTTATATTTGTATTGGTACTCTATTTCATTTATCCATTTCAAAGACAAAAGAAGGCTCTTTGGCTCTTTCTTGTTTTTGAAATTCATTAATACTTTTATTCAAATTTATATGCTGTGTGTATGTAGTTTCCGACAACAATCTGGATGAGTTTTTATATAATATAAATAATTTGTTAAATGAAGAGATAAAAGTGAACAACATATGTAAAAAATAATAATAAAATTTCAGAAATATAGGAAACGATAACTTTGTAAAAAGTTGCAAAAGCGTGAAATAAAAAACTTTAAAAATATTCCTTACAAAGTGTGGTAATAAAATCAGAAAATAAATTTATTAGAATAAAATTGGAATTTGGGTAAACTTATTCTGCCAATAAAAAAGCAATGAACATTTGTCAATTAGCTAAAAATTCACTAATAGCAAAAAATTGTAATTAAACCAATTTATCAAACTAAAAAAATAAAATATTCCTAGATCTGTGTAACATAATCTGGTTTCAAAATGAGAGAATACATTAGCAATAATAGAAACTAGGTGCAGTGCCCTCCGTGGTCACATCTTTAAAATCACTTATTTTTAACAAATGAGCTAAAAATGTGCACCCACTAAGCCCAGTAATGCCACTCAATTTCTAAATCACCTATTTTGAACAAAAATCATTGTCTTGCTCAGTTTATCTTGTCAATCATGCCAATTGTACATTACGAACTTGTGCAATCATGTCAATTGTACATTACGAACATAATATGCCTTAATATGCAGGCAGGATACCATGAAATGAGGAATTTTGAACATGCTTAAAATAAACACTACATTCTCAATAATACATGAAAATACTACTTGAAATTGTAAAATAAAGTTCTTAAGAGTAAAATAAAAGAATTAAATGCTATCCTAGTGAATTTTCATCAGACCTTTGCCATTTTTGAGTGTAATACTTATAATTATAAAATAATAGCATGTTTAAAAATGAAAATGATTTCCTACAATTTTAGAAGTCAGCATGTTGGATTTTAAAAGTCACTACCTAAATTCAAGGATAACAGTTTTATTTTTAAAAATTCTTTAATTTATAACACTACCATAGTTAAAGGATTTTAAAAGCTACTGCCAAAAATTTGAGATATTCTCAACTGAGACAACTGACAACTGTTGCCCTGCATTGTTCACAGAACTGTTTGCTGAAATAAATTGATTTTAAAATGCTGAAATTTCAATCGAATTTTAACTTTACATATTCTAACTTTTAAACTAATTCAAATTAAAAAAAAATTCAATGAGGCATACCTTCTCGGAAATTCAGTTAGCCGTGTACTAAGTTTCACAATGATCGAGAAATTGAAGCAATAAAGTTCGCTACCCAACAACTTATTCTTAGAGTTGATCAGATCATAAATGTTGTTATTCTTTCAAACTCTCTCTCAGTCATTCAGGCAATTTCATCACTTAATACTCCGGACTCAGATGGGATTCAGAGTTGTTGATCGTATCTGGAATTTTTGACATCCAAAGGGAAAACAATTGCAATACATTGAATTCCAGTCCATGGTGGCAATACACGTAATGAGATAGCTGATCAACTCACCAAAACAGGTACAAGAATTTTGCAAACATATCAAAGAAATATTCCATTCGTATCATTTAAAGGAATAAATAAAAGTATTATGGGAAGACAATGTGAAGAAAAGGTGAGAAAAAAAAATCAAGAATAATGGAAGGACTCAATTTTTAAGATCCCTAATGCACCTAGATCTGTTGCAGTTGCAGTCTTCAGGCTTGAGAAGGGACATGATTGACTTGGCAAGCATTTACATTGTATAGGGATTTACAGCTGCTCAAATTGTGTTTTACGTTCCCAAGATATTGTGTTGGTCGGTGAACATTTGATTAATTTTACTGCATTATCTGGAAAGAACTAATACATTCATTATTAGCAGGCCAAGAAATTGATGCAATCTACTGCAGACTTTTAATTCTTGTAATCATGAACTTCTTTTATTTCTTTTTGTAGTTGTGTTCTTTATTACTGTTATCTGCTACAACTTCATGCATCATCTATGTGATGCATGGGGGTAAATGGTGTATTGCCAAAAGCCATCGTAATTTAAAAAAAAGTGTGTTATCTCATGAATGGAACATTCCACATCTACAAGGACGATATTAAAAGAATAATTGCATAGAACTACATAGCGAAAGCCAACTTTTTTTTATAATACTCCATATTTTTTTAATTTTATGCAATTTATTTATAGATATTTTAAAAACATGCAATATCTCAAGAGCGTTTATAGTCAACTTATGTCAACATTTAAAATGAATTGTTTATAATCGACTGTCCTGACATTATTTTGATTTCTTTCAAAAAAATTTTTTAGAAAATAAATGGTTTGTTCTGATTATTCAATTGTGTTTAAAATCAATAGGCTTCCAATATTCACAATCTATATAATAAAAGGCAATGTCTGTCTGGATGTCTGTCTTATATGCTCAGCAACCGCGAGTCGCAGAGCTACGAAATTTGGCAATCAGAGACACGAGGGGGTGGGAAGGTGACATGTGAAAACAGATTTTTGAAATTTGAATTTGTTTTTTTTTTGTTATTTAATGTTTTATGCGATTTCGACCATTTTTTTTCCTTTTTTCACCCCATCATCTAGACATCGTACAAGAAAACAAATCATACGACCGGAAAGAGAAGACAATTGCGAGTAAAAATATATCAATTTCAAATCTCAGGGACAAATTCTAATATTTTTTAAGGATTTTAAAACCAAAGTCACTTTCGGCTCACAAAAATGAACTTTCATTTTTAAATCCTCACGTCGGGAAAAGTACCGACAATTTTGACTAATAATTTACATTTTTAGAAAGCTCAAAGATCAGGCTTTCTTACAAGCCAAATCTGGTCGAGAAATAAGAAAAAGTAGTCACATGATCCAGATTTTAAGGAAGTAATGATTTTCAATTTCTCGGCCAAACCGCGAAAGAAGGAATCTATTTTTCACCCACATATGTGCGCAGACGCATGGTGTTTCTATGGTGAAGGGGAGGTGGGCGAGGTTATGACATCACAGTTCTGACGAGGTTGCATCAGATACGCATAGCGAAATCGAATGGAACATTCGATATTTGTGCCTGCTAAAAAATGAATGTACATCATTAAACTAAAACACATCATCCATTTTATTTGAATAAATTATTCATCCATTTTATTGGAATAAATTATTATTTTCGAAATAAATAACTTTTCATTTTAAATTTCAATGTGCTTGAAATGCATTTATTAATTTTTTAAAAACGCCATTTTTTCTTACAACTCAACCCAAACCTTTCACTTTGTTGTGTTAGCAGATTCTTTGGAGCGGTTTATCAGTATCAAGATAAGAATTTATTTTACTTCATTATTGTTCTTTTAAGAACATAAACTTCTCTTTCTCTTTTTATAACATTACATATTAACTGTATTTACAAGTTCATAGTGTATTTTATTTATATTGTTTTAAAATTATTCTGATTTAAACAGGGGCTATATAATGTTCTGATTTAACAGGTTTTCGACTTCTATTCTAGAGTTGTATTTAGATTTTTGTTTAATTTGTAAACATTCTATTCAGTTTAGAGTTTATTTTAACAGTGAACTATTGGTATTATGGGTGTTCATAATTTTGTTTCGTGTTTTTATTAAAATCAAAAAAGCTTTTAATATATACAAACTTGAATAATGAATGTTTTTATTTTTGGAAAACATTATTTTTCATCTTAAAATTTAATTATTAGTGTTAACGCCATTAAACTAAAACAAACTTTGTTAACTCCACGGGATTATGGTGCCAGCGAGTTTGCCAAGGTCAGAATTTTCAAGGGTAGTGAACAGGCTGGGCGCCGAAAGCGGCTAGTTTGTAATAATTGTACCAAATGTTATTCAAATCATTCTATCAGTTATGGAGGCATTGTATCCACAGACTCATAGACACACACACACACATACATTACCATAAAATATGCTCGATTCAATTATAGAAATACACAAAACGGATGTCAATGAAAAAATAAAATTTGTATTTTTGATATTGTCATAATACTTTAATTAAAAATATTCTATGTGAATTCAGAATCAAACCTTTGATTTCTGGAGCTTGTCTTTTGCGTCCAATACTAAAACTTCGTCGTTGAGCGATTGGGCCATTTAAAACTGTCTCATGAGAAACAGTTTTCTTGTCAGACTTGGAATTAAATTTAGATGAAGTGGTATCATTTCCTGCAGGACCCTCTTCAGCTCGGTTCCGTAGCCTCTTAAGGGTATTTGCAGCTACATTCATATACAATGCTTTAGATGAACTTCTTTCGTAAGCCCTTTTCTCTTCATCTATTGCCTATAAAATATAAGAAAATATGTTAAAAGACAGAAAAATGAATGATTTGTCACATATCAGAAAAATATACAGTATTAACATTTTAATCATATATGATTTCTAAATAGAAAAATTCATCATTGATTATTGTTGCAAGTTGCAAATGACACCTCTGTACAAAGCAGAAACTTCTGATATTAATATTATTATTATTATTATTTTATTTTATTGTATTCATTTATTTTTTGTGGATACATTGCTTCTACCACTGAACTGAAATGGATAAGAGAGCTATCTAGTTAAGTGATATGAAATAAAGTATTTTGAAACCACATTTCAGTGGATTTAATGTTTCAGAAATATGATGCATTTGGCCATCCAGGAATAATTGAACTAGGCTCACAATATTGAATAAAGAATAAAATCATCACCACTGACTTAAATTTAAAGATTGAAAATGAAAAATTAATTATTAACGCTTTGCAAACTCTGGTTACTCTGAATAATAGCCAACAAACAGTAAAAAAGTCCCAAATGGCTACTACTTGTCATACATTCAAGATTATTGCAAGTTTTATGGTAGACTAGAAAATCAATGTAAAAGACAGAATATTTATGTAGATGAAATTCTTCAGAAGGAAGAAGGGTTGAATAAAATTATCCAGGTATTAAGATTCAATGACATAAATTTGCATGAGTATATTAAATTGAAGAAAATTTGCAAATGATAAGAAATATTTTAAATTATTTTTTAAATGATTGAAGAAAACATCCAGTGAATATGAAGTTGTAGAGTTAACCAACTGAAATATAAAACTGTCCAGTAGCTCTAGTCTAGTGGGCTTAAAATATATATAGATCTTCACAATGACTATGACTAACACTGAACTTAAAAAAAACAACTATCATATGCTATACTTTTATCAAACAAAATTTTCTCAAAACATTGCAATTAAGCATATTCTTATAAATAAGTTATTTTTAGTCCTAAAGTTAATTAGTGATCATGTATGTATACAGGGATCATAGCAGATTTTCTGAAAATTTCAAGTAGGAATTCAAGGGATTTTATTTTAAATTTTAGGAAATAATTTTCGCTACTTCTGTTATTGGTACTGTTTATTACTCTATTTTCCACAGATAAAAACAGAATTGTTACACAAACATTAATAGTCAACATAACATGTAGGGAACACACTTTGAATAATTTTTCTATTTCATTGTTTATATTAATGTCATGGGATGTATGTGTTCAAAAGTAATGTTATAGCTAAAATAAAATAGAAAGAAATATATAGTTCAGCTCCAACAAGAAGGCATTTGGGTCACGTGATTTTGGAAGAGTCCATTAGTTAAATTCAATGACAGGTAGAAAAGTACTAGGAAGAACCGGCTTCCAGAATTGGCACATTTAGTGCGAATTAATACACAATAGAGGAAGGAGGGTACGGTCCCTGTGGATGCCTCCCCCACTGGGTTCTGGTCTAAATTGGGTGGCACTTCCCGACCGTCCAAACAGTTATCTTACACCTTTCTGGTAGGTCGGACGGTCTGGGTTTCAACAACAACAACATACACCCATCCGGGCGCGGTAGCCCATTGGTTAGCGCGCTGGAGTTGCACTCGGTAGGCCCGGGTTCGATTCCAGCCGCTGCCAAAACTGCCGCCGTGTTCACGCGGAGTACGATCACGTTAAACATGTGGGTCCCTAAGTCCTTCCGAGAGGTTGGCGGTAGGGGAAGGAGGGTACCGTCCCTGTGGATGCCTGCCTCACTGGGTTCCGGTCTAAATTGGGTATCACTTCCCGGCCGTCCAAACAGTTACCTTGCACCTTTCTGGTAGGTCGGACGGTCTGGGTCTCAACAACAACATATACCCATCCGGCCACTCAAAAGGCAGCTGTAAACCTTCGGGTCAGTCGAGTGGTCTGGATTTTTGACACATAAGCCGGCTTATAATAATACTAATAATAATTTTAAAAAAAACACTACATCTATGGTATTAAGATAGAAACTCTCCAGGAATATCTTGGACTGCCAGAAGCCCGATATGTTCAACAAGCAAAAAAAAAATTTGTGCAGTATAAAAAGGATTTGTGACAACGATAAAAAGCTTTATATGTATAAGTGCATTCAGTGTTGCTGTTGGGATTTGGTGGAAATATTTTCTTCATAATGATTAAAATTATTTATTACAATTGTCGTAAATGTTTTATTAAAATTGAAGAGTTTGGGTTGTAATACTTTTCTTGTCATTTAAACTTTTTTATTTAGTGAGAAATGTACAAGGCATTTTGTGCCTATGAATTAATGATTCATCTCCGAAAAGGAAAAATATGATGTGGGCAGCACGATTCATATTCATTTTCTCTTTCTTTCTTTCATAATTTATTAAATTGAGTTTATAAACAAAAAATAACATGAATAATTATATTAAATTACACTGAATTCGCAGTTTTAATTCAATTTTTTTTTCCAGGAAATTTTGCAAAATTACTGAAAAAGCTATGCTTAAAAGTTCCAAAATTTTTTGGCTAAGATAGATTTTCTCGGGATAATATTTATTTGCTAAATATACTAACATGAGTTAACTTAGGATAATCAGTGAAACGGTTAAGTTGCATGCTATTTGAGCAATGTTTTTCTTTCTGAAGCTTCAAACTTTTTTAACATCGACTGCCGCATAAATGAACTCAGATGGCCAAGAGTAAATCTAATGCTGCTATTTTATACAAAATTTTAGGTATAATTTTAAGAATTTAAAAGGAGCTTCAAACTATTAGGAATTTTAGGAAGAATGCAATATCTGATGTACATGACACACATACATGTGTTCATGTGTGACCATAAGTTATTATAAGGCTTTGGTCACAATGTTTTGTTCACACTTTTGGGGAATTTATCTTAGTTACATCTCCTAACAACAAGTCAGAATGGGTGCGTTGTTCACAAGTATACTGTATATGATGTTGATAATATTGTATTGATGATTATTGTATATTGATTACTACAGAGTTGTATCAGCATCAATACAATTCTACTCAAAAAACAAACAAAAGAATAAATAATCATACGATACAAACATGCAAAGAATAAAATGAATAATTACATGATCATATGCTTCATCTTCAGATGGACAAAATTTCAAACATTCATCAATAAAGGCATTTAAGTATTTCTGACGTACATTGGCAGGAACTTTGCTACCAAAATCGGCAGGTATAATGGGTCTGGGCTTCATGGCCTAAATAAAACAAAACTATTAGGAAACTATAAAATTACAGTTATGTACTACAGCATAACATTAGACAGTGCAATTTAAAATTTATGCAACCTCAAAATTAAATGTTTACTTAATGCCAACTACACTCAATAAAATACTGATTGGTAAAATCCAAGTGCCATTGGCATACACTGTTTGGCTGAACATTCTCAAGATGTCAGTTCCTTATGTAAACACTGTACTGGTTTCATTTTAAATTGACTAAATGTATTTATATAATCAAATATTTTTAATTGTTCTAATCAGTTTTAAATGCTCATGAATTTGATAATTAATTTCCCAATTGCCCTAATAACTCTAAAATATCATATTTATTTATACAAATCCATAAAACTATAATTGGTGAGAAAAAGACTGAGCAGCTTTTCTTATCAAGTGAAGACATGATATGGCAGTGTTTTCCAAACTGTAGTATGCAAACCTGTAACAGTATATATATATAAAAAAATCGGCGATGGCCCCAGTCTGATAGAGCCAAAATGATTAAATGATGTTAACCCTAAACATAGATGTTATTCACATCAAAAGAAAAAAAAATTCAGTAATGGCAGACATGTATAAATTAATAGTATTTTCAATCAAAAATTGTTATTCTCTAGAAAATTAATACATACCAACTAATGAAAAATTATAAAACACTGAACTATTGCAACATACTATGTTGTAATCATTTGTTAATAATTTATAAACATAAATTAAGAGAATTAAATTTTTTATTCAGTCTAAATTATTAAATTTTAATTTCAATTAAATATTTTAATTGGTGCATATCTAGATAAAACCAGTTCTATCAAGTCGTTGAAGATTTTTCTTCTATCATACATACCTTTGATCCCATGGCACTAGTCCTGTACTAGCAAAAATAGAAGGATGTTTGAATGCATGATGCATACAATGTGCTGTTATATTACTAACAATAGAAAAAGTTATTTAAATTGATATTTATTAACAAATTCAAGAGGTTTATATATATATACGAATTTCCTCCATTTCTGAGTAAACTCATCTCTTTTTGAGAATGTATTTTAAGATTACTAATAAGTATTATTTCTAAAAAATAATTTTAGGATTTCTATAAAGATGTTTAGCATGATTTACAGGTATAAGTATTTGTAATTGGCCTGATTAAAATTTAAATGATTCAGAATGGATTTTTATAGCATTAATTCTATACAGAAACATGAAAATTCATGAAACAATGATAGTAGTATAGTTAATGTGGGAAACTGACAGTTTGACCTATACTATGGATATAAAGGATATTAAAATAGCATATATTAATACAGATCAGACATATGCATCCAATTAATTGGCATAGCAAAATGTCTTGACAACTGTAAAGCTTATTTCTTTAAAGAATTTTCAAAAAACATCTTAAAATAATTTTGTGTATTTCGACACAAATTATACCAAAAGACCCAAATACTGTGGAAAATGACTGCATGAAAATGTCCAGTGGAGACTCACATTTCAGATATTTATGAATTTGTTAGTTTATAGAGAAAGAATTTGTTAATTTACAAAGAAAGAAGTGTTGAAATAATGCAGTTTCTATATTTTATTGGCATACTTTTATTAACACGAAATCCAATTTAGAGCTTATCTCAAGTTTATACAAGAAATCTTCTTGCATAATAAAAGCAGATGTCTGTCTGTCATCTATAGCAAAAAATTGAAGCTTCAGACAACCATGAAATTTGATACAGGGATACAGGGGTAACTGAACTATTAGGATGATATGCCTCATACATAAAAGATGTTGACTGTCTGTTTACCTCTAGATTACATAGCAGAAAATCCAAGTGACCTACAGATAAGAAATTCAGTACAGTGAAAATTCTGACCATGTCCCAAGATACCGTGGAGCGATTTTTAAAAAAATGTAAATTACTTTTTTATTTATTTTATGTTGAAGCATAATTTTGAGTGATTTACACACAAATTGGTTCGTTAGCGATCAAAAATATTAAAGAGTTTGGAAGAATAAAAGAAAGTTCTTCTAATGAGCTTCCAACGAGAGCATTCTTTTATCTTTTGATGAGCTTTATTGGATCAGTCTTTCATATTTAATTTTTTTAAACATTGAAATATAACTTAGGCTAAGTCATTTTTACTTCCTTGCATTGAAAAATTCAAGATTCACATGATTCTAATTTTTGGCATGAAGTGATATCTTTGCATTTTTATAGAAAAAAAATTATTTATTCCTGATATTTTTATAATTTTTTAAGGGGTGTGTAGGGGAGGGTGTCTATAAAAGTTGACATTCAAAACTGAGACAATAAATAGCAGTTCATTGGCAATTCTTTCACTCTACAAAACAGAGTATGCATGGTAGTTGCTATGTCAATAGAGTTAAACTTCTTTTTCCTGTGCTGATGACATCATGGAGCACAGAAATGATTTTTGTTCTAAGTGGGGGTTTTGAAAATGGAGTGGTTTTAACTATGAAAATGGAGTGGTTTTACTTTTTTATGTAGAGGCACTTATTTAGGACCCGAATAGCACACTGGTATTTTGTTTTAAAAATCAATAAAAATGGCTGTAAACAACAGTTTATATGAATACACTACACTTACAGCATCAGGAATGTGAGCAACACGCTGTGTGACTTTGAGTGTTTTTGTCACAGTAGAAGGCAATGGGTTGAAATTCACAAGTGCAGGATTACTACTCTGGTTGACCCGGTTCTTGACAGCAGCAATCAAATCATGATTTGGATGAAAGTTGAGACGTTTCTTATCAACATTTTTTACAGAATCAGGCACTGTATCCTAATAAAAGGGAAATTCACATAAATTCTTAAGCATTTAATCAATTTCAAATACTAAAAAATATTACAGTATTGTTCAAATAATGATAACACTTTTGAAATTTAAAAGTTTTCTATAGTTTTTATTAGATGCCTATTCTGAAATTCATATTTTTATAAATAAGAATTGTAATGTCCCATCTCTCTATCTCTTACTAGAATGCATTTTTACTTTCCCTATTAATAATATATGTTCCCTTTAGTATCAAGCATATATTAGAAAGAGATGTATTTTATCAAAAATATATCAACTAGAAAAAATAGAATAGTTCAGTGATGATTCAATAGTCAACACATCCTAACCACTTGTATTATGATGAAAACAAAAGTTTAAAGCATGTTAAATACTTTTAAAGGTAATAAAGTTTTCATTTACAACTATTAAGAGGTAACGCCTCCTATTAACTATGCTTATCAATCTCTATATTCGCCATACCAATATTTTAAATGCAATACATTTTATTCTCAGCAGATTTGTTGGTACTAAAGTATTAAAAATATCAGTAATATATAGACTGCATGTGATATTATTACTAAAAGTCACCATATTGATGTTTTCTTTTCTCTTAATCCGAAACAAAAACATAACATGATTAATAAAAAAACACTACATAAGCAGAAACAAGTAAAAGCAAAAACATAAGTTTTTAAAGTACCTCCCCTTTTATTATTTGAATATAACTTATATATATGAACAAAAATCTGATGTGGGCAGCACATGACTTTCCTTATATAATGCAATGTATTTACTATTTTTACAGTAAAAACAAAATAGGTTATTCTTTTAGTAGATACTTATATTTTTTTCAAGACATTGAATTTCCATTAAATAGTCATTATTTTCATTGATTTAGCATCATTTTTATCGATTTAGTGAGATTTTCATTGATTTGGTAAGATTTAAAAAAGTCGCCAAGTTGGCGACATTCTGCCAAATTTGTTGCCAAAATCTCGCCAAGCGTTATGGACAGAGAAATAATTTATTCTTATAGCAGATAAATGACTATTGGCATTCAAATACAAAAGTATTACTCAAAGTATCTTTTTTCATGAATGGAATGAGCTAGATCCACGAGAATGATGTCACCAAATTGATCGCATGAGATTACATATGAAATGTGAACATGTTCTCAATAGGAAATATTTTTTTTTTATGTTATATAATTTTTTGAAAAATGCGCAATATCTCGAGAATGGTTCATGCTAGCGTACTAAAATTTATGTAAATTGTTTTCTAATGAAAAACTACATAAGAAATGTCTATTTACGTAACTTTATCAGAGGTTTTGATTTTTTGATAATTTTTTCAAAATTTCACTCGAAAATTTAGGAGGGTTTTGAACATTTGATTGCGTATAAAAACAATAGGCTTCCAGTATTCACGGATTGTAATTTTTGTACTAAATTTCATTCAAATCAGTCCATTCGTTCGTCAGTTATCGTCTCCACAGGCTCACTGACAAACACACATACACACAGACATCACCTCAAAAATATTTGATTCGTGATCAAGGATGCTTGAAACGTGCTCTCCCATCAAAAACTCGAATTCGGATTTTCGACCCCATCACAATACTTTCCTTATACATTATTGTATATAAGGAAAGTAACAATGTATACCAACTTTGGAATTTCTAATTGCTCCGGTTCTCAAGTTATTTACTAAAAACAACTACATTCCTATAGCAAGTCTAAGATATGGGCTAGCCCAATGTTTAAAATCCAAAAAGTTAAAATATACTGTAAAAAACATTGACATGCCAAGTTTGGAATTTTTAGCTGCTCTGGTGCATGAGTTATTCCCCAAAAATCAATACATTCTTATGATGGATACAAGACAGGCTAGCCCAATAAAATTCAAAATCTGAAGAATTCAAATATACCACAAAATCAACAATATACTCAGTTTGGACTTTCTAGCTGCTCTGATGATGTTATTTTACAAAATGAGTACATTCCTATGCCAGGACAACCAGATATAAGATTCAAAATGAATAGAGAAAAAATAGTATCATTCAAGAAAGTTTTGCAATGAAATAAAATTAATTCACCTTATTTTCATTCTGCTGTGAAAACTTGTTTCGACATTGAGAAAAGCGATCAAACATAATTTTGACAGGATGCTGAAGTTTTCGGATATCTACCTTAATTTGATTACTTGGAGGCTAAATGGAATGAAATATTAGAGCACTTTATTTAAAAATAAATACATTAATATATATATATATATAATCAAAAAGTTTAAATATAATATACCAAGCATGTCTAACTAGTGAATTTAATAAAACATAAGTATATTAAAAAACTACACATTTAAAATTACATCTCCTTATTGTGCTATTTGCAACATATAAATAAGATGAAATTAATAAGTTATATATAAATTAAAGTAGAATATTTGAAGAGATATAGTAATTATCACATCAAATTGCACATAAAATGTTCAAAAATTTTAGTTTATAAGAAAAAACTTATAACTTCCTTTATGTACCACTAATGGACATATTAAATTTCTGATGTACTTATAGTGGGCCACTCAAATAGATATGATTTGAAAAAAGAAAAGTTATATTTTGCTACATATTTTCATAAACATAATTGCTAAAATATGCAAAGTAAAAAGATAATTAATAGCTGAACTGACTATATAACAAAATGCTTTATTTAAAAATAAGCATGTAAGTGGGGTTTAAATCTTACTTTATTTATAATTTTTCTTTTGCAGCCAAATATTTACAAAAAGTGTATATTAGTTGACAATCTTTCATTCTGAGTTTTGGTTGAAGTATCACTTCAACTATATCAGAAAGAGTTATATGAAACACATCATTTTCAATATCAAAATTATGTTCATTTCTTGGTGACTTCAGTCTTTGAACTCATATTATTTTCTCTTATCTCTGGAATCACACAAACATTTTTGTGCATTGCTTTTCCCCTGCAAGAGTGACACAAGTACGAATTTTCCTTCCTGCACTCCAGATTCTTCTAGGCTAGGTTCTCCATCCTCTTTGACCTTGCTTATCTACAACTGACACCAGAGCACTGACAGAAAATTGATTATCAACTGTCCTTACAAAACTGACATACATCTATAATATCAATGCTTTCATCTAAAGTAATTAAAAAATAAACTTTTTTTTTCCATTTTTTTACTTAACTGGGTATCAAGTTGGTTGCTTATTTCTACAATTCTCTTCAAAACAGCATGTTGGGAAAGAGATACCATTTCAAAGTTTTTGACAGCTTTATCATCACCGAACGACTTTGCCATTTTAATTGCACACTGCTAATTATTTCACCTAAATAACATTTGATTTTGCCATTCTCACGCACACCTCATAGGATGCCCGACTTGATTTCTGCACATATATTATTTTGAAGGTTTTTTTTTTTTTTTTTTTTTCCCCCCCATCTTATATTGCAGTCTTTTGGTCAAATGAGGTTGCACTTCACAACTAACACTTCCATATTTCCCTTTATGTATCAATTTATATTCTTTCATTACTGGTACCACTTGCAAACACACGAAACATTGTGCCCTCTCTCCAAAATCCATGAACAAGAATTTTTTTTTCCCCATCTTTCCTTGAACTGTCTATTTTCAAACTCAATTTTTCTTTTCTTGTTTAAAGTACTTAAACTCATGATGATACTTATGACAGACACACTTTGCTTTCTCACTTGTGACTGCCTTAACCCTAAGATAGAACAGACTGGTTGAAAATTCATGGATTTTCTTAGAAACAGAAGCAATATAGCCAGAAGAAACAAAGGGAGGAAACTGTGAGGGATGCTTTTGTTGTTTTCTAAGCACACATCCACATAGTTTTCTTTGAAATAGAAAGAATGGAGATGAGAAACAAGGTGAAGAATGAAATTTGAAGTATCTTTTCCTCACTCACTTATTGTACACAACATTGCTGTCAATAAGTAAAATGCACTTTGTGCCTTCGTACAAAGGATAAGGAAAACCAGAGCAACGTAAATAAGCAGAAATAACATTACAAAATAATTGTTATTTTATTATTTGTGCTTTTTTACATTGCTCTAGTTTTCCTTACAACATTACTGGCTTCTACATGTGCAATAGAATGTCACAGAAAAAGACACTGCGGGCCACTAATTGAACCACACTGTCTTACAGTATAGTATAATGAATATATTAGCAATGCCAAATCTTGGTTATCCTAGTAATGGACCACTAATGTACCAGTAATGGGCCACCTGATTCACTATTTGTTCTGATTATCATAAAGCAGAATGAATTGTATAGAAAAACTTATTAAAACATAAATTAAACACTAGACCACCTAACTCAGAATAAACATGTGTTCCAATACTGGGCCACTTAGGCTTATTATTAGAACAATTTGAAGAATAATGATCCAAAAGTGGGCCTCTCCTCAACATTAATAATCTGTTCATTTTATGTCTTGTAAACAATGTACAAAATATATAGTATACAATGAAATAGAAACATGACATTTCAATGCAAAATGAAATATACTTTTAAAGGAAAAAAATATTAAATGAAGACACATCTTTTAAGAAAAACAACAAGAGTGAACCAGGAAAATCCATTTGTATGATCACTTAAGTAAAACACCCTTCAAGCTCAAAGACTGACAGACTACTGAGATTGTGCCTTTGTCCAATAATAGATAAGGGTTTCAACTAATCAGCTGTTCAGTTATCTTTCAAGTGTAACCTTGAGAAAACTGGTGGCTCATTACTAATACACTTACCTTATATACTCTATCCTTAATATAACTCATTTAAGTATATTTTTTTTCCTTTAAACAGCTGTCTGTAATTATGACTTTTTACTTTCTCATACTATAGAATATATAAAGTATTTCTTTTATGAAAATTTTTGATTTTGAGGCCAATAAATGTTTTATGATCTCCTGAATACATTTTGACTATTTTTAGAATGATGTTTGTCATCTATCTGTGATCAATTTCTTGTGTTCACGATAACTGCCACAAATATTAATGGATTTTCACGAAACTTTATATCCAACTCTGTTAACAAAAACCCTAGAAATAGATAGAATTTTTTTTTTAATATGAGCAAAAACTTTGAAATTTATCCAAAATTTTATATTTCTTTAACATGGCACCATAGAACAAGAGTTGGGCAATATCGAAAATATATGTATTTGAAATACATTTTCAAAATACATTTGTATTTTGTATTTTAAATTAAAAAATTAAAGTATTTTGGTACTGTATCGAAAATGCATTTTTAAAGTATTTTGTATTTTCAAAATACATTTTCAAAATACATTTGTATTTTGTATTTTAAATTAAAAAATTAAAGTATTTTGGTACTGTATCGAAAATGCATTTTTAAAGTATTTTGTATTTTCAAAATACTCAAAATACATTTCTTCAAATGTCAAACTATCATGTTTAAAACACGAGAGAACAATTCACCAATGGGAAAACGGTTAATCTGTATTTTGTCAAATCATTGAATTAATTTCTAGGAGTTAATCTTAACATCTTTTTTCAACTTGGGACTGCAGATAAAAATGATAATGAATGAGATGTTTATGGCCTCTGAAAAATATAGTTTCTGTTATGAACTTTGTATTCATATAATGTTGTTTTGGTAGATGGCTCCTTCCTGTCTATGTATGTAAAGAGAAGGGGCAAGAAGAGAGCTTGAAATTACATTCTTTATGAACATAAAAATAGGCAGTCCAAGTTCTGTTTTTTTTTTTTTTTATATATAAATTAAAAAGTAGCAAACAGTTAGTTATTGCAATGACATGAGAAAGGATGGAAAATATAAGAAAGGATGGAAAATACTTCTGTCATGAATATGTATCAGGGGAATTATGGATTATGATGTGAATGGTGTGCAATATTAGATGGAAAATGTCTTATAATGATATTTATTGATGGATAATGGAAAATACCAAAAATTAAAGAGGAATACCAATTATACAAAACCAAAATGTACAGTTATAAATGGGACTTTATTTTAAAACACATCTAAGGTATGATTTTAGTTTTATGTACGAGTGCCTCCATTTAACAAGTACTTTGCTAGCCCCTTGGTATTCTTTCAATTGAGGTTGCACTATATTATTAGTTTTATTGCTGGCAAAAATTTTGCCTTTCTATTGTTTTTAGTAAAATGTTTCCTTGAAATATATATTTCTGGGGGAATAAAACTCAGATGATGACTGGTTTGGAGATATCATCATATTCCAGACAGGGTTAAGGGTTCACTAAGAATTTCTATTTTGTAAAGAACCTTGCTGCCCTAACCAGGAATCAAACCACAGAGTTTATTCTGGCTAACCGACGCTCTACAGTTGAACAACTGGGATGAAATTGCAAACTCTTATTGTCACAGTGAACTGTGCATTCTAAACCTTCTTATATTAGTGCATGCAACTGGCAATCTGACATTAGAGGATGTTCCTCCTGAACTCCTGCTATTTTTACCTCAAGTTAGCCTTTTGATGCTATTTTTATTCTCTAGCTTAGCTTCACATGTGGCTGTTGTCCGTCCAATTTAAAAACGGCACTCAATATCCCAGTTAACTGCATCCATGCTAATCATATTAGGGTTAATTTAAGATCCCCAACATGTTTGTACTAATCTACAGGGTTGATTTGTTCAAGAGCCATTATAAAGAACCTTGCTGATCCAACTGGGAATCGGACAATGAATCTTCAAATTGTCCAGTCAATGCTCTAGTGTTGAGCTACTGGAACAGAATTGCAAGCTCTTATCATTGAAGTGGACTCTGAAACTTCCGGTTCCTTTCTCATTTCCTGTTCAAATTTTTTTTTTTTTACTAGAAACATCTATATCACAAAATTTTCTATAGATAGAACTTGGAAGACAACTGACGTGGATTCCACATCAGATTCTGAAGGATGCAGGGTAGGTAGGTCACAGAGAATTTTCACTTCCGGTTTCTTTTCCACTTCTAGTTCAAACTTTTCCTTAAAACATATATTTCTCAAAATCAGCAATAGATATGAGATAATTTCTTGTTTTTTATTATATGCTTATCTGTTATGTAAAATGAGTCCACCTATAGATTCATAAATTATTTTTTTATTTTCACTTTATTATCTTGATGATTTAAAATTTCAAAAAGTTTAGACTTTTAAGTACTTTTTCAATATCCCAACCCTTTTAAAATTTCAATGTTAATCTTAAATAATAAAAGGCAATGTCTGTGTGTGTGTGTGTGTGTGTGTGTGTGTGTGTGTGTCTGTCTTATACACTATACGTTTCGCGACCGCGCGTCGGAGAGCTACGAAATTTGGCAATCGGAGACCCGGGGGGGAGGGAAGGGGACACGTGAAAACCGATTTTCAAAATTCTAATTATTTTTTTATTTATTTAATGTTTTATGCGATTTCGACCTTTTTTTGCCCTTTTTTCTCCACGATCCAGACGTCGTAGAAAAAAACAACTCACACCATCGGAAAGAGCAGACAATTGCGAGTAAAAATATATCAATTTCAAATCTCCATTTCGATTTCTAATATTTTTTAAAGATTTTAAAACAAAAGTCACTTTTGGCTCAAAAAAACGATTTTTGGTTTTTAAATTCTCGCATAGTAAAAAGTACTCATAATTTCGACTAATAATTTACATTTTTAGAAAGCTGAAATATCTGGCATTCTTACAAGTCTAATCTGGTCCAGAAATAATGAAAATTGCCTTCAGGATCGCAATTTTAAAGACGTCATGATTTTATATTTCTCGGCGTTCCGCTCGGCGTACCGCTTCGTTTCTCCCCCGCTGAAGCAGGGAAGGTGGTGGGTGGGGACGTCAAGGTGGAGGTGACGTCACGGTTCTGAATAGAGCGCCTTTGCTCTATATAAATTATTATATTTATATTTTAAATGATGGGACGATCTGGATTTTTTAAATGTATATTTTAACTTTTGGATATTTTAAATGGATATTTTAATTTATGGATATTTTAAATGATGGAACAATGAAACAATGGAATGAGGATGATGGAATTAAGCATATGGTCATTTTAAATTGCAAATTAGCGCGCGGGAAGTTAGCGGTAGGCCCGGGTTCGATTCCCGCCACTGCCAAAACTTCCGCCGTGTTTACGTGGAATACGATCACGTTAAATATGTGGGTCCGTAAGTCCTTCCGAGAGGTTGGTGGTAGGGGAAGGAGGATACGGCCCCTGTGGATGCCTCCCCCACTGGGTTCCCGTCTAAATTGGGTGAATATGTAGAAAGTTATGGAGATTGTCGCGGAGGGCGCGGCAGCCCAGTGGTTAGCGCGCGGGAATTGCACTCAGTAGGCCCGGGTTCGATTCCCGCCACTGCCAAAACTTACGCCACGTTCACGCAGAGTACGATCACGTTAAACATGTGGGTTCGTGAGTCCTTCCGAGAGGTTGGTGGTAGGGGAAGGAGGGTACGGTCTAAATTGGGTGAATAAAAAGAAAGTTATGGAGATTGTCGCGGAGGGCGAAGTAGCCCAGTGGTTAGCGCGCGGGAATTGCACGCGGTAGGCCCGGGTTCGATTTCCGCCACTGACATGGAGTATGTTGGAAATAATCAATACATCGCGATTCACGTTCCTGTGAACGGGCGTTTATGCAAATTTAATATGAACGACTCTTCCCGTTCACCGGCGTGAACCGTGACGTTTTTCAACATGAGGTTTCATGCAAATCAGTTCTCAATGCGTACGCATCTGATTTGCATATCCGGGGGCGTTTCCGGAACTGTCCATTCTCGGATATATAGGGCAGAGGTTTCTTGAAGCAAATGAGAAGGTCGGAGTCGATCGAGATCAGACGTCTGAAGAAGTCAGACGAGATAGACACTGATGGTCTGATGCAGGCAGACAGAAATGTTTTTTTGACAGAAGCACTGCGGAATATCGTTTGACGACGGTGAATAGTCGAAACGGATGCAGATGTGGTCAGTTTGGACCAGCATGTATTGAACGTTAAATTTACTTACAAACGTTCGGAAGCCGCTTTAAATATTTTCCTGATGTTTTATCCTTTGGTTTCCCTTTGCCAAGTGATAGTGGCTGAAATACACGCAAGTGATAGAGGTAGTATAGTAACTTACTACCAGATGCTTCAAGGAATCTCTGTCTAGTCATTTACAACTAAAAATCTTTTGTACATAGTATATTTTTGATGTTTTACGGCATGGAAAATTACCAGGTACGTGTAATATGCCGAGTTGTGTTTTTCACCAAATAAAGTGAACGAAGTTTTTCTTTAAAACTGGACTTGTGTACTTTCATAACCCAGCCAACACTTATTGACTCTGACAGTGCGTGCTTTGCTATCTTCAAATTTTAAATTTTCCAAGAGAAACGGTTATGGGCCAGTTCAACGCCCAATAGAGTCATAAGTGCAAGTATCTTTAAAGAAATCGTTCCAGTGCTCAGATGGGGGCCGCACATGGCACCATTTTGAAGTTCGTGTGAACAACGAAACGCAACAGTGTAAACGTAAACAGTGTACAAGAACTTTTGCTTCTGCTTCTTCAAAACTACGAGTGGCCATGGAGGCAAGTAGAACGGAGTTGCTGACGCGGGACAACTACGTCACCTGGCGTACCGACATCTCATTCGTCCTCAAGGGAGAAGGATGTTTCGGACACGTAGATGGAAGTGCTAAGCCTATCGAGGAAGATGCAAGTTGCCGCGACTACGATGATTTTTATCGCCGGAAAGACCGAGCATTAGCCATCATTTATCAAAGTTTATCCTCGGAATACAAGGAGTTGATAAACGTCACCGATGAACCTAGTCAAGTATGGAATACCTTGAAAGAACATTTTCAAGCGCCTTCCCGAGCCAACCTGGTTAGATTACTAGATGAGTTCTTCGACGTTCGGCCGGAGCCAGACGAGCCTGTTGACATTTTTTGCTCAAGACTGCGGAAGGCCGTGACGAGGCTTAAAGACGCGAAACACCCCATTGAAGACCTATATGTAGCATTCCAGTCGATTCGGTACCTTCCGGAAGAATTCCGAGGTATCGTTCAGCTTATATATCGATGGAATGACTCGGACTTCAAGCTCAGCAAAATACAAGCAGAGCTAGCAGCGGAGGAGAGCCGGCTTAGGCAGCAAGCAAGTGACTTTTCCAAAACTGTGAGTTCAAATTCTGCATATTTTACTTCTAAGAAATTTGTAAATAGAGTAAAAGTGTCTAAACTTCCAAATGTATCTCATAATGTGTCTAATGTAAATACTTCTAGTCATAATGTAAATATTTCTAAAAGTAAAATTAAGTGTTTTAAGTGTAACAAACTAGGTCATACTAAATCTAATTGCAGTAGAAATAATGGATCTAGTATTGTGGAATTTCTTGGGTCTCCACAGATTGAGGCTAATACTGTAATCGATCCTAGCGATAGACTCAGCTGGGTAGTAGACACTGCTGCTACGCGACATTTCTGTAATAACATTAAGTTATTTTCAAAATTTAATGAGTGCAAAGGCACTTCAATGTCGCTAGCAGTAGGGGATGTCGAAAGTCCAGTTGAGGCTATCGGGACGGTGGAAATGTATGTCCAATTTAAGGATAAGCAAAGTATTATCAAATTGGAAAATGTTATGTATTCTCCTAAACTTAGGAGAAATTTATTAGCTGCATCTGTTCTTGAGGAACAAAATTTTAGTTTTAATGGAGCTAATGGGGTTCTATGGTTTTTTACACCTAAAGGGGAGAAATTCTTTTATGCAAAAAGAAAGGATGGGTTGTATTTTTTAAAACCCAAGTATAGTACCCAGGAACAACACAACGTAGAAAACCGTCAATCTAAAGATAGGGATCGAGATGGAGACAAGAAACACAAAAAGGATAAGAAATCCAAGGATAGGGATCCTAGTGCTTCCAGAAAAATAGACAAAGTAAAAATAGCACCTAATCTTAAAGAAACTAAATTTAAATCTGACAAAACAAAAACTAAGCAGAATAAAAATGTGAATAGTTCAATATCTAAGCCTAGCAGTTCAGTAACTGAACTTAATAGTACAAACTGTCTTTGGCATAAACGATATTGCCACATAAACGCTGAATATCTTCTCCAAACCAGCAAAGTTTCTGCTGTAAACGGACTTCCTAGGCTTAAATACAAAAAGTTAAATTGTAAATCGTGTAAATTGGCTAAGTCTAGGAGAGTATCGTATAAACCCACCGGTAGGATAAGGTCCACTAAACCATTGCAATTGTTACACATGGATGTGTGTGGTCCCTTACCCACAGCCTCATATGGTGGGAACAAGTATGTCTTAACTATAACAGATGATTATAGTAGAAAAGTTTTTGTTTACCTCATGAAACAGAAGTCAGAAGTATTTTCACATTTTAAAGAGTTTCAGGCCAGAGAAGAAAGGCAGTTATGTACTAAAATTCTATGTATCCGGACGGATAATGGGATGGAATTCTGCCATGATAAGTTCAAAAATTACCTGAAGGATATCGGTATTAAGGCTGAGAGGACTAACACATATACCCCACAGCAAAATGGAGTATCAGAGCGATTCAACTTAACCGCATTTGACTGTGTTAGAGCCATGTTGAACGACAGCAAATTACATGACAGATTCTGGGCGGAAGCAATATTGTGTTTTGCATACACTAAAAATCGAATATGTCACAAATTTAAGACTAAAACACCACATGAACTCTACAGTGGTAGAAAACCTTCAGTCAAACATCTTAGAACCTTTGGTTGTAGAGCATATGTAGGCAAACCCAGTCAGCTCAGAAAGAAGTTAGACATGAAAGCTACAGAAGGGGTGATGGTAGGCTATGCTACTAAAACTAAGGGCTATAGGATATTTTTGTCAGGAGAGAAACGAACAATTGAGACCTGCAATGTGAGGTTTGATGAGGGTGATGTAGTGGAAGGCATCCTGGACCCAATTTGTCCCAGAAATATCTCCTCAGGGATATCAAGAGATAACCTTTCAGAATACTCCGACGGGGAATATCCGAGAGAGCAGTCTGATGGGGGGGCAGGAGAGAGTGAAGACACTGGTGACGATCCGTCTGAATCCAGTGAGGAAACGGACTCTCCTGCTGACTCCAGTATGACTCCTTGCTCAGATATTGCTTGGCAGCGAAAGACGGTTCCAAGACCCGATGGAAGTAGAACCGATGTGTATTATTACGCTCAAGGAGATAATAAAAGGCTGAGGTCACACAATGATGTTAAGAAATATTGTGATAAAAGGAATATACAATTTGATCAGCAACTGTTTAATTTTCGGGAAAATAAAGGTCTTAAAAGGGTCAGAGGCAGACCAGAAGCAAGCAATATTGAAATAAATATACCAAAAGGGTACAATGCTGCTATTAAATCTTCCCAGTCCGAAAAATGGTGTAATGCTATGGATGAAGAAATGGCCGTAATGCAAGAGAGGGGTGTCTGGGAACTAGTTCCTGCATCCACCTCACAAAAGCATATAGGCAATAGATGGGTCTACACTATTAAGAAAGACGAGAAAGGGAAAATCAAGAGGTTTAAAGCTCGTTTGGTAGCCCAGGGGTATGGTCAGAAAAAGGGAGAATCATACGATGAAGTTTTTAGCCCTGTTGTTAACTTCAACTTAATTAGAGCATTCTTCTCAATTTTCGTATGCATGCTTGGCTGGATGCATTTCCAATTAGATATCAAATCTGCCTATCTCTATGCTAAATTGAGTCAAAAGGTATATATGAAACAGCCTCAAGGTTATGTCAATCAGGAACAGCCTGATTATGTTTGTTTGTTGAAGAAAGCCATTTACGGTCTTCATCAAAGTGGAAGAGAATGGTTTAATGAACTTGACACCAAATTAAAAGAATTAAATTTTTTAAAACTTCAATGGTGTAATTGTGCATATATTTACAATAGCAAAGTTCTTATGCTAGTCTATGTGGATGACATAATTCTCTTCTCAAAGTATCAAAGGGACATAGACCACATTGTTTCATTACTTAGCATAGAATTTGATATCAAGGTATTAGGAAAAATTAGAAAACTTTTAGGCGTGGAATTTAAAGAGTGTGACAATAAATTTTTTATACATCAAAGTCAGTATATAGATAAAGTATGTCAAATGTTTCAACAGTATAAATATCCAGTTACTTCACTTCCCATTTCTAAAGGGAATATTCTAAGTAAAATAGATTGTCCAAAGACAAGTGAAGAAATAAAGCAAATGCAAAGTTTTCCTTACAGGAGCTTAATTGGGTGTTTGGCTTTTATATCTAGTAGGACTAGACCTGATATTTGTTACGCCATCAATATATTATCTCAATTTCAAGAAAACCCTGGAATTAAGCATTGGGATGCATTGTTAAGACTTTTAGGATATGTTGAAAAGACTAAAAACTATATGTTGAATTTATCTAACATTCAGGAGTTAAAATTGAATGGTTATTCAGATTCTGACTTTGCTGCAAACAGAGATGACCGTGTTTCACTTGGAGGCATGATACTCTTTATTGACAATGTACCTATTTCTTGGCGTACCTTTAAACATAAGTGTGTCAGCTTATCAACCATGGAAGCTGAATACGTATCACTAACTGAAGCCGCTAAGGAAATGGTATGGGTACAAAACATAATAGAAGAATGTCATTTACTTGGGTTAAACTTTAATAAAAGTAACAGTGTTATTTTTAGCGACAACCAAGCAGCCATTAATTTTTCTAACTCTCCAATTGAAAACAATAGAACTAAGCATATTGATGTTAGATATCATTTCCTAAGAAATTTAATAGTCAATGAATCTTTTAATGTTAAATTTGTAAATAGTAAAGATAACTTAGCAGATCACTTTACTAAACCAATGACTAAGGAAATAATACTTAAATTTTGTAATAAAATTTTTAAAAACTAAATCAAAACTTTTTGAGATTAAATGTTTAGTCTAAAGAAATTTTTAAATACTAAATTGAATTTACAACTTGGGAATTTTTTTAAAAAAGATGTCATATATGTACATTATTGTTTATCTTAAACCTCATTGATATAAGATAGTATATCTTGAGTATAAATTTTTGTGATATTGAATCCTTTTCACTTTACACCTTTGTATATACATCCATTTTCCATGACCCGCATGATGCTAAATAATAGCTTATGTGTATAAAATTTTGTATTTTTCAACTTGGTAAAAAGTATGTGTTGAAAGTTTTGATAAAGGAATTTTATTATCTGATTACTTGCATCATGTATTTTTAAATATTTGGTATATCAATGCAGTCTAATAGTATTAATTATGTATACTTATATTGTGTTAATAGACAAAATTTTTTTAAGCTTTTTGAATTATAGTGTTTATACTCAAATTTAAAGTAAACTTAAATTCTATGCTTATACAAAATCTTAATCTTTTAAAGTTAACTTGTTTAATATGATAATGTGCTTATACTTAAATTTTGGATACTTATAATTAAATTTAAACTAAAATTTCAATTTTTGAATGCTGATACTTAAGCATTGAAGTTGTGTTGTATATAAATTTCTACTTGATGTGAAATGTTGTTGTTACAATATTGTCGACAATACTTAACTATTTTTCAGATGCTATAAGTACTTATGCATTTTATTTTAAATTTAATAATGATATAATACTTTAAATTTTTTCCTTCATTATATGTTTGATAGGATACTGGGGGCCTTGGTGTTTATTGATATACCTTGGTTTCTCAGAGTAAGTTTTCTTTTGCATATGCATTGAGACTTAAGGATTTGCATGAGGGGGCCGATTGTTGGAAATAATCAATACATCGCGATTCACGTTCCTGTGAACGGGCGTTTATGCAAATTTAATATGAACGACTCTTCCCGTTCACCGGCGTGAACCGTGACGTTTTTCAACATGAGGTTTCATGCAAATCAGTTCTCAATGCGTACGCATCTGATTTGCATATCCGGGGGCGTTTCCGGAACTGTCCATTCTCGGATATATAGGGCAGAGGTTTCTTGAAGCAAATGAGAAGGTCGGAGTCGATCGAGATCAGACGTCTGAAGAAGTCAGACGAGATAGACACTGATGGTCTGATGCAGGCAGACAGAAATGTTTTTTTGACAGAAGCACTGCGGAATATCGTTTGACGACGGTGAATAGTCGAAACGGATGCAGATGTGGTCAGTTTGGACCAGCATGTATTGAACGTTAAATTTACTTACAAACGTTCGGAAGCCGCTTTAAATATTTTCCTGATGTTTTATCCTTTGGTTTCCCTTTGCCAAGTGATAGTGGCTGAAATACACGCAAGTGATAGAGGTAGTATAGTAACTTACTACCAGATGCTTCAAGGAATCTCTGTCTAGTCATTTACAACTAAAAATCTTTTGTACATAGTATATTTTTGATGTTTTACGGCATGGAAAATTACCAGGTACGTGTAATATGCCGAGTTGTGTTTTTCACCAAATAAAGTGAACGAAGTTTTTCTTTAAAACTGGACTTGTGTACTTTCATAACCCAGCCAACACTTATTGACTCTGACAGTGCGTGCTTTGCTATCTTCAAATTTTAAATTTTCCAAGAGAGTACGATCACGTTAAACATATGGGTCCGTATGTTTTTCCGAGAGGTTGGTGGTAGGGGAAGGAGGGTACGTTCCCTGTGGATGCCTCCCCCACTGGGTTCCGGTCTAAATTGGGTGGCACATCCTGGCCGTCCAACCAGTTACCAGGCCCGGGTTCGATTCCCAAAATTGCCGCCGTGTTTACGCGGAGTACGAGCACGTTAAACATGTGGGTCCGTGAGTCCTTCCGAGAAGTTGGTGGTAGGGGAAGGAGGGTACGGTCTAAATTGGATGAATAAAAAGAAAGTTATGGAGATTGTCGCGTAGGGCAAAGTAGCCCAATGGTTAGCGCGCGGAAATTGCACTCGGTAGGCCCGGGTTCGATTCCCAAAATTGCCGCCGTGCTTACGCGGAGTACGATCACGTTAAACATGTGGGTCTGTAAGTCCTTCCGAGAGGTTGGTGGTAGGGGAAGAAGGGTACGGTCCCTGTGGATGCTTCTCCCACTTGGTTCCGGTCTAAATTGGGTGAATAAAAAGAAAGTTATGAAGAATATCGCGGAGGGTGAAGTACCCCAGTGGTTAGTGCGCGGGATTTGCACTTGGTAGGCCCGGGTTCGATTCCCAAAATTGCCGAATAAAAATAAAGTTATGGAGATTGTCGCGGATGGCACGGTAGCCCAGTGGTTAGCGCGCGGGAATTTCACTCGGTAGGCCCGGGTTCGATTCCCGCCATTGCCAAAACTGCAGCCGTGTTCACGCGGAGTACGATCACGTTAAACGTGTGGGACTGCAAGTCCTTCCGAGAGGTTTGTGGTAGGGGAAGGAGGGTACGGTCTCTTTGGATGCCTCCCCCATTGGGTTCCGGTCTAAATTGTGTGGCACTTCCTGGCCTTCCAAGCAGTTACCTTACACCTTTCTGGTAGGTCGCGCCAACGAGTTTGCCACGGTCAGAATTTTCAAGGGTAGCGAACAGGCTGGTCACCAAAGGCGGCTAGTATTTAATAAATATAGGATTTGTTTATTTCCAATAAAATGGGTAAACAAATGTTGCTTTGTATTGAATATTCAATTCAGTCCAATACACAGTGCTTAATATTTTAAAATGTATTCTGTAATTGGAATTTTTTATATTTGAAAAGTATTTTATATTTTATGCCATAAAACCTATGTATTTTGACCAACTGTGCATAGGACAAAATTTGAGATAATTATGCATAAAAGGGGTTATTTATGGCTCAATGATCATGAAACTTAACAGTTTCAATCATTGTAGTAAAAAATAACAATGATACAATCTTTGTGTTTGTGACGTCATTAGCCCCACTTGAGGGTACATTGTCAAACTTACTAGTAATCGAAAGATATTTTCGAGCTCCTTATTGAAGGATAACATGCTATAATTGTGAACATTTGAAGCAGAAAACAGATTTTTTTTTTTTTTTTTTTTGCAAAATTGAATGGATTCTCGTAGTATGAGAAAGTTGAATTGAGCCATTCCAGTTTGAATTTTTAATAAGAAAATGCTCTCATAAAAGCATAATAGAAAAATAAACAATCCACAAATTTTAATAAAAGTATTATAAATGATCATTGCTTATTAAGCATATTTAAGCTTGATTTTTTGTTACCAGAACAGTGCCCTCCTTGCCTTTTGTTATGAGAAAAGTGCCCTCCCTGCCCTTTTGTTATCAAATCAGATCCCCAATTTAGCCTTTTGTTAAGAAAGCAATATCTGTCCTCAAAAAAAAAAAATAAACCAGCCCTTGTAAAACTTCAAATAAGTCTGAGAGCCCTTTCTCTATGTTCTTTACCATAAATTTTTGATTGTGTCTCATCTCTCTCCACCCCCTACACCTTCAAAGAAAGAAAAAAGGTTAAGCTGTACAGTTATCTAGTGCCAAAGAAAAGAAGATTAACAGCCCCACATTACTTCTTTCCTCCATTAAATGAAACAAAACAGAAAGGGGAATTCCCTCCTCTACCTGATAAAAACTTTCAAAACATTTTTTTTTCAACTTAAATGTTTGTTAAATTATTCCATGTTTGGTATGCATATGGAGCATAAAGTTCTGAACATATAAATTCTATAAGCATGTTTGCGCTAAAACAAATATTTAAAATCATAGCTTTCCAGACTAGGGTTCTTTGCGCCATTAGCAAGAAGATGATTACGTTGATTCAGACAATTCAGCCAAAACACAGGATGATAAGAAGGGGGAGTTAGATTAAAGCAGTGAGTTTGCTTCAACTTTAGCTGGCTTTATGAAATATGGAATAACTTATTTTCTTTTATATTATTTACAAACCACCTTTAGTGATCAGCTTAGTCACTTTTTGAAAAATCTCTTAATTTGAAATAGCTTTCTTGTTATAGACTACGTACCTCCGCTACGTGCAAAAGTCACGGCTAATGGTACTCCCACTGCAATTAATGTAATAGCTATAGAGACTGACTGTGTATCTGTCCACGGTCGCCCATAGGGAGGGTCAGACACCACTCAAGTGATGAGGCCCAGACTCCCTAATAATTTTTTAAGGGAGGAAAAAACATGAAAAATGCACAAAAGAGGAAAATGAAAGAAGGACCCAGAAATTTGTACGGGAGGCAATGATCCAACCACTACACAGAAGGATACAGTAAGCATTATATACAATATAATGATAACTCTGCTCCATGCAATAACAATATGCACGCTACATGGACATATTTTATTTGCGTAGCTGATTTATAAAATTAAGGACCTTATTTTAGCAAGTGTATGCAATCCGCATACAATGAATGCAATAATGATATATGCTGTGCAGACACATGCAAATCATGTGAGATTGTGTTATGAACCCACCCACTATGCGAGCTTATGCTTAACAGATAAGTTCGTTGCACGAAAGCATGCAATCATCATAGAAGATTTAAAACACAAAATAAATTCCCTTATATTAGCGGACATGCTTTGACCTGCTTCGTGGATGCATGCAATAAAAAAACTCCATTTAATAATGATAAGCTCGCTTTAGGAACATATGCAGTAGATCAAGTAGTCGCCTACTATGTAGGCTCATGGCTAAAGATACGAATGCTGTGCAGGCACATAAACATACATTGCCTGCACTATTCATAACTCTGTTCCATGGAATAATGATCAACTTAGCAGCTAGACTGTTGCTAATCGATAGTTCAAAATTTTATAGTGATTTTATGGAGCTTTCTGAAAATTTATTTAGTTTGTTTAAATCAAGGGGGTTTTTTGTAATCAATATATATACCAACAAACAATTAACACGTATTTTTAACATTTAAATATATTGTGTTACTTAAGATCATCAAACCTCATTGACTAATGAAAAAATACTAAAAATCAAAATTTAATATTTTCCTTTTTAAATTTAATAAACTCTAGATTTATAAAAATTCAATAATTGTAATTGTTAATAAACCCAATTGTTCAAGACTATAATTACATTTAATGTATAAATAGCATTTATTCAATGATAAATTTGTCCACAACAAAAGGAACCTTTTTATCAATACTGCATAACATAGTGGCAATGGCTCCAGTCTGATGAAGCCAAAATGGTTTTGTATGAATAACATTTTGTAAAATAAAACTTCAGTAAAGTTCAATAAAGTTTTTTGATTTCTTCAGACTCATTTATATTGTTTACAGGCTTTCAAAGTGCTACAAATTACTCGCTAACTGTTTATAGCTAGCTAGTACTTTAGTTTTCACACATATTTCATCTGGATACTTTGACCAAAGACTTCAGGCTAAAATATAAAATTATTTCATCAACTTGTTTTCTATTTTTATAAATTAAACTTATCTGACAAGATTTTACATTCAACTTAATCTATAAACTTGCCTGGTGACACATAAATATGTGCTTGAATATGTATATACTATAAGAACATTTTTTAAATATAAATATAGATTTAGCAACTAAATTTCCTAATGCATATTTTTGCTGTTTACTATTTATATCTGTCTTTTATGGTTTTGAAGACATTTTGGGTGAAAGTAAGCAAAATGAAAGAAAAAACACTTGTTCAGACAGATACTTTTTGAAGTTTTTCAAAAAACAAGTTCAAAATATTAAAAAATTGAAATTAATTTTATATATTCACAATCTGGACCCTATTTTCGACAAAACAAGAAAATATATTTACATTTTTATCTATTAGATTCGAAGGTATAAGCGTCTAAAGTGTTTACATTTTATGCAATACTCATTTCCATCACAAAAACCTCAGCATAAATATTATTCACATTAAAAAAATGTGCCCCTTTTTTTAAGACATGCCCTTTTCTTGGTAACAGCACCCTGCCCTTTTTTAATCCTGGAGGAAACTCTGTTCATTACAGTAGATAACTGGTTAGTTACATTTGCAGAGATATACAAAATTTTTTCACTTCAAAGTTTAGTATAGTGTAAAGCCACTTTAAGCAGCAATAACAGTTTCTATACTGTGTGACCTTGAATAAAAAAAGGTTTTAATATCGTCTTGGGGAATAGGTGGCCATGCTACTTGTAAGTGAATTCAGAGTTCATTTGTGGAGGATGGCAGGGAAACTTGATGGACTAGTTTCTTAACTACAATGGATAGTTTTGGACTATCTTTGCTTCCAAGAATATAAACTGAATTGCACAATCACACATTAAGTAAAAATATCTTTCAAGTAAAATAACTAATCACTTTTACATACACTGTTTTAAGAGATTGGTCTATTATGTTTGGAATTCAGAAGCTGGAGAATTTATGCAATTATCAGCAGGTAGCGACTTGGCTTAAGATAACCAAAGAATTATTAGCATTAGAATTCTTAATTGACACATCTGTCTAATTTATTGCACTGTGGCCAGTGGCGGCAGTTAATCTTTACCTATACTACAATAGCATTATTAAAATTGTCTACATTTTTAAAATGTGGAGTTTCATAATGGTAATCGGGATATTTTTTTCCTAAATAGTGCCCTTTATGTATAAAGGGTTCACGGGAATAAATGTAACCAAACCAGTCCTCTTAAATAGTTATATTTTACAATTCATTTTCAGTTTTTAACAATGTATTCTAAATTTTAAATTCGAACTTCTACAGAAAACTCTATAATTAATTGTTTTTGAACATATATGCTATATGTATACAGTAATCAAACATGCATAAAAGTATTATCAAACATAAAGAGAGCAGGTAAAAGTGACCAAGAAATGATAAATTCATTTATATATCTAATTTTTACCTTTTTTATATCTGCAGCTGCTGGATGAGCAAACCTCTTTTTTCTTAAAATGACAAGTTCTGCAGATTTTGACGCATCTGGCTGTGATGTTGTCTAATAAAAAAAATATTAGGAACTTACTTAAAAATTAAATTAAACAAAAAAAGAATAACACATTCTTTAATAATCATGAATAAAGTAATAGTTAAAAGAACAAAATAAAAAATCTAAATTGCTTATTGACAACAAAAATTTATAATTGATGTGGAATTTAATTTAATATGATATACAAAATGCTATCTGTGTGTATCTTGGAATCTCTCTTAAATACTTTATCCTGGAAGAAAGTCAATTTTGGCATCAATTTGAAGCTACAGCCTGCAGATTGGAATGCGATGGACGGAGTATTTAAAGTAAAACAATTTATAAATAAATAGAATGGATACATGTCAACTTCAATAAACTTTTAAAATTACAATAAGGTGGAGCCTGCCACCTTATTGTAATTTGTATTTAATAATTATTTAAATTTTAAATGCCTTGTTTATAAAATAAAATAATGTAACTATTGTAAAAACTTAAATGAATAATATGTAAATTTTACCTGATAATTTTACCTGATAATGTAAGCATTTGCTGGCACTGTATTTTTTACTTCGCCACTGATGAAGGACGTGGTGATGCCGGAAAGCGCTTTTGCTTTGTAAAGTCTTGGATTAACACATGGGTGTATTCTGATCATTAAACCAGGTTCTATTTTTTTTTTTTTTTTTTTGTATTTGATTTTTTGCATTGGTCAAGGATGATAGAGTCTAATATGGTGTGTACTAAATTGAGAGATTGATTGGGAAAACCGTAAGCCACATGAAAATCTTTAGAATGGAAATTTCCATTTTTAAGGTGTTAACATGTGCTTTTTCTCATTTTTGTATGATATTTGCTATTTATACATTATTTTATACTGATTTTTGATTTTTATTTATATATATTGTACAATATTTTCATAAAGTATCGGGTTTTGTTAAATTTCAATAAAGTACAGTATTTTTTCTATGTATCGTTTTATTTAAATTTTGTTAAAGTACAATCTTTTTTCTAATCATTTTTCTGAAATTTTGTTAAAGTATAATATTTTTCTAAGTATTGTTTTTTTTTTTTATTTTATTAAAGTACAATCTTTTTACTAAATATTGTTTTTTTTTAAATTTCGTTATAGTACAATCTTTTTTTTCTTTCTAAGTATTGTTTTTTTTTTTTTTGCTTCTTTTAAATTATTTTATACTTCTTTATGTATTACATTTTTTATGCATTTTTGATTTTTACTTATATATTTTTAAATTTGTTACGCAAAAAGCATAACATAGCATTTGTTAGGATTTTTCAAACACCATCTTTCCTTGGTGCCATTTTTGATCACTAAAAAAAATGGTGGATTGCACCAAGATTCTTTATACTGAAGCTGTTCCATTGTATTAATTAAAATTCCTAAATTTTTCATATTTTTTTCTTAAATGCTTTATTAAGATAAGTGAATTTTTTTATAACTTTCATGTAATTTTTAAAAGAAAATATAACCCAACAATTGTGATATTTATGTACATAATTACTTAAGAATTCATCTAAGGTTATGCGAAGAAATGAAACAATTGAATTTAAAATTCATTTTATTCAATTTTTTTTTCAAAAGTTAGGCTTCACTATAAATTATAGGTGGATGGCTCAAAAAGAGCCTAGCACAGCAACCAGGTCTATTGTACTGTCCCCCCCAAAAAGAAATAAAACAGAAGCAAAGGGTCCCTAAGAGAAGAGACCAGTGGCTGAGGCAAAGAGCAGCAGGCACTTGTAAGGAATATCCTGAAACTCCCAGGTTTGTAATACAGTAAGCAAATGATCTTAATAGCAGGCAACATGAAGACGTTTGTGATGCAAACTCAGCGAGTGTCAGGAAGTAGGACGACAAAGCCTCCAAACTCACAAAGTGAGTTTCAGGGTTGACGAGCGTAGCAAGCTGGGTGAAATTTTATGGGAAGCAAGTTAAGGGATTTGGTGAGCATCAACTAATAAGGGGTCAAAGCCCTAGAGGGTACATCATGTTTGCAACAAGCTCCGATTAATAAGCAGCAGTGAATGGATGGCGAAGAGTTTTATATGCATCAGCAAGCATAGAACACAGACGGTCGAAAGCCCAGACCAACCGGCTCGTCCGAGGACTTAGAGCAGCAAGACGGTCGTAATAGCTGGCCAGATTGAAAGCACTCATGATGAGAGCTCCAGGGCTGGTGAATGTCAGTTAACAAGGGATGGCACCAACAGGCTATCATGCCTGCATAGCAAGTATCACGAAAGTGCTCGTGAAGCAAGCACAGTGAGTAAGTAGGAGATGACGGTTGGCGAACATAGTGAGCAGGGGTAGAGCTCCCTAATATGAAAGAATTGTCCTGCAGATTTGGTTCAAACATTGTTGGAAAGAACATTTTTTGATCATTCTGATGGTGACAAAATGGAAACTCAGTTATAATATTTTAGGTCACTAAGGAATTTATTTGTGCATCAGGCTAAAATATAAAAAAACTAAAAGCTATAAGAAATTTTAAAAAAATAATACTGAGGTGCACCTTCCCGATTCCTCAAGTACCTATGTACCAAATTCCATGGTTGTACGATGCTTAGGTTTATTGCTACAGACTGCACACACACATCTTACTTTTAATATATAAGAAAAAAATCCTGAAAAAATATAAAACACACATAGAACTAACAATATTAAAATATGAAATGTAAGTTTGACTAACTTCTTTTTCATCCTTTTTAGAAACATCAGACGATTCAGGATAGCACTCATTAAAAATCCTCCTGCATTCTTCATCAGGATCAGATTCGGAAGAACTTGATAAGAAATCACAATATGTGGTATCATCATTGGAATTCACTAAACTATCCAACTTGGATTTTTGTGTATTATTAGATGATTCACTTAGTTTTGATTTTTTAGCATCAGGTAAAAGATGATCTGTTTTTATTCTTTTCTTTTCAGGTGATGGTGATTTTTTCTTAGAGTTTCTATGTATAGAATCAGAATCCAGAGTTTCAAATTTTCTTTTATCACTTGAATGTTTACTAGGCTTTTTATCTTTTACCTTAATATCACCGAGTTCTTTAGATTTCTGACTGCTGTCTCCTTCAACATGTTTACTTTTTTTTACAGTTGAGCTACTATTTTTATCATGTTTTACCTTATGATCATCATTAACTCTTTTCTTTGAATTTTTTTTACCTGATGAATGTTCTGTGGTTGTTTGATTTCCAGACTTTGAATGTTTATTGTCACTTGAAGTACATTTTTTAATTTCAGAGTTCCTTTTATGAGCTTTTGATTTATTATTACTTATTTCTTCAGAATCTTTCTTATGTTTCTCTTTGTGAGTCGAATGTGAAATGTCATGTTTATGTATTTTTTTAGATTTTTCAGATTTGTCCGTTTTATTTTCTTTTTTAACTCTGTCACTTTTCTTTGCTTTCAAGGTAGAGGGAACAGAATCTGAATTTACTTGCTTTTTTGATTTTAATGTATTATTAGAATTTATATTATCCATATGAGAAAGTGTAGAATTTAGCAATTCTTCATTCCAATTTTTTGCATTGGTGCTATTTTCACTCTTTTCAGTTTTTATTACAGATTTTTCTGGCAAGATTGTTTTATTTTCTTTTTTAAGGCTATCACTTTTCTTTGCTTTTAAAGTAGGTGGGACAGAGTCAGAATTTACTTGCTTTTTTGATGTTAATGTATTTTTAGAATTTGTATTATCTATATGAGAAAGTGTAGCATTTAGCAATTCTTCATTCCAATTTTTTGCATTAGTGGTAATTTCAGTACTTTCAATTTTTACTATAGATTTTTCTGGCAAGATTGTTTTATTTCTATCCTGCTTTTCAATTGCAGTAAATTTTGAGGTCAAATCACTAACTTTTGTCTTTGCTTTCAAAAGCATTTCATTTTTCTTACTGTCAACCAATATTTTATCAACGACGGAAAATTCACTAATTTCGACATCTTCAAATATATTCTCTTCTGGAGTAATTTCAATTACTTCTGGTTCAATTTCAATAACTTTAGGCACTTGGTCATTAGTGTTTGGAATAGAAGATGATTCATCATCAAGATCATCATCACTAAATTTAGGGGCATTTTCCGAATCATCCAAATCATCATCAGAACTAATTAAAATAATAGGAATATCACTATCAACTGAGCTAGTTTGATCTAAAAATGTAACAGTTTTCTTTGGAATACATTTTACTTCTGTAGGGTCATATTCTTCAACATTTTTCTTTTTTCTAACAGTTGTAGGGTATTCGGGTGAATATTCACTTTTAACTGATTTAACACTTGATGTACTAGTAGTACTAGTACTAAATTCTTTTAATCGAGATATTGGTGTTGGTTTATATTCAGGAACAAAAGAAGTAGAAGCTTTTTCTAAATTTGAGTTACTTGTCTTCAAGATTCCAGGTGGCTTTGAATTAGATTCTACTGGTGTAGGTATATATGTAGCATTTTCTTGTGCAGGAGCAGCAGTTTTATGATAAAGCGGTTTACTATGGGCAACAGCATTTAAATTTACTTTTGAATCAAATAAACTTTCTGTCTCATCAACAAGAGGAGTGAATATCTGCCTTGAGTTACCATTATCTGAAACAGAAACAGATGAAAAGTTAAGACATTTAAACAATAAATTTTTAATTATAAAAATATATACACAAATATAACTTTTATTATTTTAAAATGAAAAAATCAGGCATTTTAAGTGAGTTTCATATAAATTCTTAGTACGAATAAGATAACACATCAACAGAACTTGTCGCAAAATAATTACTTTCAAAACAATCTTTGACACTTTTCTGCCTTGGATGACCCCACAAGAGATAAGATCTATAGGCTTACATAAATTTAAAAAAAATACATTTAATTAAACTTTTACATTTAAAAATTGGACTTTTTAACTTTTGAAAATTTGCATTTCTGCAGAGAACTAAGATGAACTAGAACCGAGATGAACTTAGTCGGAGTCTGATTTGGGCATGGCACTACACTAACACACAGTCAAACCACAGTTTTCACATTATTTTATATATTTTTAAGAGACATATTTTGCAAAATATTTAAATATTAAAATATGTAAATAAAGCTTAACCCATTGAAGACAACTGTAGCATATATGCAGAGATTCTCCCTTCTTTGACCCACTGATGCATATTTATTACATGATTCAGACAAGCTTCAGAGCCCATAATACATATGTGCAACACAAGATTGGGAGATTTTATTAAAATTTTTAAATAATACAAAATGCATACATAGATTCTAAGAATCTATAATGCTTCTATCCATTTTTTATATACACCCATATAAAAAAATTAGATACAGTTAATTTTGGTCAGCGAGTTGGCCTTTCGCATGTAAGCAGGTGCACAACTATGATACAAAATTACACTAGTTTTTTTGTTTTTGTTTTTACATTTAAAAAAAAAACTATATTAAAAATATATTAATTCTTAATATTTTAATGTTTTGCTCTCAGATCATTACCTCATTTTTAAACACTAGGGGACTCTGCCCCCTGCTTGCTATGCTTCACCAAACCCTGTAACTCGCTTCGCAAATCAAGGGGTTTTACCTCCTACTCGCTGCATTCACTTCGTGAGCTATTTCAAGCCAAACTAAAATTTAAATTGGTAAACAGTTTATTTCATCATGTTATCCTATTATTTCTCTATAATTGTACACATTTCATATTTTCGTATGCTATAGTTTTTGCGGTACGAAACAGAGAAAATCGATGAACATGCCAATACGAAAAAACATTTTTCACTTCAGAAGTGCATAAAAAGTAAGATATCTTGTAAACTACATTGACATTAACAAAAGGCTCCATCCTACAAAAATTCCACAATGTTGATACCTGCAAACCAAAATTTGTGATCTTCGTAGTCTATCCAGGATGTGGAAAACCCAGACCACACGACCAACCTGAGGGCTTGTGGTAGCTGTTTGTGTGGCCGGTCTATCCAGGATGTGAACTTGCAACTCAAATATTTTATCTTTGACTTGGACATTGAATATTCTTTTAATACAATATCGAAAAACAGTTTATTTCATAGTGTCCTCCCCATACCTTTCTCAACAAGTGTACCAAATTCTGTATTTTTGTATGCTATAGTTTTTGCAGTACAAAGTAGAGAAACTCGAGGAATGAGAAATTTGTCAGAAGCATCATCGTCAGCTACTTTTTTTTTTAACATAGAGAGAAAACTGTGAGTCTGTAGCTCAATCCCCAATTATTAAAGTATATTGATATGTTATACACCTGGTTGCTGAGGTATATTCATGGATTGAAAATACTTAAAAAGTCCACGACTTTTGGACATCCAATCGACATGCAGCTTTTTCGGATTCTGCATTTTAATAGGAAATAAGTATTTCATCAGATCGTTTCCAATCGGATTTGTTGAGTATTTTCGCTGCGCATCTATCTTGCGTTTTCTTTAAACATTTTGTACATAATTTTCGTATCTATACATTTATTTAATATTTTCTGTAGATTTAATTGGATTGCAGATTAAATTTTCCAATGACATCTGGTATGCAGCAAATGGATTTGTATGAATGTTTTAGAAAACGTGTTCTGGTGGGGAATGTTTAGAAAATGTGTTCCAGTGGGGAATGTACGTGTAGTATGTTCAAGAAAACATGTTTGTGTGGATGTATGTGAAAATGTGGATATAAGTGCATTTACCTAAAGGTAAGTTCTTTCATTTATTGATCCCGTGTTTTGAAATTGTTTTTTGTATTTTCCTGTGTTTTTAAAATGGTACTCCTAAGTATTGTTTTTTCTTAAATTTTGTTAAAGTGCAATCATCTTTCTAAGTATCGTTTTTTCTTAAATTTTATTAGTACAATCTTTTTTCTAAGTATTGTTTTTTCTTAAATTTCGTTAAGTCCAATCATTTTTCTAAGTATCGTTTTTTCTTAAATTTCGTTATAAAGTACAATCTTTCTCCTAAGCATCGTTTTTTCTTAAATTTTGTTGAAGTCCAATTATTTTTCTAAGTATTGTTTTTTCTTGAATTTCGTTGAAGTCCAATCATTTTTATAAGTATCGGTTCTCTTAAATTCCGTTAAAGTCTGATGTTCTTTTAATAAATTTCTTTAAAATCTTTAAAATTTTTGAAGTTTCAAGTTATAAGATTTTGAAATTGATTCAAAATCACAAAATATTTTAAGTATCGTGTATTTCAATATGTTTTCTAAAATTTTAAAAGTTTTTTATTCTGTAATTACAAGCGTAAGTTACACAATATTTTTAGAATGCACAAAAATCTTATTTTGTAGTCTTTTTATGATAGTTATTCACTTTTATTCAAATTGAATTCTACTATCATTTACATTCAAATTTCAAAATTTCAATTGATAAAACTATAGAATGCATTCCTTTGGTAGAAATGCGTCACTTTGGAGCCAATTTTAAAACACGGGAATATACGTCACTTTAGAGGGAAAGAGTCAATTTCAAAACACTGAGAAATGCACTAATTTGGCATACTTTTGTACTTAGGAAAAGACCGAGTGCGGGGCTACTCTATAGATCTACCATAAAAAGTAGTATGTTTTTAAAATGAAGGCAGAAACCAGAAAATAGCTATTTACATTTTTTAAATATTAAAATAAAATACTTAAACAGTTACAGACAACACAAAAATATTAATAATTCGATAGGGTTACCATGGGTGAGAAATACATAAAACATAAAATTCTTAAGTTATCAATTGATAAATAAGAGGATTTATAAAAAATTTCTTTGACACAATAACCCTAAAAATATTAGAAAAAAAATGATTTTTTTTTTTTTTTCAAGAAATAAACAAGGATACTAGAAATTAGTGTTTTACAGTTGAAATTCCCCTTGGCTTAAATTTGATTTGATTCTGCAAATTCAAAAATTTAATTAATTCTGCCTTTAAATTCAAAATATATGAAGCTTGGGATGTACAAAAAGAATGTCTTTATCATTTAAATTATTAAATATATCATTCTATTTATAAGAATTATCTCTTCTAAACAAAATATTTCACCTGAATATTAAAAACAAAAATATGATAATTCAGTCAGATATACCTACTCTAAGGTAGAATAATTAGAAGATGAAGATATATGTGATAGGGTTATTTTAGCAGGGCACCTCAACAGCAGCAGCCTTAAGAACAGTTGAAAGTGATGTTTCTTTCATAAAAGAAACCAAAAGGGAAACAAATTTTCTTACAATGAAATGAGTTTTTTTAACAGACTGGTTTATTTAAATTTCAGTTGAGGTTTTTAAATTTAAAACAAAATTATTTCATAATACATTATGCAAGTTGCAAATTAATAATAGTATAAAGAAAATCTATGAAAACACATCATGGCCAGCAACCTCATGTATGTTGATTTATGAAATGCTCAAATACTCAGACAGATATAGAAGAGTGAATCCCACTACAAAATACTTTTGTGAATATTACTTAGTTAATGCAAACAAATTACATAAGTGGAAAAATAATTTCATAGTTAAACAAAATATACAGAGGATTATGTAAATGCAGTTTTTCATGATTCTGCTCCAAAATAGTCTAATTTTATTAATAATACATTTGAAAAATAGTTTTTCTGTGCAAAACACGAAATAATTACAAAAATTGTTGGCAATGCAAAAACAGATTACAAAAGACGAAAATATTTCCCAAATTAAAAGAAATATACCGTGGATTGCATACAAATGCAGTTTTTCACCATACAGCTTCAAAATAGCCCTTTATTTCATAAATAATATGTTTTCTCTATAAAACATGAAACAATTACAAATATTATAGTCATTGCAAACAAATTACAAAAGTGGAAAATAATTTTCAAATTAAATGAGGTATGCTGAGAATTGCGTACAAATGCAGATTTTCACAAGCTGCTGTAAAATAAATAGCCTTTCATTATATTAATATGGTAGAATAATAGTTTTTTTTTTTATACAAAACAAAATAATTATATAAATTTCAGTTGATGCAAATAGATTGTAAAAATGGCAGAAAGATAATCATTGGTCATCTCTCTTCAGACACAGTGGGAATCGCAGTATGCAAGTGCCAATTTTGCAATCATGGAGAAATATATTTTCAGATGTAAGAAAGGGAAAACTGATCAAAATTCATGGCTTTGTTCACATTTCACAGTATTTTTGGAACATATATGACTGATTTCATGACATTTCCGGGATTTTTGTAACTTGTAAACATCCTATAAACTAGGGAAATGACTTTCACCCGCAGAAAGAAGAAAATTACTGGGGCAAAAAACAAAAAATGTGGGGAAGTACTCAGAAAGAACATAATTGCAAATCTGTGGAAGAATCCTGTAAAGAAAAATTTTATTCAATCAAATTTGCGACATGCACATGTGGGAAGACACATTTAGTTTTCTCTAAAATATTTCATTAATTAGGAACACGTAGTTACCAAATCGCGATTGACTGTGATTCATGCATAGCTACGGAATCGTGGTCCACGGCAAATGACCAGAGATTCGTGCTCCAATTGACCCGAACTACCAGTCGCCGGTGCCATAGGACTGAAAGGATTTCTGAGAAATTTCTGTTACCAGAAATTACCTTCAGTGTGACCAAATCATGATTGACTGCAATTCGCACATAGCTATGGAATCGTGAGCAGCAACAACAAAGCGATTGACAATGGTCCACATGGCAATTCCATAGCTGCCAACCTTGGAAAATGAAAATTAGGGAGATTTTTAAATATTTGCAATTCGCGACAAAAATTGAAAAATCGCACAGCGCGATAACAATTTATTTTTTTACAGAAAGCATAAAAGGGAATTTTCAAGACAGAATAGGGATTTTTTCCCTCTACTACAAAACTGCACCATAAAAAATAGACAAATATGATAAAAAATCTGAATTGTATCTATAAACACAATTTAATTTCAACGAATGCAAAAGAATTAAATCATCTTTTAAAAAATAAGCACATTCGTTAGAGTTATTCTCATCAGAGTCTATAACAATGTTCATTACACTGAATATGATGCATGAAAAAAAATGTCATTGGTTACTGTTTAATAATCATTCACATGTCTTTGACACAGAAACACTTCTCTGCAGATAAAATATTGAATAAAAGTAATCTTTTGGTAAGTAAAAATACAGCACGTAAAAGTTCTATATAATTAAAAAATGTCAAATTCAATCCTTCTTACTACTTAAAAATAAAGCTCTTTTTGCTTTTTTTAAGAACTCCTTACTAAATTCTTCACTATCCCTTCACAGAGTTCATACCGATTTTTCAAAATAGAAAAATTTGTATTATGCAAAAATAATCAAAAAATTAATCTTAATAATTAGCCATAATATGAAAATAAGCTAGTTTGGTTAATCTAATATGCAACATTTAAATGATGGAGATAGATGGAAAAAGATACTAACGCACTCTCGGCAATTCACGCGAAGTAACTGAATTGCGCAATCGCACTATTTATGCGAAAATAATTAAAAAATTAACCACAATAATTAATCAGAATATGAAAATAAGCTAGTTTGGTTAATCTAATATGCAACATTTAAATGATGGAGATAGATGGAAAAAGATACTAACTTACTCTCGGCAATTCACGCGAAGCAACTGAATTGCGCAATCGCATTATTTATGCGAAAATAATTAAGAAATTAACCATAATAATTAATCAGAATATGAAAATAAGCTAGTTTAGTCAATCAAAAATGCAATATTTAGAAGATTGAGATGGATGGAAAAAGATACTATTGTACTCTCGGCGATTCATGAGAACAAACTGAATTGCGCAATCGCAGTGTTTATGCGAAATTAATGAACAAAATAACATTTTAGCGATTTATGATCAAAAACCTTTGAAGAAGTATGTTTATTACTTTCATAAAATAAGCGATCGAGATCTTAATTTACAATACACGCGGCCGTAAATCTCGGTTAATTTGATTGGCATTACCCTGCATTGTATTATGGATTTGCTACGATCCCGGGAATGATAAAAATCAGTGCTAAAAATGCGGAAAATTGGTGTTTTCCAGGAATTATACCATGTCTGGTTAATTGATAAATTTCCAACAAAAAACGCCGGAGAATTTCGTTAGTAATCCGGAGGCCGGAGAAGTAATGAAAAATCCGGAGTCTCCGACCAAAATCCGGAGAGTTGGCACGTCTGCATAGGGATTTTTTTAGGAAAATCCCTTTTGTAGGGATTTTTTCTAATTATTGTAAAAATTCGGGAGATTTAGGAATTTTTCGGGAGTTCGGGAGATTGCCTCAAAATTCGGGAGACTCCCGGAAAAATTGGGAGATTTGGCAGGTATGCAATTCCGATTTGCTAACTGCTGGTGCCGTGGGACTGAAAGGATTTCGGTCACCAGAAAGGATGACTAACTGCAATAATTTTGGTTGCCAAGACAGCAAACTTGGCAGCCAATAGCATCCTGGCCACCGTGAATCTGCATCTCTATCACACACTTCCACTATGCATGCAAGTTATGGCTAGTGGTACAGTTCATGAAGTAGCTGTTGATCACAAACTTCCACTATGTGCACAAGTCACGGCTAATGGTGTGGTTCATTGAGTAGCTGTCAATCATGTATCTGGCCACACAGATAATGATACAGCTGCATAAAGTCCACATAAGTTATGTACAATAACAATAACCCTGCTCTATGCAATGATGTTAAGCATGCTGCGTGGAAGTATATAATTCATGTAATAGATTTACAAAATGAATTGCCTCAGAAGCATGCAATACCCATACGATACATGCAATAGTGACAAATCCCCTACATGTAATAGCGATATACACACTACATGAGCACATGCAATCAGCATAATGTTAAAATAGCTGTCAATTATGTGCTCGCCCTCTATGCTGGTTCAAAGCTAAAAGAGGTACTTGCGTATTATCCCGTCGACTGTTGGCAACAAAAAGTTCAGGAAACATCAATCAAACGTTGTAGCCAAAATATTATCCCCAACTACGAAGTTTTGTTTACATTTAAAAAAACTTTGCTTAACATTTTCATGGGATGAAAATGCAAACAAAACACTTAATACAAATTGATCCTGACACGAATGATGGGATAATACGTAAGTAATAATACATACCATCTTACTACTCACGTATAATCCCATCGATCTTTCACACAAATTGGGATTGTCAACAAAACAATAAATTCGATTACAATATAAATAAAAAATTTAACAGATATAAAACAAAGAACATATTAATAACTGCAAAACGATTGAAAGGTACAAAAACAATCATTTCGGTGGCCAAAAATCCTTTACAGTCTGTAATATCGAAACAAACAAGTCATCGTCCTTGTGAATTCGACGCCACATGAATTCGCATAGATATGAATCTAGGTGTTTTCGAGTAGTTCCGCCATGTTTCTTATTTCCCCATTTAGCCAAACCCCAGAGTCTTTCAATATTTTGTGTATGCACACCAGTTGTGGGATCAATAAAGTGATAGTGGTGGTTTAATTTAAAATGTTCAAATCCCGCACTTTCTAGTTCATCAGTTTTATATGCTTTCCAAGAATCGGAAAAAATTATAGATCCATTTTCTATGTTTTCTTTAATTTCTTTCAAAATAGTTGCTGCTGATCAATTTGGAACTTTTACAACAAAACACTCGTTCGTTTCTCGGCACAAACCCCCAAAAGACCATTGCAATAGAAGTACTCGACTGACTTGATTTTTGCGCTTCGTAAAAAGACTTTCATCAATTTCTACAATTTTGTTCGGACCTCCTATTTTTTTTAAATCTCACTGTTATAGGCTATACATACACACTTCCCTCATATAATTATTCCAATCTATAACTGTCTTGTCAGCTAAATCCATCTGCTCCTTACCCCAATTAATTGATGTCAATTCTGTAGTCCAGCTGTAAATAAAGCGTAGTGCAGTTACAAATGAAAGTCTGGATCCCTCAAACCAAGTATCTTTTCTAATGGCTACACGTTTCTGACAGTCTTTCACATTGCATAGTCACTGTTTTGTCTGTTTAATAAAGACCCATGATATGGGTCTGTCATAAAGACCCATATCTTGGCCACTAACGCACATTTTTTTAGATGCCAGTATTCCGAATTGTTGAAAATAGGCCACTGCATGCTCTTCTATAGTAGGAAGACCCAAATTTTAATCATTTTACCGGCAGAGAAAAAAAATAGTAGGCTTTAATATGCGCATTTACCAAAGCAAAAATGGATGGCTTCCGCTTTAGTGACCAAGGTTTGCACAGTGTGTTGTGATGTCATAGTATCTACATTTTTGATTTCGACTGAAATGGTCGACAGGATAATACGTATTACCCTACCAGATAAACCCATCTTGTGGGACATGCAATCCGTGTAGCAAATTCACAAAATAAATTAGCTTTCATTAACGGATTTGCCTTAAGTCCATTGTGTAAGTGCATGCAACCAACGTGAAATACATGTAATAACTACCAACTTGAGAGCTAATAATTACTATTATACTTCAAAATCAGTAATTAGTATTCATAAATATATTTGTTAATTAAAATGCATTTTCATTTTATATATGTTTCAAAAGCGTCGCAAGAAATATTTAATTTCATGTCAATTTTAAACCTTTCCTTGTGTCTGAGGGGATGCTCTAAGGTCCTATGACCAACATTGCTCTGTTTTACTTGTACTTTTTAAATTCTTGCAACCCCTAGACGAAACTCAAATACATGACAACTTCCATCTCACATAAACTGCTATACAATTTTGTTTTACCTTTTCTAATTGAAAGAAATGTACATTTGGGATATTATGAAAAAAATTTCACTCCACATTTTATGGGGCCCACATCACATATTACCTCCTGATCTGTTGCTGAAAATCAGAAATTGTATGTACACATATACTACCTGCACTGAGAATTTTTTTTTTTTTAATGTAAAATTGAGAAACCAAGATGAGTTAGAAACAGAAAAAAAAACTTTTTTTCAAATCATACCAATAACTATTTTATATTTAAATATTTTACACATGGATTCACTTAAACATATTCGTTACTTGAATTTGCTGCAGAACTGAAAAGAGCAGTAAAACTAATAAGGACTCCAAAGATGATAAAACTGTGTCTCCCAAATATGAAACACTCGATAGATTTTAAAGTTCACAACTTAGAATACATAAATATGTGAACCTAAGTAACACATTTAAACAAAACTCAACACACCTGAACTTTGATGCTTGTAAGGACAATGTGGACGAACACAAAGTGCTAATTTGAAAAAAGGGCATGGTATATTTTTAAAGTGACCGCAAGAAGGCAACATGTTCACAATCACACTAAAACTCGACACCAAAACACAGTTCACACATAATGATCATTTCACAACTATTTATACACAAATTTTAACTTCTCTGACACATCGAAAACTGTAAATATACAGTGATGCGATTCAAATACACAAAGATGATAGCCTTGAAAATAGTATTAAAACTCGAAAGACAGACATAAATAAAGAATTTGACACAAATGATACTTTTATATAATTTTCGCGTAGGAATTCAATAAAGAATTCACAAAAACATATTCATTAAAGTCACATAATAATTTTAATAACATTGAATCTCTACACAATTTGATGCGAATTTAAACAATAGCAATGATACATTAAGCATGAATCGATTTCATTAATTCCTAAACACCATTGAGTTGCAGATAGTAGGATGGACTCAACGTTCTGATACCTCCAGTAGCATCTATTGAGACGGTGTGCCAGTAGTAAAGATGGGCAGGACGAAAGGCGAACCACTATGACGTAACAAACAAACGTCACGAGTTATGTCAATCAAGAAGCAGAGATCTTCCTTCTTCCAAGGCTATCTAAAACAAGGCTCGGACATCTAGGAATCATGGGATACGTGACGTCAGCCGCGGGGGGATCTGCAATCACTCCGAGTGTGCGAAAGTGTATTGAAGTTTCAGGAGTGACTTTCAAAAATTCATATTTTTAAATAAAAAAATAATTTAAATACGTACCCACTAGGATTATAGTGTCTATTGAAAACAGGACTTCATAAATGGTGAGTTATTTTTTATTTTGTCTTATTTTATGCATGCAATTTTAACATTTTTGTAACACATAGCACGTGTAGCGCCGAATGTTGCTATATCTGTACGAATAGTCTTATATCTTGAGAAAAGTACTCTTAATTCATGTTTAATATTGCCTGAATGACTTGTTCATCACTGAACCTTGCATTTTAAGCATAATTTTATTACAGACTTTTGTGAAGTAAATATTTGCCTATTTTGTTGAGATCGTGAATCGTACATTTTTTAGACGTTAAAAAGACAAAATCTGTTACAAATTACTCCTTACACCATGATATGTTATTTTAAGTTAATCTAAAGTATCAATGAATCAAATTGCAGCCTTGCTAAATCATAGAATTATCGAAATAGCCATAATAAATCATAGAATTATCGAAATAGCCTTGATAAATCATAGAACATAGAAACTGTATTACAAATGAAATATGTGCAATATGCCTTTGTATAATTGTTTCGTACCGTTGCACATAGGTAAATGCTTTACAGTATACCATTCCCGAAAAAATTATTAAATATATGCAGTAAGTTTCATTTCAACACATGCTGTGTAAATAAAGCTTATTCAAGCTTATTTAGATGTTTTGATTTTACTTGAGGGGGGGGGGGAATCTCAGAGTATGTGTAAATAAAGTTTATTGAAGCTTATTTAGATGTTTTGATTTTACTTGTGTGTGGGAGGGGAATCCCAGAGTATGTGTAAATAAAGTTTATTGAAGCTTATTTAGATGTTTTGATGTTACCTGGGGGGGGGGGCGAATCCCAGATATGCTCGTCCAAATGAAAATGCAGTGAAACTCGATATGTTTGTAAAACTTGAGTGCCGTTGCACATAGGTAAATACTTTACAATACACCGTTCCCGAAAAAAATATTAAATATATGCAGTAAGTTTCATTTCAACACATGCTGTGTAAATAAAGTTTATTCAAGCTTATTTAGATGTTTTGATTTTACTTAGGAGGGGGGATCTCAGAGTATGTGTAAATAAAGTTTATTGAAGCTTATTTAGATGTTTTGATGTTACTTGGGGGGGGGGGGGGAATCCCAGACTATGTGGAGTATGCTATTGCAAAAGAAAGTGCAGCGAAACTCGATATGTTTATAAAACTTGTGTATCATTGCTCGTAGGTAAATGCTTACAGTATACTGTTCCTGAAAAAAATATTAAATATGTGTAGTAAGTTTCATTTCAAGTAATGCTATGTAGATAAAGTTTATTCAAGCTTATTTAGATGTTTTGATTTTACTTGTGGAGGGGGGAAATCTCAGAGTACGTGTAAATAAAGTTTATTGAAGCTTATTTAGATGTTTTGATGTTAATTGTGGGGGGGGGATCCCAGATATGCTCGTTGCGAACGGTTGCAAAAGTCTATGGCATGTGCAGAGTAAAGTAAAATTTTCCATTCGGCTGGCGACTGTACATAACAGAAAATAAAGATGACAAAATTAGAAACACGTCATTTAAAGTTGCTTGTTACCCAAATTCTAGATTCACAGTATAAAATGTTGTTCAAGTTAAATAGGTAGGTATCAAGAGTTTGTGAAATATAGTATTAGTGTAAAAGTAATAATGTTGCAAAAGTTACTGTCACAAAATAGAAAAGTTAAATTTAGAAATTTATATTCATAACTATTTCACTGCGTTTTATGTTGCTTATATTTTAAAACTAAATGCTAAATCTGGATATATATATATATATATATATATATATATATGTATGTTAGCTAATAAAATATGTATTTTAAAGTCATAGGTAAGTGTCAGCAGTTTCTCCCATTATAGTGAATAATATGTAATTACTTTTTTCCTAATTTATAGTTATTAAATATTATTTGAATTTCTAAGGTTTATAAGTTTTGTTTTTTGATATATTTTAAATATTATATAAATATTAATATAGTTGTTTATTAAATTAACATAACTTTAACATAAATGTTTACAGAAGAGAGTGAAAAAATATTTGTTCTCAATGTAGATCATTTTTTATTTTAGAATCACAGTTTGAAGTTTATTCTAATTTACTTTGTAGTTTAGAGATATATTTTTTCATATTAGTCTTATTTATTACTGTAGAAATTCATCTGTGTCAGATCGCGTACGTGTTACGCACGGGAGATACGTTCCCTCCGCTGCTGCGGTTGAGTTGTCAATGTCTGGGCCTCTTATTCTAGGTGGCCTTGCCTCTTCCCAAGAGATTCCCGTGATTCCCAAGAGATTCGTGGAGGCATATATTGATATGTGGTGTCTGGATTAATACAGGGTGTCAAGTCTAAGTATTAAGGTCTAGGTAAAAAATTCTTATGGAAACCAAATCAATCTTGAATGTAATATACGAATATATATTTGGAATTGTTCTTGATTATATTTTTACCAAATGAAAAGTAAAACTTGATAAGTGGTCTATTTATTTTCTTACATATTTTACTTGATTTTTATATTCTAATAAAATTGGTGTTTTCCTTGTATTTTGTTTTCCTGCATGTAATGTTTGTATTACAAAACCGGTGCTTCACTTCAATAAATTTGTAAATGCCATTAAATTACTTTAATTGTAATTCAGTTATTACCAAAACATTACTTAAAACATTATTATATACCTCTCAAAATGCTGCCTAGTACAAAGACACTGATAGGTAAGCCCCGGGAAGATTCATTTTTTACCCAGACCATCAAACCTACCCGAAGGTGTAAGGTACCTATTTAAATGACCGGGAAGTGCCATCCTATTTGGACCAGAACCCAGTGGCGGCAGCAGCCACAGGGACTGTATCTTTCGGAAGAACTTACAGGACAACGTATTTAATGTTCCCGTGCTCCACATGAACACAGACAGTTTGGACAGAGCTGGAAAGCAAACTTGGGTGATCCGAGTGCAATTACCGTGCACTAACAACTTGGCTGTCCCACCATCTGGGGCCACTTTTTGCCTAAACCGTTTGTAAAAATAGATCAATAACTTGTAAAATAAGGAGGGGTGCACATTTGTTGTATATGCCAAAAATTTCTAACGGCGGCTATGTTCAGATTTATTGTAACAGACTAAATGCTTTTGTATGCAGACTTCTGTTTATCGAAGTTTACTTTATAATATATAAATTAATTTAAATGTTTTTCACGTACTGTACAGTGACCATTTTGTCTAATGGTTTTGGAAAAAAGTATATTTATTGCTCAATATTTAGTTTTAAATTATTTTTTTTTATTTCTTACCTCATTTTAGTTCGACAGCTGATAATCCGGAACCACTTTAAGTCTTAAATGTAAAATAGCAAAAATATGTATCATGAAACTTCATATTTGCAAACTTTGGCCCCGTTCTTCAGTCTCCAAATTATTTTTACATGACTGATCTGTCATCATGACTGTTATCATGACTGTTATCCTGACTTATCCATCCTCGTCAAAATCAAAAACTAAATAATCAAAGACTTGTAAAGTTACTTGCTTTTTAACCACTTCACCGGCTTAGACGAGATATCTCGTTCGAAAGATTATCATCGTTCACCGGTCGGGGACGTAATATCTCGTTAAAAAATTATGTGAGACTACCGGCTTCGGCAGCCCCTTTAAAGGGGCAGACTAGCTTTCTTACAATACAACAGTTTCACTGCCCCAAATGTCGGAAAGAAAAAATGTTGTTCTGAGAATCTGATTTATGGCCGGTCATTGTAAGGACTGAGAAGCAAAGATCGCTTATCTTGCCTGCTTCCCGCCAACGAAGCTCCGACATCTTTCTCAACGTTTCGTTTTCACGTCTATCGTTCGATTTCACGAACAGCAAATGCTGGGAAAATAATTCTTTGAGATTGGTATTCATTCGGTTATATTTCAGATTATTGCATTTTTTAAGTGACGGTCACAAAAACAACGTATTTTTTCCTAATTGTCCACTTAAATCCTCTAATCAACAGCTTAATTATTTCTTAGAAAAATAATTTGCAGTCGGTAAAAAAGCAGTCAAATCTTAGGTGGACCATACTGGAATCTACTACCTTATACTATTTATTTTAACAGTACACTAACAAATTTTTATTGTGTACTATAACGTCTATTCATAGTATACTATAATAATAGACATTTTCACATTTAATAGCTAGCTTTCGCGACATGTTTGAAATTGGATTCTTAAATTAGAAAAGTTAAATTTTTTAAATCATAAATTACTTATCAGATATTTTAATAATACAAAAAGTTAACATATTTTGTGGAAAATCATTAAAGTTAACATTTTCATACATTTTATATATTGGGATATTTATTATAGATATTTGTCAGATTCCCGGTTTCATCTGATTAATTTATTTTATTAACAATTAATAATAATTTTCTACAATTGACTTAATTTAGCTGTATAAATTGGGAGACATAAACTATTTCAATACGATTTACAAAATTATAAATTTCCCTCCTGGACTAGGTAATTAGTTCTTAGTATAGGAGAGACATCATCATTGTTTTTAAAGAAAATGCTATGAAAATTTTAAAATTCCAATAATTGCACATCTAAAAGTTATTTAGTTTTAATTTTTCACACAATGTATATACACTTAAAATTTCATAGAGGTATTATTTATTGAGTTATTGTGACTACACCCGACAAGGATATGATAACACTCGACATGCACATATATACTTACAGATATTTTTTCAAAAGTATTCAAAATGCTTTCAAGGAATTTAAACTTGTTTATCCTACAAAATCTCGATTTTTTTTATAATAACAAAACTTTTTCTTTACAGTAATATAAGAAAGTAAAAATACGTACAATAATATATATTGTTTTCCAGGGAAAATTGGAATTTTAAATTTTAACGCAATAAAAGAAATGAATGTTTTAAATGTATATTTCTTCTTGTTAATGAACGTTTTTGGAATATAAAGAGTAGTTTGTTATTCCGCGTATCACTGCAGCTGTACAAGTTTTAAAAATATCTTTAATAAATAAATCAAACACATATTTCTAATATTTTTGTTTGATTTCACGCCTTTTAAAATTGAAAACTTCAATCAATTAAAAACGAACATTTTATTTCACCATTTTAAAATATAGAAATACATTTATCAAACCAATTGGCATTATATGTATTTCATGATGAATTTTCAAGGAAATAGTAATTTTTTGTATTCTAATATTCTTAGCTAAACTCATTTTTTACATTGCCTAGATTAGAAAATTGTTGAAAATACAAAGTAAGTTTAGGGGGATCGCACTCAAATAAATCCACCAGCAAACTTTTAGGAAATGAAGGGTACAAAGAAAAACTTATCCTATGAAACACAGAGATGTTGGCAGTCTGTCTAATCGCAACTTTCCCTGCTATTCCTTTTCATTATCCACTTTCTCAGAAATAACAAAACAAATCTTGAGCAATAAGTTAAAAGGGAACATCTGTACGCTTCGTGAAAGACTGTCTCATCTCATTGTCAACAGATTTCCCAACACCAAGAGCCCCTGGCGATCGCCAGGGAGGCATGGAGTTTCAAGGAGCTAGTCATCTATGATAGTGGATTGCATTCTTCTGGTTAATGCGGCCCCACTAAAGTATGTTCTATTTAGGAGACCCCATGCAATCATGTAAAATTATACATAAATATTCATTTTTATAATGGCGTTTATTTCACAGTCAACAAAATATATTTTTGAATCCACCGAAAGACTGGCAGATCAAAGGAATTCTACTTGCTATTTTAGCAGAAAATTTCAAATAAGAGCCCCCCCCCCCCCCTCCAAAATATCCGCGACTTTCAATCGCATTTGAGGAGGCGAATGCAGTACTCAAAATGTTCGACAGTCCTAATGGGAAATTTCAGCTTAAATTTATATAATAAAACAAAAGTAAACACCGTTTTTTTTGTATTCTCTCTGTCATCCCTAGAAAATTTCAACGACATTTTTATAAACCTTCTCGACTACAAATGGGTCGTGACCTAAGGTTTGTGCACCACTGATTTATGAAACACTCAATATCAACTGTTTTCATTAATATATTGTATCAGCATATATAATATATCAGCATTAATATATTATATCAGCGTTAATATATTATATCAGCATATTCTATTAATGTATTACATTATTTATTATATCAGCACGGGAGAACTCACCTCTTTCCTTTTTGTGAGAATTATTATAAAATTTTAAAGAAAGACCACCAAATATTAAATGTTCACCGCAAATTTCTTTATATTAGATATAAGCAGTATACCCGTTCTTCGTACGGAATACACATTAAAGGAACTTAAAATTCACAGTCATCAGTCATCATAATAAAGCAAATTCCTATAGTATTTCAAATGACATTGTTATTCAAAACATTATATTAAAATGTTTAAATTAATTTTTCTGAAAATAAGTTTAAGAGTATCTGTGCTCGCTTTACGAAATTATCTTCACAGACAGGTCTGAAGAATAAAACATCCTGGTCCCGTTTGTAAACAAATTTACAGAAACTATGAAATTGAATCAATATATGCAAAAATGAAAACGCTAAAATTGTATGGGAAGATATACCCGCACTACTTGTATTCTCGTAGAAGACATACCCGTGTATTAGTCGTAAATTATGCGTACTACAATATATGAGTTTAAAAATATTTGCTGAAATAAAACAGATGAAGCAATAACTTGAAAATAAAAATAATATCCAAAATCTTTAAACCTAATGGCAGCAATTGATTCCTATACTCGTATATGTCAAAATAAAAGCGCTGAACTAGTAGGAGAAGATATACCCGTACTACTTGTAATCTCGTAGATTAGAAAATGTACCCGTGTATTAACGGATAAAGTTGCACTTCAACAATTTATTTGAATTGAATAAAAAAAAAATAATCGAAACCCAAGAAATGTTCAGAAAATGGAAACAGGTTGCCAGTTTGGAAATTGAAGCATCTGCTCAGGAAACTTTGATTTAAATATTAGGTTAATAAAATATAATATATTTATTCTAATTTTTATGTGTTTACCAGGAAAAATGAAAATAGCGTACCGATGTAAAACACGATTTTATTTCGTGTAAATACAATCATGTGTGACCATTTGAATACTCAACGTTATTTATCTCAATAAAAGTCAAAACATATTTTAATTGAAATATTATAATTTTTACTCACTATTGAAAGTTAAAAGATATTGGCATATAAATCTTAATAAAGCGGTACATATATAAGTACTAGATAAGAAATAAACTAATATAACCATATTGAAAAAGGATAACAAATGTGTAAAAGTGAGCCTACCGAAAAAACTTTGTCGCAAATGCATTATATTTGTGAAAAATGTTTTTGCATGTAATATTTTATTAACCTGAAAAGGCGGTAACAATAACGTCATTAAAGCATGTACGTTTTTTCATTGCAATATGTCTTTAATTATAAGGGATCGCTATAAATACTATATTCTTGCTGGCTGAAAGCCTTATATTTACTGGGCATAGACAATATTATATAGGATCGCGCTCTCACTGCAAATAACATTATTTATGGAGAAAGTTAATTCTACTCTTGTCAGCATGGAATAGTCAATATTTGCAAAAGCAGTAGGAAGACTTGGTATGTTTCATAATTTTATGTTCAACATATTCAATCCAACCATGCAGCCAGCATCACTCCTGGTACGTGGAACATTAACGCCGCAACAAATTCAGTCCTTTATGCCGGCTACTAAAGTATGTAAAATTATGTAAAAGCGCACAGAATTAAGGAACATAGTACATTTTTTGCTGAAATTGCAGTTATTGAATATTAACTGTTGGCCACCACATAAATGTGAAAACAATCCATGGGCATGGATAATGTTGTTTGCAATGGACACACGATTATCATTTTAAGAGAGTTTCTCTGTAGGTCGTAATGTTAATAAAAAGATGTTTGAAAAATAAGAGTTAAATATGTTTAACAAACAAGCATCTCGCATGCAACTTCGCATCAGAATACGAATGGGACTTATTTTAGAACACTAAAATGGATCCTTCTTAAGATATTGCCTAATTTTCAAATAAATTTATATAAAATATGAAATTTTAAATATGTTTAAATGAGTTAGCATCGCCAACATTTTTATCCAGTTAGCACATTCATTCGTAAGAAAACAGACACAGACAAAAATTTTCTCACTGCAAACATTAACTTTTTAAAACGATTATCTTTTTCTAGAAAATTGGCAATTAAGGAATATTTGTTGGAATTATGCAATTTTAAACAGTATGAATTCGTAATAAAAATAATTTATGAATGTTTGTTTCTTTATAATATATAAAGTTTACTCTGCCGCACATTCACATTGTCATTTTACATCTAATATACAGAATATACAAAAGAAAGTAATTTAACCTCATAGCTTGATGGCTTCCTTCTAATAAATCAACAGTTTTTAAAAGATTCTATTTAAGTATATAGAGAATGTATAAAATATTCTCTAAACCCCGATAAATGATAAAGCTAAATCAAAATTGATTTGCAAAATAAATTTAAATATTTTCTTTGCATGCTTTACGATAAGAAAGGGGAAAATGAAGCAAAATGTTATATCAACATTTCATTAATCAAAATACATTTATCATGTAATTTAAACTTCAAATAGCGTTTGCTTATAAAATAAGGACAAAACGACTATAAAAAAATTAGCTATAAACTTGAAAGGGATTATAAAAAAAAAAGATATTTTGGGCAAACAAGATCCATCCAATTCGTATTTTGTATCTCATTTGTTTTTCAGTAACAATTCTGTTTTTCTCTTTCTGAGGGGATCATGTCACGTGTTGCAAGCAAAGTGGGGTCCCCCGTCACCCGTTCACCTCCGAGACGACTCGTCAGACACCTGCAGTGCAAGCTAATGATCATTACGTTGTTGACAGTTGTCAGGGGAGGAACTGGAAGGCTCAGTTGGGAAAAAAACATTTACAATGTGTCTCCGCGGTCAGTTTTGCTACAGATCCGCTTCTTGAGAGGGGACGAAACTGGGTCAGTGTGGTAGAGTTTTCTCGGCTGGTCAAATAGTTAATCTCCAGTTTCAATATGTGGTTCTTATCGTCAAACTGTGACATTAATTCTGTGACCCTAATTGGAGGTTCGAGGTTTTTATTTACTACTTTTTATTATTTGTCCTAGCTCCTAGTGTGGCAGTTTGTTGCACATTTAGAGTTTAAGAAGTTTGGGGGGGTTGATGCAGATCTAAGGGTTACCTCGCATTTTGGCAGTTTAGAGTTTAGAACATTTTTTTATAAAACATTAGTCCCGAGTTTTATTTACTATCAGATGTTTGAGGTGGGATTTTTAATTCCGATTATCGATGTTTAGAACAGCGCGGGGTCTCTTACGAGATTTGGCCTTGCGATGATCATAGTCATGCAGATTGAATAATAGTTCATTTGGAACGGATGGCAAATTTTTGTAAAATTTAAGAGCTAGCTTTTTAATTTGGGCTCTAATAGTTTTTATTTTGAAGTCATTCCTAATTAGTGAGTTTCTTAAGTAGCTGGGAGCTTTCCTGATAATCCGTAGGATTTTGTTTTATTTTGTCTCTAGGAGGTCTATTGCAGTTTTACAGGTACCCCAAACGGGTGCTGCATACAGCATTCCCGGGGGGATGACCGATTTATAAATTAGCAGTTTGTTTTGATGACTGAGATTTCCGTTTCCTATCATTGGGTATAAGGCTCCTGTAGTTATATACGCTTTTTTGATTAAGTTCGTTACGTGCTGTTTCCAGGTTAGGTGGGAATCTATCGTTACACCTAGGTATTTAGTAGATTTTTCCGCGCGTAGGGCATGGTTGTTTATGTACAGTGGCGGCGGAGGTTTATGTTTCCTCAAGAAATAAATCCAATGACATTTATTGGGGTTTAATTTTATTCGCCATTTTTCCAGCCAAGTTTGGAGTATGTCTAAGTGTTGTTGTAGCTGTCTGTGCATTACTGAGACATAGGAGTGTTTTGGAAGTATCGCACTGTCGTCTGCATAGAGTGCCAGCTCTGTGTTTGGACTACTGAGGATGTCGTTCAGGTATATGTTAAAGAGTGTCGGGCCCAGGATAGAACCTTGCGGTACACTACTTTTAATGAGCTTGGGTGCAGATAAGTTAACTCTTACTCTGATTTGAAAGTGTCTGTTATTTAAGTATGAGATTAAAAGTTTGACAAGAGCGTCAGGGACTTTTAAAGTGATTAATTTGTAAGCTAATCAACAGTGCCACTCTTTATCAAGGGCTTTTTGTATGTCCAGAAAAATCGCAGCTGTGGGTGTCTTGTTATTGATACCAGAGGATATGTACTCTACCACTCTCAGCAATTGATGAGTGGTGGAGTGCTTTGGGCGAAATCCAAACTGCTCCGGAATGATAATGTCATTCTCACTAAGATGCGTGTTCAGTCTCTTAAGAGTAATTTTCTCAGTAATTTTACTAAGTGTCCGTAGCAAGCTAATTGGTCTGTAGTTGGCTGGAATTGTGGCATCCTCACCTGGCTTATGGATTGTTATGATTATCGCTTCCTTCCATTCTTTGGGGAAATAGTTTAATTTTAATATTTTATTTATTAAGATAGGCCGGATTCATACTGACGCGTTCATACGTTGCGTTGGCTATCCGTCAGAGGAGCAACGCAGAGCATCGATTCACACGAATCCGTCAACGCATGGAGTTCTCGAGCGCAAGGGATTCTCCTCTTTCTCCACGCTGTATGAGGCGATGGGGGTGCAAATGGTGTGGGAAAGAAGAAATCTTTGTGCGGCTCAACTTGATTGATTAGGATTTGTTTACTATTTGACAGCAGCTGTTCGATTGATTTTCATATTGCTCTATGATAATATATTCATATTGAGGTCTGTTGTGGTCTGGTGAATTAGCGCAAACCCGAATTGTCCTGTGAGTCGGGTCGGGCTCAGTATTTAAAAAGTCGGGCTGGGCGTATTTAAATTTGAAAAAAAATTAAGTGAATTTTAATAGAGTACATGAGATTATTGTGTTGAATTTAGCTATATGTAAATATAAATGTTTGAAAAACTTTTATCTTAGTTCTTTATACAAACACATTTGAATAAAAAGCATTTCGGTCGTGACTTAATGGTCTTCGAGCCGGGAACGTGTTCTAAATTTGTACATTTCTTTGGGCAAGGCCGGCATGTCCCCCAAATTATGCCCCCCTACAAACTTTATGGAGGGCTTCATATTTCAGTTCCCCTTTGTGAATATTTCATGTCTTCTCCAGCTTAAAAGAATTACTGGAAGTCTCGGACTTCCCGCTCGAATGGTGTCCATTCCCCGGGTCGGGTGAAGGATGCAATCTCATATTTTCCGGGATATGACCATATCCCAGTATATATGTGAATCTGTTTTTTCAAATTCTCTATTTGGGATTTTTCAAATGAAATCCTATTTTGGTAAATTCTTAAATTGAGCTTATGTGGAAGACCCAGACCGTCCGACTCGTCCAAAATTGAGCTTATGTGTATTTACTGTGTATTTTTGACGACAATTCTCGTTTAATATATTTATGAGATTATTTTTTGCCGCCCAGGTAGTGAAGTGGATAGCGTCACCGGCTGCTGTCTAGTGGGCTTGGGTTCGAATCCCGAGTAAGGCATGGTTGTTTTCCTGAGGATGAAGTCAGTCTTCCGCCTTTTGGGTCCTCGATAAATGAGAAGCTGCACCCTTCAGACCTTAGTCAGTCATGCTTGCATGTATTAATAAACTTTGTATTCTTGTCTTGTGTGTTATTCTCTCTGTCCTTCTTCTGGTGTCACTGGACCTGTATTCGTGCTCTGCAGAAACAGGAGTCATATGCAACAGCAACAACAACAACAATGAGATTATTTATTTGTGGAAGTCTCTCTCCGCCAATAATGCAAAAATCTTAATTATATTTCTTCTTAATTATTTAGTAATTTCGAAATGCACCAATTTACCAACAATTGAGAATTGATATATTAGCATCTATTGCATCTTCAGAATTAATATCTTTCAGTATAAATTTAAATAAACAGTATTGGGTTTATATATATATATATAATTGTAAAAATAAAATCTTTTGAATTCCCATTAATTTTTTTATAAAAGAACTCAGATTTTTAATAGTATGTTGGCTGTGAAAAATCACCTAGTTTATGAGATCCTTACCAGATATGTTACATTTTTTTAAAGTAAAGTTGAACAATACTTACCATAAATATAAATGTTATTTTGCTTTCCAAATTTTATAATTTTTGGCTAACAGGCTTCATGAACCTTATGCACAACTCAGAGGTTTTAGTGCATATATGTTAGTAGATTTACCATTTTGCAAATTTTGGGTGCTTCTCAATGACAATTTCGTGCCCATTCTGCTATGCATATTTTTTTTACATTATATGTTGTGTCTTTTGTATATTTATCAGTGTTTGTTAAAGTATTGATTGGTATTTTAAGTTCTTGGTATTTTAAGTTTTACTACTTAGATAGTGACAAGTATTATCCAAACACAAAAAATTTAATCTACTTTTTTAAGCAGTAAATTAATTTCATATCTGATCCAACTTAAGCTAATCCTGTTTTCTGATGTGGAACAATCAAATGTTAACATGATTTAGCTTTAACTGACTTCACAATTATATTATGCAACTGTCAGCAAATAATATTGAAATAGACAAACATGATTAGTAAGCAACTGACTCATAGTTAATGAGAATAATGCTAAAAAATTATTAAATCAGGTGTCAGCATTTTGAAGTATAAATATAATCTGACAAGACAAATGCTTATTTCTCTCACATAAACCAATGCTCTTGCTAGCTAATATCTTCAATTAAACAATGCACATTACTACTAATTCTTTTCGCTTCTTATCATTATTCGATCTTTGAAATATTAAATTGCTTTAACAGATTAAACTTGGTAAGCTGAAGTTTATGGAAGAAGAAATTGACATTTTAAAAAGATTGCAGTAGCTTCTTTCTTATAATATATATTTTTACCTAACATATTCGTCAAAGTAAAAAGAAGGAAATCTGAGTGATAAAAATTGCCAATAAAGCACCATTAAGCTTTCCGATATATTTTAGCAGTAAAATCAGCTTACCTTTATAAATAAAACTATTTTCCCATAATATCGTAACTTTTAACATTTCCACTTGCATTTATAATTTTTCTTTTTTTCTATTTCTTTAATCAGTTTAGAATGCTTTCAGGCCAACAACTTTATAATACCAGCCAATAGCAAAAATTTTTGATAACCTCAGTCAATTTCAAGTAGGATTATACTGAGTATTTCACATTACTTCATGGAAAATACAAAATAGATAAAAGGAATAATCCACATTGTCGTGTATTTTAAAATTATGTTGGTTTGAGAGCAATCAAAACAGGCTGTTTGTTGAAAACCCAGACCAGTCGAAAGCATATAGCAGCTGGTAACAAGCTGTTTGTTGCAATATCAATATATATATATAGTTTAACTAAATAAATAGTATTTATAAATATAAATGAAATTCTCATCATTGATGATACAGCTCCATCAGGCCATCTTATAGGTTTTCTCAGTAGTTCCTCTTTGTGGCTACTTCGCCAGTTTTGTTTTTCACATCGACATCAAACCATCAAAATACTATGCAAATTATATTTAACAATAAAAAAAATTTAATCTAATTGGACTTCCAGAATTAACATTTAGTTAAAAAAATAAAATGTGCTCATTTTGTTAGAATTTGAGTTGTGATAATTTTTACATTTAAAATTTCAAAGCTAAGTTCAGTAGTTGACATGCTCACAAAAACACATTTCGATTTTATTAATTTAATTTTAATAATGCTTTTTCAACTTTCAAACCTGTAATGTTTTATTTTTTGCATCAATATAGTAAAACTAGCTTATAACCATTTAAAATCCATGATGCAAGATGTGCTTGTATAAATTTTTTCAGATATTGTTTTTACTTCCACTCAAACCAGAAAAATACTGAATAATGAAAGAAGAAAACGAAGAAATGAATTATCATTAAAGGAGAAAAATAATTATTTTTTATTAATGTATTAACATTAATTGAATGGAAATGAAGAACAGATGATTCTTATAATGAATCTAATAGAATATTTCAGTATAAACCACATATTTAATTTTATTTTAGCAAATTAACTGAATTAACAATTTTTATTTAGCAAATTAACTGAAATCCACATTTGAATCTAAACTAAAAACCAATATAACTAACTGCGAATTCAGTTTTGAAAACATATCTGAATTAGAATTCCAAATTTGTTAATCAACTGCCCATTGCTAAAATATTTTTCCTCTATACAGAAAAGTGTTGAACTTATTGGGTCTTACCGCAGTTTGATAAATTTTGTATCATAGAGATATTTCTTCGTTTATGTGTAACCATATTAGTTTTCATATTTTAAATATCTGCAAGCCCTTTTAGTTAGGTGACAGTTTGATTACAACAATGGTAATATGAATAGCCATTGTCATAAGATAGTTAAAAACGAGTCTAATATTCAGCTTCGCTTCTACAGAGAACATTTTAATAAGAACAGTGAAGCTGAATATTGGACTTGTCTTATTCAATATTTTTCACCAGACAGAACACATATTGGGGCCAGCACACCCCTCCGAAAAACTTTGCATCATAATTACTCATGCACCCTTTTGGAGTAAGAACTAAATACTTACCAAATTTTAGCTTCCTATACATTATGGTATTTGAGATGTTTTTGGGCTGACAGAGAAACCTAACTCAAAAGGTAGCACACTTCCTCGAGAAAATTTCTTAGGTATTCACATCAACTTTTGGGGTAAGAACCGATTGCCTACCAAATTTCAGCTTCCTAGGCCTAACAGTTTTTGAGATATTTTTGTTCCAACATTGAATCCCACACATATGGATAAATTCAAAACATACTAATTAACTATAAAATCAAATACATAAATTTAATTTGTTTATTTTTCAGAAGTACACAGCTAAAATTTTTAGATATAAGAAATAAAATATTTCATAACGGATTATGTTCAACAAATATGAATATTTTGTTAAAACAAAACTAGATCCAGTCAAACTTTCTTTAAATTTTCTAGTCCATACTTGAATTCAGAAAAACCTGTAAAAAAAATAAAATGTATTGTTTTAAAGGATTCTCATTTTTAACTATTTTACAAAATTAAATGAATAGAATATCAGCAAAGGCCTGACATAAACCACACATGGGCAACCCATGTCTTCAATTTTTGTTTTGTTTTGTTTTGTTTTTTGTTATGAATACTTTTTTTTAAACTTTAAAATTCTATTTGACATTTATGCATTTGGATTAATGTATACCATAAAGCAGTAGATTTTAATCATAAAAGTGAGGCTTTCAGTTCTATCGTTAGTAGTACCTGATAAAAAAAAGTAACCACTGGCTATCAGCTAGTTATACAAAAATGCAATTTTCTACAACCAAATATGACTTATGCAGCAGAAGCAGATTAAAAATAGTGTTGCTATCTTAGCTTATATGAAACATTTAAAAAAAATAATGTTTCATGGACAATGAAAATGCTTCTAAAATATTGGAATGATATGAAGCTTTAACTTTAGTGCCAACAAGTTGCTAAATCTTAATCCCCATTAGCATGGCATATTTCACATGTCATGTTTCTATATATATAATGGTTATTAGCAATTCTTCCTTTTATGCAATATTTTCATCATATGTTTACAAACTGATCATTGGAAACACTCAGGGAGGTGCAGTCGGAGTTAGTAAAAATATACCGACTCTGACTCCTAAATTAAACTATATAAAAGTAATTTTATCTTGGAATATTATATTCTTTTATTAGTTAAAATAGTTTTAAAAAATCATTAAATATTTACAAATTAAAAAATTAATCATATTAAGAATTGCTATCTATAACAGTCACTGTTTTAGCAATAACTTTTATAAACAAATAATATGTGAGCACTATTTTATCTAAATATAAGTTGCTATGCTACCTAAAAATAAAATGTGACCTATACAAATTAAATATATGCATCCACTATTCAGTGGAATAGGCTGTGCTGACAAAGAAAATATTAAAATGCAGCTTATTCATATTAAAAATATGTGCCTGCTACAGTGTGGCATGTGCTACTACTTGGCATCATAGCCTGCATATGTCCTAAATAAACACCTTCAATGTGGGCAATAAATGCACTTGATATGTTGATGCATACTGGTGGTGTCCCAAACTAGCAGTAACTTTTTAAGACAAATGGGTTGTGTATTACATGTGCAATATATGAATCAGATTAAAATTGGTCCTACAATGAATGCAGTTTAAATTGAATTTGATCCTTTTCACGATAGTTACAATTTAATTTGAAACAGGTTATTTTCACAAGATACAATTTAAATCTAAAACCAGTAACTTTTACAGCTGATTTCAAATTGTTTAGCTTGCTTATACAAAACTGGAAATAAGAATAAAATTAGCATTTATTCTAAGAAATTTTAGTTGACCAGATTGATGATTGTAATGAAAATGAAAATTTTAATTTTCAAAATTTTAATTTCAAAAATGCTAAATTTAATTTCTTGATAATATTTCTTTACTCAGTGAGCTGCTTGCATGCACAGGTCAGGTGTTTCCGAACGATCATTGGAAAGTCCTTGAAATTGAAATGACTAACCCAGATGTGTGTGTTTAAGAGACTGATAAACGAATCACGAGGATTTAAATTGCAGATTATGAATTAAAATGACTGCAGCAAGATAGTATTTATATGTTAAATGTGTTTATTATTATAAAAATTTACTTAGCATATATTATAAATATGGAGCAGTTTACCCCACAAAGTTCTATATACAAGTATTTGACTTTTAACAGCATAGCAACATCTAACGTTTACTTAAATTCAACCACTTTACACTTTTTAATCACCAATTAAGGAATTTCTAATTTACAGTATATTAACTAGGAATAGTAAATGTTAAGTATTGAAATTAATGTGACAAAAACATACCTTAACTTCTTCAATCTTAAGGGATCAGAGCAGAGGATGTGTGCATCAGCTATAGATTTTTCAGTCCCTCAAGAAATAGAATTGGGCTTTTTCTACACACTTTAAATTCCATAAACCAGGCAATCCTTTGGGCAGGCAAGAACAATATCAAAGTCAATATATTTTCTGTCAATATATTCAAAGTCAATCAATCTTCTATCTCTGCATTCAAATCTATTAAAAATAAAACAACTCTTCTATCCAAAATTAAAGGAAATGCCCATCCACATAAATCTCTCATCAATTTAACCTGGGTTAGAGGCCATTCTAACATCCACGGTAATGAAGTCGCAGACGAACTGGCCAAAAATGCTACAACCTCCGGTACCCCACTTTTTATCCCTTTTCCTTACTCCTTTTTAATTAATAATTGTAAATCTTTCCTACTTTCGAATTGGCAATCCCTCCTTAACGACTACATCTCCCCCCGTACTCATGACCCTGCCAGAATCTTAAGCTATTTACCTAAAGTAAATCCTAACTTCCAAATTCATAATAAATTTTTAATATACTTTTTAACTGGTCATGGTCCCTTTTTAGATTATTTACACTTTTTTAAACATAAGCGCTCTTCAAATTGTCCTTGTAACGCTTATGGCGACGTCGACAATTACGTCTTCACCTGTCCCCTTACTTCAAAATTTCACTTGGTCCGCCCCCCTGATAACCTTCGTGCGACTTGGTTCTCTGGTGTTAGAACCAACAAAATCTTACTGAACAAATTGAAGAACTGTGTTTTACTGGCAAGAGAGATCTCCAACCAGGTTCTCTAACAAGCTTGAAATGCCTACTGCTTTTAACTTTCACTCGGTCACTGAAGTCCTTACTGTGTCACTGTTCCAGGTGCTTTCATCTTTGTATATAATTGTCCTTCATATTTATGTCAGTATTATCTGTTTGTCTGTTTTGTAATATCATATCAATATTATTCGTTTGCCTAAATTGGATATATACTTGTACATTCTATCACTTTTATGTTTTATGTACAATACCGTTCAAATTGTTCTAATATTTTAACTATACGTTGCTACTTGTATATATCTATATAATTATTGCTTTATGTTCATATGTCATTTTTGATTTCATGTTATTTTCATTTTTGTATTTGGTTTCCTTTGTTTTGTCCCTTTTTTCGCGGTTGCTCGGATTTTCGGCCCAAAAAAAAAAAAAATTTTTTTTTTCTTCTCAAATTTAAAAAAAAATCTTTTCGACATATTAACTTTAAAAATTTTTTTATCTAATTCCTCCACCCCTGGCCTCCTTTATTTTTCACTGCTGTACGCCAACACCCAGGCAACAATCACTGGGATCTGCTTTTATGTACAGCTTTTTTGCACACACTTGGCCATCCGTTAAGTTGCTCTTTGTCCTCGGATGAGTCGGGTGGTCTGGGCTTTTGACACCCAGGCAACACCCTTCCCGGCCGTCCAAACGGTTAGCTTACACCTTTCTGGTAGGTCGGACGGTCTGGGTCTCAACAACAACAACACTTTAAATTCCTGTAACAAATTAAATCAGAATTAGTATCACTTTATAACCCTTAGTAAAAATAAGTACATCAAAACTGTTTGGACTCAACTATTAGAATGAATATCACTTATTATCATGAATGAATATCACTTATTAGAATTAGTATCACTTTGTAACCCTTGGTAAAAAAAAGCACATCAAAACTGCTTGTACTCAACTATTAGAATGAATATTTTTAAATTATGGTATCTAGCTGTAGATAAAAATTCATGGTAATAAATATCAGACTTGAACTCAGGCGCGGACTATTGCTGGTGAGTTGGATGGGGAAGATGCTCGGCCTCTTAAGGATGCCATGACTACCTATTGCGACTCCCTGCCACAGGAGGGATCGATATTCACGTGGACTCAGGATGCGAAGCAAGCGATGAACTTCTGCGGACTCGTGATTTACGTGTTAACTCTGCACATCGAGAAGATGCTCAGGAATGGATTGATTGGACAGGACAAGGACCAAGTCTCCCGGATAATAGGTTCGTTTTCTTTTGTAAACTCTTTTTTGTTGACCCATGATATTGAGAAATTTGAGAATAGTGATATTTATGTAATTTATAAATGTGAGGATAATATGTTAGGTAGTAAATTAATTGAAACTAAACTGCTAGAAATAGGACTGATAAAGGAAATTAAAATTGAAGATGAAATTGAACCGGTTTTAAATCCAAGTAAAAAGGCTAGGATAGAGGAAAATTCCACTACGGAAGTTCCTACCAAAAACCAGTTTGAACTGTTAAACTTAAAATCTAGTGACCATGATAACATGGACTGTAGCATTGCAACTGATAACCCTAATGATTTAAATGTAAATGATCATTCCAGTAAAGTAAAAGATCCTAACCAAAAAACTTATGCTGAAATTGTAAGCCAAAATGTTGAATGTAAAATGGTGCAAAAATCGAAAACGGCTGAAAATAGACTTAGGGAAAAAAGTAATGATGTTGAGAAAAAGACCCAAAAGAGGAATGCTTCTTCATCAAATTTAATGAAAACTACCAGGCGCTCCTCAAAAAACTAAATGAGATTACGGAAAATAAAGTATCTGGCAAACTTACAGGAGAGATGCTAAAGTTGATACCAAAGGACGCTGACGCCTATAGGGCTGTTCAGCGCCACTTAACCAGCGAGAAAATCCCCTTTCACAGCTTAAATCTTAAAACGGAAAGGCCAAAAAAGGTAGTATTGAAGGGGCTACCAACCAGTTATGACATTGAGACTCTAAAAGTTACTCTAACAACCGAGGGGTTAGATGTAGTCCGGGTTTCTCAATTGAGAAACACTAAAACTAGATTGCCGCTGCCGAACTTCCTACTCAGCCTTAGGCCCACGGATAACTGGCAGAGGGTATACTCAATAACAAGATTAGGTTACATGGCTGTGAAGGAAGAGGCCTTTAGAGCACGGGGCTTTAAAATCTGCTACCGGTGCCAACAGTTCAACCACTCCTCTGACAACTGTTCGATGCCACCTAAGTGTCTTAAGTGTGCAGAGAACCACTTGACAAGAGACTGCCAGAGACCTAGGACAGAGAAGGCAACCTGTGCAAACTGCAAAGGTGACCACCCGGCAAACTTCCGGCTCTGCCTGAAGAACCCTTGGAATAGAGGTAAGGCACCGGCGCATGCCCCCTCCCTCCCAAAATGAGATATCCCCTTGGAGGCAAAAGGCCCTCGATCTAAACACCCAGGCACCCCGTCAGGACTCCTCGCACACTGTGCCACAGAAAACCAGAATTCAACCTTCAGCACCTACCAGATCGGTGCAAGAGCAGGTCCCCAAACCATCGACTTCCAGAGAATTGACTCCGGAAGAAATAAAGCTGGCTACTATAGCCATTAAAAGGAGAAATGAAGCGAAAAAAGCCAGACAGGCAAAACTAGCTCAGGAATCTAAAGAAGTAAATCCAAAAACTAAATCAACTAAAGAAATCAAAACGAGGGAAACTAAAACCAAAGGCGTCAGGGAAGAAGAGCTCGCGCAAACCCAGCTGTTAGAAAAAACGGTTGAAAAAAGACAAAAGATTACCGAGATCCAAATGGATGCTCAAAACAAAGTTCAAACCGTGGTTGAGGATGAGTATATGGAAGCTGAGACTGAATCGACTGTTAAATCCGTTAAAACCAACTGTTAAAAGGGAGCTTAACAGACTCGCGTGTAAAGTCGGGGAAAAAATCGTCGCGGAGAAGCAGCAACAGTATAAAGAGTTAATCGAATCGCTTAACCCAGAAGACGTGTCACTCTGGGAATTCGCCAAAAAACTTAGGAAACCGCAAAATAAACTCCCGCCATTATTAGATGGTAAAAATACCGCGTACTCAGATGAAGATAAAGCCGATCGCTCGCAAAGCATTACGAAAAGCAATTCGAACCAAACCACGATTTAATGTGTCAGGCAAACACTAAATAACTTTAAAAATTCCCCGGTCACGGCTGAGATTAACCCAGCCACACCGCAAGAGATAGTCGAAATTATCAAAAACTTAAAGAACCGTAAGAGCCCAGGACACGACAAAATCAGGAATGTAGCGGTCAAAAACCTACCCTTAAATATAATTTTTTTCATGACCATTTTAATAAATAAAATACTAAAATTAAACTATTTCCCTAAAGAATGGAAGGACGCGATAATTATACCGATCTATAAGGCAGGAGAGGTGGCCACAATTCCAGCCAACTACAGACCAATTAGCCTACTGCCAACACTTAGTAAAATTACTGAGAAAATAATTCTTAAGAGACTGAACACGCACCTTAGTGAGAATGAAATTATCATTCCGGAACAGTTTGAATTTCGGCCAAAACACTCCACCACTCATCAAATGCTGAGAGTGGTAGAGTACATATCTTCTGCACTAAATACCAAGACACCCACAGCTGCAATTTTCCTGGATATACAAAAAGCCTTTGATAAAGTGTGGCAATGTGGTTTAGCATACAAATTGATCACCCTAAAAGTCCCTGACGCACTAGTCAAACTTTTAATTTCATACTTAAATAACAGACACTTTCAAGTCAGAGTTAAAGATAGCTTATCTACACCCAAGCTCATAAAAAGTAGTGTACCGCAAGGATCCATCCTGGGCCCGACACTTTTTAACATATACCTGAATGACATCCCCAGGACTCCAAACACCGTGCTGGCACTCTATGCAGACGACAGTGCGATATTTGCAAAACACACTTATCTCACAATAATGCACAGACAGCTACAACAATACTTAGACATACTCCAAACATGGATGGAAAAATGGCGAATAAAATTAAACCCCAATAAATGTCATTGGATTTACATCTCTTGGAAGCATAAACCCCCGCCGCCTCTGTATATAAACAACCAAGCACTACGCGCCGAAAAATCAACTAAGTACCTGGGTGTAACGATAGACTCCCACCTTACTTGGAAATTGCACGTAACAAACATAATCAAAAAAGCGTATAATGCCACAGGAGCTTTATACCCAATGATAGGAAACGGAAATCTTAATTATCAAAACAAACTTCTAATATACAAATCGGTCCTCCGCCCGGGAATGCTGTATGCAGCACCCGTATGGGGATATGCCTGTAAAACTACCATAGACTTCTTAGAAACAAGACAAAATAAAATCCTAAAGTGTATCAGGAAAGCCCCTAGATATTTAAGGAACTCGGTGATTAGAAAAGACTTTAAAATAAAAACCGTGAGAGCCCAAATTAAAAAGCTAGCGCTAAAATTCTACGACAACCTGCCTTCAGTTCCAAATGAACTTCTATTCAGTCTACCTGACTATGATCATCGCAAGGCCAAATCTCGTAAGAGACCCCGTGCAGTACTTAACCTTGAATAACCGAAATTAAGTAAACCCCTTGACTAGCAACTGAAATTAATTAAATATCGCGATCAATATTTTTCAAATTTAAAAAATATTCTTAATCCTTAAACTGCCAAAACGCTAGGTAACCCTCAGATCTGCATCAACCCCCAAACTGACTAATTCCAAATGTGCAATAAACTGCCACACTAGGAGCCAAGTCAAAAATAAAATAGTAAATAAAAAAAAATTCGAGCCTCCATATCATGGGTCAATGAAATAATGTCACAGCATGAAGATACGAACCATATATTGAGATTGGAGATTAGATGCTCTCCGCGCCTGGTGCTCTGTCCTGTACGAAACTTCTTCGTCGAGAGAGGCTGAAAAAGACATTACCAGGAGATGGGAGGCGGATAAAGCCAGGAAGGAAAAATTTAATAAAATGGTTGAGGAACATAAAGTAGCTGAGAAGCCTAAAGGAGTTGAGGAAATTAAATCACGGGAAAAACGTGTAAGAGAAGAAGAGCCCGCCCAAAGCCAGGTGTTAGTGAAAACGGACTTAAAAAAGCAAAAGATTACTGAGATCCAAAAGGTTACTCAAAATAAAATTCAAACCGCGGCTGAAGCTGAGGATATGGAGGAATCTGAACCTACTGGAAATTCTGAATATTAAAAGATGGATTTTATCCTCAACCTTATCAAAGGATTTATCAGAAGGTTCGACCTAGATTATTTAAAACAACTGTTGATGCAGTTCGCAGAGATTTTAGAAAAAAAGAATGATCCCATGGGAATGGTTTTCGAGGCTGTTAAGTTAATCGTGGCCTTTGGTAACATTGAGAAATAAATCCGCCATGCATAGGTCCCAAAAAGAATCTTTTAAAATAATATTTTGGAATGCGAGCGGCATATCTCCATGAATAAATTAACTTAGGAACTATGTAAATGAAAATGATATAGACGCCTTGTTAATTCAGGAAACTAACATTACAGAAAATAAATACCTAAACACAGCAAACTATAATAGCTATCATAATTTTAACTCAAACTCAACTGCTAGATATCCCCATGGAAGAATAGCAATTTATAATTATATATATACGAAATATTCCCCACGAGGAAATTAAAGACATAAATCTTCAAGGTGAAGAAAATACTAGTATAAAAATAAATAATACAAACCCTATTCTTCCTAATTATTATTTATCCTAACTTCAATATATGTCAAAAATATGAGTGGCATAAATGTAACTGCGCAACTGGAACTGCTTTTCTCGAGATACCCAAACACCATACTAGCTGGAGGCTTTAACGCGCACCACCGACGGTAGGGCTGTAGAAGAGTTAACATACGTGGTGCACACATAAACAGACTGCCGAACACAACAAACACCAACATTATTGCACCATCGAGTCCAACCTGCTTCTCACGCGGCAATGGTTCAATCATAAACTTTGTCCTTATGAGGAACATAAACTACGCTCACACTATTTGTACCCTAGATGAATTCGACTCGTATCATCTACCGATACTAGTGACATTTGATCTGAACACACCTCTTCCAGCCTCTCTGGGACAAGAGAGAGTGAACTGGAACGTATTCAAAAGAACACTATTCGAGCCGCACTTAGCAGTATCTGACATAATGAGCACGGCGGATATTGACTTCGCCACATTTAATATGCTGTTCTTTTGTTGTTGAAATTTTTGAAACTCTAAAAAAGTAGTTTACGGTTTATCCTTGTCTAAACGTAGATCATTTTCTAAATTGCATTTATGCAAATTTTGTCGCTATATCTGGTCTATATATGAACGATCCAAATTTTATTTCCGTGTAGCCACTGATGAAGAGCGTACTTATGCTCGAAAGCGCTCTGGCCCTTTTTTAAACTTTTTTACGTCCTATAGGAAGTAAAATAAAGACCTTCTGTTGTGGATGTGTGCTTAATTTTTGCTGATTTAAAGTTATTTGATGTATATCAGAAAGAGGATTTTCATTAATTTGCCATTTATGTTCTAAAAAACGCAGATTTAATTTTTTGTCTTCATCGTATTACGGGTGAATATCTTTTTCTATTTACGTATGTATAATTATCGAAATTCATTCAAACTACGATTCGTATTAATTTGAGGACATAATGTAATTTTTGAAATATTTCAACGAGCTGCGTATTTTCCTTTGGATTAGGAGGATTTTAAAACATCTGACCCATTGTAAATTTATCTTGCTCGCATTTTTGAAATTATTTTAATCATCAGTATTATTTTGTGTTGAATTCGAGTTCCCCTTACTTGAGGTTTTCTACAACATATTTAATGCTTGCAAACATGAACATGAAATATTTTTATTCTATTTTTAATGTTTTCTTGCCACAATTACAAATGGCAATTAGTAAATGGTATTGCATGATTCATGTATGTGGTTACAATATTTCACGGATGTTCACGGTTTCATGTATGTGGTTACAATAGTTCATGGATGCAGTTATCTTATCCGCAATGAGAGCAGGGTGCAAAAAAAAGGGCTATCGCATTGCAAATTATGATAGAAAATTTATGTTTTGCTATGTAAAAATAAATTTAAATCCCATTTTGAAACGTTATTTTAAAAATCACAACAAATGATTCATAACGGTAAAAAAATCTGTCCGCATACGTGCATAGCTCCTGTAATATTCATGGTATTTTTTTCTTTTATATTTCAAACCCGGCATCTCGATATGTTTATAGGTACATTTTTGAAGAACTAGTGAAATAATAGTTGTGAATTGCAAGTCAAAATATCGAAACTGCTATAGAAATGAAATTTTGATTAGCAGTTTACTAATGAAAAATATTCTCTTATTTTGCACCCTTCTTCCTCTTCAACCCAGACCGTCCGACCGACTAGTAAGGTATAAGGTATCTATTTGAATGGCCGGAAAGTGCCACCCAATTTAGACCGGACCCAGTGCATCCACAGGGAATGTACCCTCCTTCCTCTATCATCAACCTCTCGGATGGACTTACGGACCTACATGTCTAACAAGATCGTACTTCACATGAACACGGCGGCAGTTTTGTCAGTGGCGGGAATCGAACCCGAGCCGTCCGAGTACAATTCCCGCGAGCTAACCACTAGGCTATCGTGCCCCTTATTTTGCACCCTGAATGAGAACCTGATTCAATCTTTGGGAACATTTTTATGAGCAAAGTTCTCTCAAGAGTCTAATTTTTAATAAATTTGAAGCCGGCTGCATGGTAGAACTTAATATATCAGTCCCCATAGAAATTCACATTATTGTGGCATATAGCAAAGCAAGTTTTCTTGCTGCCATTGCAGGTATTAATTATTCCATATTGATAACATATTTCTTTAAATAAAATATAAATATCCCTTATTTCATATTACATTAAATAAAGAAGTGCTTAGAATGTTAACGATATTGTATACAAATATTTTTTCAGAAATTATTTAAAAATTGTGCTTTGTGTACAGGGATAGCTAAAATGCGTAAATCGATGAAAGAAATTCAAATGTTTTTTAAAACTACACTAAAAATTTACATGCACAATGATTTAAATAAAATTATATGCATCCTGAGATTGATATTTAAAAACATCACATCAATTTCATGCCAAATCTTTTCAGACATAGTTCGAGATATGTATCGGTAAATTTTCTATTTTTATTTCATTTTAATAGATTTGAAAATTAATTCTTTTTAAACTGCTTTTTAAAAAGCAAGTAACTTTGCAAGTTTTGATTATTTAGTTTTTTTAATTTTGAGGGGGATGGTTCAGTCATGATAACAGTCATGATAACAGATCAGTCATGCAAAAATAATTTGCGGAGACTGAAAAACGGAGTCCAGAATTTGCAAATATGTAGTTTCATGATATATATTTTAGCTATAAAAAAATTAATTTAAAACAAAATATTGGGCAAGAAATATATTTTATTCCAAAAGCATTTGACAAAATGGTCACTGTACAGTACGTGAAAAACATGTAAATTGATTTGTATGTTTTAAAGTAAACTTCGATAAACAGAAATCAGCATATAAGCTATTGATCTAATTTTACAAGTAGTTTAGGCATAAAAGGGTCCGGTTTGTGGAACAGTCTTGTTGTTAGTGCATGGGGATTGCACTCGGATCACCCAAGTTTGATCCTATCTCTACCCAAACTGTTCATGTGTCCATGCGGAGTACGGGAACGTTAAATATATGGGCCTGTAAGTTCTTCCGAAAGATACAGTGTGGATACATATACCCTGTGGATGCTACCCCCACTAATTTCTGGTCTAAATTGGATGACACTTCCCAGCCATTTAAACAGATACCTTACACCTTCGGGTAGGTCAGATGGTCTGGGTAAAAGAAAATGGAGCCTCCCGAGCCCCTATGCAAAGTATTCTTTTGCCTTAACTATCAGTGCCTCTGTACTAGTCTGTGGTTTGAGAGGTATGCAATACTGTTTCAAATAATGTTTCGGCAATAAATGAATTACAATTAAAATAAATTAAAGACATTAACAAATTTATTGAAGTGAAATCCCGGTTTTGTAATACAAACATTATATGCAGCAAAGCAAAATACATGGAAAACTCATTTTAAATGGAATATAAAAATCAAAGAAAATATATAAGAAAATATATAGACCACTTATCAAACTTTACTTTTTCATTTGATAAAAATTTAATCAAGAACAATTTCAAATATATATTCGTATACTACATTCAAGATTTATTTGGTTTCCATAAGAAACTTTTACCTTGACCTTAATACATAGACTTATAAACTTCTTTGTTATAAACAACTATGCTACTTCTAATTTACACAAAAAAAATTGAAGCAAATAATATATAAATATCAAAGAATGTAAGGCGAAGTTGAATAAATTAAAACATCAGGATATTTGAGATGAATGTCTCATATATTTTAAAAAGTATCAATTCCATATGTCGAATTTTTAACTCTGAAAAATATCGAAACAACCCTATAATATCAAAATATCTATAATTTAGCAATTTTTCAAGTCAAATTTCCTATTAACTATTAAGAAAACAGCCACTGCCTTATAGCTTAGACATGTCTATCAAAGACTTGCTGTAGCTCGAGTATAAATTGTGTGCATATATTCTTTTAGTTCCATTTCCAATGGAATATCTTCCGATATGGGTAGACAAAGAGAGACGTCAATACTGAAAATCCCGTTTGAAGCTTAGCTTTACTAGACAAAGTAAAAATACTATGTTTATTTACACAGAGAAGGTTTTATCCATTTAGTTTGGATAATATATAATTAAAATAAAAGTTACTTGATCTCAAATTATTTGGATAAATGCTATCTCCCGTGTCAGCCATAAAACCAAAATAAATAAAATATTTCTCCAAAATTAACTCTTTATAAAAATTTAAAACAAAATTGTAACATGTTACATATAAAAACTTAGAAGGTTACCAAATTGATTTTTAAATGAAATGATAAAATCAGTGGTGTGCAGCGATATTTTACTTTAGGGAAGCACAACATTTAATTCTGGTATATAAAAACAATAGAAAAAATGTCAACCCTCCTATATCGTGGTACTCTCTTAATGCAGATTCAATATAATGTGGAGCAAAAATTGTGACAGTCCTGTCATAAGGCGATATTCATAAAAAGTTTCTCTATAATACCACTCAATTTAAGCAGTCTCTAAATTATAGCATGATGTTTTCTATTACATTTTTACGGTTCGAAAATAATGGGGAATTCTCCTGCTTTTTCATCCACGTTATTCAATTTCAGTTATCAGGGAAATCCCCTGTAAAAAATTTTAATACATTCACCTCAAATGCATAGGTATACGAAAATATGGGTAAAGAATGGGTTTCAAATTTCAATTTAAGTTATGTGAAAAAGGGACTGGGTTTGGGTAAACAATTAGAAAATTACTTTATTGAAAATGATCCTTCATCAGGGCGAAGTGCAAAGTTTAAAAGAGAACACAAAATTGCATAGCTCCTTTCAGAGAGATTTTGGTAGAGTTAGAAATTAAAACTACATGTGAAAAAGAAAATGAAGGTATGCAAAGTGAAGAGGACATTAAAAGAATTAGGCCACTAACTAATATTTAACAGCGGTGATGAATATTAATAGGATTTTTGTTAGAAAAAAGTTATTAAGTATATATTTCACATTGTTTTTTAAATTTTCTTATAAAGTCTTAATGAAAATAATTCGAAATATGAAGCATATATTTATTACCTTTTGTATCTATAAACTTATATTTCATAACCATATTCATCATACTCTATAAATACAGTTTTGTACTCTAAAAATACAGTTTTACATGACGCAGAACGAATCAGTCTGATTTATATGTTCTGAGTTCCACTTAATGCGGTTTTCGTATAACATGGTACGAACTGTTCTATTTTGTACTAATTCTGATTTTCTTATAACGCGGTATGCGGTTTCCATATAACATGGTACGAATTAATCTAATGTTCACTATGTCCTAAGGTAACTTCCTTTTTAGGACACGCCCGGTAAGAGCGCGAAAAAGAATAAGGCCGTGAGTATAAACACAAACATTAATTTATTTACACTATATAAATATTTACAAGAATTTGATTTAAAATATTTAAAAGACAACTTCCCATATTCCAAATGGGATGACTACCAATATTAGATAAGCAATTAAACAAATACAAAAGTATATGTAGTCTCATAGAATAAAATGTGAAAGATGGTAATTAAAAATTAAATTTAAAAATATGAAATATTTAAATATCCTTAACCCGGAGAGAGAAGTAAAAGATACAAATCAGGCACAGGCCCTTAAATGAGTAACTCACCGAGCATTCGCTGAATGAACAGCCTCTGATGGTTGAGGACAATGCTGGAGAGTATGACTTTTCTCACTCACAACACAAAACCTTCTCCTTGCCCCCTTTTTCTAAATTCTCAAAAACTCTCTCTCTCCAAGATTTTAAAACACGCCCCTGAGGCGCATACAAACATCCCCTTGGATTCAGGGTCTTAACCCCTTGACCCCAAAGCATCGCCATTGGCTTTAGGCCTTCCAGAAACAAAAAGCCCCTTCTCCAGCCCCTGCGAAACTGATCTTCTTTCGGGCACTAATTCAAAGCAGGCCGCAATCCCTATGACCCATCCGAAAAGGACGCACATTACACCCTTTCGGTTCGAATACGAGATCTAAAGAAACTTCGACATCCTGGTTTTCTATTTCGAGTGCAGATGGCCGAACGAAAAGGCTGACCCCCAAAAATAAATAAGAAAACTCTAGGTCGCATTCCCGAAAATATTGGCCCATGGGTTTACCATGCGACAATATACCTCCATTTCCCCATTAAAAAAATCCAAAATCCAAAAATTAAAATTTCAAAATTTCAAAAATTTAAAATACTTTTAAAATTTTACCATCAAAAACATTAAGCAAATTAAAACATGCTAGGGCGCAAAACGCCTTTCCAAAAATATCTCCATTTCCCCACTACAACATCAAAAATCCAAAAATTTAAAAATTTAAAAAATTTTAAAATCAAAATACAAAAAATTTACAATCAAAATCCTAAAGAAAAATCAAAATGTGCTGGAGTGCACTCTGCTTTTCTTCCAGCCCCTAAGAACCAACCTCTGAAAACAGTAGTTTCCTCCTATAGTATAATCAAACACATAGAAAAACATCATATTGCATATAAAAAACACAATTGTGCATATAGACACAATAAAATAAAATAAAAATATAAAACAATCATGGTGAATAAAAATATAAAACAAAATGTTGACTTCAACCAAAACAGAGAGTCTGTTGTTTGTGTTGCACTAGGCTGTAAAAGTCAATCAAATCAAATTATTTTTCTCACTGATACTGTTTGTTTGTTTTTTGTACTCCAACAGTTTTTGCAAATTGTCCACCAAAAAGTTTTGCAAATTGTCCACCAAATTTGCAAGTTTATCACCACAGTAGCTGTTTAACAGGTATAGATGCGAGTGTCTTTGGTTTACCTCTCCGTAAACAGAAAAACCACACATGAAACACCAAGTCCGCTGTCTGACAGTATAAATTGATTGGAATCTGGAACTGTAGAAAAGTGGAACGTGGACAACTGTAGAAAACTGGAAACGTGGGCAAATTTTCCCAGTATATATAACTGGAACATGTAAATTGCTTGTAACGTAAGGAATGTCTGTGCCTATAATGTTTATATACCGTGTATTTGGCCTAAACTGAAAAAGGCTGCTGGAAAATGCTCCATAAACGCAAGGATTGCTACCCATTGTGTAGCACATTTGTACATATTTTTATGACCAGTGTGCGTATTGTGACAGTTTTAACCTCAGTACTGAAGAAAACCGCAGTCACCCCTCACAGTGCAGGACACCGTTCTTTCGTGTGGTATCGTGCACTTTCTGCACCCCGTCCGTAGAGGGAAAAAACAAAGACCGGTGGAATCTTCTGCACCCCGTCAGTGGAGGAAAACCAACATAGTAATTGTCTCTGTGCTGATCTGAACGACATATCGACATATTACAATGCCTTATTCAGTCACCAAAATTTGTTTATATAATGTTGGCATGTGCCAACATCCGGTCACCTCCTGACCCGAGATGAAAATTGTTGAAATGAACATATCATATAGCACCTTCCGTGCGCATCACCTTGGAGTTATCGTGCTGTGCAAACTGCTTCAATAGTATTATGAATAATTTTTATACAAAATACAATATATATATATATATATATATATAGACTGGCCTTAGTGACGGCAAAGTTACCACCAAGAGACCTAGCCAATATGCACTTTATTCTTCTCTCCCTCCGAGAACAAAAAATGTTAAAACAAAATGCAAAATTTCTAAATGCCTGAACATGAAAGTAAAAATGTATAAAATTTTACTCCCTTACATATAAAACTTGATTCCTTTACATATAAAAAAAACTCTACTCCTTTACATAGAAAAAACTTTACTGCCAAAGGCAACTTTACGTTAAATAACATGTTTCATATACCATGAAATTCAAAAACTCAAAACCATAAAATATCACACAAATTTTCATAATTAATTTACATGATCTAAACTAAAAATTTGGTATCCAAAGAAAAAAAATTCAAACTCATCCAACACATTAAAATATCTCATTAATTGCAAGTTACAGAAAATTATACATTTCCTGCCAAAAAATGAATGTTTCAAACCCATTCGAAAATGTTACATTTAGCTATGTCTAACCCGTCGCTTAATACTTGACTTTAACTCAAAATTACAGTGTCTTACTGCATAAAAAAAACTCTTTTTTTTTTCTTTTATTTATTCTCTAGTCTGTATGAAAAAAAACCAAAATATCTCCCAAACGTGTACCTTTCAGAAAAAATAACACCACACCTCGCAAAATTTTGCCTGATAAAACGAAAATCCTTTTCTTACTTTCGAAGGGAAAATTTACTCTAAGTGCTAAAATTTTGTTTCATTAAGCAAAAACCTCTTATTCCCAATTTCCTCACTTCCTTTATTTACTCTACAAAAGGATTTTATCACACTTTTTATTAATATTTTCACCACTTTATGCATTAAGCCTTATTTTCCTCAAATAAACACTAGCCTCACATTAAAATATAAATTTTCCCCTTTTATAAAAATGAAATACCATTCACCTTCAATTTTATATCTTATCCATTCCATCTATCATGAAAAATACCCCTATCATTCTAACCACACTATATCCTAGCATAATATTTACTGCAAAAATACATATTTAACCATGACCATTTATGTAGGTAAAGAGATAACACCCTAACAATAAAACCAAATCACAAGAGAAAACACCATATATTTTTCCTTTCTTTTCTTTTTTTTTTTTTTTTTTAGAAACACTACTTAAAAATGATGATAAATTAGTGATATTATTATCCAACTGCATTCTCCCACAATTACATTTTATAACCTTTTATCTTCCAATGCTTTGTTAGCGTTCAACATACCCGAAGGAAAAAAAACTAGCAAATCTCACCTTTCCTTCCTAAACTACCCATAGAAACTAACAAAAAAAATCTCCATGCGTTCAGAAAAAATGCCGGAAACTGTCACTTACAGTACTACGTGTAACGATTTAAGAAAATTATTGTATCCAAAAATTGATTCCCTTTTGAGCCCCGTTGTAATCTAACAAACCTATCAATTTTCTATTCCGAATAATTTATTAAATTATGTGTGTTTTAACAAAAGTAAAATATAAGTGAATGTAGGAAAGTACCCTTTATAGACGATAAAATATTATTGAATAACAGTTAAGAGATACAAAAAAAATAATGAAATACTTTTTCTTTTTTTTATTTATTTTTTAAATAAATCCTTTCAACGTTATGTGTCATCAGGAGATGAAAAAATCCCTTTGTTGATCACCCAAACAGTCTAATTCAATCCTCAAAATATAGAAATATACACTCTAAATCCCCAAACATCACACAATTCTGCCCGCAGAAAAATATGTGCCTAAGGTCAAATTATATATCCTACCAACCATTGTTAAAAAGGCCTATTTATTTATTTATTTATTTATCAAACTTAAAAATTTACTTTTTTTGTTGTTTGTTTTTTGTCTGTTATCTTCGTTACTTTATTAGAATTCCCTTGTAGACAAAAGTTTCCTTAGTAATTAAACTTTAGTTTCCATTTCGGTTACAAATTGAATTAATATATCTATTTATTTTCATTATTTATTTTTATTATTATTTTTTTTAATTACCTTTTAGCGAACAATAATATACTTATTATTTTATGTATTTTAATTCCCAAGAACCTAACTAACTCTCTCCCAGCTGCCAGAATGCAAAGCCATTCTATTACTCACTGGTAACTCTATCCAAACGAAAGGCAGTCTCTCTAACTGTAAATGTGTCATCACTCTCTTTGCAATTTATGTTCTCCTCGGCTAACTATCTCCAAGCTCCCGTAAAATATATATCTGCTAAAACCACTCCTCCTTTCACTGTAAACCTTTTGTGTGTGTGGCTTTCTTTGTGAAAACTACTTCCTTTTTTGGAGTGCGAAGGAAAACCCCCATCGCGACGTATCAAATTTCACCCCAGTGGTCAAGGAGAAGAAAGTTGCCCCCTTTGAAAACATCTGTGTTGTGTGAACATGAAACTGTGGCCTGTACGAAAACTTTGGAGACCCTTGTGTTTGCCATAAAATTAGAACCGTCAATGTTAACTGAGATAAAAATTGCAAAAAAATTCTGTTGTCTTTGAAAATTCGATTATCTAACCCACTCACATTCTATAAATTATTTTCAGAACCATTTGTAAAATTGTAAACTCGTACCCATAACATATAAAAGGTTTATTATAATTTCACATTACTTCTAATTTCAGCAAATATTTGTTCTAAAACTAAAAATCACTCAAATGCGTATTAATTAAATAATCTTCGCGACCAAAATTATAAAATGTCAAAAATGAAAATTTTTCCCAAAAATACTATACCAAAAGAATATACATAATCAAAAATATACACAAAATTTAAGAAATATACAAATAGATTAATACCAACAAAAATTTTCAAACCATATCGTGGACCAAAAAATTTGCCTCACAAAAACAAAACCGATATACATTTCCTCTCGATATACATAAAATCATTATCAAAACACAGTTATTGTGAATATATTCTCATGGGAAATTGCATCCGCTTTTTATCCCTACTTAAATTTGGAATAAACATTATATCTAAATTATTTCAAATAGACTCAAGAAAATATATTTTTTTTTTTTTTTTTTTGTACTTAAAATAGCATCTATCTAATTTCGCTTCCAAAAAATTTCTTGATGTTACCATTTTCCCCAAAAAATTCTTAAATTCCAAAAAAAATACTTAAACATTCCCCATTTACATGTAAAATGCAATCAATGACATATATAACAAGTAAAAATATATATATACACATAACTCTCACAAATTTTAATTCTTTGTATTTTATCAATATAACATTAAAATAGCACATATTTTCATGGCAAATGAAACAGTTTCTACTTTTATCCAATGTTTAAAAAATTCTTCTAAATTTCTCATATTAAAATTTATTTATTACTAGGGAAAAAATTATTGCAGATATTGACATTTATTATTTGTTTTATTTTTACCATCTTTCAAAAAAAAATTTTCCTTGGTTAATGCACCAAACATAATTCTTATCCTGTTCGTTGGCGCCAATCTATTTTCAATCGTTACTGAACCCAACAAAATTTATCCTGGTCTAAGGCACCAAATTATTTGTCCTAAAGTAACTTCCTTTTTAGGACACGCCCGGTAAGAGCGCGAAAAAGAATAAGGCCGTGAGTATAAACACAAACATTAATTTATTTACACTATATAAATATTTACAAGAATTTGATTTAAAATATTTAAAAGACAACTTCCCATATTCCAAATGGGATGACTACCAATATTAGATAAGCAATTAAACAAATACAAAAGTATATGTAGTCTCATAGACTAAAATGTGAAAGATGGTAATTAAAAATTCAATTTAAAAATATGAAATATTTAAATATCCTTAACCCGGAGAGAGAAGTAAAAGATACAAATCAGGCACAGACCCTTAAATGAGTAACTCACCGAGCATTCGCTGAATGAACAGCCTCTCATGGTTGAGGACAATGCTGGAGAGTATGACTTTTCTCACTCACAACACAAAACCTTCTCCTTGCCCCCTTTTTCTAAATTCTCAAAAACTCTCTTTCTCCAAGATTTTAAAACACGCCCCTGAGGCGCATACAAACATCCCCTTGGATTCAGGGTCTTAACCCCTTGACCCCAAAGCATCGCCATTGGTTTTAGGCCTTCCAGAAACAAAAAGCCCCTTCTCCAGCCCCTGCGAAACTGATCTTCTTTCGGGCACTAATTCAAAGCAGGCCGCAATCCCTATGACCCATCCGAAAAGGACGCACATTACACCCTTTCGGTTCGAATACGAGATCTAAAGAAACTTCGACATCATGGTTTTCTATTTCGAGTGCAGATGGCCGAACGAAAAGGCTGACCCCCAAAAATAAATAAGAAAACTCTAGGTCGCATTCCCGAAAATATTGGCTCATGGGTTTACCATGCGACACACTAATCTAAGTTTCATAATATAACGCGGTATGAATTAACACTAGAATGACGGAAGCGGTCATTTTGTCCGCATGATTACTTTGAGAAACAAATCCTCCAAAGCGACAAATCCCAGCACATTGAAATTTTATGACTTTTCTCTTTGTAAAAAATGTGTCGAAGAAACATCCTAAATGCTGTAAAAATCAATGCGCAACTCATTGATTCTTTCAGAGCTGGATCAAGTCTTGCTTAATATAAATGATAACAGAACTGAATATCGCAACAAAATTACTTACTTCTAATATGAAAGCTTGTTGAGTGAGAGTTTGTCCGAAAGTACATACAAAATTAGTCAAAATATATTTCTACATGTGTTTATGCCTGCATTGTGTAACTATTTATTACCCGGCATGAGGTAGTTTATATAAATAGATGCTAGTATGAATTGCTATAAAGACTGGCAAATAATTTATCAGTTACACATGCAATATAATTTTTATACAAAGATATCTTTACAAATTCGTGGCCAGAAAAACACTGGAAAGCTTGCTGATATTTTATAAACAGCGGAAACTTCATTGCGCTCATCTAGCCTTTCCGATATTTAACAAAATATGCTGTCTTTTAGCGTGTACTTTTGTAAACGATTGATAAGAATTTGATATTTTTGTAAATAATTCTTGAATTTGATACAAAGATGTTAGATTATTGTTAAAATGAAATCTGCGTTGTTATACATATTAAAGTATAACACTTACTTGATTGATACTTCGTTAAAATATTATATCCAGCATAATAACCATAATAGCATTATAGCGTAAAGAAAGAAAATAGGATGTACGGTAAGCGAAGTGACGTTCAGGTGCAACGTCACAATAGCCCGCCCTCAGTATGGACGGGTGGAGGTGGAGCCGTAGTAAGTAGTAAATTGGACACCCCGTCTCCATATACGTGGACGAGACGGAGCCGTTGTAAGTAGTAATTTGGATACCCCGTCTCAATATATGCCGCTCATGACATTTCACTCCGTGTGACATTTCGTCTTTACGTGCTCTTATTGGATAGAGCTGAAGTGGGACAATCTTATAGATATAATAACCTTGCCAAGTACTCCGAAAGTAAGCGTTTTGGCTCTTGGATTCAAGGCATGAAGACTAGTCTTCTCCGTTGTTTTGTGCTGGTTGAAGCTCCTAGCACGTCGTGCCATATCTTCAGTCTGTTAGATAAGCGAACTTGTTGAATGGCATTCTCTGCGTTGCTCGTAGGGATGGGTCAGAGTCCGTGGCCGCCTCCTGAAATGGATGGAGCAACGGGAGTAGTCCTGCCTCTTGAAGGTGAAGCTGATGCAAGGGGTGCTCAGAAAGACGCACCGAGTCAACAGGTACATAAGAAGAAATCTCACTTGTTCCGCAAAAATAATTAATGACTATTTTGGGGCTATTAGGCGATTTTAGGTCAGATATCAATTTAATTATGTTGAAAGCCTTTTGCATGGGATCAGTATCGTCTTTTATGATTTGGATAATATTACTCAGAAGGGTTTTAAGTTATTAAGGTTAAAGTGGTTTTCTATTTCTCTGAAGAGGTTAATAAACTCAAGGAAGAAGTTTGGGGGTTGACTGAAGTTAACTTGCGAGTGGGCCACGTGCTCTCCGACGCTAGTGCGCTCCGTCTCAGCACGTATCATCGCCACGTGGTTTGTAGCAGTTATGGGATTTGGGTTATTTTGGAGCGGAGGGAAATTTTCCGTTCCAAGATTGAGTGGGATTTTAGTATTATTAGTTTGGGGATTTTGTTGCCTAGCGTTTAAAGCCTGGGGGTTTTGGTGATTAGTTTTAGTTTCCTGGAACTTTTTGCTGTTCCAGGGGTTTCTGGGACTCATTCTAAAGTTGGCAGGATGGGCCCCGCCACAGTTGGCGCATTTCGCCAGGAGATCACGCGGTTTTTCAATCGCGGGTTAAGTGGTGTTCCCCACATTTAAGACACCTAGCGGGGAGCGAACAATTATCCGAGGAGTGATTGAAATTTTGGCAGTTGTAGCAGATTTTTATGCCGTTTGATTTAAAAACTTGGACTACAACTCTCATGGAGAGAAAGGAGGTGATGTTGTAAATCCTCTCCCATTCCTCGGTCGGCACTAGGCAGGTCAAGAAAATGGGAAAGGGGGACCTGTCCCTACGGCTCCTGAGCTGGAAAACTCTGACTATCTTAAATCCTTTACTAATGATAGACTCTTTAAGAGAGTCTATGTTTGTATTAGTCGGAAGACCTTTGATAACTATTTTTTGAGGTTGATAGAGCTGAAAGGTATTTTAGCCTGGGTTAGGTGAGCCTGCACACTCTGGTAATCCTCAACGGATCCCCGGGTGAGCCTGATCACCCTCCCCATAAGCTGGCCCTCGATTTTGCTAACCAGAATTTTATTTAGTTCCTCTATGAGAACTCCCCAATTACTTGCGGAGTCCACATAGGAGGACGAGATGTTTGATTTAGGGGGGGACTACTTCCTCCATCTCAGCATCTTTAACTTCCAAACTATTAAATCTATTCTCTGTGGTGATTTCCTGAGTGTCTGCTATAGACCTCTTTAGTTTTTTAGACTTTTGACTCTGAAAACCTAGCAAGATATCGTGCATCTTGGTTTTGAAATTAACATAGAGTTCGTCTTCAGTTTTAGATTTCCTCTGCCTAAGGGTTATAGCCACAAGCTCGTACGAGTCGCGCTTAACCAGGGTTTTGTAGTCAAGGGCCCTAAATAGCAAGTTAGAATCTCTTATAGTACCTGTTAGGATGAGTTTCAGGTGTTTCCTGTTCTCACTGTCCGTCTCTTCTTCGTCAAGTTCCTGTTCAAGCGAAGCGATAATGTCATATATCCGGAAGAGGCTGTGGATCTCCTTTTCAGTATCTCCATCCAGGGACTCGCTGTCTTTCAGGTATGTGCTTGCGAAGCTAGCAGCTTGTCTTTCTCTTTGGGGACCAGCATATTGCGCCGGCTTTTCAACACGTGCTTGCTTCTCAAGGTCCGAATTCCTTTCGTCATGTTTCTCCATGGTCTCTACCCAGTATGTATTTTTCTTCTGCTGTAGTATGAGGGTTTCGGGAGTCTTTCGCTTCTTTCCAATTTCCATAGTATCAGACTCCTTCAAGTCAGCCTTAGTCTCAAAGATTTTTGTTAGCCTGCCCCATCTTTTGCTAAAGTGTCCCATAATTTCAGCATTGACTTCCTCTGGGTTCTCCTCTTGCCGTTTCGCTGTTATTCCAAGAGTATTTATATAGGCCCTTTAAGAGTCTTCCAATCTGCTGCTTCCTCTGGCGTTAATTCAATTCCGCCGACAATCTTTGTCTTTGGCGTTGGTACATTACTTGAGTCCATAGTAAAATGCTTTGCCCGACGTGCTCAACCGAAACTCAGTATTACACGCCCTAGCAATAGCATTAGAAAAGCTCCACGTGGTAAGTAATCTGGAGCGTCGCTGCGGCATATCCGTACACCAGCGCGGACAGGTTCCGAATCCCGACTAGTATTCATGCTTCAAAGGAGTAAAACACAGACTAATAATATACAGACTCTCCACACTTTCGTTTTCACGGGGGCCATTAGAAATAGACCAAAATGCGGGTTGGCGCGCTCTTGGCGATGGTCTGGTTTGGTCTGAGCGCTTGGCGATAGTCTGGATTGGGTCCAAGACCATTTTCAATGTTATAACCCTGTAGCATGCATTGCAGCGTGGTTTGAGTCATTCTGTGGTTTGTACTTCAAGTTGTATCTTAAAATCTGTAAACTTTGGACTTCTCATTCACCAATACCTTGGTGATTTTCTATTGGCCCGCTCGTATCCCTAGCCCCGCCCTCCCCCTCTCTTACAGCCACAGCTCAGCTATCAGCAGCCACTCCAAGACGAAGGCGGCACAACACCAGCCTACAGGCGGAACAACACTCCTACACAGCAACCTCTCGAAGATGAATGCTATTCCATATTGCTATTACTGAAAAAACAATCTACAGTGAACGTTTATACATTCGATGTGGCCGTGAGGGACCTTCGGTCCCAGGAAGACCTTAAGCAAACGTCTTGGCTTGGCTTCTGTGGTTTGAGAAACGTGCAGAAGGATTATTTGTTAAGTGATTAGATCAATTCAAGAAATGGATTGCCAAAAGAAAACTGCTTGCGTTACAGGGTATGTAATTTATTTTTATTAAAATCGAAATAATATTAGTTATCACCATCCTATTACGTGCTCATTATAAATATACACGTATTCATAAGTATACACGTGTTCATCATACGAAATTAATGCTGTGTTATTACTACCAATTAGACTAAATTCTAAGAGGTAGTGGTAAAATAAATTAAAAAATATTTCCGTAGTTTCATAAAATGTATAATAATTGATATTTGGATAGCTTTTTCGTAGAGCTAATTTAAGTTGAATGTGATATTGTATGTGTATATATTTATGTAAACTTTTTATTAAGTACCTTATGGTGGAAAATTCAGCCCACCCCCGGGACATTAATTATTAAGTTCCACAACTTTGATAGTGCATTTATGTAAATTTGATATTTACTATAAGAATATTTTTATATTTATAAAAAAAGTCTATTATTAGTGTCCCGGAACAAATTAAGGATCAAGTAATTTAACAATCAACACGCTTGTATACCTTTTAGACTGAAAATATTATATAATATTTCAGTCTTTTGAGTATGTTAGCTTGTAATTTTTTGTGCATTATATTTTACAGTGAAACAATGCAATGCGTCTATTTTTTAATCCATTTTATGATTATTTAAATTAAATATATAACTATGTTTATTTAAATTTACTTAAACTAATGAATATATTTATGTTGCAGATTAATGTATTTTTAAATCCTGATCATTTCTATAGTTTCAAAAATTATAAAAGTACAGTCCTGTACATTTTCTTCGGAGCCCGCTTTTTAAAAAAAAATCGCCAAGCAAGCGATAACGCACCAAATCTGGCAGACGTACTTTGTTTACATTGTAGTTCAATTCGTCAAACACACGAGCGCTAGTGTCTATGCGACATACCATGTTAAAAATGTTGCCATAGGGTCCTGTGGGAGTGAGCTATCGGAATATAGTATTTGGGGAGTAGAATATCATGTGAATTGTACTTATACAGTGATTCGTTCCTAAGCAATGATTCATTCCTAAACAGTGAATTGTTCCGAATAATTGTTGTTATAAATCGTATAACATGACATGCATCGCATGAGATTTTTAGTCCCCTATCGATGATCTCGAGATTTTTTCAAATTAAGATTCTCGTGTAATTGACATTAATGCACTTGTTTATATATTTCTGCGATAGGGACTTCTGTCAATGATTTTGTACTACTAACGAACTGGCCTTGGATTTGGATTAATAAAAAAGCAAAAAAACCGCTTAAGGAACTCATTTAGTAACTTCCAGATTCTGCATTCACTAATTATATCTATTGTATAAGTGTTACTCTCTCTTTCATAATACCAGCTAAATTACAATTGCGAACACATTGAATGTATGATATGTATAATACATATTGCCATATCACTGCTCTATTTAGCAACTCTTAATTTTCTTTTATATTGTTGATTGCTAAAAAGATATATTTGATTAGGCATACGTATACAATAATGAAAAGCTTGTATTAGTGAATTTGGAAGAAAGATCACAATACATGAATGCTTTGAAAATTTAATATATGGGTTTTATATATATATATATATAAATAATATGTTGCCTTTTAGTAACAGAAAGATAGATTTAGCCAATCTTCAAGCTAGGTAACACTGGACTATAAACTAAATTATCATATATTGGCCTTAATCACCTCTAAACAACCTGTATATGAAATGAGTCTTAGATGTAATATTAAAATGCCACATGATTTACGTTGAATTATAGAATGTATAATAGTGCATGGGTGTTTAATGTTTGTCACTCAGCATCCTGTATCTCAGAAGAAATTCAATGAAAAGGTTTATTTCATTATTGATCTCTGTATTAGTTGAAAATTACTCACTTGTGAACAATGCTCTACATTATTTAATCAAAACTCATTTGAATGGTCATTTTTATTCCTATTGGAGAACACTCATTTATTTTTTTAAACATACTAGAATATCCAATAAAAAGCATTTTTTAATTAAACAAATCTTATGCATACTCATTAAAAGCTATTCATTCATCAGATATAACAAAAATAAATTTATAAAATAACTCGCTTTACTGAACATATCTATACATACCCTGATAGAAAACCATTAATTTGTGATGCATGCCAGGAAGAAATTATTTTGTTAAAAACATTGATCAAATTATTCATACCCATGCGCATGCCCTAAAAAATGATTCATATGTAAAATATGCTAGAACGGAATTAATGATCCTGATTTGATTGTTCATATCCATATATACGTGTATCTTGGTGAAAAACCATTCACTTGTGAAGTGTATTAGAAAGAATTTAATCTTAAAACGTGTTTGAATCGTCATATCCTTACTATTACTAGTAAAATGTCATTTACTTTCAAGGTGAGCCAGAAAGAATTTAATCGCAATAACAGTTTGAATTGGTATAACCTTATTCATAGGTGAAAAACTATTTACATGTGAGGTTTGCTTAGCACTATTTAACAAAAGTATCATCTGAATTATCATATCAGTATACATACTGGTGATAGACAATTCAATAAGTGATAGTATTCCAGAAAGCATTTATTCAGAAGTCTCATTTGATGAATATATCTATATACATACTGGTGAAAACCATTCACTTGTGAGTTATGCCCGACATGATTTAATAGAAAGTACCTACAATATGGATAATCATATTCTTATGCATACTAGTGAAACACCATTCACTTGTAGAATGTGCCAGAAAGGATTTAAATTCAAATCCTGTTTATATCAGCATATCCTTAGTCATACTGGTGAAAAATCATTCACTTATAAAACGTGCTAGAAACATTTTGATCACAAATCCATTTTGAATAAGCGTATGCTTACACATACTGGTGAAAAGCCATTCACTTGTGAAGTGTGCCAGAAAAAGTTTAATCAAATGTCTCACTTGACTGATCATATCCATATACATACTGGTGAAAAGTCATTCACTTGTGAAGTGTACCAGAAAATGTTTAATCAAAAGTCTCTCACTTGACTGATCATATCCGTATACATACTGGTGAAAAGCCATTCACTTGTGAGGTATGTCAAAAAAGTTTTATTGTTGGAACCTGTTTGCATAAGCATATGCTTACTCATACTGGTAAAAAGCCATTCACTTGTGATGTGTGCCAGAAAAAATTTAATCAAAAGTCTCTCCTGACTAATCATATCCGTATACATTCTGGTGAAAAGCCATTCACGTGCGGAGTGTGCCAGAAAAAATTTATTGAAAAGGGTCATTTGACTGTACATATCCGTATACATACTGATGGAAAGCCATTCACTTGTAAAGTGTGCCAGACAAAATTTACTCAAAAGTGTCATTTGACTGAACATATCCATATACATACTGGTGAAAAGCCATTTTCTTGTGAGATATGCCACAAAAAATTTAAACAAAAGTTTACCTTGACTAAACATATACATATACATACTGATGAAAAGCTATTCACTTGTGAGGTGTGCCACAAAAAATTTAATCAAAAGTCTTACTTGACTAATCATATTCGCCGTATACATACTAGTGAAAAGACATTCACTTGTGAGATGTGCTAAAAAAAATGTAATTACAGTACCTATTTGAAAAAGCATATGCGTATTCATACAGGTGAAAAGTCATACACTTGTGATGTTTGTCCGAAAAAATTTAATTGGCGTACCACTTTGAAGCAGCATATACTTTCTCAAACTGGTGAAAAGCCATTCACTTGTGAAGTATGCGAGAAAAAATTTATTCAAAAGAGTCATTTGACTGAACATATCAGTATACATACTGGTGAAAAACCATTCACTTGTGAGGTGTGTCAAAAAAGTTTTAATATCAGAACCTGTTTGAATATGCATATGCTTACTCATACTGGTGAAAAGCCATTCACTTGTGAGGTGTGCCAAACAAAATTTAATGACAGAAGCAGTTTGAATACACATATGCTTATTCATACTGGTGAAAAGACATTCACTTGTGATGTGTGTCAAAAAAAATTTAATCGGAGAACCATTTTGAATCAGCATATACTTTTTCATACTGGTGAATAGCCATTCAGTTGAGAAGTATGCCAGAAAAATTTTAATCAAGCCTTCCTCCGACTAAACATATGCATACTGGTGAAAGCCATTGACTTGTGAAGTGTGCCAGAAAAAAATTATTCAAAAGGGTTATTTAACTGAACATATCCATATACATACTGGTGAAAAATCGTTTACTTGTGAATTGTGTCAGAAAAAATTTAGTCAAATCTTACTTGACTAATCATATCCATACACATACTAGTGAAAAGCCATTAGCTACAGGGATGGCATTCTACCTAAAATTCCTAAATTTCCTAATAATTTGAAGCTTCCCTTGAATTCCTAAAATTATACCTAAAATTTTTATTTCATCCTAAAATTTTGTATATCTAAACAGCGGCATCAGAAAAGCCCTTGGTCGCCGGAATCCATTTGTACTGCAGTCGATGTTAAAAATGTTCGAATTTTCAGAAAACGAAAACCGTTGCTCAAAATAATTTGCTTGCTACTTAACAAAGACGACAGAAAGTGTCAATAACGATAAATGAATGTTTCTCAATGGCTAAACCACATTTGCTCCACCCATGATGGGTGGTTTTCGTGAAATACGATAAAAGAATGGTGGTTCACATGATCACTTATAGTTTCTGATCGTAGTTTGGGGAATGCGCGAAACTTCACTAACTTGATAACTGCACAAGTATTAGTGACGCTTTATTCCGGTATGCTCATACATTGTGAAAGGTTGCTTCGTCATGGTCATGACGTAATATGACAAAGGTGACATGTTGCTTCCCTAGGTTTAGGGAAATTTGGAGATTTTTAGGGATCTTGGTAATGAATTACCGAATGTAGGAAATTTTTATTAACTCCCTTGAACAAACTGCAACCATGGTAATAGCTGCTTGTTTTGATTTCCCCCTTCTCACGGTCTGCTTTGATGCCAAAGGGGTCAAGTGTTACAGGTGGCAACCATTTGTTTGGGATGTCTGCAGAGTTTTTTATCACTTTTCTAGGAGTATTTTTGTAAAGTAAGTGAACTAATAGTTTCCTGTCATATTTTTCACCATCTGTTCTAATTATCAGAAAATTTAACAATGCCATTGGAAAGAAGAAATCTATTTAGTTCACTTAAGGTTTCTAGATTTTTCTCAAAGAGGGCTGGTTTCCTTAGGGGCAGAATGTGTTTACATTATTAGCTGTGTTAGTTAAAAGTCAGTACCTAAATTAGTTTGATCAGAGATTCACTTCAATGTAGAGCAACTTCATTGTATGAGTTTTATGTTGCACCTTTCTTTGTTTCTGTGATAAAGCTCTGTTTTTTAATATCACTGAAGGAGATTTTAGAGGTTAACTTTTGCTATGAATTTATTTTATTTGCTGCAACATGCCACAAAACAAGACCAAATTTCAAGATTCATGGCTCTACAAAGATCTTGATGGTGTTGTATTAAAAGAATGGTGTGCTCTAATGGATAAAATGCATTTAGTCCAATGTTTACTGTGCTCTGAAAATTTTGACATTTCAAATAGTGGGTTTTCACAAGTAAAATCACATCATAAAGGCGAGAAACTTACTTTGAAATTTAACGATAGATTTAATAATAAATCTATTTTTGATGCCTTTAGAAAGCAAGATGTTTCCAAAGCTACCACTAGTGGCAGTGATGAACGCGTTGATTTGCGCGTTGTTTTTGGTGCCTTTAGAAAGCAAGATGTTTCCAAAGCTACCACTAGTGGCAGTGATGAACGCGTTGATTTGCGCGTTGTACAAGCTGAAGCTCTTTGGGCAATGAAAATTGCTGAAAGCAATATGTCATTTAGATCATGTTCAGAAATAATTGAACTATTTAAAATCATGTTTCCGGACTCTGTTGTTTCTAAGGATATGCAACTTGCAGAATAAAAAGTATCATATGTGATATCCCATGGATTATCAAATTATTTCGATGAGTGTTTAAAGGACGATGGAAAGTCTTGCACAACTAAAGTAACTATCACATTTGACGAAACCACTAATGCTCAAATGATATCTATATAAAATACTGGTCTTCTGAGAAAAATGTAGTATGTACAAGATATCTCACAAGTTTTTTTTCTTGGCCATGCAACGGCTGACATACTTCTGAAGAAATTGTTAGATGTAATTTCATTATGGAACATTCCGATATCAAATATTCTGTGTCTATCCATGGATAGTCCAAATGTAAATAAAAGTATTTTACAAAAATTTAAAGCGCTACTGAAAGATCAGACTGGTAGTGAAATGCTAGAATTAGGTTTTTGCAATTTGCATATTGTAAGTAATGCCTTTAGACAGTTATTAAATAATTTGGAATTTAACTTTGATGAATTTGCCACAGATGTGTATTACTTTTTGAAGAATAGTGCTGCTAGGCGAGAAGATTATAAATCAATTAAGAGTGTTACTTCAGTAACTGGACAATTTTTATTACGTCATGTAAGTAATAGGTAGCTTACTGTTGGGCCTGTAGCTCAAAGAATACTTGAGCATTGGCCAAATCTGTGTGAGTACTTTTTTGAATTTTCTTCCCTCACAGAAATCTATTAAAAAACAACTAAGTACTTCGGAAAGATATAAAAGAATTCGCGCTTGCCTAATGTATGATTCGTCACAATCTTATTTAGCATTTATAACTTATACTCATGTCAACTTTGAAAATTTTTCTTTGTGCTTCCAAAATGAAGCACCTCAAATACACATGCTGTATTCAGAAGTGAATAAATTAATAAGAAATACTATGGCTCAATTTCTTCAAGACTGTGTTGTAACAAACAAATGTGGGCAAGATTTAAAAAGTGTTCAGTTGGAAAGTACTAATTCATGGAAGAAATTAAAAGATTTAGAAGTTGGAACAAAAACAAAAAGTCTTTTACAAAATTTCAAGGACAGTGATAAAAAATTTTCACTTAAATATTAGATCTGCATTAATTGTGACAACAAAATACTTAATGTCAAATTTGCCATATTGCAATCAGATGATAAAAGACTTGGAAGAGCTCAGGCCAAGAACATCTTTCGCAGATTATCGACTTTCAGTTACTGAAGGCTTGCATGAAATAACTCGGATTTGTGGTTATTTGCATTTCTCTGAAAATTTAACAGACAAAGTTAGAGATGAATGGAAACTTTTACAATGTGATAAGTCTGCACTGGATGAACTTACAAAAATGTCTCTGGCTGTTGATGGAACATTAACATCAAGTTTATACATCAAGTTTATACAACATTAACATCAATATTACAAGTTGATCATTATTGGAGGACTATTTATAATTTCAAAGATAATTTTGGTAGACTGAAATATGCCAATCTGTCAGAACTTATCAAATGCTCTTTAATTTTACCCCATGGCAATGCTGATCCAGAAAGGGGTTTTTAATTAATAATGCGTTTGTGGTAAAAGAAAAATCAAAATTAAGTGACCATACAACCAGATCTGCAAGTATCGTTAAAGATGCAATAAAACACTATGGAGGTGTTGCTAATGTTCCAATAACAAAAGCTTTATTGGGCAGTGTTAAAAACTCACACAAAGTTTACATAGAATATGTATATAGGCTGAAAGAGGAAGAATCTAAACAACAAAAAGGAAAACAGCAGAAAGAAAGAGCAAGCAGAGAAATACTGGAAGACAGAAAAAGAGAAAAGCTGATCTGAATACTAAAATTAGGCAACATGACTCTTAATTGCATGAGCTGAAGAAAGAAAAAGAGACTGCTTTAACATTGATTGAGGAAGGCACGAGCAGATGAAGAAAGCAGTGTTAGCTCAAAATACTGTTGAAATAACTGTTGCTCATAATTTGATAACACAAGGATCAGATGAACTAAAAAAAATTGAGAGTAAATTATCTTGTGTAGAGATAGAAAGAGAGAAAAATGTCACAAAGAGGTTTAAATTTTAATGTAAAGAGAATAAGGAATAAATTTCTTAAAATTTTTCATTTAAATTTGCAGTTTTATTTTATTTTTTCTTAAACTGTTATGCTAAAGTTTGACTGAGCTTGGAGATACAATTTTAAAGGGTAACTTGTTGCAGATAGGAAAGAAAGGCCATAAAGCTGAGGCAGTTTTGAATGTGTGATCTATATTCTCAATGGTTTATAGAAGCCAGTTCTACAACTACATTGATTATTAATGTTCCTAATATTAAATGCTATTTCAGCCACTAGACTTATGTTGTTTTGTAAAATAGATGTTGAATTTCCTTAGCTCATGAATCTTCTATCACTAGAGTTGTAAATATTTCAAGCATTTGTTTATTTTGATTAATATTGATGGCTAATTGGTAAGTACATTTAAATATATCGTTTTGCAAGAGATACTTCTTGCAATTCAATTCAGATATGAATTTGATTTTGAAGAACCATATGGGCTAGTTCTGAATAAGGCTAGGGGTGGGCATACTTGAGTATGTTCAAATCTGATGATAAATTGTTTTACCATATATAGTGAAAATAAATTTCCCTTTCCAGTTAAAGACATTGTTTTTAAACTTCCAAAACATTGTATTTGGAATGAGCTGAAAGATCGAAGAATTGGTTTCTTGTGAATTTTAAAACTTCAATTCACATTGCAAAAGTAGGTTAGACTTACTTTTGAAATCTTTATTACCATATTTTGTTAGAAATACCCTTTTTTAACTTTTTAGTTTTCAAATAGATTTTTATTATATAATTTTAATAAGAAATAGAAAACTATAATTTTATATATTTTTTTAATCATACTTGTTCAAAATGACTCTATATATTATTTCAAATATGCCCTTTCTTGGAGCACTTTTGAGCACAAATATGGCATTAATGCAAAAAATGAAATAGAGAAATTGTTCAAAATGCCCTTCTTCCCTACATATTATGTTGACCATTAATGTCTGTGTATCAATTCTGTTTTTACCTGGGCGAAATAGAGTAATTAAATGGTATCAATAACAGAAATAGTGAAAATTATATCCAAAAAATTTTCTAAAATTTTGAAAAAAATCCTTGAATTCCTACCTAAAATTTTCTAAAAATCTGCTAGGATCCCTGTTCACATGCGAGGTGTGCCAGAAAAAAATGTAATAAAAAAAATGTAATAAAAAAAATGTAATCAAAAGTCTTACTTGACTAATCACAACTATATACATCAGGGCTTGACAGATTTCTCTTCAGTCTAGGAGTTGTGCCAAAAAGGGGCCAGCTTAAAATTTTACGGTGTTTTGAATTTTGACAAATGTTGTATAATTAGTTTATGATAAATAGTTACACTGGTGTGATTACACAGAGGTTCACACTAATCCTTAAAATATTTTTAATTATTTTAAATTTTAGTTTATAAGGAAATTATAAAATAATATATATATATAAAAATTTTTAATTTTTAAATTTGTGCACATATGAAATCATGTTGTACATACTTTACCTGCACTGGTCATGTACATTTTGGTACCTTCAAGACTGTGATGATACGCTTCGGCATTAATTTTTTCAAATTTGAATTAGTTTCTTAGTTATTTTTTGCCTTCCTATGATTTTAACACCTCCACCGTCTGATACCTGCGCCTTGACGTGGTAGTGGAGCTTGAGTGCTCCGATGATGCTAAGAGCTATGCCGGCGGTAGCTTTTGCTACTGGTAGGTTCTCCCATGCCGGACAGGTCTAAGGTGAGGTTCACAACAAAACGAGGTATCCTGGTCCTCCAGGTTGGGAGTAAGGCATACTGCCTCGCCCTGTAAAATCCTCAGGGGTCCACTTCTTTTGTGGATACGGGTGTTGCAATCCCGAGGTACCTAAGCGATCTTTTCCTCCTAGCTGCAGATTGCATCAATGCTGAGCCCCTAGTAAACATCACTTCTGCTTTATGGGCCTTAGTACCACCCTTCGGCCTCTGCCGTAAGGTATACCGTTTTGGGCTCGGGAACGGGACCATGTGGTTGTGTTGTGAAAAGGGCAAAGCGGCGTGGATCTGTAGTATTGCTTTTAAGAAACGTTTGTAGTAAACGGTTCCAGAGGCTGAGTCCCTTGGTTGCGTTGGTTGGATGGTGGGGAGTGTTTCATATCGAGAAATCCCCCTTGGATCCTTGTTGATCTCTGGGCCCTGTGCACCTGGTGCACGTTATGGTCCGCTCCTCATCATCCAGCTTTGCGAATGACTCCGGCGGTTACACTTTTCACGATAGAAAAGTGTGGGGAGGCGGGGGCTCCGATCAAACTGGAAGTAATCCGTGGTTTTTCTCATTAGTGGATACAGCATGGAGATTCTAGGTGTTCCATTTACTAGCTCTCCATGCTGCCATAGAGAAAGTGTTGAAGGATTGGTAACACTTTCGTGTGATTCCCAATCAGCCATTGATACAGCCCACCTGGGGTTGAATCTTAGTAAAAAGGAGGAAAACTGCAGTCTGGCTGTGGAAGGAAGTGTAGTCGCGAGCCTTGGTGACCGACACACTGAAACCGTGGCTGAGACGCAGGAAGTACTCACAGAGGCGCAGGAGGGGGCGCATTCCTAGGCAGATAGACCAGAAATTTGCAAAAGCTGGTGCTGTTAAAGAGAAGGTCGGAGGCACCAAACGACTTAGGTCGGATAGAGCCACATCCTCTCCAAGAGATCTGGTCAATAAAAAGAGATCAAGGACTGACATCCAACCTGGATCATATGCTCAGGCAGTCCAGGTTTTAAAAATGGCAGTCATTAAAGATTCCTTCCCTTCAAGTAAGCTGAGCAAGGAATAGGTTGACATCATCCAGATGGAGATTCTCGGTAAAATAGATGAGATACCCACCGGTGAGCAACTTCCGAAGATCCATGGATCTGGTTTATATGCTGGAGCCTTGGTGCTCCAGTGCAATGATGCAACTACTGTGGAATGGATTAAGAAAACCTTCCACAATAACAGACAGGTTTTAGGTGAGGTACTCAAAGTCTTGAGTGCCAATGATCTACCCAAACCTGTCAAGGTGGCCTTCAAGACTAGAGATGTTTACACTAAAGAGCCGAGCGTTTTGCTGAAACGGCTGAACCGTTTCAACCCGGAGTTGAAGTCTGAGGAGTGGCGTGTTCTGCAAAACTTTGTGGAACCCCTCTCCGTAAGATGGATCTTCGAGGTGGACTCGGAGGCTGCGGATGCGATTCGCAGAGCTGACTTTGGTGCTCACACCGGTTTGGACCGTGGAGTCTTCAAGATTCTTCGGGACCCAAACGAAGGGCCCAAAAGGAAGATGGAGATGGAGGTACAGCCAGAAGATCAGGCAACCTCCTCTCAGGTGAGTATCACTAATGTTGATACTATAATACCTAAACTTGTTGAACTGGAAATTGCTTCCAGCTCTGATAACATGCTGTATGCTAATCCACTGCTTTCTGATGACGATCTGGAAAGACGCATGCAGGATTTTGAGAATGACGTGCCTGACACTGATCATTCTCATGATACTAGGAAGGCCACTCCCTCCTAGTTTTTTGCTGCCCTTGTTTCTTTTCTTTTTATGGGCTGTCTTAATGTTGTGCAAATCAACCTGCACCATAGTCGTTCTGCCTCTGCTATTCTTGGCAAGAGGTTGATGGATGATAGGGCTGACATTGCTCTAATTCAGGAACCCTGGACCTGCAATAATAAAATTTTGAGTCTTGGGATCAAGGGCTACAATGTCTTTTATGATACATCTTGTATCAGACCTAGAGCTTGTATTGTTGTTAGTAACAAACTCAATGCTCTTCACCTTGTGGAATTCCTTGATGGTGATAATGTTGCCATCAGAGTGAACTTCAAAACTAATGAGCATTTAGATGAATTCATCTTTGCATCTGCTTATCTTCCTTATGAAGAAAGAGAAACTTTTACCAATGTCACTACTAGTCTCATTGAGTACTGTAGTAAGGGTAAAAGACTGATCATTGGCTGTGATGCTAATGCCCACCATACTGTGTGGGGCAGTAGTAACAGTAATAGTCGTGGCGATGATCCCTTGGAGCACATTGTCCGCTCCAACCTTTTTATTCTCAACAAGGGCAACTCGCCCACTTTTGTTACAATAAATCGACGTGAAGTCATCGACTTAAATATATGTAACAATATTACATATGACTGTGTTTTAAACTGGACTGTTTCAGATGATATATCTTTGTCTGATCATCGTTTAATCACCTTTTCTGTTAAAGGTCTTGCAAAATTGACCATGGCAGCAGGTAGGAACCCCAAACGTACCAACTGGGTTTCTTACAGAGAAGATCTTCTTTCAAAGCTTGCAGATCATTCTGGTAAGTACTCTTCTACAGCTGAAATATATTTGGCAGTTGACCACATACAACGATCTATTATTTTTTCATATTACCAGAATTGTAAGGCTACTAAAGCTGTCTTCCTAAGGTTAGTTCCTTGGTGGTCAAAAGAGCTCAGCTTCTTACGTAGCAAATGCAGAAAGCTCTTTAATAGAGCCAAAAAGAGTGGTGAATGGCAGGTCTACAAATCTGCTCTAACTACCTACAATAAGGCAATCAGAGACTCCAAGAGTAACTCCTGGAGAAACTACTGCGACGGCATCAAAGACGTTTCTGCTACTGCAAAAATGGTCAATCTCATGTCAAAGGACAGAAATTGCAACCTAAATACTGTTAGGTTACCAAATGGTGGCTATTCTTGGACTGGGGAAGAGACCCTGGATGAAATGTTCAGGGTTCATTTTCCGGTTTCTGAATCTAATTGCCACTGCACAACTCCTGCTGCTCACCTCACTTCTACTTGTAACAGCAGTAAGTGGAGCATTGCTAAGAGTGTGGTCATTTTGGATAGGGTTAACTGGGCTTTGAACTCTTTTAAACCCTATAAAACTCCAGGGATTGATGGCATCATTCCCATCCTTCTTCAGGAGGGAATTAAGGTGCTTGCTCCCATTCTCTGCAGAATCTACAGAGCTTGTATTGCCTTTGGTCATGTACCTTCTGCCTGGAGGCATACAAATGTAATCTTTATTCCAAAGATTGGTAAGGATAATTATTATGAGGCCAAATCCTTCAGGCCTATTAGCCTTACGTCTTTTCTTTTAAAGACTATTGAAAAGCTCATTGACAGGTATATCAGGGAAGTGACTCTGGCTTCTATGCCTCTGTGTAACTCTCAGCATGCCTATCAACCGGGTAAATCTACGGATACTGCTCTCTACAGTCTCTCCTTTATTCTGGAGAGAAATTTTAATGCCAAGGAAATTGCTCTAGCCACTTTTCTTGACATTGAGGGTGTTTTTGATAAAGTTCCTATTGACACCATCCTACATGCTCTTGATAGGAAGGGTGTTGACATGACGTTCTCTTGTTGGATCAAGAACCTATTATCTAATACGTATATCTGTGCATCCTTGCTTGGTGACAACAAGACTGTGCATGCTCTGGCAGGCTGTCCGCAGGGAGGCGTACTTTCACCAATTCTCTGGTGTTTAGTTGTAGACTCTCTTCTGGACAACTTAACTAGTTCCGGTGTATCCTGTGTTAGATAAGCTGACGATGTTGTCATCATTGCCAGTGGCAAATTTGGTAAAACTGTCTCTGATATGATGTCCACCGCTCTTAGGGGTGTTGAGACATGGTGCAACAATGCTGGACTTTCTGTAAATCCGCAGAAAACAACCATGGTTGCGTTCACAAAAAACGCATTCTTAACCTTAGAGACATTCGCTTCTTTGGCCAGAAGCTCATGTGCTCCAAGGAGGTAAAATTCTTAGGAATCTTCTTTGACATGGGTCTCAACTGGAAGAGACACCTGGAATACTGCATAACTGAAGCCAAAAGAATCTTCTGGTCTTGTAGAAATGCTATTGGGAGAACTTGGGGTCTGAATCCAAGGCTATCCATTGGATTTACTCTATGGTAATTTATCCCATCATCTCCTATGGCTCCATTATTTGGTGGTCTAGAGTCAGATGTGAAACTGCTAAATTAGATTTAATTAAGCTTCAAAGGATGGTATGTACTGCGATCTCTGGTTGCATGAAAACCACTCCCACTGCAACTCTTGAACTTTTGCTCGGATTGCACCCTCTCTACATGCACATTGAAGCTGAGGCTCTCATCTGCATGAACAGACTTAAATATCTGAAACACTGGAAGGACTATTCTAAGTATTTATCTTGGAGTGGTCTCAACAGTAATGTTATAAATCATCCTTATTTCCATATGCCATCTGATGGTATACAGGTTCGATATACATTTGACAATCCCTATGTAATTCAGGTCCCTTCACGGGATGACTGAAAGAGAACTCCCACCTACAATAAACAAAATTGTATTGTATGGTACACAGATGGCTCGAAGATTGGCACCAGTACTGGTGCTGGTGTTTGCTGTCTGGATGATGGCACTAACATGTCTTACCTTCTAAGCAGTCATGCCTAGAAGGTAAGTCTTTCAGGCCAGTGGCGGATTTCAGGAGGGGCGATCGAGGCGATCGCCCCCCCCCCCAAAACGCCTGACAAACGACGACGTTTTATCAAATAAATTATAAAATTAAAAAATATATATATCATTAGGGAGATACTTTGGCCTTGCTCTCCCTCCCTCAGTTTATCCACGAAATCTCGCCCTCATAATGAAACTCAAAAGTCTGCGCCTGGATGTCTTATATTTACAAGATTTAGTACCATCGACTCTTTTAGCGAAAATCAACACGGACGAAGAGTCAGTCACTCCTCACATCTTGGACAGAGCTAAGCAAGAAGTATCACAGAATAGCCGAACTGGGAGTGGAAGAAATGAACAGTACACTTCAAGTTGAGGTGATTAACTGGAGAACCAAATGGATGCGAGAAAATACCGATACTGTCAAAGTACCCAAGTCTGCTTTTGAAGCACTACAGGACTGTGATCCTGCAGTGTACCATGTGATCTACGTGTTGCTGAAATTTCTTGTAACATTACCAATTACTGTAGCAACCGCCGAGTGTAGCTTCTCAGCACTAAAACGATTGAACACATGGCTTCGAAACACAATTAGAGAAGATCGGCTAGTAGAATTGGCTTTGTTGCATGTGCATTATGATATCGCAATTTCACCAGTAACAATTTTAGATCGATTTGCTAAAGAAAAAGCAAGAAAACTTGAGTTGATATTATAATGATGATTCTTCCTGGGAGGTTAATGGCGCCAGGGTTTTTGCGATGGACTCCGTAAGGCTGTTAAGGATAATGATCGACAATAAGCTGAATTGGCAATTACATTTGAATAGTGTTATAGGTACTACCCCTGACAAAAATTATGGAATCACTTCCATGTTATTTCAATGTGATACGACGTTCAATACCCTACAACTTTTGATGCACGGATACCCTGAAAAACACTTTTTGAGCGAAATTGAAGAACTTTAAATGCTTAACAAAACAAAAAATATTTGAAAAATTTTGCACTTTTCATTATTTAATAACTCACGATCAAAAAATGAGAAAAAAGCTACAGGTTGAAAGAAAAAACTCGTAAAAACTAATCTGGAATAATAAATTTGATCATGGAAAATCATTAAGATATAGCTCCTCATGTTTATATGATCAAATTTATTATTCTAAATTAGTTTTTACGAGTTTTTTCTTTCAGCTTACAGCTCTTTTCCCATTTTTTGGTTGTGAATTATTAAATAATGAAAAGTGCAACATTTTTCAAATATTTTTTATTTTGTTAAGTTTTTAAAGTTCTTCAATTTCGCTCAAAAAGGGTTTTTTAGGGCATCAAAAATTGTAGAGCGTTGAACTTTGTATCCCATTGAAATAACATGGAAGTGATTCCATCATTTTTGCCAGGGGTAGTAAACTAGATCAAACCATTGGTCTTTTCTTTTGATGTTTTTGCGTAATGTTTATATGTGATGTTTTTCGCGTAAAAATTTATTGACTCCTGTGCAGCTAAAATTGTAAAAAAATGGGAAAATGTAAATCAATATTCAGTGCTTATTAATACCTATATTAACTGCATTTACTTATATTCATCCTCCTTTTCTACCACAGTCTAAGAAAAATCAAATTTATTTGTATTGTATCGTATGACAACCATATTTAGTGAATAGAATATAAATGTGTGTTTATTTAGTTAATATTCAGTATTAATCTTCTCACATGGAAATCTCTTACTTGTGTATACTTAATACAGAATATAATTTAGTTTCCTGTTTCGACTTCAACAATAAGTTTGTTTCCTTATATAGTCACGTAATTTTTCTTTCTTCCAATCTTCATTGTTTTGCTGTCTTAAAAAAATGATAGGCCGTATTTTATATGCTGCAAAGAACTTACTATAAATTTCCGAATTTGTTCTAGTTATTTCAAAAATGTCAAATATCCGTATATAGGAAGCCGTTAAGAAAATCCTAAGTGAACAAACCTCCGAGAACATTTTAATCTACAGATCGCCCCCCCCCCCCCCCCCAAACAAGAGGCCAAAATCCGCCACTGTTTCAGGCTGAGGTCTATGCTATTCTAATGTATTGTAGAATTTGCTATGACAGAAATTATAGGAACAACCAGATTCTTATCTGTTCTGATAGTCAAGCTGCTCTTATGGCCTTAGGAAAGTCTACTATGACGTCTTCCCTTGTCTGGGAGTGCTATAATGCACTGTGTAATATTGCTAGCAATAATAAAGTCATACTCTACTGGGTGCCTGGACATTCGGGCATTCCAGGAAATGAGCTGGCTGATGAATTGGCTAGAAAAGGCTCAAGTATTCCTTTTGTTGGCCCTGAGCCTACTTTGGGTGTTCCCAATGAACTAACTAGAAGAACTGTCTATGACATCTTCAGAAAGCTTCAGTGCAAAAACTGGCGTAATACTAAGGGCCAAAGGCAGGCGAAAATTCTCAACTGCAATTGCCCTAGCATACGTCAGAAGGAATTATTCAGGCTCAGTAGAACTGGCATCAGAAGGGCTGTCGGGCTCCTTACTGGACACTGCACCCTTAAAAGACACCTTAATATTATGAGTGTCACGAAAGATTCGCTTTGCAGAGGCTGCAAATGCAGTGAAGAAACTGCCGTACACATTCTCTGTGAATGTGAAGTGTTCTCCGCCCATAGGTTCGAACACTTGGGTCGACATGTGATCGAGCCCTGGGAGTTGTATGGCATTCCTGTCAAGTGCCTGCTGATTTTTGCTTCGGCTACTGGTCTCTTTTCTTAAGGACCTTGACTTGTTGGGGTAGTACAATAGAACTCTGGTCGATGTGCTGGGCTCTTCTGGAGCCACCCACCTTCATGTCATTCATTCATGATTTTAACACAAATACATTCCTTAGCGATCAAAAATATTATTTCAGAGTTTCCATTTTAACACCAATGAAATGATCAAAAAATTCTCTTTTAAACCAACTTTGAATGGAATATATATGATTAATAGTTAAATTTTTGTGAATTTTTAAAAATATATAATTTTTGCTTGTTGAACATATCGGGCCTCTGGCAGTCCAAGATATTCCTGGAGAGTTTCTATCTTAACACCATAGATGTAGTGTGTTTTTTTTTAATTATTATTAGCATTATTATAAGCCGGCTTATGTGTCAAAAATCCAGACCACTCGACTGACCCAAAGGTTTACAGCTGCCTTTTGAGTGGCCGGATGGGTGTATGTGTCAAAACGCTTTATCTAAACACCATTGATGCCGTTTTTTTTTTAATATTAGTATTATTTTAAGCGGGCATATATGTCAGAATGCTCATTGGTTTTCCACAAATAGTTTGTGAATTCCGGTGTAATTGTAATCTAAGGTTTTCATCTTCAATTTTGAGCAATGCTGAGTAAATTTTCTGGAACATTCCCATGATTTAAGATGAAAATCTCTGGTAAAAACTACACTAGAACTATAGCAAATTCGCCAAAAATCAAAGAACGATTTAACAGTTTGCTCACGTATAACAAAAATAAAATAAAACAATTTTAGTGTTTGTGCACACACAGCTATGCTACAAATGCTTATTTTAAATCCAGGGTACATTTTCTAGATGATAATATTAAACCTATAATAGGAAATCATTTTTCATTACTTAGAGTTTAAAGTTCATATAATTAATGTTATTTTCATCATTTCTGTCTAATGGGCATAGAACAAAGAAACTCGTTTAAAACGTAATTGTTTTGTTGCTTTATCAGTTTTGTCTGACAAATTATGTTTCAATTTTAATACATTTAATAAATAAACAAAAGCACAAATTCATAAGATACAATTTTAGTGTTTGTGCACACACAGCTATGCTACAAATGTTTATCTTAAATCCAGGGTACATTTTCTAGATGATAATAATAAACCTATAATAGGAAATCATTTTTCATTACTTAGAGTTTAAAGTTCATATAATTAATGTTATTTTCATCATTTCTGTCTGATGTGCATAGAACAAAGAAACTCGTATGAAACGTAATTGTTTTGTTGCTTTATCAGTTTTGTCTGACAAATTATGTTTCAATTTTAATACATTTAATAAATAAACAAAAGCACAAATTCATAAGATACAATTTTGGTAAATAAGTGTGCTTCAAAACACATGTGAAAAACTCAGAAGTTTATGTCCGGCTCCCATGAGTTGGCAGATGACCTTGGATGAGTCCATTTCGTTATAGGGAAGAAAGCTGGCAAAACAGACGATCTGTGCACTACAGTGAAAGGGTTGCCAAACGCAGAAACCTGTTTGGCGATCGCATTTGTTGCGCGTATTTCGCCAATTGTTTGAAATTTAGAATAGTTGGAATGCTTTACTAGCAGTGCGCTTGCGACTAAGAAAATGTCTAGCATCTGCTCCAACTTCTAACGTCTGTTTATTTAACTAATTAGAATCTGATATTTGTGAACCGTGCTTTTATCGACAAAATGTCTGTAGAAGTAAAAGTAATTCGTTCCAAAGAACGAAATGTGGTCCACAAAGTACTCGATTTTTTTTTAGGCTGAAGCAAATTCAGAAAAGTTATGCACCCCCATCCGACAGCCCTTGCCAGCATTACAAAGGAGCAGTGGATTAAATATTGTGAGCACGCAGTAAAAGTTGAAAATAAATATTGGGAAATTGACAATTTAGTGGAAGAAACCATAGAAGAAATCAGTTTTGTGGTAGGTGCCGACTCCTCTTCAGAACATGACTCAAGAGTCAACTGAAAGTATAGAATCAGATTTCGAGAAGGGCGACAGCGGTACAATTTTTTAAATATTTTATATATAAAATATTATAAAATAATAACAAATATATATATAAAAATATAAAACAGATATTTTTTATATATTTTTACATTTTCCAAATTTTGTAACTCGGGGGGGGAGGGGGGTGATAGATTCCTTAGATGACATGGCCATGCAATGTAATCTCTAATGATGAACTGACTGTCCGAATAGTGGCCCACAAGCAAGGAAAATGGTTAGATAACATATTTAAAATTAATTAAATTACTGAAATTTATTTTAGAATTAACAAATATTAATACTTTATGAAATATGTAACTGTATAAAATGTGATTCATAGAACTTACTGAAATGATTTTCAATGGCAGCAAAAGTATTTAGATTGAAGCGTTTTCTTTGTATTTTATAGAAATTAAACAACGTTATATAAAAAGTAAAATACACAACGATAAAAATATAAAGATGTGTGTATGTCAAGGTATTTTTTCCCCTTTTATAGATGGATCGAGGATCTTTCCTAAAGAAAATGTCTTATTACACAAGCGAGCAACCCATAAATTACGGGGGGGGGGGGGGGGGGTAATCTCAGCCAACAAATTTTTGGAACTTTTAAACACAGCTTTTCAGTAATTTTACAAAGTTTCCAGGAAAAAAATTGAATTTTAAACTGCAATTTCAGTGTAATTTCAAATAATTATTCGTGCTAGTTTTTGCATATAACTCAAATTAATGAATTATAAAAGAAATAAAGAAAATAAATATGAATCTTTAGGGAAGGCATGTGCTGTTCACATCAGATTTTTCCTTTTAGGAGATGAATCATTCATTCATACGCACGAAACGCATTGTGCATTTCTCCTAAATAAAATAGTTTAAGTTACAAGAAAAGTATTACAACCGAACTCTTCAATTTTAACAAAACATTTACGACCATTATTGTTTTATTATAATATAATTTTAATTATGATGAAGAAAACATTTCCACCACATCCCAACAGTAACACTGAATGTACTTATACATATAAAGCTCTTTATCGTTCTGCATAAATCATTTTCGTACTGCACAAATTGTGCATTATTAATTCGCACTAATGGCGCCAATTCTGGAAACCCGTTCTTCCTAGTACGTTTCTACCTGTCATCGAATTTAACTAATGGATTCGTCCAAAGTCACGTGACTCAAATGCCTTCTCGTTGGAGTCGCGCAGTATATGACTCTGTTTCGATTGTGAAAGCTTTTCCCCCCAGATGGCTATCTTTGGTACTTGATGTATATGATGTGACTCATTCATGGCACAGGGAAGGTGACAGGCTAGGGTCCGGTTTCGGATATGGAGACAGCTGTTCATTATATCCGACATAAAATGAGGCACTGTGAAGCTGATTCCCTATCATATTTTTAAACTACATATACTACTTGTGTCATCAGGAAGGACAATCTTCAGCTTAAAGTGTGCTACAAATTTTTAAGCTTAGTAATGTGGGAAAGCAAGCTGTGATTCATATAGAAAGGGATCTAGACACATTAAAAATATGTCAATTAAATCTACATAGCCTAGCATTTCATTTTTTTCAATGCAAAAGCAAACAAAATCCCAGCCTCGCTCTATTCACTCATCCCCTACGTCAAGTGTTGAGGATTCTGCAACCTCAATATCGGCAGAGCCAAATATTTTCATCCCAACAGTCTTGCAGCAGACAACAGTGAAAACTTTCACTGTAAATAATGATGATGTTACAACAGCAGAAATTATATGGGCACTTACAGGTTGTCACTGGTAAGATGTCTTTGAACTCATGTGAAAGAAGCTGTTTGGTTTTCAAGAGTATGTTTCCTGATATCAAATTTGCGCAAAACTTTTCAATGGGAAAAACAAAAGCAGCATATTCAATCAAGCATGGATTAGCCCCTTATTTCAAAGACAATTTACACAATGATTTGAAAAACTGCAATGATTAGGTGGTATGTTTTGATGAGTCTCTTAATAGGGTTGTACAGTGTGGTCAAATGGATATTGTAATAAGTTGTTGAGATATCAATAAGCAAAGAGTTATTACTAGTTATTAGAACAGTGTTTTCTTAGGACATTCAACTGTGGATCATATGTTAGAAAACTTCGTTGAAGGTCTTTCACTTCCATTAGAAAACTTGCTGCAAATTTTTATGGATGGCCCCAATGTAAATCTGAGTTTTCTAAAGAAACTTTGTGATAAACTGATAGTTGACAACCCAGATGGTAAATCACTTCTTGATACTGGAGTTTGCGGCTTACATACAGTGGAGTTATGAAGACAACATAATTTTTATTGTCGGTTCCTTGAATCTAATATTTTTGTGCATATTTAGTGGGGAAAATGTACACTTATATGCATAAATTTTGTTATCAATTGAAGTTTTGTATCATTCATTTTTTGTTTACTATATACCAAGTATGTATTGAAATTTGCCCTTCAGACTGTTTATTGTATTCTGAATAATACAAGATTTTAACTCAGATGATTTAAAGAGAGTTTTTTTGACATTTTGTAAAAATACCAAAAAATAGATTTCACATATTTTTCTTACTTTTATGCAGATAATTGAGTTGAAAATTCACAGTATCTGTACACTGTATAATAATGTTGCACCTACAAAAATGAAATAAAATGATATAAATAATTATCTAGGGTAAAAAATTCTGACAACTATAATTTGCTTCATTTTAGTATTTCAGATGTCTTATTGTGCCAGAATATCTGACTGAACAAAATGCATGAAACATTCGATTTAAAATTACCGGAACCCATAATAATTTTTTAAGTCTGCCTATGGGCCAAATGATCATCCTCCATCCCCACTCACTAATTTTTGTAATAACTTTTCTAAAAATCATGCAAAATCAGAACAGATAATCACGTTCAAAAAACATTCTTTTTATATGTAATTCATCATAAAAATGACGCTGTTTTAAGAGTACTGGTGTAAACCGCTTTCTAGATATTATACATTTTTCAAATAAATAACAAAAAGTTATATAAAATTAAATAAATATTAAAAATTGTTAAAAATATTACAAATTTTCAGAGCATTCTGCCGTTCAAAAATTTGCTATGTTTTTCATTTTAAAAGATGAGTATATATGTTTTATAAAGGAAAATAATAAATCATTTTCATTCAGAATTGTAAATGGGTAATAATTATTAATTCATATAAATAATTTTAAAATTAAGAAAGTTAGTTACAATGTAATAGGTATCGCTCAATTTCAGAGGCAAAATACAGTCCTATTCTTCTTTATGACAAAATGACAGCTCAGCCACACCAACTAAATGAAAAGAGGCTTTTGTCTTTCTGTTACTCCTGCATAGGTGGATCATATTATAACTTGAACAGAAGCCTCTCGCGGGACTTTTAGTCTTGAATAAGAAAGATGCAAAACCATTTGAATTATGGAAGTATTTTAATTTTCAGAATATGAGTGAATTAGTTAAATGACTCCAATAGGTTGAATTTGTCAGATACTAGAAAAACATTTAAATTATAACATTTCTTAATTTAAAGTAAAATAAAATATTGTAATTTGTATCTAGTAAATAAAAATATACGTTGAAATTAAAGATAATGTTACTGGTTTTTAATAAAGGTTTTATTGTTATTCTTTTATAATGCTTATGTCATTTTATAATACTTGGATATTATTTTTGCAAGTATTATTTTATATAAACTATTAGCTTTTATATTATTAGAAATGATTAATTAAAAAATTAGTTCTCTAAATGCTATAAATGCTCCTTATCCGTTAATAGAAGTACAAGTAATATTAAAATTATAAATGAGAAATGCCTATTAATGTATCCCTGTGCTTCTTGACTGAAAAAGAGAAGTGAAACTCAAAGTTCCCATGCTTGCACTGTTCAGTATAATGGCACAAGCGTGTGTTGTTTAGAAATATGCCCTAATTCACCCATATTGTAACTATTTTATTAATAATACATTGAGTTATAAACTTGTACTCTAATGTAGCCACTCGCTCATTTATATATAATGAAGGTCGGCTGTTTTATTGCTATATTAGTTCTTAATAAAGATTTACAAGAAAAAGCATGCATAATTATGTATAGTATAAGTTTACTCTGTAGAAGTGATCTAATTTTTTTAATCTTTGGTGCATATTTCTATTGAATATCTTTATTAGTATTCTTGAACAATTATTGATATGCCACATAAAGTTTACATAAGCTGGAAAGTGTTTAATTTTGTTCTTAAAACTCTTTTCCAAACTGCAATAAACCAAATCACGTAATAATGTGGAAAACGCAGACTACTCGACTTGCCCTAAGGCACGAGCAGCAATTTCAGTGATCGGGAACATCACATAATAATGTCGAAAGCCCAAGCCACCCGACTCGTCCTAGGACTCAGAGCAGTTGATTGGATGGCCGGGAAAAGTTTAGAATAGCCGAGTCCGACCTCCACAGTCACGGTTCCCTGACGGAGCAACCAGAAGTTTATTTAAAATTTCTTAAGTTTTACAGAATTACAGATTTTTCAGCTGTGCATATAGCTGAAGAACAAACAACACAAAAGCAACAACAAAATACAAGGAGATATACAGAGATTCAGCACAGCAAAAGCTGAAAAGTTGTTTTCAGAACATAAAATATATACATCAAACAGAACATATAAGATACACATAAATAACAAACAATCAAACAAATCATCACATAATAATATGTAAAACGTCTGCACATTGTGTTTTACTTAATTTTTATGCAAGTAGGCAAATAAGGAGAGTTCACTGGCGGAGAATGGCCGCCATCATAAATTTTGCAATCTTAGATGGGGTAAAAGGTGAAAATGGAAAAATTTTGGTGACTTTCATTTGTTAGAAACTTTTTGAAACAGAGTAAGGATGGGGGCTCATGAGTTCTTTATTGGCTCACTTTAGTCTTAAATTTCGGGGAAACTTCAGAGAATATTCTTAGAGTATTTTTAACTTTCAAAAAATAGCAAATGCAAGTGTTTTACTTGTAAAAAATTAATAAAAACGTGTTTTAAACCACTTGAATTCACAAATGCAAGTTTTGAACTAGTAAATTTTAACAAATGCAAGTTTTTACTTGCAAAAAACTAACAAAAATGTGTGTTTTGAATTAGTTGAATTCGAGAATGTGGGGTGAAATGTATATCGAGTGAGGGTGGTGTTAAGTGGTTTAAAACACATTTTGATGATTCCCTCATCATCAAAATGTGTTTTAAACCACTTGAATTTCAGACTTGTGCAAATTTTAAGCAAAAATGTGTTTTTTAGTAACAAAATTTAGCAAATGCAAGTTTTTTACTAACAAAAAACTAATAGAAACGTGTTTTGAACTACGCTAGAACAGTGGGTGAAGGGGCGATAAGACTATGAATGGGAAGGGTGTTTACATGTTATCGCGGGCATACTGCGAAAAAAGAATCCCTGCTTACTTTTGTTGTTGAAAGAGATATTACTAAGCATTAGAAGTGCAATTCACCTGAAAATAAATTACAAGTTCTTTTCTTGTCTTAGCCGAAAATAGATTCATAATTCTTATAATGTACGTCTCATTTCCAAGAACGATACATGGTTGAAAATAAGAATTTAATAAATAAACGTCTTAACCCATTTTGCAAGAAGCATATGTAAATTTAATAATGGGGTCAATATTTCAGTAAACCAACTGCTCCATTATAGGATCGACGGTACTTTGAAAGAAAGGGGCGGCTCAATCCCTGATGGGGATATCAGGTCTAATGATTATAGAGAGATAATTATAACACTACTAGGGGGATGTAAGATAGAAGGGGTTTACCGCTTAAGATAACACCCCGCAAAATGAGTCTGCTGTCATTTAACAGCCGGAGCCAATATGTCTCCGGAGAGTTGTAAGTATGCAACTTATATGGAAATTAGTAATTTTTAAATCTTTGGCTATCGTAGACGTCAGGTTCTCACGGTGGAAAGTTAGATCTCTACCGCCTCTTTGTAACTAAATGAGAATGGGTGGCGGAAGTTCCCATACCCTCTGTATGACCCCTTTATAAAAATTCGTAGGGTTAACTAGAAATATTACAAGTTTTCTTGATACCATCTGAAATAAGGATTTCTAATACTTATAATATAATTCACCTGAAAAATGAAGTTTTCTAGGTTTAGCTAGAAATATTACACGTTTTCTTGATACCATTTGAAATAAAGATTCCTAATACTTATAATGTGTCTGCACTTTCATTTAAATTTCTTAATAATACCTGAAATACTTAAAGTGTAATACTTGAATTAAATAATCCAAGTTTAATTCACCTAGAAATATTCCAAGTTTTCTTGCTTTAGCTGGAAAATAAAGATACCTAAACAATAAATTCCTAAGTTTAGCTAGAAAATAGATTCCTAATACTTATAATGTTTCTGCATTTCCATTTAAATTTCTTAATAATACCTGAAATACCTGAAATGTAAATACTTGAAATACCTAAAATAAAAGTGTGTCTGTATTTTCTAAGAACAGAACATAATTTAAAAAAAAAACATTAATTTATTAAAAAAGTGAAAATAAAAAATATTTACACATGTGATAAAGGACATAGCATAACATGGAGTTTCTTATGATCTTACGCATAGGGTGTTGTTGTTGAGACCCAGACCATCCGACCTACCAGTAAGGTGTAAGTTAACCGTTTGGACGGCCGGGAAGTGGCACTCAATTTAGACCGGAACCCAGTATGGGAGGCATCCACAGGGACCGTACCCTCCTTCCCCTACCACCAACCTCTCGGAAGGACTTACGGACGGCCACGCATATGTAGGTATGCGTACGCATATGCGGGTGTAGATATTCTGAAAAAGTTCAGCAATATTGATGACTTGGAAGAAATCATGTATAAATGCAAGTTTTCCAAAATGGGGATTGCTCAAATTTCCTGCACTAAAGTTCTGTGCTACACACGAAAATCATATTTGTTAAGGCGGATTTTTTTTTCGACTTTTTTCCATCCATGTTAAGGTATAGGATAATCTCTTGAACATAACCAAGCAATAATGTGTGCTCAAATCTTTTTGGAATTTGCAGAGAGTGATAGAATGAAATATGAAGCATCTTTTGGCAGAGGAAAATACGAGGAAGGTTGATATAATTTGCATTAATGTATACTTTGATATGGATGCATTCTTCTGCAAGTTCTCTTCCATCAACATCATCTTTGTATATTTTTGCAAAACATTCACTATGCTTTCTTACAGATTCTTCCTCTAAGAAAAGCAGATTCTCAAAGAATCCAAAAATCTCAAAGATGTTTCGGTAAGCTTTAGATCGAGCATTCAAGTTATTGATTAAATTGTCTACCACAGGAAGGAAAGTTTCAATCTTCATCTTTTCTTTACCAGATAAAACAGCATCTAGGGTACCTTCGTTATCATAAAATGTCAATCTAGAACTTCGTTTTCTTGTTCGGATTATTGAATCCTGGTAATTAAGCTCTTTTTTTGATGTGGCCAAGGCTTCATACCAATCATAGCTTTTCCTCTTCTCCTGAATATACAATATGAGAGATTCCAGGAGTTGCACGGCGACATGCAATATTACAGTTGATTTTTGCAGAGAAGTATTGACTTTATTAATTTTTCTCAACAAATCACACCAAAAGTATGTGAGGAAGAGTGTCTCAAATCTCTTCATATACTGTTTTAGGCCTTTAGCTTTCAATCTCGTTTCAGATGATTCAAACAAGTCTGATGACATGGAATTTAATGTTGCCTCAATAGCTGGGTAGCTCTCTTTCAAGGCTATGACTGCATCTGCTCTAGCAGACCACCGGGTATCAAATAAATTTTTCAGAATTTTCCTTTTTGAACCTCTCATGGATGAGAGAATTTCCCATCGATGCGTTGAGGAATTAAAAAAGGTGTACAGATTCTGTACGAAGTCAAAAAATGCAGCAACTTCTCTGCAGCTTTCAGCTGCTCTGACACCCACAAGATTCAAGGCGTGAGCTGTACATGCCATGAATAATGCCAAAGTGTTTTCCACCTTGATTCTGGCCTGAAGTCCATTGCACCTGCCGCTCATGTTAGACGCGTTATCGTAAGATTGACCTCTGCAGTTAGACAGGGAAATTTGATTTTCCTTCAGAAGTCCAGTAACTGCATTAAAAAGATTTTTAGCACTATGTCCATAAATTGGTATGAACTTTAAAAACCTTTCTACAGAGACGTCACTTCTTACATATCTAATTATGAAAGTCAGTTGATCTATGCGAGATACATCAGGCGTAGAGTCCACAGCTTTCGAATAGTACTTTGCTTGTTTCACTTCATCCACAATTGCTGCTAACATCTTCTGACCCATGACGTTAATGAACTCATCACAAATTGTTGACGAAAGATAGTACACGTTACCCTTTCCTGCCACTTCGTATTTTTTAATATGCTCATCTAAGAACGGGTCAAATTTGCTAACTAATTCCAAGGTTCCCATGTAATTCCCATTTTTGCTGATCCAAATCTTTCCTCGTCACCTCTAAATGGTAGACCCCTCTATGCTAAAAATTTTATGACTTCGACCACTCTTCGCAATATTTCTCTCCAATAATCTCTTTCTTTGTTCATATGGATTTCAAGTTCTGTGTCTATTCGTCCTTGCTCTCTGCATCGCCTCATGTACGTAGCAGATTTTTCTATATTCGATGCTCGTTAGTAGAAGAGAAATGACAGTTGAGCCTCCGCAGGCGCAGCGGCTGCGCCTGGAGGAGGGTTCCTCTTTGGGGAGAAGGATCCTCTTTGGGGAGGATGCCTCTCAGAGGGTCTTGAGACCAACTGTGGAGGCCTCTTTCCTAGTATTGCGAAAGAGGCCTGATACCCTCGGAGTGAATTGTCTTGAGAGGGAATGTCGCAATCGCTGACTGACCTTTGACCTGAGGAAGTGGTTTCAAGGGATGTCGCAATCAGACAATCTGGAAATGACGTGTCGCAATCAGCGATTGATAACCTTAGAAGTGACCTTTGACAAGAGCTCTGAGCACACGTCCTCCCTCTCTGCTGTCTGGGAACAAAGTGAACGATCTTATCAGCGTGACGTAGTTAAAGCGCCCTCTGGCGAATTTTGATAAAGTGCTGCCATCTATCGGCATTTTTTTTTCAAAAGAATTTAATGTCTCACTTGTCAGAAGCTGGATTCGAACTTGGAACCAACCGATTACAAGACTGTCGTTCTACCGACTGCGCTACAGCGCCTTGCTCCACAGAAAGTTATCTTCGAACCGTACCTTATCAGAGGAAGCAGAAGATAGAATATGTTTCGAGGTTCCTTCGAATCGCTCGGTGAATAGCGATGCATTTTATAAAGGGCGCGTTTTAAAACAGAATGTTACGGACTGAATATAAAATTGGTGATTTTATATTGCGATTTTTAGCATATGATTTTTAAAACAAATTGAATACGGATTTCCAATGAACACAAAAATTGTGTTCAGTGGACACAAAAATTGTATTCAGTGGACACTATGATTTTTTTTTTAAAGGAATGGAATACACTCAAGTATAGTTACGCATTTTCAAAATTGTGTTAAGTGAATAGCATTCTATCCTTTTAACACTTAAAATTTAATGACAGTATATTTGGCAAGCTTTAAAATAACGCATTATACTTAGCTAACATTGTATTAAGTGATTTATAGCAATGGGATTTTTCAAAAATAAATCTAACTATCAATATGATTTCGAATGTTTAAAAACAAATTTAAACACACTATACTTAACTAAAATTGTGTTAAGTGAACAAGATTCAACCCTCTTGTACACATAAAAACAAATTTATACACAATATATTTACTAAGTTTTAAAATAACGCATTATACTTAATTAAAATTATGTGAACAGGATTCGACCATTCTAAGTGCGCACTTAAAAACATGAATGTAATACTTAGCTGAAATTATGTTTCATGAACAGGATTCGACCATTCTAAGTGATATATAGCAATGTGTTTAAAAATAAATCTAACAGTATATATGACTAATAACGAAATGATTTTTTTTTCTTTTTATAAAAATAATAATGAAAATTAGAACTCACGGATTTAATTTTAGCTTTAAGTTTAAATAAAACCCAACGAATATAATAAGACCCTCTTCACATCCTAATTTTAGTATCATTATAGAATTTTAGAAGTGTGTGTTTTTTATAATGTGAATAGGATTGATTTGACCATTTTTAAAGTGGTGGGTGTAATTGAAATATCGAAGTTTAGAATTTAACAAATTAACAAATCGAGCATTTTCACCCCCAAAATTTTAGCATTCAGTTTACATAAAATAAAATCCAATGGATATGATATGACCATTTTCACATCGTAATTTTACTACCATTATAGAACATAGAAGTGAGTGTACATTATTTTTACAGGACACCAACACTTTTAAAATCTATTGAATAGGAATAGAGCATTTTGCACATACATGTACCTAGATTTCAACACCCAGTATTAAAACCTGCTAAACATGAAACGAATAAGTATTGTGTGAGATTTTATCGCAGTAACTTTTAATCTTTTTAAATTTTTAAAAATGTCCGAAATAGTTGTATTTCATCGGTAGACATAAATTGTATGGAGTACATTTTTATGAAAAAATATCTGTTTCGACAGCTTTTAAAAATAGATTTCTACAGTTGTATACTACGGTTCTAGAATTTTCTAAATACGAATCGACTGTTTGAACTACCAATGGTGTTTTTACCGATGCAAATATTTACAGGACAAATATTTCGATGAAACCGAACTTAGTTGAAGCTTCTAAGTTTGAATATTTAGAATCATTTCATATAATTTTTATATTCACATTGAACATAGTTAACAAAGTTGGAACTCACGGAGCGACAGCTTAATGTCCACACTCCAAATGAGTGATACACTCTCATTACATTATTAAAAATTAGATCTTATCTATAATGACGTCATTATGTTGACGTGTTGTCACTACACAATTATTCTTTCCAAATTATGCATTTTTTCTTTTTTTAATAACTTGCTATTAACCGTCTTATGCTATCCATTTTTTTTTCATATAAGCAGATATTCCATATACCTTGTAAATGTTAAGTTATAATTTAAAAAAAACATTAGAGGTGTATTTTACGTCTGAATTCGTCCAAGTGGAAATCCGACGATTGAAAATGCATGATTGGATCCTTACATTTCCATAGACACCACTAAAATGTGTGGATCTTATTTTGAAAAAGCTGCTCTCAGAAAGAATATGTATATGAATACATATTTTCCATAAATATACCCCCTCCCCCCACAATACACACAATATGCAAGCCAAAGACTCACCCAGAATACATTCCAAATCGGCTCTATAGCTTATCGTGCTTATCAGTGTAACAGATAGTGACCCAAAGTTCATGTTCGCAAAGCGAGATAATTGCAATGTTATTGTTTTAAGCAGATCCCATATTTAAATGAAAAATTTATCAAATTATACAATACATACAAGAGCTGGAAGATCTTAGCATTTCAATATTATAGAATAGTCACGAATGTTTTTTTTTCCCCATTTAAAATTATCAAATTTTAATGCAATTTGACAAAAATTGCACAATACTTAGTGTATGACTATCAAATAAGAGCTAGGTTTTATTGTTACAACAAAGTTTAAGATCATTAAACGACTATATATATATTTTTTTAAAGAAGAATAGTATATAACTTACTGTTTTTAAGGATAGGCGATTGTTAACATTGAATTTAAATGAAAGAGTGACCCTCTGAGACAAGTACAGTACATTGCAATAACATTAAAAAATATGAAAGATATACAATTAACACCCTAAAAGAAACATGTAATGAGTTTTGAATCTTAATACGAGACATTATTGACATGCACATACAAATGTCACAATTTTGTGGCTGTAGGTGCTCCATAAGACCCTTCTGCTCTTAATAAATGATCCCATTTGAATGTACATATTTAACAACACACAGAAAATGACAGGACCACAACAAAATTTTACACCTATTACAGAATAAGTCCCAACTTCGTAGATTTTTAAGAAACTACAGTCGAATTTTCACCGATTCTTAGAGATTGAAACACAACATTGTTTATGAATCTTCATACTTTAGAGAATGGAACATAACTTAGCATTTATTTTGAATGAATTCAGAATTTTGACATTGATTATAAATTTATGATTTAAACTCTGTAAAGTGTAAATATCTTTTGTTATGAAACTCACACTGTAGACAATTGATATGATTCGAATAAATCTATTTTTAATTTTTTATATTTTATTTTAAAAAGTGAGATTAGTAAACCTGTTACACTTGAATGCATAGATACATAACTCATAACCATATAACATTTCTTAAATGGAACATGCTAAAAAAAAAATTAGCTAATGAGTATAAATAAGGAATTCAATTTGAAAGATAAAAACCATTTAATGAATCTATTATTCATGAAATACACATTAACCATTATCAGTTGTACATTTAAACAAATAAGTTAAAATTATTTCCTTATCGCACTTTCATAGTCCTCTGATTTGAATGACTCGAAAAAATTTCTATCATAGCAGTAAAAGACTTCTTCACCACGCAACAAAACTTTCTTAGCAATGTTATTAATGTCAAGATTTAGAAGTACTTGTTCAGACACTCTGTCAAACATTTGTAATGGAGTGCTGTAAAGACATTCATGGTAACTTAAATCTTCAACTTGACCAACACAGCCAACACATTTGAAAAGTTTTCTTACATGACACATGACGTTGTCATGAATACAAGAGATTAATTGTTCGAATGCAAAATTTTTGTCACAAATAAGTGATGGTAGAAAGGTTATAGTGTTCTTTATTTTTAATATTTGAGCAGGAAGCCACTCTATAAATATACTTTCTCGAAGATGTATACTAATGTTGTTAACACTATTCTGTAAACATGCTATTTGATTTTTATCTAAGGTAATATGACACTGTGTTAGACAAAATTTTGAATCATATAATTGAATTATTTTCTGCAGATGCAATTTTCCGTTGTCATTGAAACAGAACAACTCATTGCGACTGACGAAAGAGGTATCTGCATATAGAATATTGAACGACCACAATTTTTGAGAAAATTCACTCCATGTAGCCGGTGACAGTGTAACACCTTCACGCGTAGGCTGTAATTCATTTCGATCGTTAGAGAGATATTTCCATATATACACTTTTAACTTCCCATGACGAAGTTTCAAATACACATACACATTAGAACCTAAATGCCAACGACGGAGTGCATCTTGCATAAAATCTGAAGAAGTAGATTCAGTCGAAACTGATTCTGCATTGGAAGATAACAGTCCGCTATGTGTTAGAGCACAAGAAAGCAGATCTTGAGTTGAGTTTTCAACCTCGGTGAGAACTTGTGAATTGACAACGGTAGATGTTTCTGCTGGGGTTTTGGAAGATATAAGATAGGTTTCTAACCAATCCACAGCAAATTTTTGTGAGGGCGAATTAATCACATCTGAGACAATGTCCACAGATTTTGTTTCTTCTAGGGCAGGAACAGTCAACTCCGCACTATTTACACTAGAAATTATTTGCTCGAGTGATGGCATACTTTGAATTTTAGGCATTCTTTTTAGATAGTAACATCCAACTACGACATTCACAGTATAAGATTTATTTTTAAAACACTAACATCTTAAAACATTATAATTTTGTCGCAGCTATGAACGAACCAAACCTATCCACACAACGCCCAAAGTTGAAATGACTTATCAAACAACTTCATAAGTATAATCACGTAACCTAAATCGAGTGTCGTGTGCAAACAGATCACATAAGATATGAAGTGATTAGAACTTATAATTTTTAATGAATCGTACAACATTAGATTGTGGTAAATACAATTGTTATCTACATGAGAAAATTTCTATATTATTTCATTCAGCTTCGAAATCATAGAGTGAAAATATGTACCAAACTTACTTAAAGTTCCGAATTTTAAATCACATTAACATTATATACTTACAAAAATTTTATATATATTTTTATAACTTTAGGTGATATGTATCACGCGGAATATACAAGAATAGCTACCAAAAACACGAAAATAACTAACAGTATGAGGCCTTCACAAGTCGACATCCAAACTAGAAATGAACGATAAACACACTAATTGCAACAATTAGAGTTTCGTCCAGAACAGAGCACCAGGCGCGAAGCGCCTTTAATCTCCAATCTCTAGGTGTGGTTCTTATCTTCATACTGTGACATTATTTCATTGGTCCATAGTTGGAGGTTCGAGGTTTTTGATTTACTGTTTTTATTATTTGTCCTAGCTCCTAGTGTGGCAGTTTGTTGCACATTAAGAGTTTAATCAGTTTGGGGGGTTGATGCAGATCTGAGGGTAACCTAGCATTTTAGCAGTTTAGGATTTTAAACATTTTGTAGAAAACCAAAGATCGCGAGTTTTCGTTAATATCAACTGATTAAGGTGGGACGTTCCTAGTACCGAATATCAAAGTTAAGTACCGAGCGGGGTCTCTTACGAGGTTTAGCCTTGCGATGATCATAGTCATGCAGATTAAATAATAGTTCATTTGGGACAGATGGCAGATTTTTGTAGAATTTAAGCGCTAGCTTTTTGATTTGGGCTCTAACAGTTTTTATTTTGAAGTCTTTCCTAATTACCGAGTTTCTTAAGTATCTAGGGGCTTTCCTTATAATCCTTAGGGTTTTGTTTTGTCTTGTCTCTAATAAGTCTATGGTAGTTTTACAGGCGTATCCCCATACGGGTGCTGCATACAGCATTCCCGGGCAGATGACCGATTTATAAATTAGGAGTTTATTTTGATAACTTAGATTTCCGTTTCCTATCATTGGGTATAAGGCTCCTATGGTTATATACGCTTTTTTGATTATGTTCGTTACGTGCAGTTTCCAAGTTAGGTGGGAGTCTATCGTTACACCTAGGTATTTAGTAGATTTTTCCGCGTTTAGGGCATGGTTGTTTATGTACAGAGGAGGCGGAGGTTTACGTTTTCTTGAGAAATAAATCCAATGACATTTATTGGGATTTAATTTTATTCGCCATTTTTCCAGCCATGTTTGGAGTATGTCTAAGTGTTGTTGTAGCTGTCTGTGCATTACTGAGACGTAAGGGTGTTTTGCAAGTATCGCGCTGTCGTCTGCATAGAGTGCCAGCTCCGTGTCTGGGGTCCTGGGAATGTCATTTCGATATATGTTAAAGAGTGTCGGGCCCAGGATGGATCCTTGCGGTACACTACTTTTAATGAGCTTGGGTGTAGATAAGTTATTTTTTACTCTGACTTGAAAGTGTCTGTTATTTAGGTATGAAATTAAAAGTTTGACAAGTGCGTCAGGGACTTTTAGAGTGATCAATTTGTAAGCTAATCCACAGTGCCACACTTTATCAAAGGCTTTTTGGATGTCAAGAAAAATCGCAGCTGTGGGTGTCTTATTATTAAAACCAGAAGAAATGTACTCTACCACTCTCAGCAATTGATGAGTGGTGGAGTGTTTTGGCCGAAATCCAAACTGCTCCGGAATGATAATGTCATTCTCACTAAGGTGCGTGTTCAGTCTCTTAAGAATTATTTTCTCAGTAATTTTACTAAGTGTCGGCAACAAACTGATTGGTCTGTAGTTGGCTGGAATTGAGGCATCCTCACCAGGTTTATGGATCGCTATAATTATCGCTTCCTTCCATTCTTTGGGGAAATAATTTAGTTCTAGTATTTTATTTATTAAGATGGTCAAGTAAAATATTATATTTAAGGGTAGGTTTTTTACCGCGATATTCCTGATTTTGTCGTGCCCTGGGTTTTTACGGTTTTTGATAATCTCTACTATTTCTTGCGGGGTGGCTGGGTTAATCTCAGCCGTGACCGGGGAGTTACTGAAATTGTTTAGAGTTTGCCTAACCATTCTTAGGGTGTCCTGACACATTAGATCGTGGTTTGGTTCAAATTGCTTTTCGTAATGCCTAGCAAGCGCCTCTGCCTTTTCTTCGTCTGAGTACGCAATATTAGCGCCATCTATTAGTGGCGGGAGTTTAATTTGAGGTTTTCTGAGTCTTTTAGCGAATTGCCAGAGCGATACGTCTTCCGAGCTAAGGGATTCAATTAACTCTTTATACTGTTGCTGCTTTTCTGCGACAATTTTATCCCTGACTTTCCACGTGAGTCTGTTAAGCTCCCTTTTGAGGGTAGGGTCTCTAGTAGCCTGCCATGTCTTACGCATTCTGTTCCTTTGCCTAACTAATTGTTTGACATGGTGGGAAAGTGTGGGCATTTTTGGTGACTCACGATGTGTTGTGGCAGATGCAATAGCTCTCCTGATTTCTGTTGTGAGTGTGTGCGTGGCAGAGTCAATATCCGCCGTGCTCATAATGTTGGGTACTGCTAAATGCGGCTCGAAAAGTGCTCTTTTTTTAATACGTTCCAGTTCACCCTCTCTTGTCCCAGAGAGGCTGGAAGGGGAGTGTTCAAATCGAATGTCACCAGTACCGGTAGATGATCCGAGTCGAATTCATCCAGGCGAGGAGTCCCAGGGTATCAATTGTGTGAGCGTATTCTATGTTTCTCGTTAGGACAAAGTCTATGAATGAGCCATTGGCACCTGAGAAGCAGGTTGGTCTCGACGGTGCAATGATGTCAGTGTTTGTTGTGTTTAGCAATCTATGTATCTGTGTACCGCGTGTGTTGGCTCTCCTGCTGCCCCACGCTCGGTGGTGTGCATTGAAGTCGCCCGCGAGTATTGTGTTTGGATATCGCGAGAAAAGCAGTTCCAGCTGCGCAGCTACATTTATACCACTCATGTTTTTGACATATATTGAAGTTAGGATAAATGGGTTTACATTATTTATTTTAATTTTTATACTAGTATTTTCTATACCTTGAAGATTTATGTTGTTTATTTCCTCGTGGGGAATATTACTTTTAATATATATTGCTGTTCCTCCATGGGGATTTCTAGCAGTTATATTTGAGCTAAGGGTATGATAGCTATTATAGTTTGCTATATTTAGTTTTTTGTTTTCTCTAACTTTAGTTTCCTGGATTAGCAGGGCATCTACATCATTTTCATTTACGTAGCTCCTAAGTTCATTTATTCTTGGAGATATGCCGTTCGCATTCCAAAATATTATTTTAAAACTTTCTTTTTGGGACCTATTCATGGCGGGTTTGTTTCTCACTGTTTTTATTAAATTCCGCGATTAATTTAAAAGCCTCAAAGACCATTTGCATTGGATCGCTCTTTTTTTGAATTAACTCAGCGAGCTGCATCAACAGATGTTTTATATCGTCTAGGTTGAACATACTGATAAATCCTCTGACGAGGTTGAGGATTTCATCCATCTTTTCATCATTGGATTTATCAGCAAGTTCAGTCTCAGCTTCCATTTCCTCAGTCTCAGCTACAATTTCCTCAGCCTCAACCGCGGTTTGATCTGTTTTGTGAGTATCCTTTTGGACCTCGGTAGTCTTTTGTTTTTTTTCAGCCGATTTGTCTAACTGCTGTGTTTGCGCGAGCTCTTCTCGGGCGCGTTTAGTTTTCTGCCATTCCTGAACCTTTTTTTCTAATCTTTGTTTTGCTTCTCTTGCCTCTTTGGCGGCTTTATCAATTGCTATCCTCTGATTTATGTCTTCATGAGCTATTCTCACTTCCTCCACAGTCATTTCTCTGGAGGTCGACGGTTTAGGGGTCTGCTCTTGCACCGATCTGGTAGGTGCTGAAGTTTGAGTTATTTTAACCTGTGGCACAGAGTGCGAGGAGTCCTGATAGGGTGTCTGAGGGTTTAGACCGAGGGCCTTTTGCCTCCAAGGGGGTATCTGATTTCTGGGGGGAGGGGGGCATACCCCGGTGCCTTTCCTCTGTTCCAGGGGTTCTTCGGGCATTGCCTGAAGTTCGCCGGGTGATCTCCATTGCAGTTAGCACACGTTGCCTTCTCTGTCCTTGGTCTTTGGCAGTCACGTGTGAAGTGTTCTTCAGCACACTTAAGGCACTTTGGTGGCATGCTGCAATTCTCAGAGGAATGATTGAATTGCTGGCACCGGTAGCAGATTTTGAAGCCCCGTGCTCTGAAGGCCTCTACCTTCACAGCCAAGTATCCTAATCTTGTCAGTCGGTATACCCTCTGCCAGTCTTCCGTAGGCCTAATGCTGACTAAGAAGATCGGCAGGGGCAATCTCGTTTTTGTGTTTCTCAGTTGAGAAACCCGGACTACATCTAATCCTTCGGATGTTAGAGTGATTTTTATTTCCTCAATGTTATAGTTTGTTGGTAGCCCCTTCAAAACTACCTTTTTGGGCCTTTCCGTCTTTAAGTTTAAACTGTGGAAGGGGATTTTCTCACTAGATAAATGGCGTTGTACAACCCTACAGGCGTCAGCGTCATTTGGAATCAATTTTAGCATGTCTCCTGTGAGCTTGCCAGATACTTTATTACCTGAGATTTCATTTAATTTTTTAAGGAGAGCCTGGTAATTGTCATTAAACTTGATGAAAAAAAATTCCGCTTTTGGGTCTTTTTTCTCAACCACTACACTATTTTGCCTGTCACTATTTTGAACCGTTTTTGGTTTTGGTGCACTTTTGAACACTATAGGTTGCGCGACAATTTCAGCATAACTCTTAGTTTTAACATTATCACTTACATCTTTATCAATTTTTTCACTACAATCCATGTTATCCTTGTCATTAGATTTTAAGTTTAATTCTCCATTCTGGTTTTTAGTAGGAGCATCCATAGTAGATTGCCCCTCTATCCTCCTCTTTTTATTTGGATTTTCAACAGGTTTAAGTTTATCTTCATCTTTAATTAAGCCTAGTTCTATCATTTTACATTTAATTACATCACTAGAATTACTTCCTTCACAGTTATAAATCTCATTTAAATTACTAGCATAAAACCTATCCAAATTCTGGACCAACAAAAAAGAATTTACAGAAAGAAACGAACCAAGAATCTTGGAGACTTGGTCCTCGTCCCGTCCGAGTAGTCCATTCGTCAGTAGCTCCCTGATGTGTAGCGTCAGAGTGTAGATTGCCAGTGCACAAAAGTTCACAGCGTTTTTCACTTCTTCCTTCCAAGCGGGCATCAATCCATCCTTGGGCAGAGTATCACAATATTCAATCATGGCATCCGTGAGAGGCCGCAGTCCATCTTCGTCTAGCTCACCAGCAAGTCCGCGAGTAGCTTCCGTATCGAATGCATCCAAATCCATGTCGTCAGCGTAGAAACGATCAAAGCAATAGCACTACCACGTGGGAAAAACACACGTGGCACTCCAAAGTTGAAAAAGCACGAATCCAAAATGGCGAGAAATCCGTACACAACAAAGCTGTAATTGCTTAGCCCGACGTGTTCTATCGTAACTAGATATAACACGCCAAACTTAAGCAAAGAAAGTCACCACAATCAAAAAGCAGCAGCTTCACAAAATCACAACCTCGTAGCTCGGAGTCTGAGCTCCGAATGAATGAATTAAGAAGTAATTAAAAATTTTTTAATTACTACCGATTTTAATTACTTCTTAATTTAAAAGGCTAAATGGCTATCTTGCGAACCTTGGACCAATGACGTCATCTTGTGAACTTTGGAGTGATGACGTCATTTTATGTGGAATCTTAGATAAGATAAGAACTGATAAGCTCTCATCTAATTGTTGCAATTAGTGTGTTTATCGTTCATTTCTAGTTTGGATGTCGACTTGTGAAGGCCTCATACTGTTAGTTATTTTCGTGTTTTTGGTAGCTATTCTTGTATATTCCGCGTGATACATATCACCTAAAGTTATAAAATATATATAAAATTTTTCTAAGTATATAATGTTAATGTGATTTAAAATTCGGAACTTTAAGTAAGTTTGGTACATATTTTCACTCTATGATTTCGAAGCTGAATGAAATAATATAGAAATTTTCTCATGTAGATAACAATTGTATTTACCACAATCCAATGTTGTACGATTCATTAAAAATTATAAGTTCTAATCACTTCATATCTTATGTGATCTGTTTGCACACGACACTCGATTTAGGTTACGTGATTATACTTATGAAGTTGTTTGATAAGTCATTTCAACTTTGGGCGTTGTGTGGATAGGTTTGGTTCGTTCATAGCTGCGACAAAATTATAATGTTTTAAGATGTTAGTGTTTTAAAAATAAATCTTACACTGTAAATGTCGTAGTTGGATGTTACTATCTAAAAAGAATGCCTAAAATTCAAAGTATGCCATCACTCGAGCAAATAATTTCTAGTGTAAATAGTGCGGAGTTGACTGTTCCTGCCCTAGAAGAAACAAAATCTGTGGACATTGTCTCAGATGTGATTAATTCACCCTCACAAAAATTTGCTGTGGATTGGTTAGAAACCTATCTTATGTCTTCCAAAACCCCAGCAGAAACATCTACCGTTGTCAATTCACAAGTTCTCACCGAGGTTGAAAACTCAACTCAAGATCTGCTTTCTTGTGCTCTAACACATAGCGGACTGTTATCTTCCAATGCAGAATCAGTTTCGACTGAATCTACTTCTTCAGATTTTATGCAAGATGCACTCCGTCGTTGGCATTTAGGTTCTAATGTGTATGTGTATTTGAAACTTCGTCATGGGAAGTTAAAAGTGTATATATGGAAATATCTCTCTAACGATCGAAATGAATTACAGCCTACGCGTGAAGGTGTTACACTGTCACCGGCTACATGGAGTGAATTTTCTCAAAAATTGTGGTCGTTCAATATTCTATATGCAGATACCTCTTTCGTCAGTCGCAATGAGTTGTTCTGCTTCAATGAGAACGGAAAATTGCATTTGCAGAAAATAATTCAATTATATGATTCAAAATTTTGTCTAACACAGTGTCATATTACCTTAGATAAAAATCAAATAGCATGTTTACAGAATAGTGTTAACAACATTAGTATACATCTTCGAGAAAGTATATTTATAGAGTGGCTTCCTGCTCAAATATTAAAAATAAAGAACACTATAACCTTTCTACCATCACTTATTTGTGACAAAAATTTTGCATTTGAACAATTAATCTCTTGTATTCATGACAACATCATGTGTCATGTAAGAAAACTTTTCAAATGTGTTGGTCAAGTTGAAGATTTAAGTTACCATGAATGTCTTTACAGCACTCCATTACAAATGTATGACAGAGTGTCTGAACAAGTACTTCTAAATCTTGACATTAATAACATTGCTAAGAAAGTTTTGTTGCGTGGTGAAGAAGTTTTTTACTGCTATGATAGAAATTTTTTCGAGTCATTCAAATCAGAGGACTATGAAAGTGCGATAATGAAATTATTTTAACTTATTTGTTTAAATGTACAACTGATAATGGTTAATGTGTATTTCATGAATAATAGATTCATTAAATGGTTTTTATCTTTCAAATTGAATTCCTTATTTATACTCATTAGCTAATTTTTTTTTTTTTTAGCATGTTCCATTTAAGAAATGTTATATGGTTATGAGTTATGTATCTATGCATTCAAGTGTAACAGGTTTAGTAATCTCACTTTTAAAATAAAATATAAAAAATTAAAAATAGATTTATTCGAATCATATCAAATGTCTACAGTGTGAGTTTCATAACAAAAGATATTTACACTTTACAGAGTTTAAATCATAAATTTATAATCAATGTCAAAATTCTGAATTCATTCAAAATAAATGCTAAGTTATGTTCCATTCTCTAAAGTATGAAGATTCATAAACAATGTTGTGTTTCAATCTCTAAGAATCGGTGAAAATTCGACTGTAGTTTCTTAAAAATCTACGAAGTTGGGACTTATTCTGTAATAAGTGTAAAATTTTGTTGTGGTCCTGTCATTTTCTGTGTGTTGTTAAATATGTACATTCAAATGGGATCATTTATTAAGAGCAGAAGGGTCTTATGGAGCACATACAGCCACAAAATTGTGACATTTGTATGTGCATGTCAATAATGTCTCGTATTAAGATATCAAAATTCATTACATGTTTCTTTTAGGGTGTTAACTGTATATCTTTCATATTTTTTAATGTTATTGCAATGTACTGTACTTGTCTCAGAGGGTCACTCTTTCATTTAAATTCAATGTTAACAATCGCCTATCCTTAAAAACAGTAAGTTATATACTATTCTTCTTTAAAAAAATATATATATAGTCGTTTAATGATCTTAAACTTTGTTGTAACAATAAAACCTAGCTCTTATTTGATAGTCATACACTAAGTATTGTGCAATTTTTGTCAAATTGCATTAAAATTTGATAATTTTAAATGGGGAAAAAAAAACATTCGTGACTATTCTATAATATTGAAATGCTAAGATCTTCCAGCTCTTGTATGTATTGTATAATTTGATAAATTTTTCATTTAAATATGGGATCTGCTTAAAACAATAACATTGCAATTATCTCGCTTTGCGAACATGAACTTTGGGTCACTATCTGTTACACTGATAAGCACGATAAGCTATAGAGCCGATTTGGAATGTATTCTGGGTGAGTCTTTGGCTTGCATATTGTGTGTATTGTGGGGGGAGGGGGTATATTTATGGAAACTATGTATTCATATACATATTCTTTCTGAGAGCAGCTTTTTCAAAATAAGATCCACACATTTTAGTGGTGTCTATGGAAATGTAAGGACCCAATCATGCATTTGCAATCGTCGGATTTCCACTTGGACGAATTCAGACGTAAAATACACCTCTAATGTTTTTTTTAAATTATAACTTAACATTTACAAGGTATATGGAATATCTGCTTAAATGAAAAAAAAATGGATAGCATAAGACGGTTAATAGCAAGTTATTAAAAAAAAGAAAAAATGCATAATTTGGTAAGAATAATTGTGTAGTGACAACACGTCAACATAATGACGTCATTATAGATAAGATCTAATTTTTAATAATGTAATGAGAGTGTATCACTCATTTGGAGTGTGGACATTAAGCTGTCGCTCCGTGAGTTCCAACTTTGTTAACTATGTTCAATGTGAATATAAAAATTATATGAAATGATTCTAAATATTCAAACTTAGAAGCTTCAACTAAGTTCGGTTTCATCGAAATATTTGTCCTGTAAATATTTGCATCGGTAAAAACACCATTGGTAGTTCAAACAGTCGATTCGTATTTAGAAAATTCTAGAACCGTAGTATACAACTGTAGAAATCTATTTTTAAAAGCTGTCGATACAGATATTTTTTTCATAAAAATGTACTCCATACAATTTATGTCTACCGATGAAATACAACTATTTCGGACATTTTTAAAAATTTAAAAAGATTAAAAGTTAGTGCGATAAAATCTCACACAATACTTATTCGTTTCATGTTTAGCAGGTTTTAATACTGGGTGTTGAAATCTAGGTACTGTCCTACCGCCACGAGAAAGTCTCTGAACAGGGTTGCCGCAAGTAGACGAGTCGAAGAAAGGAGGGAGAAGGGTTTAAAATCGACTGCAACATTTGGCAAATCAAGCGCACTTCGTTAAGCGAAGAATCCGTTTCGTTTATTATGATGTACTAAAAGAAAATAGTAGATGTTTTTTATCCGACAGTTAAACAAAATTTTCGTATTAAATGACATTACATTATAAATTAAGTTAAAAATTTCTCGTCATTTAAACTCAGAAAATAATTTGTTATTATAGGCGACAGCGGTTACGGGAAGCCGTCAATCTATTAGAACAAAGTAGTTTTAGATATTTTCTTTTAGGTTCGGGCGATTTTGGGAGAAAAAAGCTTACAATTTAAAGCTAGAATTTATATCATTTTGTTTAAAACTAAATTTCGAATTAAATGAAAATTATTACAGTTTTCAATCAGCAAGTTACACAATTATTAGCCAGCAAAAAGGAAAAAATAAATGATAAATAAGCAAAATTATGACTTAGATATTATGATTTTGATTTATATATAGCAAAATATTCATTCTTTTCATATTTTTCAATCAATTATAAAATATTCATTCACATTCATTGGAATAACTATTATCTACTATGTCCGAATCACTTGAAATGTTTTTACTTGAAGAAGAGTCTGACTCGCTATCCGACAGATTTATCATTAATTTCTTCACAATATCTTCTATCAGTCCATCTTTCTTCCAATAAATATTCTCTATTTTTGCAATGTGTTGTGTTTTTTCCATTCATTTTGTGTTACTTTTAAAATAGCTTCTTTAAGCAATAATTATAAATTGTTCAAATAGATAAAATACTTATTTCAGTTTCATTAAGCGATTTCCCCTCACATTTTATCGTTTTAACTGATGACGCTGAAATCTCTGTCGCTTCCGCAGTTCTCTTCAATGCATGTGAAATTGGTATTTTTAGAAAATTTGCGGTTTTTCCTCTTCAAAAAATGCCGTAACATTGTGGACTATTGCACATGCTTGCGAATGCAAAATCTTTCCACTTTTAAATGTAGTCATTTTTCAACTAGACAAAATTCACAAAGTGTGCAACACAATACAAGTTACTTGACAGCTTTAAAAATCACAGAATGCAAGCGTTTAGCATTGAGCCCAGTACAAAGCGAAATGCGATTTTCGTTGGTTCTATCTGCGCCAAATCGAAAGAAGCGCTTTCCGTCACACCTAAAATGCAGTGGAATAACCTGTTTCCATAGCGACCGCCACTAAACCGTCTGCTGTCTGGGGACTTTCTCGTGGCGGTAGGACAGTACATGTATGTGCAAAATGGTCTATTCCTATTCAATAGATTTTAAAAGTGTTGGTGTCCTGTAAAAATAATGTACACTCACTTCTATGTTCTATAATGGTAGTAAAATTACGATGTGAAAATGGTCATATCATATCCATTGGGTTTTATTTTATGTAAACTGAATGCTAAAATTTTGGGGGTGAAAATGCTCGATTTGTTAGTTTGTTAAATTCTAAACTTCGATATTTCAATTACACCCACCACTTTAAAAATGGTCAAATCAATCCTATTCACATTATAAAAAACACACACTTCTAAAATTCTATAATGATACTAAAATTAGGATGTGAAAAGGGTCTTATTATATTCGTTGGGTTTTATTTAAACTTAAAGCTAAAATTTTTGGGGTGTATCTGTGAAAATTCGTTAGGTTGTTAAATTCTAAACTTCGATATTTCAATTACATCCACCACTTTAAAAATGGTCAAATCATATTCAATGCACAATATCATTAAAATGATGTATTTCAGATTACGTGTAGCAAATCAGATCCTTGAAGTATCCAGTTACTAGAAATATACTATAAATATATATTAAAAAAAAAAAAAAAAAAAAAAAATAGGTGGCAGCACCTCATAATGCTGACGTCATTATAGATAAGATCTATTTTTTAATAGCGTAATGAGTGCATATGTCTCATTTGCAGCGTGGACGTGAAGCTGCGAAGATGTCGTTCCGTGAGTTCTAATTTTCATTATTATTTTTATAAAAAGAAAAAAAAATCATTTCGTTATTAGTCATTTATACTGTTAGATTTACTTTTAAACACATTGCTATATATCACTTAGAATGGTCGAATCCTGTTCATGAAACGTAATTTCAGCTAAGTATTACATTCATGTTTTTAAGTGCGCACTTAGAATGGTCGAATCCTGTTCACATAATTTTAATGATGTATAATGCGCTATTTTAAAACTTAGTAAATATATTGTGTATAAATTTGTTTTTATGTGTACAAGAGGGTTGAATCTTGTTCACTTAACACAATTTTAGTTAAGTATAGTGTGTTTAAATTTGTTTTTAAACATTCGAAATCATATTGATAGTTAGATTTATTTTTAAAAAATCAAACTGCTATAAATCACTTAATACAATGTTAGCTAAGTATAATGCGTTATTTTAAAGCTTGCCAAATATACTGTCATTAAATTTTAAGTGTTAAAAGGGTAGAATGCTATTCACTTAACACAATTTTGAAAATGCCTAACTATACTTGAGTGTATTCCATTCCTTTAAAAAAAAAAAATCATAGTGTCCACTGAATACAATTTTTGTGTCCACTGAACACAATTTTTGTGTTCATTGGAAATCCGTATTCAATTTGTTTTAAAAATCATATGCTAAAAATCGCAATACAAAATCACCAATTTTATATTCAGTCCGTAACATTCTGTTTTAAAACGCGTCCTTTATAAAATGCATCGCTATTCACCGAGCGATTCGAAGGAACCTCGAAACATATTCTATCTTCTGCTTCCTCTGATAAGGTACGGTTCGAAGATAACTTTCTGTGGAGCAAGGCGCTGTAGCGCAGTCAGTAGAACGACAGTTTTGTAATCGGTTGGTTCCAAGTTCGAATCCAGCTCCTGACAAGTGAGACATTAAATTCTTTTGAAAAAAAAATGCCGATAGATGGCAGCACTTCATCAAAATTCGCCAGAGGGCGCTTTAACTACGTCACGCTGATAAGATCGTTCACTTTGTTCCCAGACAGCAGAGAGGGAGGACGTGTGCTCAGAGCTCTTGTCAAAGGTCACTTCTAAGGTTATCAATCGCTGATTGCGACACGTCATTTCCAGATTGTCTGATTGCGACATCCCTCGAAACCACTTCCTCAGGTCAAAGGTCAGTCAGCGATTGCGACATTCCCTCTCAAGACAATTCACTCCGAGGGTATCAGGCCTCTTTCGCAATACTAGGAAAGAGGCCTCCACAGTTGGTCTCAAGACCCTCTGAGAGGCATCCTCCCAAAAGAGGGAGGGGGGTCTCAAGAGAGGCATCCTCTCCAAAGAGGGACCCTCCTCCAGGCGCTGAGAGGGATCGTGAAGCATGTTTCCAATCACTGTAACCCCCACAGCAGAATGTTCCAGTACACATCTGTTTAGGACAAAACAACATGCAAACGAAGCAGAACACTTCACCTTTGGATGGTGAATAGAGAAGCCAATCACGCTTAGTTTCTTCTCCATTTGGGAGTTTACGGTAAAAGAACGAAAGAAGAAATTTACGTGTTCTCATAACTTTTTTGTCTGCTTCAGTGCACGTTCTTGCACTCATATGCAAGTTAAAAATGTAACATATCAACAATTAAAATAATAACAAAAACCTTTGCTAGCCCATACAGGTCTATGTGCCCCTATAGGCCATTAGCAGTGGCGTAGATAAATTTTATTTCTGGGGGCCTACTCACCTTCAGCCTTAAAGCATAAGCTAGGTACTAAACTTTCGGAATTGTTATGATGCTTGTGTGACAGTGTAAACGAAGTAAGTCATATATGCCTTGTATACTCGACCAGTGTTGCCAGATTTTCAGAGTTTCTTTTCCCATTTCAGAGAAGAAAATTTCCTTTTAAAGTTAAAATTTCTACGATACTGTGACTCCACTCCGCCACCTGTAGGACTTACTTTGAATCATAAATTAATGTGCAGTTGCCGTCACTTTCTTTCGTTAGGTCTGACTCTGGCAGCTTACCAGACCAAAAGAAGAAAAGGAGTTTTCAAATTTAGTGTTTCTTTATTAAAACTCGTTGCTAACTGACATCTTTTATTCCCACTATTTGTGTTATTTACTAAATTTTTTTCTACACTTTACAGTTAATAAAGTGTGTTTCGAAAGTTAATTCTGAAAAATGTATAAATTTTTATTTTGGAAGAAAAGCTAGACGTTTATACCGTCGAAATTTAATTTATAAAATATTATATTTATATTATATATTTAATTTATATATAATATAAATTTCATGCCACTTGGGGGCCCCGGGCCATGGCCCGGTTGGCCCCGTGGTTAATCCGGCACTGGCCAATAGTCATATATCTGCTGTAAGAATAACTTATTTCTCCGTCCAAAACGCTTGGCGACGAATTTGGTGGAATGTCGCCAACTTGGCGACTTTTTTAAATGTTGCTAAATTAACAAAACCTCCGCCAAATGGATAAAAATGACACTAAATCAATGAAAATGACGACTCACTGATAAAAATTCAATCTTAGAATAAATACAAATATCTACTATAAAAATAATCTATTTTTTTCTTTACTGTAAAAGTAGTAAATTCATTGCATTATAAAAGGAAAATCATGTGGTGTCCACATCAGATTTTTTAAAATTTATGTTCTGTTACATGAAAGTGAAGATCGATATCGTACCGATCTTTCGGAATCAATAAAATGCCATAAAACTAATGATGATACGATAACAAAGTATTGTATTAAAATTTATCTAAAGCGCAATTTCTATGAACAAGTTCATCATACTAAATGAATAGTTATTTTCACATGATCTCGATCAATGGTCTACAAATTATATAAATATGATAGCTATTAAAATTTAAATTATGTATATGTTGTACCGCGTACGCCTCCTACTTAAAGCACTTATCAAAAATGATGAAATATCTATTAGTACAGCGTGTAAAAATGGGGGAACTGTAGCTCAGTGTAGAGAGCATGGCAAAGTTGCTGCGTCCCAGCATGTCACAAAACATATCGGTGATTATGGGAAGTAGAATAGGAATGTGGATTGCACTCATTCTCGGCAGCAAATGGAATAAATTATGATCGTCTCGTAGGGGGGAAACTGCGGGAGAGTCGAAACAGTATCGTAGCATTTGTTGACAGATTTTACTCACTCCACAGGTGGAATTGTTTAAGGAGAATAGCCATCCTACGCTATCACACACAGGGCCGTCTTAACGCATGGGCACTCTGGGCAGTCGCCAGGGGCCCCCACGATTTAGGGGCCTCCAAATTAAAAAAAGGTTAGGGGCTATAAAAAAATCGAATATTTTTTTTTGTCTTAAAATCTTTTTTTTTTTTTTTTTTTAATTTCGGGTGGCCCCATCGGATTTCTAGAGGCCAGTAAATTAAAATAAAAATCTTGTTTTTGAAAATAGACTGCTTTGAAATTTTGAAAGATTAGTATAACAAACTCAAGAAATGAGAAACATGTTTTTAATTTCTGATACTCGTCAGCGTATTTCCTGGGCCGCAATGACCTCATAGCGTCACAGGCTAGACATATGTGAACAGCGTCGTTTTGTTTTGCTTTGCTTTTGAGAATCTTGCGATAGAGAGACACGTTTTCTGTACGTCTGTTCGTTAAATTCAAGTAAGTTTGGAAAATCATTTTCAAATTTCTCCCAAATAATTAAATTTGATTTTTACTTGAAACGTGATTTTTAATATCACTATTTACTAAGTTAGAATGATCTTAAAATTATGCATTTTAAAGTCAAGAGTTTTTCAATTCAAATCTAGGTAGGCTTAACTGTATCACTTGTCGCGTATAAAAATCTGTGTTCTTTATTATTAATTTATAATATTTTAGGTGCGACATATAGTAATATAAACAGAATTAAAATAAACATGGTTGTAGTCTAGTAATTAAAATAAACATAAGTTTGAGATAGTTCTCAAACGTTCCTATTAAGAATACTATTGATTCTTTTCCGAAACTGTATGCGTATGTACCATAATGTATTGAAGGATAAGGAATATTTTTGCTCAGAATTTAGAATTTTAATGATTTTTAATTGATACTGGTTTGTTCATTGTCACGGTTTTTGCACGATCGCTTTTCAAGTGGTTATCACTTTTTCTTTTTCTAAATTCAATACTTTATTATGATATATCTACATCTGTAAAACTGAGGAATTTGTGCAGTTGCAACTTTTTCTCAAAATAGCCCTTGCAGTTTAGTCCTTATATATGTAATATTGTGGGCTCAAGCAGAAAGATAATGAACTTGTTTCGCATGAACAGGAATTAATTTCTACAGATAGGTCTACTAGAGCTCTCATGGCTTTCCAAAACTTTTTCTTCTTCTTTGTATCTTACAATTTGTCTGGATATTTGAATTATTTAATTATTAGAGATTAAATTATTATGTACTAGCCGCCTTCGGCGACCAGCCTGTTCGCTACCCTTGAAAATTCTGACCGTGGCAAACTCGCTGGCGCCATAACCCCGTAGAGTTACCCAGACCAACCGACCTACCAGAAAGGTTTAAAGTAACTATTTGGACGGCCAGGAAGTGCCACCCAATTTAGACCGGAACCAAGTGGGGGAGGCATCCACAGGGACCGTACCCGCTTTCCCCTACCACCAACTTCTCAGAAAGACTTACGGACCCACATTTTTAATGTGATGTGATCGTACTCCGCGTGAACACGGCGGCAGTTTTGACAGTGGCGGGAATCGAACCCGGGCCTACCGTGTGCAATTCCCGCGCGTTAACCACTAAGCTACCGCGCCCTCAACCCCGTGGAGTTAACAACGTTTGTTTTAGTTTAATGACGTTAAAACCATAATTCAATCATTTACATTTTTTAATGACCATATGCTAAGCTCTTAATTCCATCATTTAAAATATAGCGTAATTTTCTAATAAATATAATAATTTCATATAAATATAATAATTTTACTCTGTATACTGTTACCACCACCCGATGTATACAATACATCACCGTAATTCAATCCACCATAATTCAATCATTTAAATTTTATAATGGCCATATGCTAAAATATAACGTAATTATCTAACCCGATACACAATCTCCAAATAAAACGTAATTTTCTAACCCGATCCACAATCTCCATCACTTTCTTTTTATTTATTTTTTTTCCCATGGAAACATCGTGCGTCTGCGCGCGTAGTGCGTTGTGGGTAAAAAACTTCAATAGCGGTTTTCGCTGAGAAATTGAAATTCTTAAAATCCGGACCCTGCGGCTACTTTTCATTATTTCTTGATCAGATTGGGCTTGTAAGAAAGCCTGATGTTTCAGCTTTCTAAAAATGTAAATTATTAGTCGACATTGCCGGTACTTTTTCCGATACGAGGATTTAAATACGAAAATTAGTTTTTTTGAGCCGAAAGTGACTTTTGTTTTAAAATATTTAAAAAATATTAGAATTTGTCCCTGAGATTTGAAATTGGTATATTTTTACTCGCAATTGTCTGCTCTTTCCGGTCGTGTGATTTGTTTTCTTTTCTATGACGCCTGGATGTTGGATAAAAAGGGGGGGGACCGGTTGAAATCGCATAAAACATTAAATAACAACAACAACAACAAAAATAATTCAAATTTTAAAAATTGGTTTTGACGTGTCACCTTCTTCTTCACACAGACAGGGTACAGAGTACATACCTGCGAGCCCTGCTAACCAGCTTGGGTTTATAGCATTCAGTGGGACATCGAGGCGCAACCACTTCATCTCTTTTCCAGCAAAGCCGCAACCTCGGTCGCGAAACACGGCGGAATCATTCACCGGGCAGGGGCCGAAGGCACCTGCCGGGCCCGACTCCGGTCACCGGCCAGACCTGGGCTCAGGGCATAAATAGCCACAGTCCCGTGATCCGGCCACCTGGAAGAGTCCGGGGACTGCCTCGTCACTTCCGCGATTACATCCGTGAGTCATCAGCAGCGAGGTTGAGATACCCCCGGATTAATTTACCCCCCAGTTTGGAGGATCAAGGCTACAGAGCCAACATCCGAAACCACCATCTTGGGTGGCCCGCCCCGGGGGGATTCACACAGACAGGGTCTTCAACACAGACATTGCCTTTTATTATATAGAAGATGATTTGGTGGTTAGTTTGAAATTAGGATGCATATATAGTTATTTGAGCTTGATGAAGTGAATATTTCTAATTTTCCCAGGTGGCTAAGTTTTTGAACAGAAATGAAGCGTACTTTCATGAGTGGAGCACAGAAGAGAAAAAAGGCTGTAGTGGAGAAGGAGAAAACGAGAAAGCTTCCGAAGTTAACATCGTGGCTGAATCCAGGTGCCACGTCAGCACCAGCAGCTACTAATATTACTCCTCCAAATGCAGAATTGCCGTCTACATCTTCTGCGTCAGAACACTTAGTTCCAAACATATTACTACCTGTTGCTGGGGACATTCTGCAAGAAGAAATACAAAAATCTGGAACTATAAAGGGTCTTGAAACTAACGTCACAGATCCCGGGCTATGGAACATTAAGGATACTAATACAGTGGAATACTGGATTCGTAGTGGGCCGACGTTATGTCAGAATCATGACTGCAACCCTTCAAACTCAGGTAGAGTGTATGACGGAGCCAGAAAAGAGACAAGGTATTTATCAAAGAATGTGTTCAAACGTGAACTGCGGAATGGCGAGTGTATTAAACGCGAATGGTTACTGTATTCACCATCGCAAGGTTGTTTGTACTGTTTTGCATGTCGCTTATTGTCCAATAAAGAATGTCCCTTTGTTTCATCAGGATTCAATGACTGGAAACATAACAATCTTATTGTAGAACATGAAAATGGAGCAGAACATATGAAGTGCATGGCGGCATATTTTATTCGGCATAAAGAAACTGGATGTGTAGATTCTTTGTTGATTAAACATCATCGCTCAGAGCAGGAGTACTGGCGTAAAGTGTTGACACGTGTGATTTCTGTCATTCGCTTTCTTGCCTCCAGAGGTTTGGCATTTCGTGGGGATAACCAAACTATTGGGTCGCCAAAAAACGGAAACTTTTTAGGTATTCTAGAGCTGTTGAGTGAATTTGACCCTTTTTTGGAAGAGCATCTCAAACTGTACGGAAATGCTGGAAAGGGGAACCCATCATATCTATCAGCAAATATATGCGAGGAATTTAGTCAATTAATGGGGCAATGTGTTCTTTCTACTATTCTAGAAGAAATAAAAACGTCAAAGTATTATTCAATAAGTGTAGATTCTACTCCAGACATCTCACATCTTGATCAGCTGACATTTACTATCCGGTACATTCGAGGATATGAGTCTATGGAGCGTTTCATTCAGTTCATTCCCATCTTTTCTCATGGAGCAAAGAATCTAGCAGACACTGTTGTGCATTTTCTGAACGAGAACAAAATTCCAATATCAAACCTACGTGGCCAGTCATATGACAATGCTTCCAATATGTCTGGACGCTATACAGGATTGCAGGCACGAATCCGTGAACTGAACGAGTTCGCCATTTATGTTCCCTGTGCTGGACACAGCCAAGGCCACCTAGAATAAGAGGCCCGGACATTGACAACTCAACCGCAGCAACGGAGGGAACGTATCTCCCGTGCGCAACACGTACGGGATCTGACACAGATGAATTTCTACAGTAATAAATAAGACTAATATGAAAAAATATATCTCTAAACTAACAAGTAAATTAGAATAAATTTCAAACTGTGATTCTAAAATAAAAAATGATCTACATTGAGAACAAATATTTTTTCACTCTCTTCTGTAAACATTTATGTTAAAGTTATATTAATATAATAAACAACTATATTAATATTTATATAATATTTAAAATGTATCAAAAAACAAAACTTATAAACCTTAGAAATTCAAATAATATTTTATAACTATAAATTAGAAAAAAAGTAATTACATATTATTCACTATAATGGGAGAAACTGCTAACACTTACCTATGACTTTAAAATACATATTTTATTAGCTAACATGCATATATATATATATATATATATATATATCCAGATTTAGCATTTAGTTTTCAAATATAAGCAACATGAAACGCAGTGAAATAGTTATGAATATAAATTTCTAAATTTAACTTTTCTATTTTGTGACAGTAACTTTTGCAACATTATTACTTTTACAATAATACTATATTTCAAAAACTCTTGATACCTACCTATTTAACTTGAACAACATTTTATACTGTAAATCTAGATTTCATAAAAAATGCGACGAAACATGCCTGTTTAAAAAATCTGAAAATTCGTCATTTAAAATTCAAGCAAATTTGTGCATAATTTTCTGTCGGACTTTAGATAGGAAAATAACTTAGTAGAAATTTATTAATAATTTTAACGTTCTGACTAAATATAAAGCTTCTTAATTTAGTAATGACAATCATCACAATAGTTACACCTCAGTATGCATGCTATATGCTAGTACACACCATTTATTGATTTATATCTTCATGAAATTTAAATCATTTTTCCCTTCTTGAAATGTAAATTACCTTAACTTGTAATGGCATGTAGTATATGTGCAAATTTTAATTATCCATAAGTTAGGTTACCACACTAAGTAGAAAATCGTTGTCTTTCTACATGTAATGAAACTATTTAAATTATTAAATCCATCAAAAAATGTAACAGCATTTTTTCAAATAAGGAAGTAAAATACAAAAACAGGGTTTTATGAGTTGTAAAAACATTTTATCTTACAAACCTAATTAAGTGATATCAAATTTATATTAAAATGCATTATACTGTATATGTAGCAATAAATAGCTAGATTTGTATTTTGTCTGAAAGAAGTATATTCAAAATTAACTCAAATTTTCTGAGTATCTGAGTACCATGTATGTGTGTATGTTTTAACTAGTACACACCATTAATATTGTGTTGAAATGTGAAATTATTTATTATTCTTGTTGAAATGTGAAGTTATTAAATTTTTCTTGAAGCAAGTAAATAAAATACAAAAAAGAAGAGTTTTTTTATGAGCATATAAAAACTTTATTACAACAAATTTATAAATCCAAGTAGTTGGAGTTAACAAAGTTACATAAAAATAAAATGTATCTGCCGCAGAAGCTAGATCCATATTTTGTCTGAAAAGTACCTGCATATCATATGTCACACTCAAACAAAAGTTACCCCCCCCCCCATATATATATATACTGAATACCAACCTGATATATATTAAATGATGAACATAAAGTATGGATTACAAATAAATACTTCTGATTTTACAGTAAAAGCATTTATATTAAATCCAAAAAAATTTGACATTTGCATTCCCCCCCCCCCAATTGAGTTCTGAAAAACAATTTTACTCTACTGATTAGGACATTTTCATTAGATACAAAAACTTTAATCAGTTAAATCTAAATGACACATTAAATACTTTGATTACTACACATATTTAATAACTTTGAAACTTACTACACATATTTAATATTTTTTTCAGGAACAGTATACTGTAAGCATTTACCTACGTGCAATGATACACAAGTTTTATAAGCATGTCGAGTTTCGCTGCACTTTCCTTTGGAAGAACATACTCCACCTAGTCTGGGATTCCCCCCCCCCCCCCCCCAAGTAACATCAAAACATCTAAATAAGCTTCAATAAACTTTATTTACACATACTCTGAGATCCCCCCCCTCCCAAGTAAAATCAAAACATCTAAATAAGCTTGAATAAACTTTATTTACACAGCATGTGTTGAAATGAAACTTACTGCATATATTTAATAATTTTTTCGGGAACGGTGTAGTGTAAAGCATTTACCTATGTGCAACGGTACTCAAGTTTTACAAACATATCGAGTTTCACTGCATTTTCCTTTGGACGAGCATATCTGGGATTCCGCCCCCCCGCAGGTAACATCAAAACATCTAAATAAGCTTTAATAAATTTTATTTACACATACTCCGGGATCCCCCCCCCCCCACAAGTAAAATCAAAACATCTAAATAAGCTTCAATAAACTTTATTTACACATATTCTGAGATTCCCCCCCCCCCACACCAATATATTTGACATGCATTATTTCAACCCATCTAACAATTCAGTCAAATTCAATTAATATTATGTTATAACTAATAAACACAGCACAAAAGTAATTATTTTTAACAAAAGCCTGACAATTCAACAATAAATACAAACATCAATATGAAAATTTAAGTGTGAATGCATTATGCAATGATCACAGATATCCCCCCCCCCCCATGCTTTATTTCTTAAACAATTATACAAAGGCATATTGCATATATTTCATTTGTAATACAGTTTCTATGTTCTATGATTTATCAAGGCTATTTCGATAATTCTATGATTTATTATGGCTATTTCGATAATTCTATGATTTAGCAAGGCTGCAATTTGATTCATTGATACTTTAGATTAACTTAAAATAACATATCATGATGTAAGAAGTAATTTGTAACAGATTTTGTCTTTCTAAAGTCTAAAAAATGTACGATTAACGATCTCAATAAAAAAAGCAAATATTTACTTCACAAAAGTCTGTAATAAAATTATGCTTAAAATGCAAGGTTCAGTGATGAATAACAAGTCATTCAGGCAATAGTAAACATGAATTAAGAGTACTTTTCTCAAGATATAAGACTATTCGTACAGATATAGCAGCATTCGGCGCTGCACGTGCTATGTGTTACAAAAATGTTAAAATTGCATGCATAAAATAAGACAAAATAAAAAATAACTCACCATTTATGAAGTCCTGTTTGCAGTAGACACTATAATCCAAGTGGGCACGTATTTAAATTATTTTTTTTATTTAAAAGTGCGAATTTTTGAAAGTCATTCCTGTAACTTCAATACACTTTCGTACACTCGCAGTGATTGCATATCCCTCCGCGGCTGACGTCACGTATCCCATGATTCCTAGATGTCCGAGCCTTGTTTTAGATAGCCTTGACACAGCCTGAATTTGGTGGGAGTAACAGCGGTAGAGTGTTGTCTACAAACTGTAAAATTCTTTGACTTTGTTCAGCGTCTATATTCCTTTTTCTAGGGTTCTACACATCGGTGGAATATTCTAACATCATATTTAGGAAAAAATCATGTTGTGATCAAATGTCTGTCCGATACGAGATGGTCATCACATTTTGATGCTGCCCATGCTCTATATGGGGGTTTCGAGAAAATCAAAAATGCACTAGATTCTCTATCAGCTGATACTGACCAGAAAGCGAACACAAGGCGGGAGGCAGAAGGATTAAGCAAGAAAATGGAGAAATTAGAAACGATATTTTTGACAATTTTATGGAATGACATTCTGGAAAGAGTGAACAAAACAAGTAAAGTCTTGCAGTCAAAAGATGCGAACATACTTGTGGCCATAAATCTTCTTGAGTCTCTGAAAACGTATCTTCAAGATATTAGAGGCAAGTTTAGTGAATATGAATTGAAGGCCAAGAATAGGTGTCCAGAATCGGATTATAGCGATGTGAAAAAGCGAGAAAGAAAGCGAAGTGTGCGTCTTACTGTATATGATGGACCAGAAGAAGAGATATATCTACACAAAAGTGAAAAGTTTAAAGTGGAAACATTCCTTCCTGTTTTGGATTCTCTGAGCTCTGAATTAACAAAACGTGCAGAAGCTTATTCTTCGATTGGAAATCTGTTTTCCTTTTTCAGTCAATTGAAAACAATTACTTCCAATGAATTAAGCAAAAGGTGTGAATATCTAGCTAATGTGTATCACCAAGACCTTGATTATCGAGATCTTCTAAATGAGTGCGTACATCTCAAGCACTACATAGTTCTTGATAAAAAGTGTGAAACTCTCCCTGCCTTATACAGAAAAATAATTTCCGACAACTTGAAATCTGTGTTTCCAAATGTCGAAATTGCACTCAGATTGTTTATGTGTATGATGGTAACTAACTGCACAGGAGAACGTTCTTTCTCAAGATTAAAACTTATAAAGAATCAGCTTCGTAACGCAATGGGGCAGCAGCGTTTAAACTGGCTTTCTCTCATGTGCATGGAAAATGATATCCTGAACACCATTGACTTCATACCAATTATAAATCAATTCATTGAAAAGAAATTTCGCAAACGTTTGTGTTGAGGATTAGTCGTAAATAATTCACATGGTGTGCCATCTCCGTCTATGCGATATACCAGTTATCATTTATATTTTGAAATTTTTTTTTTCATATTTTTTTAAAGCTTATGTTATATTGCTCAAAAGTTTATGTTGATCTATCATTGCTTTTTTCACGTTTAAGAGTGTAATGTTTTTTATACATTTTTTTTTTTACAAAATGAATATTCAAAGTTGTAGCTTAAATTGCAAGTTTCATCTCCGCCCCCCCCCCCAAAAAAAGACACATTTTTATTACCGTTTAAATTTTTATTTGTATGGATGGGCAGGGGGCCTCAGTTAATTTATTCGCCCAGGGCCCACACTGTTGTTAAGACGGCCCTGATCACACAGTTTGGCCGGTAGTCAGGATTTCATTAATCGCCAGTTTTTCGAATTTAATCGCGACTGGCAAGTGGGAATTTTAAGTTTTAATCCGACTGCATAGTGGTCAGATCAGGGGCGCCCATACAAAATCCTGGATTCCCCTTCATATTTCATTTTCCTCTTTTGTGCATTTTTCATGTTTTCTCCTCCCTCAAAAATTGTTGGGAAATCCATGAACCACCACTTGAGTGGTGTCCGATCTTCCCTATGGGTGGCTGTGGACAAATACACAATCGATAGCTATTATATGAACTACAAATATGAGTACCCTTATCCGTGACTTTCGCACGTATCTAAGATACACATTCTACAGCAAGAAAGCATATTAAGAGAATTTACAAAAAGCAACTAGGCTGGTAGCTAAAGGCAATTAGAAAACAATATAAAGAAAATAAGTTATCCCATATTTCATTCAAGCCGGCTAAAATCCAAGCAAAAGCACCGAGCTAATCTAACAACTTTCCCCTCTCCACCCTTCCTATCATCCTCTGTTTTGACTGAATTGGTGGAATCAACGTAAACATATTCCTGCAAATGGTGCAAAGAACCCTAGTCCGGAAATCTATATTTTTAAATTTTTGTTTTAGAGTAAATATGCTTACACGGTTTATATTTACAGAACTTTATAGCTCAAATGCATATCAAACATGGAATAATTTAACAAAAATTTAAGTTGAAAAAGAAAACTGTTTTGAAAGTTTTCATCAGATGTAAGAAGGAATGTACTTTTCTGTACAACACTTTTCTGTATAGAGGAAAAATATTTCAGCAATGGGCAGTTGATCAACAAATTTGGAATTCTAATTTAGATATGTTTTCAAAACTGGATTCACAGTTAGTTATATTGGATTTAAGTTTGAATTCAAATGTGAATTTCAGTTAATTTGCTAAAAAAACAATTATTAAATATGTGGTTTATACTGAAATATTCTATTAGATTTATTATAAGAAACATCTGTTCTTCATTTCCACTCAATTAATGTTAATGTATTAATAAAAAATAATTATTTTTCTTCTTCAATGATAATTTATTTCTTCGTTTTCCTTTTTCATTATTCAGTATTATTCTGGTTTGAGTGGAAGTAAAAACAATATCTGAAAAAATTTATACAAGCAATACGGTATCTTGCATCATTGATTTTCAATGGTTATAAGCTAGTTTTATTATATTGATATAAAAAATATAACATTACAGGCTTGAAAGTTGAAAAAGCATTATTAAAATCATGTTAATAAAATCAAAATGTGTCTTTGTGAGCATGTCAATTACTGAACTCAGCTTTGAAATTTTAAACAAATGTAAAAATTATCACAACTCAAATTCTAACAAAATGAGCACATTTTATTTTTTTAACTAAATGTTAATTCTGGAAGGCCAATTGGATTAAATTTTTTTCATTGTTGAATATAATTTGCATATTATTTTGATGGTTTGATGTCGATGTGAAAAGCAAAACTGGCAAAGTAGCCACAAAGAGGAACTACTGAGAAAACCTATAAGATGGTCTGATGGAGCTGTATCATCAATGATAAGAATTTCATTTATATTTATACATACTCTATTTATTTAATTAAACTATATATATATTGATATTGCAACAAACAGCTTGTTACCAGCTTATCAACCAGCTGCTATATGCTCTCAGCTGATCTGGGTTTTCAAAAAACAGCCTGTTTTGATTGCTCTCATACCAACATAATTTTAAAATACACGACAATTTGGATTATTCCTTTTATCTATTTTGTACTCTCCATGAAGTAATGTGAAATACCCAGTAAAATCCTACTTGAAATTGAGTGGTTATCAAACATTTTTGCCATTGGCTGGTATTATAAAGTTGTTGGCCTGAAAGCATTCTAAACTGATTAAAGAAATAGAAAAAAAGAAAAATTATAAATGCAAGTGGAAATGTTAAAAGTTACGATATTATGGGAAAACAGTTTTATTTATAAAGGTAAGCTGATTTTACTGCTAAAATATACCGGAAAGCTTAATGGTGCTTTATTGGCTATTTTTATCACTCAGCTTTCCTTCTTTTTACTTTGACGAATATGTTAGCTAAAAATATATATTATAAGAAAGAAGTTACTGCAATCTTTTTAAAATGTCAATTTCTTCTTCCATAAACTTCAGCTTTCCAAGTTTAATCTGTTGAAGCAATTTAATATTTCAAAGATCAAATAATGATAAGAAATGAAAAGAATTTGTAGTAATATGCATTGTTTTATTGAAGATATTAGCTAGGAAGAGCATTGGTTTATGTGAGAGAAGTAAGCATTTGTCTTGTCGGATTATATTTATACTTCACACAAAATGCTGACATTTGATTTAATAATTTTTTAGCACTATTCTCATTAACTATGAGTCAGTCGCTTATTAATCACATTTGTCTATTTCAATATTATTTGCTGACAGTTTCAGAATATAATTGTAAAGTCAGTTAAAGCTAAATCATGTTAATATTTGATTGTTCCACATCAGAAAACAGGATTAGCTTCACTTGGATCAGATATGAAATTAATTTACTGCTTAAAAAAGTAGATTAAATATTTTGTGTTCGGATAATACTTTTCACCGTCTAAGTAGTAAAACTTAAAATACCAAGAAAGTCTCGGAAATAGTAATACCTTGGTAGCCAAACGATACTTTAACAAACACTGATAAATATACAAAAGACACAAAATATTTTGTGAAATAAATATGCATAGCAGAATGGGCATGAAATTGTCATTAAGAAGCACCCAAAATTTGCAAAATGGTAAATCTACTAACATATATGCTCTAAAACCTCTAAAGTAGTGTACAAAGTTCATGAAGCCTTTTAGTCAAAAATTATAAAATTTGGAAAGAAAAATAACATTTATATTTAAGGTAATTATTGTTCAACTTTACTTTTAAAAAATGCAACGTATCTGGTAAAGATCTCATAAACTAGGTGATTTTTCACAGTCAACATACTATTAAAAATCTGAGTTCTTTTTATAAGAAAATGAATGGGAATTCAAAAGATTTTATTTTTACACTTATATATATATATATATATATAAACCCAAGGCTGTTTATTTAAATTTATACTGACAGATATTAATTCTGAAAATGTAATAGATGCTAATATATCAATTCTCAATTTTTGGTAAATTAGTGCATTTCGAAATTACTAAATAATTAAGATTTTTGCAATATTGGCAGAGAGAGACTTTCACAAATAAATAATCTCATAAATATATTAAATGAAAATTGTCGTCAAAAATACACAGTAAATACACAGAAGCTCAATTCAAAAATTTACCAAAATAGGATTTCATTTGAAAAATCCCTAAATAGAGAATTTGAAAAAATAGATATACATATATACTGGGATATGGCCATATCCTGGAAAATATGAGATTGCATTCTTCACCCGGCCCGGGGGAGGAGACACCACTCGAGCAGGAGGCCCAGACCTTCAGTAATTTTTTTAAGCTGGAGAAGACATGAAATATTCACAAGGGGAACTGAAATACGAAGTCCACCATAAAGTTTGTAGGGGGCATAATTTGGACAACATGCCGGCCTTTCCCAAAGAAATTTACAAATATAGAACACTTTCCCAGCACGAAGACCTTTAAGTCATGGCCGAAATGATTTTTATTCAAATGTGTTTGTACAAAGAACTAAGATAAAAGTTTTTCAAACATTTATATTTACATATAGCTAAATTTAACACAATAATATCATATACTCTATTAAAATTCACTTAAAATTTTTTCAAACTTAAATACGCCCAGCCCGACCCGTGAGACAGAGTCTGCGCTAATGGACCAGACCACAGCAGACCTCAATATTGAATATATTATCATAGAACAATATGAAAATCAATCGAACAGCTGTTGTCAAATAGTAAACAAATCCTAACCAATCAAATTGAGACGCACAAAGATTTCTTCTTTCCCACGCAATTTGCACCCCCATTACCTCATACAGCATGGAAAAAGAGGAGAATCCTTTGCGCTCAAGAACTCCATGTGTTGACGCATGAGTGTGAATCGATGTTCTGCGTTACTCCTTTGATGGATAGCCAATGCAACGGACGAACGCATCAGTGTGAATTCGGCCTAAGTGTATTTATTTTGGGGGTTTTCTAAATTTACGAATTCTAAAGATTTCATCCTAATTTTTTCAATTTTGTATTATATTATCATTATGAGTATTGTGTTAAAATTTTATTAAAATTGGATGAACATTCGTTGAGATAGCAATAATTGTTTGAATATTGCTTCTGAATTAAAAGAACTATTTTGCACCTTCAAGTATTTTCTTTTATTTGTGTCGCGACTCACGAAAATGATTTTGGTTCAAAATAGGCAATTGTGTTGTATAATTTGTGGGGTTGTTTACAATTTTGTACCTGGCATTGGACGGTATTTAAGATGAGCAGTCGTGACTAGCACAGCCGTTTATGCATCCACGCAATATTTTAATTTTTGTTATAAATGGGCGTATTATTAAAGTTTCCCTTAGCTTCCGAAAATTTGCCGTGAGTTCCAGTGTAATTCTCATGAGAGATTTGCATCAAAATCTCTGAGCAATGCCGAGTACACTTGATTGTATTTAATGAGTAATGAATATTTGGTAAATCGGTAGAATAGCCCACACCTCATTTTTCTAAGTACAAAATTTGCACCAAGTTGGCACGCTTCCCTGTGTTTTGAAATTGACTCCTCCCAACTCAAGTGACGTACTTTCTCGTGTTTTAAAATAAGCTCCTCCTACTAACCTGCCAGATTCTACAGTTTTCTGAACTGAAATTTTGAATATAAATTATGATGCAATTCAATGTTAATAAAAAGGGAATAATACTCATTAAAAGTGAATAATACTTATAAAAAACTTACAAAATACGATTTTTGTGCATTATAAAAGTATTGCATAATGGCAGAAAAAAACCTTTTAAAATTTTTGAAACCATATTGAAACACTCGTTACTTAAAATATTTTTTTGATTTTAAATCAATATCAAAAAGTTATAACTGGAAACATCAAAAATTTAATTTAACAATATTTAGAAAAAATACGAAATTTAAAAAAAACGTTTGTACTTCAATAAATTTTAAGAAAAAACAGAATCCAATTAAATCTAAAAAAATATCTGCTAAATCTACAAAAACAATACCTCGAATCCACTTGCTGCTTACCAGATGTCATCTAGAAACTTTATCTGCAATACAAAAATATCTACTGATGGCAATTACGGCAATCTTTATTTACGTTAATTACTTTAAAGAAACAAGGTTCAACGAATTCGCACGAAAAAGGTCTGATGAAATACGCAGATTACTGTTGAAATACTATTCCGCGTGCTGATTGGATGTCTGGAAAGTCGTAGGTTACTAGATTGGTGAAGTAAGCAGAATGAAGTTGTAACCTGGTGCATCGCGCCAACTTGGCGCAATTTTGTACTTTGAAAATGAGGTGTAAGCTATTCTACCGATCATCCGAATATTTTGTGTAAAATTATTTTGGTACATAAAATTCAGTTTTAATTAATCATACATAACTTAATAAGTATAATTTTTATAATAACAATAAAAAAATTATTTTTTAATAAAATTTGAGGGGGAAAAAGTTGATTTGGATGCTGTAAATATCCCATCTCGCTCTGGGCCCCTACCCTATGTTTCTTAGGCCCTTAAACATTGCTTAACCATGCTTAATATTGAGAAGCAGTGGTGTTCTTGGGTTAGCAAGACTTGGGCTCACCATAATGTGCTTGTTTTTCCAGAATAACTCGTGATCCTGTGCAACTAAAAATACCATATTAGTGTACCAGTTTTCAGTGGTATATTTTAAGTTTTTGATTTTTAACCTTAACATCCCAATCTGTCCTAAGCTCCCCACAGGAATGTACTCATTTTAGGAAAATAACCCTTGAGCCAGGGTAACTAGGAAGGCCAAATTCGGTATTTCATTGTCTTTCATACATTTAAGTTACATACATTTCAATAAACTTATATACTAAAAGGGTGCTCTTTAATCCCAAGTTTTCTGCTTTTCCTTGTTTCATAATGAACTTGCATTATATGAAACAAACATATTAAATTATGCTTTTATTTACTTACATTTATATGCAGTTTGTATTTATTTACAATTTCCAGTGTCTTAACATGCAACCAAATATTTTTATTGCTTCTTATATTGTGGATTATATCGATTTTAATTTTACGTATACCAGAAAAGCCTGCATGCTTCTTTACCATGCCCATCTAAAGTACACCGCAGCCATGCATAGGAAACAGGAACCGGCGCACATAAGATCCCCAATCCATTCTTAATATTCACAGACACATGACAGCCATACATTACTCCCATTTAATATTACTATTTCTTAAGTGACTTCCTATGAAGCATACATACTATACCCTAACATAACGCAAATTATTTACGCTCCCCTAGACCCCCTAACAAATGAATAAGCTTAATATCTCAAACTTATTATTAATTTTTGCATTTCTGGTCTTTACCAAGGATGTATAGGGATTAAATCTCTCTTTTCTTTATTCATAGGTCTTACAATTCAGCTATATTTGAAATTTGCATTAGTTTATGTTAATTCCAGTTTTTCTAATAAGTTAATATAATATTACTTTAAATTTTGAAAATTCATTATTTATTTTTCAATGTATTATCATCACTCATTTTTCTATGTATTGTATTGACAATGCAGTTTGTTTTCTGTAATTTTTGAATTCGGGAACTCAAAACGTTTTAAGAAGGATCACTTATGTTTGTAACATGTTTTGATTTTATTTATATAATTTTTTTTTTATGAAGCACTCAAAAGTTTTAATCTAAAATATAAATTTGGGTGATTGGTAGAAAAGCCCCCACCTTAATTTTCAAAGTACAAAATAGCACCAAGTTGGCACCATGAACCAGCAACGGGTTACAATTGCATTTCATTTACTTCACCAAGTTGGTATCCTATGACTTTCCAGACATCCAATCAGCATGCGACTTTCCGGACATCCAATCAGCACGTGACTTTTACGGAATAGTATTTCAATAATAATCTGTGTATTTCATCAGATCTTTTTGCAAACTTTTTTCGAATATATATTTGTTTCTACGAAAGTTGGTTTTGTGGATCTTTTTCGATCAATTTTGCTGATTTGTTTTGCAGCAACTTTTTTTAGAATATATATTTGTTTATTTCCATGTAATTGATGTACATAAAGATTTTCAGTAGATTTTCAGTATTAGTGATTGCATATAAAGTTTCTAAATGGCATCTGGTAAGCAGTAAATGGATTCGAGCAAATGTTCTAGAAAACATGCTCGAGTGGATGCTGGTGAAAATGAGTCCAGCATAAAATTTTATTATATGGTTGGTATAAGGTTAGTTACTTTATTTGTTCATCCCATGTTTTGAAATTGACTTTAGTATTTTTCCGTGTTTTCAAAATGGGTTTCTTAATTTTAAAGTAAAGTTTTTTCTTGAATTTTGTTAAAGTCCAATCACTTTCCTAAGTATCATTTTTCTTAAATTTAAAGTACAATCTTTTTTCTAAGTATCGTTTTTTCTTAAATTTAGTTAAAGTCTAATCTTTTTTCTAAGTTTCTGTTTATTCTTAAATTTTGTTAAAGTACAATCCCTTTTCTAAGTATCGTTTTTTCTTAAATTTTATTAAAGTGCAAGCGTTTTTTTTAAATTTTGCATTTTTTCTAAGTATTGTTTTTTTTTTTCAAATTTTTGATGTTTCGAGTTATAAGTTTTTGATATTGATTTAAAATCAAATAATATTTTAAGAATTGTGTGTTTCAATATGGTTTCTAAAATTTTATGTTTTTTATTTTGCCATTACGTAATATTTTTATAATACGTCAATTTCAAGACAAGGAGAAACGTGCCAACTTGGCACAATTCTGTACTTAGACAAATCAGGTGTGGACTATTCTACCGATTTACCATAAATTCTTTCAGTTTTGCTTCAACTACAATTTTTACAATAAACTAATCCTAAAATGATAAACTGCTGGTTACTTACTAGACTAAGTAGCTGTGTACATTACTAGCCACTTTTTGCAAAATATTGCCACCACCTAAAGACTATACTATTTTTAACAGCATCAAGCAGTATAATGTACCCTTTTGTTTTAATGTTTTATACGAGGGTCACTCTGAAAGTAAAGAATGTTTATTTCTCTAGATATTTTTATTTAAGATAATAAACCAAAACTTATTTTACAACACATATGATACCTTAGCTATTTTTTTACGTAGTCACCATACAAATTTAAACATTTGTCATAGCGTATCAGCAGGTTTTCTATGCCTTCTGCATATTCAGTTACTGCCAAGTTGTTGAACCAGTCATTAACGTCCTCTTTCAGTTAGTTGTCACTTCCATAGTGGTAACAAAGTGGTGTCACTTTCATAGTGGCCAAAAAATCCTTCAATTTGAGGAAAAGATGGTAATTACTCGGGAGCTAAATCCGGACTATAAGGAGGATGTTTAAAAATTTCCCACTTAAACTGCTGAAGCAAGTTGTTCTTCAACGCAGCATTATCCTGTCGTTGTTGAGACCCAGACCGTCTGATCTACTAGAAAGATGTAAGGTGACTGTTTGGACGGCCAGAAAGTGCCACCCAATTTAGACCGGAACCCAGTGGGGGAGGCATCCACAGGGACCGTACCCTCCTTCCCCCACCACAAACCTCTCGGAAGGACTTATGGACCTACATGTTTAAAATAATTGTACTCGGTGTGAACACGGCAGCAGTTTTGGCAACGGCGGGAATCAAACCTGGGCCTACCAAGTGCAATTCCCGCACGCTAACCACTGGGCTACCACACCCCTAGCATTATCCTGTTCAATATTTCTTCCTCAATCCTTGATTTGAGTTTGTCAGTCACAACTGAAGGTCGGTCCGAGTGTTCTTCATCATAAATATTTGTTCGCCCGCCATTAAACATGATGCACCATTTTCAAGCTGAAGTTTCATTCATCACATTACCATAAACCTTGGTTATCTGTCTGTAAATTTCGATAGGGCAGACTTTTTTTGCATTCAAAAACATATTACACTACAAACCTGACACTTGGCAGGATCTTTAATTTGTCACACTATAAACAGTAAATGACCATTGTGGATCGCCGATAGTGTCAGACTGGCGCGAAAGAATGGGATGGTCCATGACGGGGCTGTGGGGGGAGAACTGTACGGCTCGTCAGATCAAAACGTTCTTTACTTTTAAAATGCCCCCCGTACTTTTATTTACATCACTAATTGTTTTTATATAAATATGTAAAAAAGATAAATTATCTGTATCTATTTTACGTGTGGGTCACATTATACAATGATTCTTTGACTAAAATTTATAATTGTGCCCTTTTAAAAATATGTGCCCCTTTCATATGCAATGTGCCCTTATAATGACAATATGCCCATTTTTGGAAGTCAGCACCCTGCCCTTATGAAATCCTAGAATGAACCCTGCAGATATGATTAGTTAAGTAAGAAATTTGATTAAATTTTTTCTGGCACACCTCACAAGTGAATGGCTTTTCAACAGTATAAGTAAACATATGACTATTCAAACAGGTTCTGCCATTAAAACTTTTTTGACACACCTCACAAGTGAATGGCTTTTCACCAGTATGTATACATATATGTTTAGTCAAGGAAGACTTATAAATTTTTTCTGGCATACTTCACATCTGAATGGCTATTCACCAGTATGAGAAAGTATGCTGATTCAAAGTGGTACTCGAAATAAATTCTTTCAGACACACATCACAAATGAATGGCATTTCACCTGTATGAGTACGCATATGCTTATTCAAATTGGTACTGCAATTAAATTTTTTTTGGCACACCTCACAAGTGAATGGCTTTTCACCAGTATATATACAGATATGAGTAGTCAAGAAAGACTTTTGATTACACTTTTTGGGACACACCTCACAAGCGAATGTCTTTTCACCAGTATGCATACGGATATGATTAGTCAAGTAAGACTTTTGATTAAATTTTTTCTGGCACATCTCACAAGTGAATGCCTTTTCATCAGTATGTATACAGATATGTTCAGTCAAATGACACTTTACAATAAATTTTGGTACTTACGTATTATCGCAACCATGACAAAACGTAATTGATGTATCGTCCAATAAAGGTCCCGATCGATTCCAAGGACAACATGCAACAAAGTGATCTGTATGAGGACCCACGTTCGAGCGGGCTCGAACTGGTTGGGGGACGTACGCACCGATGGGACTGTGTCGTCAGACAGGCCGGCTTCGCCGGACCAAGTCACAGAGCATACTAGACTCGCTTCTGGGTTTTTCTCAACCAGTTCGACGTAGGTCCTCATACAGATCACTTGGCTGCATGTTGTCACGGTCCTTGCGCCGTGCGACGGTCCCAGAAGCGAGTCTAGCATGCTCTGTGACTTGGTCCGGCGAAGCCGGCCTGTCTGACGACACAGTCCCAGCGGTGCGTACGTCCCCCAACCAGTTCGAGCCCGCTCGAACGTGGGTCCTCATACAGATCACTTTGTTGCATGTTGTCCTTGGAATCGATCAGGACCTTTATTGGACGATACATCAATTACGTTTTGTCATGGTTGCGATAATACGTAAGTACCTAAATTTTTTCTGGCACACTTCACAGGTGAATGGCTTTTCACCAGTATGAGTAAGCATAAGCGTCTTCAAACAGGTTCCGACATTAAAACTCTTTTGACACACCTCACAAGTGAATGGCTTTACACTAGTATGTATACAGATATGAGCAGTCAAGTCAGAATTTTGAATAAATTTTTTCTGGTGGACCTCATAAGTGAATGGCTTTTCACCAGTATGTATACGGATATGTTCAGTCAACTGACCCTTTTTAATAAATTTTTTTCTGGCATACCTCACAAGTGGATGGCTTTTCACCAGTATGAATAAGCATATGCTAATTCAAATAAGTTCTGATATTAAAACTTTTTTGACACACCTCACAAGTGAATAGCTTTTCACCAGTATGTATACAGATATGAGCAGTCAAGTGAGAATTTTAATTAAACTTTTTCTGGCACACTTCACCAGTGGCGCACCCACGGGGGGGGGGGGGCCGAGGGGGCCCTGGCCCCCCCCTTGGGCTGACAAAGCAAAACGCGAAGGGCGCTGTCAGCACAAGGGAGAACTAGGTCTGCCTTCGAGAAAGTATAAAAAAAAAACATTTACAACCATTATTGTAATAAATAATTTTAATCATTGTGAAGAAAACAATTCCAGCATATCCCAACACTTACACTGAATGTAATTATACATATAAAGCTCTTTATCGTACTGTACAAATTATAAATTAATTCGCACTAAAGGCGCCAATTATGGAAACCCGTTCTTCTTAAGACGTTTCTACCTGTGATTGAATTTAACTAATGGACTCGTCCAAAATCACGTGACCCAAATGCCTTCTCGCTATAGTCGTACTATACCAGTGCTGTGTAGAGTGACGTCACAGGCGCCTCCGTGGCCCTATATAAAGAGTGAACGGCGGGGAAGCGGCTGTTCGCTCGAAAACTCGAGGATTTCGTTTACCCAGTGAGAAAATTGTGGAAGTGAATAAATAGATCGTGCCAACGCTTCGCGAATTAAGTGTTGCTGTGAGTTGAAATAAAGTGCGACGTTACGACACAAGGTGATAACAGTGAATTGGTAGTTTCGGAACGAGGGCCTGCGTGGTGAATAGCTGAATTTAATAATGGTCCTGAACTTTCAACTGATCTTACAGTGAAATGCATCTTTAACGATCAGTGTGTGTGTTTATGTGCGTATTTCGGCTATATAGCAAATTTTGTTCTTGAATAACTGAGGAGCAAGGTAAAAAAAAAGACAATGAGTGAAAAACGAAAAGGGCTAGGCCAACAGACACTGGGAAATTATTTTAAAAAAAAAAGTAAGATTGAAAATAGTGACGTTCCCAACGACGTTTCCCTGAGCTCTTGTTACATTGATGAGGCTGCAGTCGAAGCAAGCAACAGCCGTGACCCCGGGCTGTCTTCAAACGCTTGTGAGGAGGTAAAGGTAGGACAAAACACAATACCAAACACAGTTGAAATAGAAATTCTGGCTGCAGATATTTCTAATTATGTCAAGAAATCTAACCTCACAGATGAAGATAGGATAACAGCGCTAAAAAATCTTTGGGAACCATATGCAAATTACAGTTTTCCTGCTACTGTCACTAGTGCTGTATCAAGTCAAGGAAAACCTCACCACACTCGGAAGTTCTGCTCATCTTGGCTGAGTAAGCATAACTGGCTAGCTTACTCAAAGGCAGAGGACAGTGCCTATTGCAAATTTTGTGTTCTCTTTGCACCCCATGAAGTCGGTTTAAGATCCACACAAGCTACAGGTCAACTTGTTTCAAAAGGATTTAATAATTGGAAGAAGGCCTTGGAGAAGTTCAGTCAACATGAAAAATTTTTCTATCATAAGGATTCAGTTCTCAAAGCCGATGAGTTCTTAAGGGTCACGGAAGGAAAAACGGTTCCTGTGGATCAAGTAATGGACAGAGGAAAGCAAAAACAAGTTTTGCAGAATAGGGCTATTCTTAAACCTATTATCAAAACAGTGATTTTTTGTGGAAGGCAAGGGCTGGCCATGAGAGGGCATAGAGACTGTGGGGATTTGGACGTATTGTCAGAACCATGCCAAGGCGAAGGAAATTTTAGAGCCCTTTTGCGACTCCGAGTTGATGCAGGAGAAGAAATACTGAAAACTCATCTACAAGGTTGTGCAAAAAATGCAACTTACATAAGTTGGAATATACAAAATGAGATTATTTCAGCATGCAATGATTCCATTGTGAAGCACATAGCAACTGAGGTGAATGAGGCCAAATGTTTTGCGGTTTTATGTGACGAAACCACAGATATTGCAACGGTAGAGCAAATGACACTTTGCGTTCGTTATTTGAAACGGTTTGAAACAAATGATAAGTATAAAATTGAATTTAAGATAGTGGAGAACTTCCTTAAGTTTGTGCCCCTGACTGAAACTACAGGTCGAGCAATTGCAGATGCTATTCTTAAAGGCCTTGCAGACTGCAACATTGATACGTCTTTCCTCCGTGGACAAGGGTTCGATGGAGCTTCTGCAATGAGTGGAGAGTACAATGGCGCCCAAGCAATTATATATGAGCAACACCCCAAAGCCCCCTACGTTCATTGTGCATCACACTGTTTGAACTTAGCCATAACTTATTCATCTAGAGTTCCGGATATCCGAAACAGCTTTGGAATAATAGGGAAAATCTCTAGTTTTTTCAACACACCAAAACGAAACCTTGTTCTCACCAGCAAAATTAATGCAGCTAATCAGGAAGAGACAGAAATCAGTGCCAAAAAACTGAAGAAATTATGCCCTACTCGTTGGGTGGAGAGACATGATGCCGTCACAGTTATGGTTTCATTGTTTGATCAAGTAATCGACGCTCTGGAGGAGATTACTACCTGGAATGACAAGGAGACATCAACAGAGGCTCATACCTTGTTATGTTCAATGTTAACATCACAGTTTGTCATAGCACTTGTTTCAGCTGACAGATTACTCAGCTACAGTGTTCGTCTGAGTGAAAAGCTGCAGGAAGTTAACCTTGATCTGGCAACTGCTGTGAGTGACGTAGAAGACGTTTTGAAAGCTATATCTATAATTCGAGAGAACGCAGAGAACGAGTTTCACCATCTGTTTGAACAAGCTGTTAAGAAGCTGGAACAGCATGGAGAAAACATTACTCTACCACGCCGTGCCACCAGACAAATTTATAGATCAAATTTCAACGTACAGACTCCTGAAGAATACTACAGACTTTCTATTTTCATTCCATGGATTGATAATTTCATCACTCACCTCCATGAAAAATTTCTCAAACATAAGGAATTTCTACAAAGTTTTGCATCTGTCATTCCGAATGGAAGGCAGCCGACACTGGAAGAAAACGAGAGATTTGTTGCCTTATCAAGGAAATTTGCAGATGATTTAGGACCCAGATCAGATAATACTCTAAAAGCTGAACTACATCTGTGGTACATGAAGGTCTTTGCATTGAACAAGAAAACTAAAAGCCCAATCGAACTGCTTAACTTTTGTGACCAAAGGACTTTTCCAACTGTGTTTGAACTTTTAAAAGTGTATGCCACCCTCCCAGTATCAACAAGCAGTGCTGAGAGGTCATTCTCCACAATGAAGAGGTTGAAAACTTACTTGAGAAACAGTATGAGTGAAACCAGACTGAATGGACTGGCGTCAATGAACATTCACCGTGAAGTGGAAATTGATCCAGACCAGATAATTAATGCTCTGGCTACAAAGAAAAACAGGAGGCTGGACTTCGTTTTATGAATATGTATAGATCATAATTGAATAATATAACAATATGTAATCATGAGAGAGTGGTTGAAAACAAGTATACAGTATAAGCAGACCAGAACAAATAATTTTATCTTCATCTATTTCTTAATTTGTGTTGTTTTGTATAAATATCTACTACTACTTCTTCTAATCATTCAATTCTCTTGCACTGCACTAAAGAATTGTTAGTAATTTGATAAAAATAAATGTACAAAAAAAGACAACCGCCTTGTTAATTGATATGGCCTCTGATCATTTTTTCTCGGAAAATTTATCGAGGAGTCATCCTCCTTCATAAAAATTTTGTGCACCAATGGCCCCCCCCTTAGGAATATTCTGGGTGCGCCACTGCACTTCACAAGTGAATGGCTTTCACCAGTATGTATATGGATATGTTCAGTCAACTGACCCCTTTTTAATAAATTTTTTCTGCCACACCTTACAAGTGAATGGCTTTACACCAGTATGAGTAAGCATGTGCTTATTCAAACTGGTTCGGACATTAAAACTATTTTGACACACCACAAGTGACTGGCTTTTCACCAGTATGTATACAGATATGTTTAGTCAACTGACCCTTTTTAATAAATTTTTTCTGACACACCTCACAAGTGAAAGGCTTTTCACCTGTATGAGTACGCATATGCTTATTCAAACAGGTTCTGACATAAAAACTTTTTTGACACACTTCACAAATGAATGGCTTTTCACCAGTATGTATACGGATATGATCAGTCAAGTTACACTTTTGATTAAACTTTTTCTGTCACACTTCACAAGTGAATGGCTTTTCACCAGTATGCATACGGATATGTTCAGTCAACTGATACTGTTGAATAAATTTTTTCTGACACACCTCACAAGTGAAAGGCTTTTCACCAGTATGAATAAGCATATGCTTATTCAAATAGGTTCTGACACTAAAACTTTTTTGACACACTTCACAAGTGAATGGCTTTTCACCAGTATGTATACGGATATGTTCAGTCAAATGCCACTTTATAATAAATTTTTTCTGGCACACCTCACAAGTGAAAGGCTTTTCACCTGTATGAGTACGCATATGCTTTTTCAAACAGGTTCTGACATTAAAACTTTTTTGACACACCTCACAACTGAATGGCTTTTCACCAGTATGTATACGGATATGAGCAAGCAAGTAAGAATTTTGATTAAACTTTTTCTGGCACACTTCACAAGTGAATGGCTTTTCACCAGTATGCATACGGAAATGTTCAGTCAACTGATACTTTTTAATAAATTTTTTCTGACACACCTCACAAGTGAAAGGCTTTTCACCAGTATGAATAAGCATATGCCTATTCAAACAGGTTCTGACATTAAAACTTTTTTGACACACCTCACAACTGAATGGCTTTTCACCAGAATGTATACGGATATGAGCAAGCAAGTTAGAATTTTGATTAAACTTTTTCTGGCACACTTCACAAGTGAATGGCTTTTCACCAGTATGTATACGGATATGATCAGTTAAGTTACGCTTTTCATTAAACTTTTTCTGGCACACTTCACAAGTGAATGGCTTTTCACCAGTATGAATAAGCATATGCCTATTCAAACAGGTTCTGACACTAAAACTTTTTTGACACACTTCACAAGTGAATGGCTTTTCACCAGTATGTATACGGATATGATCAGTTAAGTTACGCTTTTCATTAAACTTTTTCTGGCACACTTCACAAGTGAATGGCTTTTCACCAGTATGAATAACCATATGCCTATTCAAACAGGTTCTGGTATTAAAACTTTTTTGACACACTTCACAAGTGAATGGCTTTTCACCAGTATGTATACGGATATGATTAGTCAAGTGAGACTTTTGATTAAACTTTTTCTGGCACACTTCACAAGTTAATCGCTTTTCACCAGTATGTGTAAGCATATGCCTATTCAAACGGGATTTCTGATAAAAATGTTTCTGGCACGTTTCACAGGTGAATGATTTCTCACCAGTATGTCTAAGTATATGCTGATATAAACCAGATTTGAAATTAAATCCTTTCTGGCATATTTTACAAGTGAATGGTACTTCACCAGTATGCATAAGAATATGATTATCCATATTGTACTTTCTATTAAATCATGTTATGCATAATTCACAAGTGAATGGTTTTCACCCTGATGTATATAGATATATTCATCAAATGAGACTTTTGAATAAATCCTTTCTGGAATACTTCACAAGTGAATAGCTTATCACCAGTATGTATGAATATGATTATTCAGCTGATACTTTTTGTTAAATAGTGCTAGGTAGACCTCACATGTAAATTATTTCTTATTTATGAATAAGTATATACCAATTCAAACTATTATTGTGATTAAATTCTTTCTGGCTCACCTTGAAGTAAATGACATTTTACCAGTATTAGGAAGGATATGATGATTCAAACAGGTTTTGATATTAAATTCTTTCTGACATACTTCACAAGTGAATGGTTTTCCATCAAGATATATATGGATATGAACAATCAAATCAGCTTTCTATTAAATCCTTTTTGACATATTCCACATATGAATAATGTTTTAGGACATTGCACATGGGTATTAATATTTAGATCAATGTTTTTAACAAAATAATTTCTTTCTGGCATACATCACAAATGAATGGTTTTCTATCAGGGTATGTATAGATATGTTCAGTATAAAGAGAAGTATATTTCATAAATTTCTTTTTGTTATATCTGAGGAAAGAATAGTTTTTAACCAGTATGCGTAAGATTTATTTAATTAAAAAATGCTTTTTATTAGATATTCCAGTACCTTTAAAAAAATAAACGAGTTTTCAACAATAGGAATAAAAATGACCAATCAAATGAGTTTTGATTAAATAATTTAGAGCATTGTTCACAAGTAATTTTTTACTAATACAGAGATCATTAATGAAATAAACCTTTTCATTGAATTTCTTCTGACATACAGGATGCTGAGTAATAAACATTAAGCACCCACATGCACTATTATATCATTCTATAATTCAAAATAAATCATGTGGCATTTTAATATTACATCTTAGACTCATTTCATATACAGGTTGTTTAGAGGTGATCAAGGCCAATATGATACTTTAGTTTATATTCCAGTGTTACCTAGCTTGAAAATTGGCCAAATCTATCTTTCTGTTACTAAAAGGCAACATATTATTGTCATCATTATTTATATATAAGTAAAGCCTATATGTTAAATTTTCAAGGCACTCATGTATTTGTGATCTTTCTTCCAAATTCACTAATAAAGGTTTTTCACCATTGTAGAATTATGCCTATTCAAATATATCTTTTCAGCAATCAACAATATAAAAGAAAACTAAGAGTTGCAGAATGGAGCAGTGGGTAAATCCGGAGAATAAGTTACAGCATGTTTTTTTTTCCAAGTACAAAATCGGGCCAAATTGGCACTACAGTGTGTAGAACTAATTGTGTGCCGACCGCCTATACCTCCCAACGCTGGGAGATGTTCCTGGAAAGCCGCCTCCGCCAGGCGGCGTTGGTCTCAAATAAGCGGTCTAAAGCGGAAGAGTTAACATTGAAACTAATGGGAATTTATTGCAAATAAAATGACCAATATCTTTCGAAATAAATGAAGAATTTGTGTGAAATTTGATGTGATTATTGTAAGTGGTATACACAAAAATTCATTTGATTTTCAGAGAGATTGAGCTAGGGATATATTCGTATTTTTAAAATTTTATTTAACTTGATTTGGAGTCCAAGACATACCGACAGTAGAGGGTACATTTTACTCGAATTCCTGAATAAACATGAGATGAGAGTGGTCAATGACCCTATGAGTAATCCCACTTATGACAGTATATTAGGAACCAGCTGGATTGATTTATGTTTAGTTAAAAACATGTTAGAATCTAGGATTACTGAGTGGGAAATAGTGGACAACGAATCTTTAAGCGATCACAGATATATGCAGTTTACCTTGAGTGAAACACATAAAGGTAAAAATCCTTATAGTAGGTGGAAAATTTCGGACCTCTATTGGATGGACGCTAAAATTGAAATTTTAGAACTGGTCTCGAAATTCGAATCCAAGTGGAACGATAATTTGAACATTAATACTTATATTGAGGACTTGGAAGAACAACTTGTTAGAATATGCCAGAAACATAATAGAAAACGTCAATTTGGTAGAGTACCAAGAAGAAATAATGCAATATGGTGGAATTGGAAGCTCCAAATCTTTAGAGGTAAAGTTCGTGCGTTGAGAAGGCTTTATCAATCCACAAGAGAGCAAGAGCTGAGAGAAAATAGGAAAGTTGAATTCTGGAAGCAGAGAGCTATCTATATGAAAACTATTGCAAAAGAAAAGGCTAATTGCTTTAAAAAGCACCTAGATGAAATTGTTATAAATAACTCATTTGGTAGTCATTATCAAATAGCTAAAAATTGAAATAAACTTGGGAAAATCCACAATTTAGTGGAAAAAGAAAACGGAGAACTGACTACTAGTTATACTGAATCCATTAGTGAAATCTTGAATTATCACTTTATAAAAACATCAGAATTGGAGTTTCATGGTCCAAATACGGGAATTTATGAATCCCCTTTTTCAGCACAGGAAGTTAACGCGGTATTAAGTGAAATGAGGGATAGTAAGGCGCCGGGACTCAACGGCCTTACAGAAAGCATCATTAAAGAATTGTATATAGCAAATCCTGATTGGTTCGTAAAAATCCTTAATTACTGCTATACACAGGGTATTTTCCCGGACACGTGGAAAATTGCACGGATTATCTTGATTCCTAAAGAAGGAAAGGATTTGACCAAAAGAGAAACTTATCGACCGATTTGCCTCTTATCTATTTGGGGTAAAGTTCTGGACAAACTTATAACTAAAAGATTAGTATATTTCTTAGAAAGTAATCATCTTATTATGGATAGCCAGTATGGCTTTAGGAGAGGAGTTAGCACAGTGGATGCAATTAAGTCCATAATGGACTTTGTTGACAAACAGAAATAGGAAAATAAAGCTAGCTGTGCCATATCACTGGATATACATAACGCCTTTAATAGTGTATGATGGAATAAACTTATTAAACTCATGATAAAGTATGGAATTCCCGAGCAACTCATTAGAATATTCCGTAGTTTTCTTAGTAATAGAAAAATTTATGTAGAAAGTAATGAAACGTATAGGGATTATAATCGTGGTATCCCTCAAGGATCAAGTTGTGGTCCGATCCTTTGGCCAACGAATCATTAAAAATAGACCATAATGAAGATAATGGTGGCCAACGAAGCATTAAAAATAGACCATAATGAAGATAATGTCCAGATTCAGGCATTCGCGGATGATTTTATGGTACTGATGAGATCCACTGCGGTAACCCATTTTGAGAGGAAAGGTACTATCATTCTGAAAGAATTGGAGAATTGGGCTGCTAATTATGAACTTAAATTTAGTATTATTAAGTCATATTATATAATGTTTCCAGTTAAGAAGAAAATCACCTTTTGTCCTGCAATAAAACTTTATGATAGAAGAATCAAATGTGTTAAAGAACTTTGGGTATATGGATTGATACCGGCAGAACTTTTATTCCTCATTTAACTCATCTTAAAAACCAAGTGGGAAATTTTCATCATAAACTGATGAGAGTGGCAAAGGCCACATGGGGACTTAGACCTAATATTATCAAAGAAATCTACCTCAAAGCAACAGAAAAACTAATAAGTTATGGTGCAGTCATATGGTTCAAAGATCACGAAAGACAGAAAGTAAAAATTAGACAAATTGAAAGAATAGCGTTACTAAGCATTACTAAATGCTACAAAACGGTCGCCAATGATGCTCTTTATGTTCTATCGGGCTGCATCCCGTTAGAGTTCAAAATCAGGGAAGAGACCAAAATATACAAACTGCTTCATTGGAAGCAAAATATGGTTATTGGAGATAAGAACATAGATGCTAATATGGTCGAAAATATAGGGGTCCATTATAGAAAGCCGTGGTTGAACTTAGCCCAGACATGGGACAGGAACAGCGAAAATAGGAGAGAACTGTCGATTTATACGGACGGTTCTAAAATAATGGATAAAGTGGGTTGTGCGATATTAGTTTACAGAAATGATAATAGAGTACATCAGGAGAAATATCGCCTTAATGATGAGTCCAGTGTTTACAACGCTGAACTTTACGCAATTCGTAAAGCAGTACATTATATAATTAAATATAAAATTGAGACTGCACATATCTTCAGTGACTCTATGTCAGTTTTACAGGCCCTTAGCGATATAAATTGTAAAAATGAAATGGTAAGAAATTTACAACTTGAAATCTACGAATATAATGGAAGAATCTCTTTTCACTGGATTAAAGCACACATCGGACTGGAGCGAAATGAAGAAGTGGACTTACTTGCGAAGGAAGCCACGAAAGAAACTCAAGTGGATTTTATCTTCCCCCTTTCCAGAATACAACTTAATACGGTGGTAAAGAAAGAATTGGAAAAAGAGTGGCAAAACCATTGGGATTCTTCGTCCAAAGCAAGATGTCTTCACCTCTTGATTCCGAGAATAACAACCAACAGAGTTATGGGAGATTTTTATATAAACCAGACTCTCACTGAACACGGGGCTTTTGGACCATATCAAAAGCGTTTCTTTAACAAAAATGATATGTGTCATTGCGGTGCTGAGGTGAGCACGATGAGACACGTTGTGTACAATTGTCATCTTTGGAAAGACATTAGAAAAAATTTCTTTCCTAATAATTTTGACTCTATAAATGTTTTTAACCTCAGCTATGGCAAATCTGCCAAAAATGGTATTCAAAATATTATGAAAAATGTACTCGCTCTTGTACTTGATTTGTAGAATTGTAATTTATATTTGTGGTTCGTATTGTGAAATTATGATATTTTGTAAATAGTTGCATACTTTGTAAATAGCTCTTCTAAGTACATAAAGTAATGTACTTTTGTATATAATAAATTTGTATGTAAAAAGTACTTTTGTAAATAGCTCTTTTAAGTACATAAAGTAATGTACTTTTGTATGTAATAAATTTGTATGTAATAATAAATTGCTGGTACGAAGATTGTGTATTGCATGAAGGTTTCGCTTTGTTCTATGATACTTAGATTGGAATATTATTGTAATTTAGAATTGAATCTACTTATGCTGTTTGAGTTGATTTTGAACTTAAGTAAAGTAATCATAAATTATAGCTGTTTATGTTGTTACGTTATTATTAGCCTTGTAGTATTGTTGTAAAGTGATTGCTTGCAAATTGTGACAGTTTTTATACATGTTTCTTATGTCCTTCTTTCACAGTCATTTTGCTGTTGTTGCATTGTTTGTTTGTTGTTGTCCAGTCAGAGGATGAGGTCTCGGTGGCGGCGTGGGCTTCGGTCCGGTTTTTCTGTTTGGGCCCGTTGGCTTTGTGCCCGGTGCCTTTGTCGGGTGTTCTGGAGGGGTTTTGGACCTTGGGGCGTTGGTCGGCGCGGGATGGTGGCGTCGTTCTGCTGGCGGTATAGCTGGATTGCATGTTTGTTGGGCCAGGATTACTGCCGTGAGAATGGGTTATCTGTTCCGTATACCTTCTGGTGGGACGGGTGTTGTTATGCTTAACTTGATTTGGTGTTCTTTCAAGCCTTTGAGGTTCAAAATAATCAGGTTCATTTATCACAGTAACGTGAAATTCGTTCTGACGTTTCCTCTTGTGGTACATTTCAATTCTTTCGATTTGGAAGCTTATCGGGCTAGTCCGTCCTGGGTCCGCCATAGGACTTTACCTGGTTTTAGAAAATAACTCGAAAATCAGAGAACGTTGGAAATCTAAATTTAATATATCGTTTTCTTTTGGGGTGTATTTTAATTCTTTCAATTTTGAATCGTACCGGGTTAGCCCGTCTTAGACCCGCCTTAAAAACTCACCCGTTTTCTCAGTATAACTCAAGAGTAGGTGTATATAAAACTTCGAAGTTTAGAAAATCCTTGCCATTTGCTATTATCGGGCTAGCCAGTCCTGAGCCCAACAAAAGGAATATATCGTTTTCTGAGAATAACTAAAAATTCGGAGCATCTAGAATGTATAAATTTAATATGTCATTGTCCTTTGGGGTATATTACATTTCATCGCATTTCGACCCGTATCGGATTAGCCCGTCTTGGGCCCGTTATAGAAATTTACTCTCTTTTAAAAAATAACTCGATCAATCGGAGTAGCTAAAAAATGTAAATTAATATATCATTTCCGTTTGGACGGATTTTAATTTAGATTTTGAACCTCGTCGGGCTAGCCCGTCTTGGATTCGCTGAAGAATGCATTCGTTTTTGAAAAAATAACTCGAGAACCGAAGTAGCTAAAAATATACATATTACCATGTAAACCTAAAAAGAGAATGTATTAGAATGTCTAGCAGATATTTTGTTTTATCTCATATGTTCGGCTACTAGGAAAAATGCCTGTCGGTGGCCTTGTGAATTTGGAAGTAAAACATGAAACACCATTGCCGCTTGAACATTAGAACAAGGTGGGGGCTGCCTACAAGTGCTGTCTCTTTGTACGGTGAAAAATAGCGCTGATAAGAATTTCGATTGAGAGTGGACATGTAATCGACCGCTATTTTATTTCGACAGGCGCTTCTCCTTTACATACGTTTCCGAAAATTGCCACATCTCTTACACGAACAATGCTCAAAAGATCCGCAAATCAGCGGGGGCTCTGGAAATGGGTAGAACACCAGGAAAGGACATTTTGTACTGCCTTCAGGGTGGCCTCTAGATACAATAGGAAGTATCTCATTAGCACATTGGTCATCTGAGATCGAATCTGTTTATACTAAGAACCGTCACATGTACACTATTCTTTTTCGTTCTAAGATTGGACAGGATGGACCCACTCAGAAGGAAATATTTTTCGAAACTATAAGCAGCAAGCTTTCACTCATTTAATGTTTGACGTTGATGTTCGACGTTGTAATTTACGTTGAAAATCTATATTTTTGTTACTATATTTGGATTAAAAAGGGCTGTTTTTATAGCCATATTATATCAGTTTTCTAATAGATCTGTCAACATATTTAATAGTTTTTAAAGTCGATGAAGCATGTCCTCAAATTCTAAAAAGAAAGTGAATGACAGACACTGCTTCGTACCTGAATGTAAAACAGGTTACAAAAATTTCAGAGGCAAATATTCTCTATATAAAGCTTCTGACAGCGATGAACTGAGAGCTGAATGGACAAAATTAATTCCTTGTGCAGATAAAGTTCTAAACAAAAACTCCGTGGTTTGTGAGTTGCATTTTGCTAATGGCGGGTTTTGCATTATTTAATTCTCTTGCATATAAGCGTAGTCAAGATCTAGGATAAGAGAGGTCGACGATCGAATGTGGGTTTATACAGATCGGGCTAGCCCGTTAAGGTTTTAAATCCAATGAGCTAAGATATACTGCTAATGACAACGACATTCTAAACTTGGAACTTTTAGATACTCCGATTATAGAGTTATTCCTCCCCAAAAGTGAATTTCTAAGGCGGGCCCAAAACGGGTTAGCCCGATACGGTTCAAAATGGAAGGAATTAAAATATTCCCCAAAAGATAAGGATGTACTAAATTTATATTTTCTAGCTGTCCCGATTATTCAGTTATTCTAAAAAAACGGGTCCATTCGTATGTCGGGCCCATGACGGGCTACCCCGATAAAGTTCAAAATCGGAGGAATTAAAATATTCCCCAAAAGATAAAGGATGTACTAAATTTATATTTTCTAGTTGTCCCGATTTTTAAGTTATTCTAAAAAAACGGGTCCATTTCTATGTCGGGCCCAGGACGGGCTACCTCCGATAAAGTTCAAATCCGAAGAAACTTAAATATACCACAAAAGCCAACGACATGTTAAACTGGAATTTTTAGTTTTTTCATCGCATTTTAAGGTTCGAAATGCGATGAAATATAATATATTACAAAGGACAATGATATATTAAATTTAAACATTCTAGATACTCCGAATTTTAAGTTATTCTCAAAAAACGATATATCCCTCTTGGTGGGCTCAGGATGGGCTACACAGAGGGGGTTCAAAATCTAAATTAAAATCCATCCAAAAGGAAATGATATACTAACTTTACATTTTTTAGCTACTCCGTTTGATCGAGTTATTCAAAAAGCGAGTAAATTTCTATGGCGGGCCAAGGAGGGCTAGCCAGATAAGGTTCGAAAAACGATGAAATATAATATACCACAAAGGACAATGATATATTAAATTTAGACATTCTAGATGCTCCGAATTTTGAATTATTCTTGAAATAACGATATGTTCCTCTTGTTGGGCTCAGGACGGGCTAAATCGATAAGATTTTTAATCCAAAGAGTTAAAATATATAGCAAATGACAAGGATATGCTAAACTTCGAATTTTTAGATACACCTGTTCTCGAGTTATACCAAAAACAAGTAAAGTCTTATGGTGGGCACAGGACGGGCTAGCCCGATAAGCATTAAAATCGAAAGAACTGAATTGTACCACAAGAGAAAACATCATACCGAATTTCACGTTACTGTGATGAATGAACTTGATTATTTTGGATCTCAAATGTTTGAACGACCACAGATAAAGTTAAATAAAACTTAAAAATACGAATATATCCCTAACTCAATCTCTCTGAAAATCAAATGACTTTTTGTGTATGCCACTTGCAATAATTATTCCAAATTTCACACAAATTCATCAATTATTTTCAAAGATATCGGTCATTTCATTTGCATTAAATTCCCATTAGTTTCAATGTTAACTCCTCCTCTTTAGACCGCTTATTCGAGATCAGCGCCATCTGACGGAGGAACCTGTTTTTCGCCTCGGTCGGCTCCTGACTGAATCTCTTCTGCATCCCAGAAGAGGATATTCGCCTGTTTCCCCACCCTCCTTATCTTCAAAACTCTACAATAAGATCACTGTTTACAGTATTCTTTGTTTACTACTAACTTGTTTCTTCATCATTATTGGCCCCTATTGAAGGACTAGGTTCAGTGGAAGACTGTGACCCACATATATGTTACCTAACTAGGGATATGGAGCTCTGCTCCAGGCGCCCTGCTATCGACAAATTACTGGCTGACTGGCTGCCTTGGTCGGCACACTATTCCTTCTAGACACCGTCACCATCGTGAATAACTTTAGATCTCGAAGGTGACGCTAGACACTGTATTGGCACATTCTCCAGTGTTTTGAAATTGGCCCCACCCATCCTACGGCATACTCCGAAAACGTACCCGCTATCTATACTCCCTGCTGTGAGGCCGGTTCTTCGCTATTGGTTAAGTTAAATGACGTCATGGGCGGAGCCTAGCTGAAATCACTCTGAAGTTTGACAGTTTAGGACAAACCCTGTCGTCTTCGAGATTATACGTGTTTACATTTTCCTTACGTGTTTACATTTTCCTATTAGATACATTTCGTCATGTATTTTACTTCATACACACATATTTATTTGCTTTTGATATGATTTTAAACTAACGAATTAAATAAAATATATTATTATTATTACTACTTGATTAATGATAAAAATGCTTCATTTACGGGAAAAAAAGTATATGCAGCATACAGTTTATAATGCTTGTGTTATATGTATTATGTTTATTAAAGGCACCTTATGCCCATTTTATATTGTATTCCGTACGTGTATCGCAACTTTTTTAATCCTATATTGATGACTTATAGCACTTGAGGCAATTTGTTTTATTTTATTAATGTTTTAACTACAAAAAAGCAAGTTACCTATCCAAAACAAAATATATAACTGTTTAAATGTGGGTTACTATAACCTTTTTTGAAGTCGGTTTCAAATATTTATGCAAGTTTGTAAGCAAAACTATGTGCTTGATTTAAAAGAAAAAGCCATACAATGGAATATTTTGGACAAAAAATGTGGAAATATTTTTAAAAAATTAATCTAAAATTAATAAAAATGCAGACTTACAATGTAATCCTGGGTAAAATATTTAGTGTAGAGGGGGGGGGGGGTAATCCATCCCACTCTATATACCCAGTGATGTGCTAATAATTTTCTATGCTAAAAATTTTTAATAATTGATATGCTTCGAAAATTATATATATCAATTGTTTGCTGTTCCCATTAAATTCTAAACAAATAGATATGCATATTGGTTTTACCATTTGAATAGGTGTGAGCAATGCTATGCCACTATCGCTAACCGAAAGATAACAAAGTGGCAAAACCAAAAGAATGACATACCTATATTTTTATAGAACTGCGTCAATGGATTTACAATTAAAGTACTTCAATACACCTTCTTCTGGATTTTGAGGAAGTTTTTACCTTTCAGGTAGGTCGGACGGTCTGGGTCTCAACAACAACACATTAACAATTACAATATGATTTGTGTCTTTTAGTGTAATTAAAAAAAAATTCGAATAGATTTTTTCCTGTAGTTGGGGGGGGGGGGTATCTTTAACCAGGTAAGTCCATCAGTCACAACCAGTGCATACTTTTAAATATGTGTTAATTTCTTAGCATTCTTTTATTAAACTTTTATTTACTTCAAACATTTTCAATGTAACAACTGATACTTGAACATTGAAAATTTTGACAATCAGTATATACATACTGACTCTAGTTCTCCTTTAATGCTCGCTCCTTGTAAAAAATACCAATAGATCAAAATAAATAAACTGCTGCTTTTTGGAATATAAATTTGTAATACTTTCTTGAAGAATCAGATTTGTCACCTAATTTGTTTATGCCTGGTATCTTTACAGAAGTATTAAAAAGTTATATACCAATAGAATAAATAGATGGTATGGATTTGAATTGATATCACCAGAAATAAACAAGTTGGTTGAGATTTGCACTCTAACTTAGTGTGTTACCTGAAGAATTTTACTTTAGAGGAATAGCTTTTTTTTTACAGTAATTGAAATTTCATGTTAACTACTTTATATGTAACAAATAAATATATAATAGAATATGTAATAGGCACTGATAGTGCCTAGCCTGCAGTTCGTGCTAACTGATATTTCACATAAAGTGGTTTCAACTTTTCTTAGACAGCAAAACCCTCATATAATTCCATATTTTAATATCAGAACATTCTAAATTGATATTTTGTCTCTATGATAACTATCTACATAATATATGTACACGTAATAGGTGAATGGAAACAAATATGAGTAAATAGATACAGCTTTCCAAGTACATTCAAGTTAGTTTTAAATGCCTGGAATATAGCTAAAATACTTGTTCATCAAAGACGTCATGTGAAATATATTAGCTGCAGCCCCAATTTCAACTTTAAAATAGATCTGCTATTTATCTTTCTCATATTTGTTTCTCCAGTCATAATATTTTTTAAGAAAATAGCTTGATAAAACTGTTTTGCTCTTATAGTTTTGCAACATTCTAATATATCAATTTGTGAATAGGATATAATGGAGAAGACACTCCTATTGCAGATACTAACATCCATGGACTGGTTTCTCACTTATTATATGCTCGTCATCATGAAATAATCAAAATTTGCAGTGGTAGCATCAGTGGCGGCTCGTGAGTGACATGTAGAGGGAGGCGCTGATCTATGTATTTATGCCTATATATTAGTAATATATATAATTAAATTTTTATTTTACTTGTATTATATATACCTGAGATTAATCATTAAGTGAAAATGTTCTGTATAGCAAAAATGATATGATGGACTGAAATATATATATATAATTGAAGATTTTTATGATATATATATATATATATATATATATATATATATATATGTATTAAAAATATAAACGACGGATGTATTAAGTAAAATAACGTACCTCCCATCTGCTCGCTTGTTCATAAAGATCCTGAACACATGGAACGTATCCTTCCTAGTGGAAAAAAATTACATAGTCCTAATTTACATTAAAGTAAAACTGGAGGGGCTAGTTAAACTAAAAGTTATGCCCAGGGAGTTGACTAAAAATATATGCATATTCTGATGATACGTACTGATGGTTCAGAGACTATAGCCACTAGAAAAATCAAAATCGGTGGATTAGGAGGCGAGATGGAAAATTGAGGGGGGGGGGTGATAACCAAAATAAGAGTTACGCTCAGGGATTAGCCACGTGAAAGTTATCCATGTGACATGTACAAATGGTGGATAGACTATAGCCACACGCCGAACCAAAATCGTTCAATTAGGAGCAGATATGTAAAATTGTGAGGACTAGTTAAACTGAAAGCTACATCCAGGGGTTGACACAAAAATATGTGTATCCAAGTGAAATGTACAAATGTTGCTCAGACTATATAGTCACCAGCAGAGTCAAAAACGCTCAAATAGGAACTGAGATGTAAAATTGTGGGGGCTAGTTAAACTAAAATTTACGCCCAGGGAGTTGACACAAAAAACGCATGTATATTATATATCCATCAAGAATGTGTATCAAACTGAGACGTACGGATGGTGCAGATACAACCATCAGCATAAGCAAATTCGTTCAATTAGGAGGTGAGATGGGAAATTTGGGGAGGGGGGGCTAATTGAAGTAAAAGTTATCCTCAGAGAGTTGTCACAACAAAGATGCATAACCAGATGACATGTACAAATGGTGCAGAAACTATAGCCACTAGCAAAACTAAATTCGTTCAATTAAGAAAATTGCTCGCTAAAAATGTATAATTATGGGGCTAGTTAAACTAAAAGTTACGCTCAGGGGTCTGATACAAAATATGTATATTCAGATGACACGTACAGAGGATGCAGAGACTATAACCATCGTTAAAATCAAAATCGCTAAATTAGAAGCCGAGATAAGAAATTTGGGGGCTACCTCAAGTAAAATTTACGCCCAGGGGGTATCTGAGCAATATAGTTGCCAACCTGGGATCAAAATTTCGAGGGAAACGACGCAGATAAAAGGAACACGATGAAAATTTAATATTAATTTATTTTACTAAATATTTAAAGTGTGTTTAATTTTTAGGTATTTTTTATGTTAAATAGCTGAAAAAGTAAGACAGCTAGGTAGGTCAAGTGACCCCTCAAACTAAATATGCGAAACAACATATTTCTGAAGCGTCACTAAAAATAGCCTATCGATCACGGGTATGCCAAAAATAGGAAACTCCAGACGTTTAAAGAATTAATTTGAAGTCAAACATATTGGAATTCGTCACCAGCAGATCAACCAGAGCACAGAACTGCCCCAAATTAGAAATAACCCCTTCTCATAGGACAGAACCACACTACATCAGAAATGACGAAATGCGAAACCACTTGAATAAGTAAAACAGCTGGGAGGGTCAAGTGATCCCTCAAAGTGAGTGTCCTAAAAAACATATTTTATTCACGATGGCCAGAAACCCTTAAAATATCATAAATACCCCCATCCCTTCCCATCACCACACACGCACACTTAATCCACTCATTTGTTCAAATGTTTATTTAAACTTCCAAATTTATTAAACAGACGAGAAAGAGAACAAACGCATTCTTAAATGTAAAAAATTGAGGCCAAATTAGCGAAACTGAGCCAATTTGAGAAGTCCCTCTTCATGTTTTCCTACTCTTCTATTTCTCTTTGGCTAGCTCCGCGCCCAGAACGCGACACAATCTACTGTTTAATTCTGCACTGTCTGTTTTTTTTCACGCCAAATTTCTAATATTGTTCCTATACCGTTCGTTTACTCTCGAGATGCCGGCGTTACGGACGCGGCTTTATAAAATATCCCTGTATTTTCCCCTTATGTGTTGAAAATTGTATGCAGTACAGTTTTCGTGAGTCTGCTTTCTCTGAAGGAAACTTTAGTGCTGCCATCTACTGACATATTTTATAACTTATTTTTAATAATTCTCGATTTAATTGAACAAAAATTCAGATTTTTTCAATAGAAATTGTAATAAATCTGTATAACTAAAAAAATAATTTGGGGTGTTTACTCAATGGTGTCGCGCGTACTCGCGACGCCCCTTATCGGCCGCGGCTGGGTAGCATGAAAGTTAGCATGCACCACAATTTTTTAGAATTTCTATGGGAACTAACATTTTCAGTTCTTCCACGTGACCGGCTCAAAATTCATATACAATTTAGCTCAGGCCACATGAAGCTGCAAAGGCAAAGTTTATAAACACAAAACCCATCTATAAGAGGCTTTCTAAAAAATATGGGTGATATTCCTATTACAGATACCAGCATGAGCATTCTTGGACTGGTTTCATGCTTATTATGCATTCGTCAATATAGAATACCTGGTATCTATAATGGTAACAAGAAACTTAATGTAGATCCAGGTATGGGTCATTGTGGCAATTACCCCCCCCCCCCCCCCCTTCTCAGATATATGTGTCTTTTCTTGTGATTCTATAGATTCACTTATAAAAGTTTATTGCAATGTCATAAATCCCAAAATGTCATAACATTAATTTTAGCAGGCTAGTTTGCTTCATTTTATGATTAATAAAATTTTTTTTATCAATTTCGATAACTATTCACTGATATACTACAAAAACAAATGTTCAATAAAAGAAACGTGTCGAAGTAAATCCCTTTTTATTTCTGCCTGAATCTGCCCTTGTAATGTACTAACTGTAAACTTTGCAACTACCTTTTAAATTTGGTTAACTGTACTCACGATTCATTGAATGATGATCAATTTACAAGGACCTATTAACCTTCAGCTTTCTATAAGAAATTTGGATTGGCTACACCTGGATTAACATAAACACTATGTAATAAAAATTATAATGTTTTAAATTTGATTAAGTAGGTACTAGTCAATCAGGTTCAGTTGATTAAATATTTATAATTTTTCAAGATATTGTTCACCTGATGAACTAAAATATGTTTTTTAGGTAATGCATATGGTTATCTTATTTGTACTAATTTTTTCCTATCAGTAGTACAGATAATAGAATTCTGATGCATAAAAGTAAATTCCATCCTTAGAGTAAAGGTAAAAATAAATTTCAAAAGTAAATAAAAACATCCCATTTAGTAAACTAATATCTATATATTGCAATTGTAACTGTAGACAAAGAAATTGAAAATCAGATTTAGTTTTAGCTAGAATCATTGTACTATTAGAAAGAAATTGTATATATAGCTTGATTCAGTACTATCTAGTGGCTCCCATAAATCTGATTGAGCCAAGGTCGCAGTTAAGATTTCGCCAAGGTTTTCATTAACGAAAAAGCAATATGACAATAATATAAACACGTGCTGTTTCTTTAGGACTGCAAACGTTTGGTGAGATTTTACAACCTACCTTGGCGATAAATCTCTGACACTTGGTGATTCATCCTTGGGGGCTGCTATAATAAGGAAGTACCCTTGATTCTTTAAAATTATAGAAATATATTTAAGATATATTTTTTGTCTACCCACCAATAGCATTACCAAGTAGGGAAATCATATTCCCTAGAAACCCATTTAAGTTCAGAGAAATGATATTTAGCGAAATGGGAAACAAACTGTTTGGTTACCAATTCAACCCCCCCCCCTCCCTCAAGAAAAGAATTGCCTGGGGATGCTATGCTACTGTTACACACATAATACTAACGTTAAAGGAAAATATTGTAATAGGATCAGATATTTGAACTATCAATGAATTTACATGTTTTTGTTTTAAATATTCTTATTTTTGAATTGAATGCTTTTGAGATAAGCATGTGTACTTTTGTAATCACTGATAATCTCACAAATGATTCAAAAGTTAGTACTAATTTTCTACTACTCAATTGAATTATCTTCAGGTAATGAAATATGGATAGTTATATTTTAATTTCAATATTTGTATAAAATTCATAATTTGTTTTCAAATCAAAACAAATTTTAATTTTATTTACATAAAAATGTGTCAAATATTTTGTTAAATCTTATATTGTCCAATTTCCCATTCTAATCAGTGAATATTAAATTTCAAATATTTGAAATACAGTACATACATCATTTATATGCATTTCTACATAGCTCGTCAAACATTCCTATCCAGTGACATTAATTTCAATTACATATTTTCACAGGTATACGCTTTACTTCACTGGTCCCTAGAGTAGTGTATAAATAGTGCTTTACTATAGTTAAAAATATGCATTTTCTATTTAACAGTACAATCTGCTTGAACAACTTTAACTGCATAATAATAATGTTGCATGATATTACCTAATTTCAATTTATAACATGTTTATAAAGAAGGAGTTTATCCAACAGATATTTTAAATTAACTTACTGAATTCTGTTTTTGAAAATAATAGACAGTAATTACTAATTTAATTTTATATGAAGATGGATTTGATATCCTAGGATGCATGAATAGATGCAAATTGACTTACCTAGTTAATACTGATGTTATCTGATTTATCCTGATGTAATGAGATATAATGATGCTGAAAATACATCCCAGTTAAAAGTTTGACTAGTTATCACTGCGTCCAACCGATGGCACTAAAGTATTTAAGATTAGATTGTAATATATTATTTAAATCAAATTATAGTTGTTGAAGTAATAAAGATATTGAAATTAATATTTGTTTCAAATAAATAATTTTGGGTTTAGAAATTAATAATATTTTGACTAAATGTTTCAAACTGAAATTATTCAAGAGATTGAAAATAAAACTTCAGGTTTTATATTTCAGATGTGTATTTCAGAATAGCAAGTGTAAAGAATATTTTAACTGAATTAACGTTGAGTTAAATTCAAAATGTTCTGAAAAATTTGAATGATGTATCAATGCATGCCTTTTAAATTTGAATATTAACATTTTGTATATTCAAAATTCAAAGTGTAGGATAATACATATGTAATTGTTATTAAACATTTCCAAAGTTTAAATATTGGTTGTTAAATTTTAAACATAATTTGAAATAAACATGTTTAAGAGTTAAAATGCCCGTCGAAATCAGGAGGTCATAAGTAACAACAGCAACAACGAATTAAAATGTAAATAATTTTAACTCGAACACCAAATGAATTCTAAACGCACAATAAATGTATATTATGTTAGTGTGAACTGCGAAGAATGATAGCATTTGAAACCATAATCTTGCATAATAGCTTACTGGCTGTTAAAAATTTGGCAGCTCACTACTGGGTACAGATCAAACTTCAAAGTATTTCATAAACATTAGATAATGGCTATTAGTATTTGTTTTCTTCAGAATGTTACTTAATAAAATCTCAAAATCAACACCCATACAATTGAAATGAAACTTCATATATATGCTATTTAAATTACAACTTTATATATGCATATAGAATATATATTAATTTTATTAGCAATTTCATTAATTTGTATAACATCTTCACACTCTTATACTATAACACACTACTGTGATAAACAAATGAACTATGAATCACATTAAAAAATATATTGCTATCTTCTACACAAATTTAATTAGCCTAGAAGGAAATACATCAAAGTTTCTCCTTTAAATTAACTGATACAACAATAAAAACATCTGACCACTTAAGTTATTTAAACAGGCCAGGTGAAATATTGCAGTACAAGTTTTGATATATTCATATTTGGTCGGCGATCTTCTATCTAAATTTAGGTACTATAAAAAATAAGTTAGAAAATCATTCAATCGGAGTATTACAAATGCAGAAGGTATAACGTTCCAGTGTCAACATTTTACTCGCAAAAATTGTAATAAATATATCATATACTACTTACCTAAATTTAAGACATTTTTGTTGTTTTATGAACGTGTATATATCTCCATATATTGTCACACAACGTTATAACTTTGCACTATTTCTTTCTATCATAATTTTCTTCCCGATTTGATAACAAACATTTTTTTCCATGTATAATCTCGAAGACGACAACTTCAAAGTATGTACTAGTCTTCGCCCATGACGTCATCTAACTTAGCCAACAGCGAAAAACCGACCTCACAGCAGGGGGTATACCGCGTACGTTTTCGGAACATGCTCGAATCTATACGTTTGGAGACCTCTAGAATATGAAAAATCTGATGTGGGCAGCACATGACTTTCCCTGCTGACTTATATCCACGTTTTTTTTATTTTAATTAAATTTATTTCACTTTTAATTCAATTTTCATTCTCATTCGGTAACCAGACTTATTTTCAAAGGTGGCTTAGAGAAAATACAAAAAACTAAAATATCTCGAGAACGGCTAGGCACAGTGTAATGGAGTTGATCTTATTCTTTTCTTCGTCAAAAATTACGTATTAAACAAGCATTTAATGGATATATTTGAACATACGTAGTTCTTTAGTTTAGATTTTGACGATTTTTGCGGGCCATTTTGCAGAATAAGGCAGGTTATTTTTTTCCGAATCGTACCAAAATCTAATCAGCACCAGGGTGACCCACAAGTGACTCATCTACCGAATTTTGTGAAATTCGGTCCATTAGTTTTTCAGTTAGAGTGGATACAAGCTTTTGCGGGCCATTTCGCAAAAAAGGCGGGTTCTTTTATCCCGAATCGTACCCAAAACTAATCAGCATCAGATTCGCCCACAAGTGACTTACCTACCAAATTTTATGAAATTCGGTCAATTACGTTTTTAGTTAGAGTGGATACAAAATCTGCACAGACAGACAGACACACAGACGTCACGCTAAAAATGGTTTTTTCGTATTCTAGAGGTCTCGAAACGTGTAGATCCGTCGAAAACTCGAGTTGCGATTTCCGACACGATTCCAATACTTTCCCTATACATTACCATGTATTGCAGGGAAAGTAAAAATCTGATGTGGGCAGCACATGACTTTCCCTGCAGACTTTTACTAACGTTCTCTTTATTTTAACTAAATTTATTTCACTTTTAATTCAATTTTCGTTCTCATTCGGTAACCGGGCTTATTTTCAAAGGTGGCGTAGGGAAAGTACGAAAAACTAAAATATCTCGAGAACGGCTAGTCCTAGTGTAATGGGGTTGGTCTTATTCTTTTCGTATTAAATTGCGTATTAAATCAGCATTTAATGGATATATTTGAGTATACCCAGTTCCTTAGTTTAGATTTGGACGATTTTTGCGGGCCATTTTGCAAAAAAAGGCAGGTCATTTTTTTCGGAATCGTACCAAAATCTAATCAGCACCAGGGTGACCTATACGTGACTCATCTACCGAATTTTGTGAAATTCGGTCCATTGGTTTTTCAGCTACAGTGGATACAAGCTTTTGCGGGCCATTTCACAAAAAAGGCGGGTTGTTTTATTCCGAATCGTACCCAAAACTAATCAGCACCAGCCCCGCCCACAAGTGACTTACCTACAAAATTTTGTGAAATTCGGTTCCTTAGTTTTTTAGTTAGAGTGGATACAAAATCTGCACAGACAGACAAAATCTGATGTGGGCAGCACATGACTTTCCCTGCAGTCTTATATTCATGTTCTATTTATTTAAATTAAATTTAATTCACTTTTAATTCTATTTTCGTTCTCATTTGAAAACTGGACTTATTTTCAAAAATCTGATGTGGGCAGCACATGACTTTCCCTGCAAACTTATATCCACGTTCTATTTATTTCAATTAAATGTAATTCACTTTTAATTCAATTTTCGTTCTCATTTGATAAATGGACTTATTTTGAAAGGTGGGGTGGAAAAATACGAAAAAAACTAATATATCTCGAGAACGGCTAGTCCTAGTGTAATGGGGTTGGTCTTATTCTTTTCTTCGTTAAAAATTACGCATTAAACAAGGATTTAATGGATATATTTGAGCATACGTAGCTTTTTAGTTTAGATTTTGGCAATTTTTGCGGGCCATTCTACAAAAAAAGGCAGGTTATTTTTTTCTGAATCGTACCAAAATCTAATCAGCACCAGGGTGACCTATACGTGACTCATCTACCGAATTTTGTGAAATTCGGTCTATTAGTTTTTCAGCTAGAGTGGATACAAAATCTGCACAGACAGACAGACAGACACACAGACAGACACACAGACAGACAGACAGACACACAGACACACAGACACACACACAGACGTCACGCTAAAAATGGTTTTTTCGTATTCTAGAGGTCTTGAAACGTGTAGATCCGTCGAAAACTCGAGTTGCGATTTTCGGCATGATTCCAATACTTTCCCTATACATTACCATGTATTGCAGGAAAGTAAAAATCTGATGTGGGCAGCACATGACTTTCCCTGCAGACTTATATCCACGTTCTCTTTATTTTAATGAAATTTATTTCACTTTTATTCAATTTTCGTTCTCATTCGGTAACCGGGCTTATTTTCAAAGGTGGCGTAGGGAAAGTACGAAAAACTAAAATATCTCGAGAACGGCTAGTCCTAGTGTAATGGGGTTGATCTTATTCTTTTCGTCGTTAAACATTACGTATTAAACGGGCATTTAATGGATATATCTGAGTATACCTAGTTCTTTAGTTCAGATTTTGAAGATTTTTGCGGGCCGTTTTGCAAAAAAAAGGCAGGTTATTTTTTTCCGAATCGTACCAAAATCTAATCAGCACCAGAGTGACCTATACGTGACTCATCTACCGAATTTTGTGAAATTCGGTCTATTAGTTTTTCAGCTAGAGTGGATACAAGCTTTTGCCGGCCATTTCGCAAAAAAAGGCGGGTTCTTTTATTCCGAATCGTACCCAAAACTAATCAGCACCAGCCCCGCCCACAAGTGACTTACCTACCAAATTTTGTGAAATTCGGTCCATTAGTTTTTTAGTTACAGTGGATACAAAATCTGCACAGACAGGCAGACAGATACACAGACAGACAGACAGACAGACAGATAGACAGACAGACAGACAGACACACAGACACACGCACAGACGTCACGCTAAAAATGGTTTTTTCGTATTCTAGAGGTCTCGAAACGTGTAGATCCGTCGAAAACTCGAGTTGTGATTTTCGGCATGATTCCAATACTTTCCCTATACATTACCATGTATTGCAGGGAAAGTAAAAATGGTGTAGGAAAAATACGAAAAACAAAAATATCTCGAGAACGGCTAGTCCTAGTGTAATGGGGTTGTTCTTATTCTTTTCGTCCTTAAAAATTACGTATTAAACGAGCATTTAATGGATATATTTGAGTGTACCTAGTTCTTTAGTTTAGATTTTGACGATTTTTGCGGGCCATTTTGCAAAAAAAGGCAGGTTATTTTTTTCCGAATTCTACCAAAATCTAATCAGTACTAAGGTGGCCTACAAGCGACTTATCTACCAAATTTTGTGAAATTCGGTCCATTAGTTTTTCAGTTAGAGTGGATATAAGCTTTTGCGGGCCATTTCGCAAAAAAAGGCGGGTTCTTTTAACCCGAGTCATACTCAAAACTAATCAGCACCAGATTCGTGCACAAGTGACTTACCTACCAAATTTTATGAAATTCGGTCAATTAGTTTTTTAGTTAGAGTGGATACAAAATCTGCACAGACAGATAGACACACAGACACACAGACAGACACACAGACACACACACAGACGTCACGCTAAAAATAGCTTTTTCGTATTCTAGAGGTCTCGAAACGTGTAGATCCGTCGAAAACTCGAGTTGTGATTTTCGGCATGATTCCAATACTTTCCCTATACATTACCATGTATTGCAGGGAAAGTAAAAATCTGATGTGGGCAGCACATGACTTTCCCTCCAGACGTATATTAACGTTATTTTTATTTTAATTAAATTAATTTCACTTTTAATTCAATTTTCGTTATCATTCGGTAACCGGGCTTATTTTCAAAGGTGGCGTAGGGAAAGTACGAAAAACTAAAATATCTCGAGAACGGCTAGTCCTAGTGTAATGGGGTTGGTCTTATTATTTTCGTCGTTAAAAATTACGTATTAAACGAACATTTAATGGATATATTTGAGTATACCTAGTTCTTTAGTTTAGATTTTGACGATTTTTGCGGGCCATTTTGCAAAAAAAAGGCAGGTTATTTTTTTCCGAATCGTACCAAAATCTAATCAGCACCAGAGTGACCTATACGTGACTCATATACCGAATTTTGTGAAATTCGGTCCATTAGTTTTTTAGTTACAGTGGATACAAAATCTGCACAGACAGACAGACAGACACACAGACAGACAGACAGACAGACACACAGACACACAGACACACACACAGACGTCACGCTAAAAATGGTTTTTTCGTATTCTAGAGGTCTCGAAACGTGTAGATCCATCGAAAACTCGAGTTGCGATTTTCGGCATGATTCCAATACTTTCCCTATACATTACCATGCATTGCAGGGAAAGTAAAAAACTATTTTTAGCGTGGTCTGTGTGTCTGTCTGTGCAGATTTTGTATCCACTCTAACTAAAAAGCTAATTGACCGAATTTCATAAAATTTGGTAGGTAAGTCACTTGTGGGCGAATCTGATGCTGATTAGTTTTGGGTACGATTCGGGATAAAAGAACCCGCCTTTTTTGCGAAATGGCCCGCAAAAGCTTGTATCCACTCTAACTGAAAAACTAATGGACCGAATTTCACAAAATTCGGTAGATGAGTCACTTGTGGGTCACCCTGGTGCTGATTAGATTTTGGTACGATTCGGAAAAATATAACCTGCCTTTTTTTGCAAAATGGCCCGCAAAAATCGTCAAAATCTAAATTAAAGAACTACGTATGCTCAAATATGTCCATTAAATGCTTGTTTAATACGTAATTTTTAACGAAGAAAATAATAAGACCAATCCCATTACACTAGAACTAGCCGTTCTCGAGATATTTTAGTTTTTCGTATTTTCTCTACACCATCTTCCCTACGTCTGCAGGGAAAGTCATGTGTTGCCCACATCAGATTTTTTCTTTTGGAATAACGTTTTCAAAATTTCTTAATAGTTAGATGTAGGATAGATGCATTGCTAATTTAATATATTTATCATTTTATTTTTACACATTAGTTTTGTACTGAAATAATTACTTTTTAAAATTTGTTCATAATGTAAAATAATTTACATATACTTGCCAGCTGAGTTTCTGCTTGGTCCAGAGATCATAATTGAATTCTTTGGCATAGGAGATAATTTTGATAGCTTTTAATATGTTCAATGCTTGAAATTTAATGACATATTGTTAATTTTTAACACTTTACAACAAAGTTGAAAAGTGTTTATGACTTTTTAACACTTTACAACAAAGTTGTTATGACTTTGTTCATTCTGTCTGTCTGTCTGTCTGTCTGTCTGTCTGTCTATCCGTTAGCACGATAACTGCCGTAAAAATGACTTCATCAAAATGAAATTTTAGTATGTTGTTCAGACGGTCTATAGGACCTATGGGATTATAAATGAATAATATCACACAATTAGTTTTGGATTGAACCCGGGTTGAAAAAATGGAATACATTGAGCCCTATGGGACCTAATTTTTCAAGCATTTTTTAAGCGGATTTAAAATTCACAAATTGCTTCGAAAATTTTAGGCAATATTCAAATTGTTCCATAAAATATATAAAAAAAAATTCAGCGAAATATATTCAGTAGTTTTTTAAATAAAAATTAAAATAATAATAACACCTCTTATATGAAGCGATCACGTGTCCATGATATGAAACGATCACATGACCCACTTCAAAAGGATATATGGCATCCATCTTGTGTCAAAATCGTGATTTTTAAAGTTCTTTTTAATTCATATCGAGTGTTGTATCCGTCTTAAAACTACTTTATTTTTGCCTAAATTCTGTGCATCTACATACTAAAACAACGAAATGACAATATATTTCAGTTTAAATGCTCATCCAAATATAATTATTTCTACTATTAAGCCTATTTTTCACCTATGTAAAATGTAAACAGCAAAATATATAGAATGAGTTGTATTAGAATCGCTGTAATTCTTTAACACAAAATAATTTAGTCCATGGAGTCTGCTTAGCTGATATGAATGAAATATTTATTGATTTTAGAAAGAGAAGGACGATATTTTTCGATGAAGTTTTACGCATGGAGATTACTTACTCGTAGCTCAATGGTCTTAATTTTTAAATAAAATAAATTATTATAGTATTGTGATGAATGACATGAATGGGGGAATTATTTATGAATGAAATGTTGCTTTTATAGAGAGAGCCAGGCGTGTTATTTTTTTAGGACGTCATTTGAATGAATTTCAATTGTTTTCGATGAAGTTTTCAAATATAATGAATTATCGTAGTATTATGATAATTCTAAAATTATTACCGAGGAATGTATCACATTTTAGAGATATTTAAACCAGGCAATTTATACTTTAATGCCGTCATTTGAATGAAGTTAATTTTTTTCGATGAAGGTTTAAGGTTTCAAATATAATAAATTAATGTAGTATTGTGATAAGTTTTAAAATATTATCGAGGACTGTATTGCATTTTAGACATGTTTAAATAAAATTGCATTGAAGTTGGAAATGATTGCATTAAAATTGCATTGAAGTTGGAAATAAAATAAATTATTATAGTATTTTGATGAATGAAATGAATGGGATAAAGTTATGAATGAAATCCTGTTTTTATAGAGAGATCCAGGCGTGTTATTTTTTCTATGACGTCATTTGAATTAATTTCAGTTGTTTTCGTTGAAGTTTTCAAATATAATAAATTATCGTATTATTATGATAGTGTTAAAAATATTACCGTGGAATGTATTGCATTTTAGAGATATTTAAAGCAGGCAATTTATATTTCAATGCCGTCATTGGAATGAAGTTCATTTTCTTCAATGAAGGTTTAAGTTTTCAAATATAATAAATAAATGTAGTATTGTGATAAGTTTTAAAATATTACCGAGGAATGTATTGCATTTTCGACTTTTTCGAATAAAATTGCATTGAAGTTGGAAAGTGTTTCATAATCAATGCTTTAAGCATGATTGACCTTTCTTGTTTAAATTATGCTTAAATTTGTAAATATTATGTTAATATTTACTTTAAATATTAGGTTAAATTTGTAATTTTAGGTTAATTTGTAAATATTAAGTTATGAGGTTTTATCAACAATTCTCTTTTTATCAACATTATAGTTGTACTTGAAGTGTACTCCTTTCCATATTTGGAAACTGCACACTGGCCAGCTAAGTTATTCTCTGTATAGAGTTTTAAATTGAAATATCTTGCTCGTAGAGGACAACTTTTCTGTTAAGAAAAGTAATTGCTGAAATATATCAGCATGGAAAGTTCCAAGTGACCATATTGTTTAGTGCTTAATTATAAAATTGAAACTTTTAATTACTACCGATTTGTGTTGTAGCATAAAAAGGCAATGTTTTGAACAGCTGTCAGAAAATTTTATACACTAGATGTATCCATGCAGAACATCTACGCTCTAGTGTCTTTCAATGCTCACTATCTGTTTGTAACTCTTACTACACAATCTCTAGATCTAAAGCATGAGTCATTTTTAAACATTAATATTCCCTAGTATTTAGTTTTGTTTGTCTCACAATCAGTATCGCTCTTGCATTTTTAATATCACCAGACATATGTGGATTCATTGTTATACGACCCTCTAATCAAATATAAACCATATATTTATTTAAATTAAATTAACTTTAGATCAAATAATATATAATTTCATTGTTGAACAAAAACTTGAATAAAATAATTAGTGTTTGAGATATCATTATGGAGGCAATGGGACAACCTATCTAACTCCATGGATACTTTTGATAGGATGGAGTAAGAGTTTTCCTTTACTTTCATATTTTAAATAATGTAATTATGGTTAAACTTGTTATCATTTGGGAAATGGTAAATAAGTCCTTTTCAACATAACGTAAAGTAAATAAATGCATTATATATGCAGGGTTAGAAAGTAGGAGCATAAAGTTACGTAACAATGGCATCTAATCAATTTACCCCAGTTACCAAAATGTCTTATTTGGGTGCAATTTCCAAATTATTTATTTTGTTTTCGTTATTCAACTCACAAAATAAATCATCTTTCATTAGCAGACCTGCCTTTGACCCGCTGTGCTGCATGGATGCATGTAATCCATGATATGAATTTGTTAGATTGTTAGAAAGACGAATAAATGGATCAAATGGAATTTGCATCATACATGCGAAGAAAGGCAAAACAATTAGGTATCTAAAATCTCCATCAAAGTAAAATATATAGGTACAAAATTTAACAATCACTAATTTTGAACCCTTTATAGATTTAAATAAAGGATTGCAAACCCAAATGAATTCCAATTAAAATTATTGACTATTAAAATATGCACTTACATATTTTAATATTTTTATAAAATAACATATTAAATTTTCTTTTGATACGATATATTGAATATCTGAACATCAGCTTAAGATTTATTTTAATAACAAATTTTAATGTGTAATGGTTAACAAAATTTCTTCCCACTCTAAAGCAGAGGTACTTTACGTATTTACTGTCACAGCTTACTTGAAAATGAATTTTATATGTATATACATTTTGCCCTTTTCTCTTTATAAATGATTTCTTATATTCACCTATTCTTTCTTATTTTGATATTTTTATATGCTTTTAAAAAACTTAAATTTTAAAACTTAAAATGTATTTAAAAATAGTTAATTTAAATTTTGAAAATTTAAAATACTAAAAATATTTAAAATTTTAAGCGTTTGTTTACAAATGGTAATCTATATCTGGTCTCAAAACAACCGGATGGACAAGTGCACATGAAAAAACAATATGTATCCAAATATATACGTATATTCCATATATGCTGCTATTCAAGTAATGTAAACATTTTGTTATGTTCCATGTGTACACTTGATAGGGATTTATTTTTTCTTCATTATCATTGAATCCGTTTTTCACAAACTTGTTGAATAAACATTGATTTTGGTATTAAACATTATTTCAACTGCTGCACTAATACCTAAACAAGAATATAATCTGAAAATTTTGCATATTCATTTGTAACAGAGTTTAATTTTTTTCATTTTCTCTTTTCACATTATGAAAGTTCCATCATATTACAAGGCCATTGAACATTTGAAGAACTTGATTCCGAAAGGGCCTAAACCAATTTCACTCATTTGTCTTGTATGATATAGTGCAATATTGCCACCTACTGTTACCTATCTAAAGTCACTTACTAGGAGCTGTAACGCAGCTACCGCAACATGATACCCAAGCGAAAGTGATTTAGGCCCATTTGGAATTAAACTCTTCATTTAATGAATTGCACTTCCAATTTTATTGTGTACTTGTAGTATACTTGTTCTTCATATGGAATATACATTATAAAGAAACTTAAAATTCACAATCACGTGCAAATTCCTAAAGTAATCTAAATAGCATTGTTATTCATTCCATTAAAATCTTTTAATTGATGGTCCTAAAAAGAAGTTTAAGAATATCTGTTTCCAAATTTGTCTAAGGGTGTCGTATAAAAATTTAAAAAGTGTAACTTCTTAAAAATTAATGGGAGGACTATTTCATTAACACGGCCATATTTCCTATCTTACTTTCAATGTTTTTGCAATTTACATTGCCCACTTATCTCCAACAGGTAAAGAATCTTATCTCACACCACTTATCTCAAACAGGTAAAGTGCGTTTCAATTTTTTTGGGACACTATAGTATTCAGAGAAACTACATTTTTTCCTCTTTCAAAATATAATGATAAGTTTTTAACAGCAGTAAAACAAACTTTTACAGATAAAAAATTTGAATACTTAACTTAATTTTCACAATAATGCCCCACTCTGTTACATGCAAAAATACTTTAGATAATAGCTTTTAATACATTGGTAATTTTGCTTATATTCAGGGACATATTTAAGGGAGTTTCTTTCAGGATTTTTTGGCCGGGGGGGAGGGGGGCGTCGAATGAACATTAAGAGAAAGGCTAGTTTTCTATTTGCCTTATATAAATGAATCTAAATGTTGTCACATAAATAGATACTAGGTTAATATAAAATGCCCCTCTCAGATGTATGCCTGAAAAAAGCACTGGGCCTAAACTCACGGGCCAGGCCAGAGCCCATAAAGGATTTACCTCTAACTTAGATCTAGATCCCTTGGGATTGATATGAGCTTAATTTAGAACTGAATCCCTCCAAAAATTGAATTTCAAAATATGCCACTGCTTATATTGCTGTAGAAGCTTTAAAACAATGTAGTAATAATTATTTTTTTATAAATCTGTATTATTCTGTAGATTCCCAAATTTTGAATTGGTGGGAAAACAATAGTACATATTATGTCATTAATTATAGATCTCACTGGAAATCAGTAGGCTTATTGTTGTTACTGATTACATAACTAATAAACATAAATAATATTTTAGACCAAAAACATGCAATATCTGAAAATATCGTTTTGGAAGTTATGTTGCATTCACTTTTAAACTAAAAAATACACATAAAATGATTTTTTTAATAAAGTGTAACATAATTATATTTTTATAGTAGTTTTTTGATCTAAAATGAATGTTCGAAATATTGAAAATGTTTCTGCAGTTTGATGCCGATGGTTCTCCGATAATCACTTAGGAACTGACATTTATTACTTCAAAAAATCACACAAATTTTTATTCCATTTACTTTTTGTTTCAGAGATATAGGCTTAATTGTAAAAAAATATACAAGTTTCATTGCATCTCGAGAACAGCTCTTGATAATTTCTAAATAATGAAAAATTGTGTCCATTGATTTCTGGTTAAAACTATATATGTTCGAAATATTCGTTCATTTAATAATAGTGAGTTTAGTTTATTTTTTACAATTAAGGTGAAATCTTGAGAACATGTTAACGTCTTAAAAATGAGATGGCATTCACATGTAAACAAAAATTACATATTAAATACCTATTTTGTAACATCTTTATATGTTACTAGCAGTATACCCGTTCTTCGTACAGAGTATATAATATAAAGAAACTTATAATTCGCAATCATGTGCAAATTCTGTTAAAATATTCAATTTATTGCTCCTAAAGTATAGTTTAAGAATATCTGTTCTCACTATGGAAAATTATCTTCACTGGTAGATCTGAAGAATAAAACATCCTGGCTCCTTTTGTAAGCAAATTTACAAAAAAGGGAATTGAATCAATATATGCAACCCGTACTACTTATATTGTCACAGATTAGAAAATATGCCAGTGTGTTAGTAGAAGATTACCCGTATTACAATATGAGTCTCAAAAATCTTTACCAAAATAAAAGAGATGGCGTAATAAATTGATAATATCAATAATCTCCGTACTCTTTATACCAGAAGGTCGTAATTGATTCCAATATATGCCAATATATATCAAAACACATGCCAATATACCTGTACTACTTATATTCTCGTAGATTAGAAGATATACCCGTGTATTTGTAAAAGATTACTCGTACAACGTACAATATATGAGTTTAAACAATTTTTGTCGTAATAAAACAATTGCATAATAACTTGAAAATATCAATAATCCCTGAATCAATAATCCCCCAAAATATCAATAATAATAACGTTTAAACCAGAAGACCGTAATTGATATTATCCAGTCAAAAATGCTATAAGAAAAATCAAATCGTTCTTTTCTAAAATATATTTTTATATCCATTTATTTATTATTCAAATCGGAAAAATAATAATTAAAATTAACAGACAGATTTAATTTAATTGCGTTTCTGAGCAACATGATATAAGATAGAATCTTCCTCATAAACTGCGAAACTAAATAACCATTTTGATTTCTTTATACTTTTCATTGTTCAGTAAAAGCTTGTGGAAAATAAACCATGGAGATAGATTTCCCATTTAAATCATGTTTCAAACAATTCATGTTTTCAGAAAGTGACTAATTAGAGCAAAAATCGCCTATTAAACTAAGAGATAAAGTTTTAATTCACTTTCAAACGATTTTCAAGTTTTTCGTTTGGATAAACCACGGAACTAGAGAGTAGAACTCCTAGGAAAAAGTTTCGTTTTTCATTAATATCTCGATAACCCCTGGTCTTAGATACTCAAAACTTGGGCTAAATTTATGGGGGGGGGGGGCTGTTTTAAGGCTATTCACAAAATTTCATCAAATTCGGTTCAGCTGTTCTCCCGTGATGATGAGACAAACGAAAATTTCGTTTTTTACTAATATCTCGAGAACCACTGATTGTAGAAACTCCAAACATGGACTAAATTTTAAGTGGAACTATTTCCAGGATATCCACAAAACTGCAACAAATTTAGCCGTTCTCCCGTGATGACGGGACAGACAGACAGACCAACAGACAGATTTTCAATTTTATTTATATAGATTATGTTTCTATATTGCTTATTCGATTTTCTAAAATAAATGTTCGAAAAATAGAGGGACTTCTCCGTGGTCTGTTCACTTCCAAAATTAACAGGTCTCTGATGTTCATTGATTGAAATAATAGCACTAAATGTTATTTGATTTGCTCAATTTGTTAGAGATATATAGTGCTGCTTGTAAAAAAAAAAAAAATAAGTTTTTTTTTCTAAACAAGACTTGTTTGATGATGTCGACTCTAGTAAGAGAATAAATATGCACAGCTATATTTAGAAATGGTTGCTTTGAATGAAAATTTCCTAATTAATCCAAAGCAATTAATTCTGATATGCTAGGATAAATCATTTGCAAAGTTTCCTTTCTAATGAAGTTTTCTTAACCTCTTACCTTTACAACTCCTGAGAAAGTGAATTTAATGTTCATATATGTAAACCTTTCTTTCTTCCATAATGAAATCAATTGTCTTAAATTAATTTGAAACAGAACTCGAAATAGAAAATTTTATGAACCGGAACTCGTATTGTATTTCAAACAAAAAAACCCCCTCAAAAATGGAAAGTCCGTAGCACTTGACTTTCCCTCTATAATGAAATGAATTTACTTCTTTCGCAGTGAAAATATAATGTATAAGATCTATGTCACAATGTTTATAGCTGAATTGTACATTAGGCACTTTTCCTGATGGCAACATCTAAAACTATTTCGAGGCACCGAATTTACTTATATTTCATGGAACTCTAAATTGGCAATTATCAATATTGATAGCATCCACAATAGTCCACATATTAAAATATTTTAATAATTAATTTATCAAGTTGGCAACATTTTTGTAATTTTAATGATATTTTCATCAATCTGAGGGTAAAATAGAGCCAAGTTGGCGATATTTTATTAAATGAGTAGCCAACTTTGCCAAAAGTATCACCAAGCATTACAGATAACCAGAGAGAAGAACATTTCTTGTATATATAAATGACTGCTAGCAAATTATTTGGTGTCAAAATACAAAACAATTACACGAAGTACCTTCTTTCGAGAATAGAATGAACTAGATCCACGAGAATGATGTTAACAAGTTTGACACAATATATATATGAAAAGTGAACATATTTCACAACAGTTAATACTTTTTTTAATTTTATGTGATTTTTTGATAAATTTATTGTAAAAAGTATAACATCTCAAGAATAATTCATGCTAACATCTCAAGAATGATTCATTCTTAAATTTGTGTCACTAGTTTTTTAATGAAAAATTACTTACGAAATGGTTATTTGTGTAACATTATTGAAAGTTCTGATTTTTTAAAAATTTCATTCGAAAATTTGGCTGTCTTCCAAACATTTGATTGCATTTAAAATCAATATGCTTCTAGTGTTCACCCATTGTAATTTTTATACAAAAATGTAATTTTTGGTATTAAAAAATGTAAACTTTATACCAAATTTTGTCCAACATGCTCCATTTGTTTGTGAGATATCTCCACCCACACACACACACACAAATCACTTTAAAAACAATTGATTCGATTTCACGAATGCTTAACACATGTTCTTCCATCAAAAACTCTAATTTTTGACCCCGTCACAACACTTTCCTTATATATTATACTATGCACATAGGGAAAGTAAATAAAAAACAAATTGACAACAAATGGATAAAAATTGCATTTATTTTCAAACAATATAAAAGGCATACAGAGCAAACAAAAAAGTTTACTGTAGTATTGCATTATATCACATACACAGAAAAAACACAGAAAAATGTTACAACATAATAACAAAAAATCTGATGTGGGCAGCACATGACTTTCCTTATTTAATGCAATGAATTTACTACTTTTACAGTTAAAAGAAATGTTATTCTTATAGTAGATACTTATATTCTTTCCAAGATATTGAATTTTCGTCAATGAGTCGTCATTTTCATTGATTTAGAGTCATTTTTATCCATTTGGCGAGATTTTCGTTAACTTGGTAACATTTTAAAATGTCGCCAAGTTAGCGACATTCCGCTAAATTCGTCGCCAAACTCTCGCCAAACGTTATGGATGGAGAAATAAGTTATTCTTATAGCGGATAAATGACTATTGGCGTTCAAATACAAAAGTATTACTCAAAGTATCTTTTCTCGTGAATGGAACGAGTTAGATCCACGAGAATGATATCCCCCAATTTATCGTATGATATTACATATGAAAAGTGAACATGTTTCTTAACAGTTGATATTTTCTTTTTAATTTATGGAAATTTTTGATAAATCTATTTGAAAAATATGCAACATCTCAAGAACGGTTCATGCTAGCTTTCTAAAGTTTATGTCAATCGTTTCCTAAAGAAAAATTACATAAGAAATGTCTATTTGCGTAACTTTATTAAAGGTTTTGATTTTTTGATGATTTTTTTAAAAATTTCACTCGAAAATTTAGGGGGGGGGGGTCTGAACATTCGATTGCGTTTTAAAACAATAGGCTTCCAGTATTCACGGATTGTGATTTTTTGTATCGAACTTCAAATCGCTCCATTCGTTCGTGAGATATCGTCTCCACAGACTCACTGACACACACACACACACACAGAGACATCACTTCAAAAATGTTCGATTCGTGATCAGGGATGCTTGAAACGTGCTCTCCCGTCGAAAACTCGAATTCGAATTTTCGACCCCTTCACAAAATACTTTCCTTATACATTATGTATATAAGGAAAGTAAAAATTATAATATCAAATATAAAAAATCTGATGTGGGCAGCACATGACTTTCCCTGCAGACTTATATCCACGTTCTCTTTATTTTAATGAAATTTATTTCACTTTTATTCAATTTTCGTTCTCATTCGGTAACCGGGCTTATTTTCAAAGGTGGCGTAGAGAAAGTACGAAAAACTAAAATATCTCGAGAACGGCTAGTCCTAGTGTAATAGGGTTGATCTTATTCTTTTCGTTGTTAAACATTACGTATTAAACGGGCATTTAATGGATATATCTGAGTATACCTAGTTCTTTAGTTCAGATTTTGAAGATTTTTGCGGGCCGTTTTGCAAAAAAAAGGCAGGTTATTTTTTTCCGAATCGTACCAAAATCTAATCAGCACCAGAGTGACCTATACGTGACTCATCTACCGAATTTTGTGAAATTCGGTCCATTAGTTTTTCAGCTAGAGTGGATACAAGCTTTTGCGGGCCATTTCGCAAAAAAAGGCGGGTTCTTTTATTCCGAATCGTACCCAAAACTAATCAGTACCAGCCCCGTCCACAAGTGACTTACCTACCAAATTTTGTGAAATTCGGTCCATTAGTTTTTTAGCTACAGTGGATACAAAATCTGCACAGACAGACAGACAGACACACAGACAGACAGACAGACAGACAGACAGACAGACAGACAGACAGACAGACACACAGACACACGCACAGACGTCACGCTAAAAATGGTTTTTTCGTATTCTAGAGGTCTCGAAACGTGTAGATCCGTCGAAAACTCGAGTTGTGATTTTCGGCATGATTCCAATACTTTCTCTATACATTACCATGTATTGCAGGGAAAGTAAAAATACTCACAAGAAAAGTGCACAAGGCGGTTTTCATGCATTTTTAATGAACTACCGGCTATCTTAGACATATGATTGTATGTAATGCATTGCAAGTTATATTAAAGTATGATTCTGTGAGAAGCACAATAGGCTCATGTAGGTATTAGATACATTCTTGTGAAGAGTAAAGAAAGATCAAGCTGTGAAAAGAGAAGTTGCTTTATTGCACAAAGCCAAATGACTGTTTAACGTGGCAAGCAGTCCAAGTTTACAAATCATATAACATAACTACAATGGAATTTCAATACATTTCATGAACTGGAGCACCATTTTGGTTTGTTCTGGTATATTTCAGCCCCTGATTTGGAAGCATGCCGTACCTCGCCTGTATATTATTCACTCCTTCTGTGAAGTGACAAATTTGCAAACTCATGCTATAAAGTATCATTTCATTCCGAAAATATGAATTTTAATTATAATTGGATACAATCAAAGCATTATTTTAACATTGCATGCCGTACTTAATATTATCAAACTGTGCTTAATATTATCAAGTTTGTACATATTATCAAATTTACTAAACTCATCCTTGAAACTAGTTTTTTTAACGCAAATAATTTAATTTCTTATTACAAAGGTGGGATAATGGATAAAAAGTGAATAGCGCCAGAAATGCAGCAGATTTCTCTAATAATTAATTACTTTAATTAATTTTAAATTTCAACAGATTCATAGTTACTAGTAGAAGCGTGAAGTTTGAACCTGAGAGACTGCTACCAGTCCTTGACTAAATAATAAGACAATTTCATGAATATTGAAGGTCATTGAATATTTATATAACAAAAAATAAAATTTCCGATAATTTTGATTTTAGTGTTCCTCTTAGTGACATTATACACTTAGAGAAGTGTAATATGGCACTACAAGGAGCACTAAATACAGGTCCATAAGCATTGTGATGCTCGTGAGCAACATGCTCAGGACCTCTGTTCTATGGGAACTAAAAAATTAAGTCCAACCACGTTACCAACTTCAAATTTTAATAACAATTAATTTGAGTTACATAAAAATATTTAATGAAACACGAACAAAATGTTAAAACTTCTGGATCTTCAATAGTAAGAAGTTATTAGAAATGCCGACGCGGTGGTCGTACGGTCAAGGTAAGCGTTTTCCAGCTATCGTTCGGCTGTTGGGTTGTGGGTTCGAGTCCCACCTTCAGGCATGGATGTTGTGTCGTTGGGCGCAGTGTGTTCCGCTCCCACTGGTGCGCCGGGGCAACGTCATGGGATGGCTAAATGGTTCACGATTCTGGCCGGCGTATAAGCGAATGATGAAGTATCAAGTGCCTAGCCATTGGAAAAAAAATATATAAATGCAATTTATTAAATCAGCTTTAACTTTCTTGAAATTTAGAAGCATATAAATTCCATCTAGCCTTGTAATTTAATCAACTTTAGCCATCATAGGAGTTCAAAAATTATTTTTAATTGTTTGAGAAGCAACTCGTTTTCCACATTTGGCATTATTTCGCTCTATAAAATAGGTATGTCAAAAGGGCTTTTAACACTAAATTTAATGTAGTTTCTGTAAATATGCAATTTTTCATGCATATCTGAAGATACTCAGTTTTTATGTACAACTACTTAATTACCATACTGGATATAAATATAAAGAGTATCATTTATTCTACATTAGCATGTCTTTAACGGTTGTAACTAACAGAACACGGAAAAGTTTACCAACATTTTATAAAAAGCATAACTCTTTAGCGATCATTTAATTTTCTATTACTCTCAGTGGTAGATTGTAGGAGTGGGGCTGCAGCCATGAACACCAAATTGTGTAAATTAAAAAATATACCATAATTTTACATTACATTCTAATTTATACATTTGTACGACTGCACTTATTGCTATCGAGCTTAACATATAGTTGCTCATATAGTTAGTGCTTTTGATATCTATATATACTAATTGCCAAGTGTCCGTCTGTCTGTCTGTCTGTCTGTTTGTCACGCTTTTTTTAGGCACTTCCCGAATAGATAGCGACTTGCAATTTGGTACACAGCTCGATCGTTCGATAAAACCCCCTGGAAAAATCGAATTTTTCGGAAACGTTCTCTAGAGGGGGTGCTCCACACCAAAACGTTCGAAAAGTGAAATGATAGGAAAGCACGCTTTGCCATAAGATAGAGACTTCAAATTTGGTGTATGGGTAAATCGCTCGAAAGGAAGAAAGTGTGCAATTTTAGATTTCCAATATTTTCTTCTTAAGGAGGGTGCCGCATACCAAAATGTTCGATTTACCGAATAAATGAGAAACCGTTCCTTTAAAATTTGATAGAGGCTTGAAATTTGGTATATGGAATAATTATTATCTGATAAAAACACCCAAGACGATTATAGTTTTTCAAAAACGTTCGTTTACGGGGGTGCTCCAGAGGGAAACGTTTGAAAGGTGAATTGATAAGAAAACATACTTCGGGATGAGATAGAGATTTGAAATTTGATGTACGGGTAGATACTTTGGAAGGAAGAAAGTGTACAATTTCAGTTTCCCAATATTTTCTACTTTAGGGGGTGTCGCACACAAAAATGTTCGATTTTTGGAATGAAGTAGAAACACTCCTTTTAGAACGTGATAGAGGCTTGATATTTGGTATATAGGCGAATCATTTAATAGAAAACCCAAGAAGAATGGAGTTTTTCAAAAATGTATATTTAAGGGGGGTGGGTACTCCAAAGAAAAACATTCCGAAGGTGAAATGATAGAAAAAGCATGCTTTGCGATGAGATAGAGACTTCAAATTTGGTATACGTGTAGAGAGTTAGAAAGGAAGAAAGTGTGCATTTTCCAACATTTGCTATTGTACGGGGTGCCGCACACTAAAATGTTCGATTTGACGAACAAATGAAAAACGCCTCCTTCACAATGCGATAGAGGCTTGAAATTTAGTATATGGGGTAATCATTTGATTAAAAAAACCTACGATTATTACGGTTTTTCCAAAATAATCATTTAAGGAGGTGTAACACAGAAAAACGTTCGAAATATGAAGTGATAGAAAAACATGCTTCACGATAAGATAAAGACATCAGATTTGGTGTATTGGTAGATAGTTTGAAAGGAAGAAGGAGTGCAATTTCAGATTTCCAATATTTACAACTTTAGGGTGTGCCGCACACCAATATGTACGATTTTCGGAATAAATGAGACACGCTTCCTTTTAAATGTGAAAGGGCTTGATATTTGGTATATGGGACAATCATCTGATTAAAAAACCCAAGACGACCATAGTTTTTCAAAAATGTTCATTTATGGGTGTGCTTCACAGGAAAACATTCGAAAGGGCAGATGATAAAATAGTATGTTTCAAGGTGAGATAGAGCTTTAATTTGGTGTACTGGTAGATAGTTCGAAAGGAAAAACTGAGCAATTTAAGTTTTCCACTATTTTCTTCTTTAGGGGGTTCTGCATATTAAAATATTCGATTTGCTGAATAAATGTGAAACGCGAATTATTAAAAAATTACAATATTCAAGGGTTGCTTATTGCGAGAACGTTGATTTTCAACGGGTATTCGGCTAGTGTATATCAAATACACCTTTTATAAATACAAGATTTCTTTTAGATCTCCAATTAACACTCTGGTGATAATTTGTGGTTTTAAAATGGCTTGAAAAGGCAAGTTTTTGATTTAGTTGTGTTTGTGTTACTAGTAAAAATTGGGCTGTAATTATACTAGTTTACTTAATTTTTATTAATTGCAATTTAAGAAATACACTAATTCCGAAAGTGAAATGACAACAATTATGTATGTAAATTGTTTCTGAATAAATAACTAGTATACTTTAAATCCCTTTAGGTCTTGGTTATTTTCTATAGAAATATAAATGTATTTTTACACATTTCAGGTTAGCAAAATAATAGTTTATGAAGCAAAATCATGCATTTCTTTCTCATTAATTTTTAGCATGTTCTTTGTAATCATGTTAAATGTAAATATATCTAAATACAATAGTATTTTAAGGATATCAGATTAAAATATATGTATATTTATATAAAGTGCCCACAGAAATAATAAATAATTGTGGAAAAAATCAAAATTCAACGCAGTCTGTTTCACGAACTTTTCATTTCGAATATTAAGTAGTATGATTTTTGGAAATTGAACTTTTGTAAAATGAGTAAATGAGTCATTTACTATTTTTAATGAGTCATTAAAAATTTATGCCATTTAAAATGACAAATTTTTAATTTCATTTTAATTCCCAGTTAAATGTTTTAGGTCTATATTATCAGGTTGCATTTGGTTGACTATATTCATATATCAATAGCGACCCCTTTTTAATAATAAACAGAAATCAGTTTGTTGCAAGGGTCCAATCAATATTTTAAGCCAGGGACCCCATGCAAGCTTGATCCACCTGTGATGACTGTGCGTTTGAATCCGAGACTATAACCAGGGATGTCATTAGTAGCAGAGAGCGACTGTAAAAACCAGCCAACAAAACTGTGATGTTTGATGAAAACAGACTGTGCACCTTGAAATCAATCCTATTATAGATACTCTTACTACTGAAATAAAAAGTTCCACAAAATGCTACTTGACAAACTGAAATTTATTGAAAAAAATTAACTTCAGGGTGGCTCAACTCCAAAGTCCGTAGAATATCTTATATATAGTGTTAATTTATCTTATATATAGGGGTTATCTTATATATATGGTTAGGTTGAGCCAAGGTTAATATTCTATTAACCTTGGCTTAACTCGGCATTCTCATGCCAGAATCCATTAAGTAGCTTGTTTTTTGTTTGCAAATTTTACAAGAAAAAAAAAATTCAAAAATCTATATTGTTGGTTCAAATGATCATAATTATAGCATGTTACCTTTCATTTTAAAATCTTGAAAATATATTTCGACTGAAACTAAGTTTAACAATGTATCCCATCGTTAGAGGAGGGGGGGAATTTTTAGATTGACACCATACTTGGCAATGAACCCCTACCTTGCCCATCAAGGGGGGGGGACTAATGACGTCATGAACATAAAAATTGTATCAACTATTTTTCAATACGATTGAAACTGTTAGGTTTCATGATCATTGAGCCGTAAACAATCTCTTTTATGCATAATTATGTTCAATTTTGTCCTATGCTACCAAAAAAAATATATAATTTAACAGTTTTCACTTAATTTATAAAAGTTTTATCTAGTTCTAGATTTTTTAATAATAAACTGGATATAAAGTATCGTGAAAATTCATTAATATTTATGCGAGCTATCGTGTACACAAGAAATTGACCGTAAACAGAGGGACATTCTAAATATAGTCGAAACGTGTTCGAGAGGCACTAAAACACATATTGCCAAAATTTTTCATTAAAACAATACTTTCTTTATACTATATTCTACAGAATGAAATACAATGGAAATAGAAATTAAATACTGTTATAGGGGGAGGAGGTGCTTGAGGAGAATAAAGTGCTTTTAAGAAAAATAATAAAGAGGAGAATAAAGCGCTGCTCAGCATTAAGTAAAAGTACATGGAATGAAAATTCACTAAACTCATTGCAGGGTTAGATTCAAATCTGTTACTTTCAAAGCACGCATGACTGTATATGAAGAAAGTGTACAGTGTATGTTAAAATTCAAACCGTAGTAATAGTGGTGGTCACCCGCTTCGGGCTCCTGAGCATATAACAACGTTCGTAAGAACGGTTTTGTACTCCGCAACTATTCAAACAATAACTTCTATTACTGAAATGAAAAGATACACAGAATAATGCTGGACAAAATCATGATTTCATCGCAGCATAATACATTTAAATCAACAAATTCTGTTACTTTTATTCTAGAAGATGCAATCGAAACTTCACATATCAGAGGAAAAACTGAATACAATACTTTATATAGTACAAGTTATTTCTAATGCCATGTCAAACAAATAATCCATTATACATGCAATATATGACAATACTACATTTTTACATGCAATTAATTTGTTATACTCTACAAAAACAATTGCTACCCTAGTTCATTTCCGAGATGCAGATATCTTTTAAGATTCCTAGCTAAAAAAACACTTAGAAAGTTCGCCGAGATATTATAAACAGCATAACTCATCTAGTGCTCATTTAGCCTTTTTGTGATATACAAACTCCTTTTAAAAGCATTATGTAAAATAAAAATACAATCATACACGTATATATGAAGCGTAGATAACATAAAAATAAAGGAAACAAATCTTATAAGTCAATGCATAACCAACAATGATGCGTTTTAGGATTAAGAAAAACTGGCAAGAAAGAGATGATATTTTAAGAAAAAAATTGTTAAATGTTGTCAGATTAATGTTTAAGGCATAAGGTCAACATAATATGAATTAAATAAGAAAACTTACTTCAATTCTCTCCGAAAAAGCTTCAGAGCATAGTATAGAATTCAATGCAGGAATCTATTGAACCGTGTCAAGTCACGTAACTTTCTCGCCACAATTTATGATATAGCGCTCAAGGTTGGCTTTCTAGTCAGCCCTGATTTGGCGTTAAAGCGTTCGTGATTCACCGTTTTGTCCAAAGATCACCTGGCGGCCATCCTGGGTTCTGTACGCACCACCGATTCTGAATACGCGGCTTTCCTACTTTAATTTAAGAAAAGTTATTATCACTCTCATATATCTAGCATATTCCATTCATAAGAAAAGTTATATTTTGAAAAATGGTTTTGCTTTTGATACTAACAAGTTCACCAAATTTTATTTCATATGATGTGAATTAAATGTTAATGACATTGTGCTCTGGATTTTAATGTGTGAGTAAAAAATAAGCCATTTTGCTTTTGTCAACATTGTTATCAAATATCAATTTACATTAAATGTTAAATCCAATGGCAGTAACATTGTTGTATGGGTTTTGAAGGTGGGTATAATAAGTGGATAAATAAGTTCATTGCAGTGTGTAGAAAAAATTATGTATTTAACCAACATCAAAAATTTTAACAAAGCTGAAAAAATAATTTTTGACCTAACTTTCAGTTGACCAAATTAGGGGTCATTTTATGATCCCTATTGGTGAAGTTCGTATTTGCATTGCTCTCTTGTCGATATAATTGCGTCAAGGAGATAGTTCATTTGTAGTGTCAAATTGATAATGTATGATAATGGTAGTACAAACATGAATAGGCACCACTTGAGAGAACGTGATTGTAAAAGCCCATTTTATGCAAAGGGGAAACGTTGTATAGATGCAAACAAGAGGATCATGTGAAGATGCAAATATAAGTAATTTTCCAGGCCGTAAAAGTACTTGAGTAAAAGTTAATGTATCAATATAGTTGGCTAGTACTTAAATCAATAACACCAAGGTACGCCTTCCCTGATGTTGAGCGCATTGACTCAACAATGACCGGAGCAAATTTAAATAATTTGGCAAAAGAGGCATGAGAAAAAGATCCATCATGATATTTAATAATTCTTTAATTTTTGTGTTAAAAGAAGTATACAGATTTTAACCTTTACAAGCAGAGCTTAAATATCATATTCAGTCACTAAATATTATATTATTCAGTTCAAATACTTTCGACACAAAACTTGCAATACTTGTTTCATAGTTATGAATTTTAAACAGCAAGTTGGTAAATAAAATTATATTTCATCAAATATTATCAAAGTTTAATAATACCAAATTCAATTAATGTACTTGTAGATTTACTGGACCTTTACTCTATTCGGGCTGACTACGAAGTCTTAAACATTCCATGAATATGGATCAAGCCTGTTTGGTATTTATTCGACCTTTTTCTTTTAAGAAAAAAAACACATACAGTTACCCGGATGCAACATCATGACGGTCATAATATACAACAGGGGTTGGAGATTTTAATTTAGTGAATAATTTAGACATTTCTTAGTTGTTAGAGCCGAATTTTCATAACCGTCATTCCAGCAGCCTTTTGTTCCAACCTCTCGAACTCAAGCAGCGTCTCTCTACTGCTACCAGATTCTGATGTCTCAAAAACATATACATCTCACCAGGCATTCGCTTTACTGGTGCGCCGAAAAGATCAAACAAATAACACAAACTTTCAAATTTTTAGTTCCTTTTTTCATTATATTCTGATTCTGTTAGCTCAGATGGCCTACGAAATCAGTTAATTCTTTCATATTTGAATTTATTTTTCCCTGTTTCAAATAATTGGTTTTCAATCATTTATTCTATTTATTTTTGCAGCTGGTTTAAATATTTCAGGTTTCTTTGTTACTATTTTTGCAAGTACTCTTTCTTTTCAGCTGTTTCTATTCGTTCTGTTATTCATTGTCTTACCACTTCATTTCTTCCTTCTTTCCTATGTGATTTTGTGTGTTCATTGTTTCCCACCAGTCAGTCTAGTTTTTTATCCTTTCATTTCTTTCCACTTTATTGGCAACTTCTTTTCTCTTAACTTCTATTACATGGGCCACCCCGACTTTACTTTAACCCTTTTCCGACAGTCCACACACCCACGCGTCGATTGATAATGTGTATTCAAGACCGCCGTCTGGAAAGGATTAAGTGAGATCAAGCTTCTTTTTGGTCTTGAAGAAGGCTGTTATTTGTCATCGAATCTAGTAGATTATGTTTTTCTTTTTTGTATATATGATGTATTTAAGAAGTTTCTATTAAATGTGATTTATTGTAAAGATTGTATTTAATTATCTTCTTAAGTTCCAATTAAGAGTGCAAATCAGTTTCATTTAAAAAAAAGGGAAAATTCAAAATCCACACATACCTGATACAATCAATCAATCAAAATTTTTATTGTAATAGCCCAAATATGAGGTGTGGAACTAGTAATAAATGAGAACTATTAATTTCGAGATACAAATGTTTATTATCACCAGATGCAAAATCCTTATTCTTAGTGACTAAGGAAGGATATACAACAGCCCTTTAATATATCATAATTATTAAAAAATTGGAAAAATGCACAGTAAAACGGAGAAACTTTATAACATGAGTTAATTAAAATTTTGAAATTCTGACTATCGAATATCAAACAAAGCAGTGTTATCGTTATTGACAATTCTCCTTATCATGATGCATATTCTAATACATTTCAAAGACATCTACAAGAAAAAGGATACATAAACATGTTGGAACAGCAAAAATATTAGAAAAATATTTATTACAAAAGCATTAGTACAACATTATTACAAAAACATTAGTAAAATGACTATGTTCACATTTCATGTCGCATTTTTCTGTGTAAATTTGAAATTTTAAGATGTAGAAAGGTCATAGCATCAATTTAACCAGTCACTTTTCTTGCACATTTTTTTCAACAGTCGTATTTTTGTTTTGTTATTATTGTTAATTTATTATTTCCATTGATTAATTGTTTAATTTTTACCCTGATATTTAAGTGCAGTGCAGTGAAAAAAATATGCTTTGTATGTTATAAGGAAACAATTTCACTTTTGAGAAATACCTGGATCTTGTAAAATGGCCGATCATCGGAGGTCGAAGTTTTTTGCTTCCAATTTAAATAGCTTCAAAAAGTACATTCACATGTACTTTACCCTGTTTACCACCTCAGGACTCTTCCTCCTTGAATATCGCTGTTCTGTTAGATAAACATTGGAAAAATCTCCTATTTAATCAGTGTTGAAGACATTCACTAGTTCATAGCCTTGCATGCGATGAGGGAGCTCCCTAACCAACCCCATCACAAACACTTTGAAGTTCAGATACATTTTCACTGCAAAGTTTCCTGATGACAATGTCATGTTTACTTTTGAGGCTCTTGAACCACCCATTGATGACTTTAAATTCACTGCTATGGCCAAGTGCTTAATTTGCAAAAATTCCCAACTTTCCTCTGCAACATCATTCACTAACAGAAATTGCTTCGTCACAACATTGCACAAACCATTTCCTTGCACACTCGTCTACACCTGGAAAAGAATTTTTTTTCCTGTTTTCAAAGTTGCTTTCTACTGAATCGTTGTTCTTTATCATCATTGAAGGAGTACTCGAAGAAATACCAAACTTTTATGCAACTTCATAAGAGGATTTCAGTCAAAAATTTTAAGATTTCCATTTTACTTCAATTGAGAGAACATCCAACCTTCTTTTCTTGCTCGCCATTTGCGTCTCTTAACATAACAATCATGAACTTAACTAGCACATAGAACACAACAAAATAGCTTTTTGTGTCCTTGATCCCCTGGAATTTTGCAAGCTAATTGAAGCAATTTCCACAAAAAGAAGGGTAAAACTGGCTTTTCATCATTCATATCCCCTCTAACATTCACTGTCCGATTGTTAATAAAATAAAATTAATTAAAATTTAGTGTCTCTCAGAAGTAGGAAATATTTATAGAGTATTTTTTTTTAAATGTGCAAATGTTTATTGATATGTGGTAAAAATTTGTTAGTGATATATAGATTGGATACACAGATATGAATTTCGTCTTCAAGTACTGCTTCTAAAAGCAGAGTCTTGGAAAAGTCATTTATGTGCAATTTTTCAAAATTTTGACATTATATCTCAGAAATTATGTGAACCAAATATGAAAAAATTTCCTACATGGAGTAATAACTTGATGGTAGTAACAAGTAAAAAGTTTCATAAAAATCTTTAGTTGGTGGGTGTAATGTCAAAAGTTCACTACGTGTTATGACATGAAATGACGCTATAACATAAATAGTCATTTATACTAGCTGGAAAACCCAGCATCATTCAGTAAAAGGGTAGAGGAAACTCTTGTACCTAGGGCCAGCAATTTTCAAACTGCAATAATATCACTTAAAATAACCCTTCAGTAATCAAACCAGTTTTTACTGGTTAGGTCTTTCATTACCTCTTTTTTCTTCTAAAAGATATTACATTAAGAAAAGTTCTGCAAATGGCCCTAGTTACAATGACAGTGTTGTACCTGTTATATTGTAATTTTCAATTCCCAATATAACATTGCTCTTTTTTGAAAGAGGAAGTGGACCTAAGAAGACGGTCCCTCATGAAGTGAGGCAATTTTTGTAACATTCCCTCGAACGCAGCTGCACCGGACATTCATTTCGAAAAGAGAGGGTGCTTCTCAAGTTCATGTCAGCGTTAGGTGTTACAACAAACGGAAGGGGTTGAACTTCTTGACCCCAGAGTCAATTAATATCACTCGAACCTTGGGAAAATTCTCGTGAGAACTTTCAACGATTTTAAAACTGGAGACTGCATATCTCATATTTCAGGGGGGCCTTGACCAATAATATAGCCTGAAGGGCGTAGCCCTTAATTTACTTAGCCAATTATGGACAGGGGCGCCTTGTTAAGGGGGTAGAGACAGAGAGCAACTTTGGACTTTAAGTTTTTGAAATCGGGGACTTGAATTTTGGGAGTGAAAAGAAGAGGTCGCAAGAGCGACGGATCTCGGAGAGAGCGAGCCCACGGGACAGAGCCGGAGCGCGCTGTCATAAAGTCCGACATCGGCAGTGATGATCGAGGTAGGACAATTCTACACATATTTTTGCACTTTGATTATTATTATCTCTCTGACCCTCCTAAATAAGGTTAACCTGGGCCATTAAGACGTAGGCTAGTAAGAATAGTGAGTTAATGCACATTAATAGGTTAATAATTGTAATGCTCATATTATGATCATAGAATGAGGAGATTTGATTGTCTTAATGTACTACACTAAAGATGTTGGTATATGAAATTTACCAGATGTTAATAGTTATTAAATAAGGTTTGTCTTAATGAAATAAATTCTTTGTTATTGTTTAAAATTAAGCCTCTTCATTTTAATTACTGGTATTATGTATTTCTTTATTTACTCCACTTTACGAGATCGGTCTATATAGCGTCAATACCTGACGTGTGATGACTCACATATCATTTTGGCGCCCGTGACCAGTCGAACCTGGACTCAAAATTATTGCACACATATCATTTTGGTGCCGTTTAAACCAGTTTCGAACCTGGACTCAAAATTATTGCACCCTTATCATATTGGTGCTCATGAGCAATCAAACCTCGATTCAAAATTATTTAACCCTTCTGGCGACTTTGCTGTTTTAGACCAGTTATATGCCAGAATTTAAATTTTAATGAAGAGAATAAATATATTTGGAATTAATGAGAAATGAAAAGATTGAATAAAAAAATTTTTTTGTGTGTAAAATAAGGATTAAATTAAAGAAAGAATTTTAAAATTAAAATAAATATAGGTAAATTTAAGAAAATTTATTTCACAGTATGAGAAGCAAGCAAATAGTGAATCATTATGTGTTCTTAATGAGACATGCCATATTGTATGTGAAAATATAATTATTAGGGAACTTGAAGCTTTTAAGAAATTTTTGAATTGTATAAATATTTGTGTAATATTTGAGGAGTTAATTATGAGGATTGAAGTATTTGCATGCGTAGATAGTGAAATGATTAGAATTATGTTTTTGAATTTATGTGATATTGTATTTAAATATTTTGGGGGAACATTTTGAGGTGTAAAAACAGGAGATAATTTTAGATATAGAATTTTTGCGAGAAAGTGAAATTTAGAATGACGGAAAGCGGAGAAAATCATCCAGCAACGAGGGGCAGGTTACCAGGACTTATACACCTATTAGGGGAATGCAATGGCATAGAGAATGATGTAGAAATTTTTTTTGACCAGATCAAATCTTTAAGCAGCTTGGGGGATTGGTCAGAGGAGGAAAAGTTAGCAATTGTGAAATCGCGGTTAAGAGGGAATGCAAGAAAATTTTATATAGGGTCACAAGAATTAAGAAGGGAAACATCTTTCGAAAAATTTAGGGATAGGTTATTAGAGTTCTTTACAGAAAAACCGAACATTACAACAAATCAGATCCTTTTCACGACCGCAAAACAGACACAGGGAGAAACGATTAAGCAGCTGGCGCACAGAATAACAACACTAACTTTAAATTATATTGGCGACACAGAGCACAGTGAAGCGACACAACAGATTATGGATAAATTAAGGTTAAGTAAATTCTTAGAGGCGGTAACACCTGAATTCCAGAAAGAAATAATAAAAACTAATGCACAAAATTTTGATGAAGCTGTAAAAATAGCCACAAACTTGGAACAGGCAAATTTAGCTGCGATAACGGCAAATGTAAATAGTGCTACATATAGACAAGAAATTGAGACGCTCCGCAAAGAGCAACAGGAATTTAACGCACATATTTTAAATTCAATTACCCAAGAAATAAACACATTAAAAATCCAAGAAAAAGTACAAATTCCCACGACACAAACAAAAAAACTCGTAACATGCCACTACTGTAATAAACAGGGACATTTCATGAGAGAATGCCGAATATACAAAGCTGATCATTTTAAACAAACACAGAGTCAAAACATAAACAACGCGAGGACACAGTGGCATAATCAAATACAGTCTCCTCCCCACTCATTTCAAACCCAGCCGTATGATGACCACAGAACTTACTCCTCCCAGCCGGACACATACGATTATAGGCCAAACCACGCCTTTGGAAACTATCAACAGAGCAGAAATTACTATGCAGCACCCCCTCCACAAAGTAGATTTTCTAGGGAACAACGATATAATAGGGACGAGTCAAACCAAAACAGAATCAGAGAATCGGGCGGGCAAAGAAACAATGGGAGAGAGATGAATACAAGATTTGAATACAGAAATTTCCCTAATAGAAGAGATAATTTAAACTAATTGTGGGAGCTTTAAATAATAACTTACAAAGAGAGAAAAATTACAGGGTAAAGTTCCCGAGAAAAATTGAAATTCCTGTACAAACAGAAAATAAGAAATTGGAGATACATAACGATGAAAGTACTGAAAAACATGAGGAAACGATTGCATCTGTAGGAGAACAAATTGAAAAAACAGAATTGCCAACAATAATAGCTCAATTTAAAAATATACAAAGCGAACTCATGATAGACTCTGGAGCGAGCGTTAGTGTATTATCATTAGAATTGTTCAATAAAATTAAAGATAATGTCAAAATTAAATATGTGTCAAGGAGTGTTACAATATCAACTTTAACAGGACATAGTATTGAATATATAAAGACTGTGGAAATTCCATTTAAAATTCAGGGAAAACAGTTCAAACATATTTTTTTTGTCACAACAGCAAGATTTACACAAAAATTTAAGGGAGTATTGGGTTTTGACTTTTTACAGAAAAATCAAGCCATTTTGAATACACAAAAGAACATTCTGAAGATGGGCGACATAGAAATAATTTTAAATTCTGATAGGCAAATTGATAGACAAATAAATGAGATAATACAGGAAAGACCGAATCTAGCCAAAATTTTAAGAAAAGTAGAAATCAAACCGAATTCGAGGGAGAATGTTGTAGTATATAGTGAGGAAAGTCTAGAAAATGGAACAGAGGTTTTGTTCGAACCCAAAGAAAAATCATACATTGTAATGAATTATGGAATACACCACATGAATGAGAACAAAATTAAAATTGAAGTTCAGAATAACACGAATGCGACAATTACATTAAATAAAAACATGGCTTTAGGAAACATTACGACAGATTTTACGATACAACAACAGGACATTAAAGAACCAGAAATTAGTGAACGGACACATAAATACGAAGAGATGATAAATTTAATACAGGCTAAACCGGAGATAATTGAAGAAAGAAAAAAAGATTTGAAAACAGAAGATTTTAATACTGACCACATGGACCCAAACATTAAACAAGATTTCCTCAAATTTGTAATGCAATATTCGGACGTTTCTTCAAAATCATTAAAAACTTTAGGAGCGACGGACATCGTAAAACCGGTGATAAAGCTTGCACATGACCACGCAATACGTTCCAGGCCATACGACGTTCCGTACGCACTGCAGGATACCGCAAAAAATCAATTAAAAGAGTTAGAAGAAGCAGGGATAATTGCCAGAACAAAATCAAATTTTGCATCGCCGATGATTTTAGTGCGTAAAACAAGTGGAGAGTACCGTTTATGTTTAGATCTGAGATTAATTAATAACATATCCACTCTTTTTCCTTACAAAATTCCCCGTGTAAATGAAATTATAACTAAATTAGCCGGACATAGATACTATTCGAAACTGGATTTTCATAGTGCATTCAACCAATTGGTTTTACCTGAAGACACAAAAGAATTATTTGCTTTTACAACGCCCTATGGCAACTACCAATTTGAAAGACTCGTTTTTGGACATGTAAGCTCCGCTCCAATTTTTCAACAGGTTATGGACACCATTTTAGCGGACTTAAGAGAGGAAAACATACAAGCTTACATCGACGACATAATAATCCCGGCTAACTCTTATTCAGAATTAATACATAAATTAAAATTAGTATTCGATAAATTAAGAAAATACAACCTAACTCTGACACCCAGCAAATGTAAATTTTTTGTAGAAAAAGTAGCATATTTAGGATTTGAAATTAGTCAAAAAGGCATTACACCAACAGATGAAAATATAAACAAAATCACTTCTTTTCCAGTACCAAAAACATTAAGAAAATTAAAAAGATTTTTAGGCATTTGTAATTTTTACAGAAATTCAATAAAAAATTATGCTCAATTAACCGCGGTTTTATCAGACTTAACAAGAAAGGATAATAAATTTAAATGGGATAATAAATGTGAGGAGGCATTCCAGGAACTCCAAGAATGTTTTTTCAAGAAACCATTACTTATACAGCCAGATTTTGACAAAGACTTTTATCTGAATATCGATGGCAGCATTCAGTCCATAGGAGGCGCTCTTTTACAATACAGAGAGGGAATTTTAAAACCGATTGCATATTTTAGCAGGAAATTATCGATACAGGAGCAAAAATACCCGGCCATGAAAATTGAATTACTTGCTATGCATCAGGGAATGAAATTTTTTAGGAATTTTCTTTTCGGACGAAAGTTTTTTGTGCTTTCTGACCATTTACCTTTGGGACAGCATTTAAAAATACAAAACCCACCCAGCGTATTACAGAGGTGGCTTTTAGAGATATCTGAATATGATTATGAATTTATTCACGTCCCGGGTAAAGATAATTTATTAGCGGATTTTTTAAGTAGAGATGATTTTGAAAATAAACAAACAGAGCAGAATGAGGGAAAACAAAACATTGAGAATCCAAGGGGAGAAATTAACCTGATAGAACAAATTAAGGGAGAAAACACGGTGAAAAGAAATGGATATGTGAATGAGGATAGTGTCTATATTGCACAGATAAACACAATAACAGAAATCCCGGCATTAGATAGAATTTTAGAGGAACAAATTAAAGATCCAAAATTAAAAATAATCAGAGAAAATTTACAAAACCGGAATTTTAAAGAGGGTAAACATTATGACACATTATATATTGACGAGGAAACTAATTTATTAATGCACGTAGGAAACTGGAAGGACAGACCTTGGAGAGACAATTTGAACAAAACTATAGTTATACCCAGAAATTTACAGAAAGAAATTTTAGCGATTACACATGTAACACATGCAGGGATCGATAAAACTTATAAACTTTTATCGGACAGATATTTTTGGACGGGTATGTACAGTGACACACAAAATTTTATTACATCTTGCGAACAGTGTAGAAAGAAAAAGGGAAAAAATCAGCCCGTTCCCCTGGGAAGAAATCCTATACCTGATGGGCCCGTGCAAATTTTGTCGACAGACATTTGCGGACCGTTTCAAACTAGCACTTCAAATAATAAATATGTGTTATCGGTGGTAGACCACTTCTCCAAACATATACAAATGTTTCCTATCCCGGATATAACGGCCACTACGGTTGCTGATAGACTCTTAAATTACTTTATGAATTGGGGATGTCCTAAGACAGTGTTATCGGACGCAGGCTCTCAATTTACATCTAATATACATCAAATTATGACAGAGAAACTCGGAATAGTTGCCAGAATAGCATCGGTACGTTCGCCATGGGTTAACGGTATAGTGGAGGTTACTAACAAACAATTGAAACACACCTTAGCGACATTAGCGGAGAATTCGCCATACTGGGATACTGCAGTACAATGCCACGTAGCTGTGTACAACGCGACGGTACATTCAAGCACCAAAGAAACACCAAACTTTCTTTTTTTTGGAAGAGACCTTCCAACTTTTTTTGAAACTAATGTAACAGAAAATAATACAGAAACAACATATCAGGATTATATATAAAAAAAAATAACAGTGATGAATAACGCATTTAAGGAGGCAAATAAAAATTTAATTCTCGCGAAAGAACGCCAAGAAAGTCAACAACTCCAAAGAGCTAAATTCAGGGATTTGGAAATCGGGTCAAGGGTGTTCATGGAAAACAATAATAATCGGTATAAAAAGGGGAACCACACGGGACCTTATCGAGTAATTAATAGAATAAATAGATTTATATATGAAATAAAACTGTGTGACAAACCAAATTCTAAAATCATAAAAGCCCACATAAATAGATTAAGGACTCTTCCCGACCGCAAGCCACATCTAAAAATGCCCTACATAAACAAATACAAGTCACCTCTTCTCCCCACTCCTAAAAACGCACAAAACTCTGAACCGAAACCGGAACTAAAGAAAGACCACGGTCAAAATGAGAATATTCCGTTTATCATGTTGGAAGAGGAAATAGCAAACGGACAGTACAGAGAGTCTTGTCAAACCAGTGCACACAACGCGAAACCACACCATACGCACGAAAACACTCTTACTCTTGGATCCGCGAAACCAGTTACCGCACAAGTACAAAACGAAACAACTCAGAGCGCACGAGAGAATGCAATCATCCCTCCAAAAGACTCTCCGAACGCAAACATTCTTTCAGCAGGGGGGGAATCAGGCAGACGTAGCACGCTAGAAACACACGAGAATTTGGAACTTTCAGAACAGGGGGACGGTACACGAATTGAAGCAAACACGAATGAAAAGGCGGGAGAAATAGAACGAGATGCGCAAGAGGGACCAACACAAGTGGATGGGGGATGTATACAGATGGAAAACGTTCAGGGGAAAGATGAATCAGCGGGAAATTCACAAGGGGACGATATAAGCAGTACAAATTGTTCACGCACAGTACTTCTTCCAACACCGGTTAGGCCGAAACACAGATATGATTTGAGATCTTTAAAGAATTTAAATTTAAATTGATTCAATTAAAACACGAAAGAAGTTTAAACATAGGTAAGAACGCGGACAAACCGTGATTCAAAATTTTGAGAATGTTAGTAACAAAGAAAAATCGCCATTCACAAAATGCAACGCGAAAGATGAAACGCAAATTTTAAATAAATATTGGATTGTAAATAAAGGAAATTTTAAATAAACATTGAATTATAAATTAAAGAAATGTAAATAAGTATTACATTAATTAAGAAAGTGTAAACAAATTGTGAAAAAAAAAAAATTGAGGAAATTTTAAATAAATCATACATTAATTAGTTGAAAGTTTAAATGAACAAGAAAGTTTAAATAAATATGGAACTATAAATAATTGGGAATTATGAATAAAAATTGTGATTTAAAAAAATAAATAATTGTTACAAAATAAATAACAAGTATCGTTGTAGGACAAAAGAAATTTTAGGGTTGATAGGTTAAAGATGTGGATATATTAAATTCAAATTTTGGAAAGAACATAAATAACAGAGAAGATACGTCACATTTCAAAAAAAAAAAAAAAAAAAAAAAAAAAAAAGACATATCACCAGTGGACGAACTTGTGCTTACATGAATAGACTTTTAATCGACATTAAGTACAACTGAACGACACAGATATCGTCATTTGCAGACACATTGAGAATTGTATTTTTGTATAGTATTTTCGTGTTCTTTTGATGGCATATAAGAGTATATATATGATAATATGATTTGTGTATATGTGTATATAGTGCATTTTTACAGTAGATACAGATGAGAGCAAGACGAGTTGTTGGACTACACAGTGGACACGCCTGCAGCAACTATGAGCTGGCACTTTGTAATTGGCTTTTTTCCCACCAAATTTTGGGGGGGGAAGAAGGGTAATTGTTATATTGTAATTTTCAATTCCCAATATAACATTGCTCTTTTGAAAGAGGAAGTGGACCTAAGAAGACGGTCCCTCATGAAGTGAGGCAATTTTTGTAACATTCCCTCGAACGCAGCTGCACCGGACATTCATTTCGAAAAGAGAGGGTGCTTCTCAAGTTCATGTCAGCGTTAGGTGTTACAACAAACGGAAGGGGTTGAACTTCTTGACCCCAGAGTCAATTAATATCACTCGAACCTTGGGAAAATTCTCGTGAGAACTTTCAACGATTTTAAAACTGGAGACTGCATATCTCATATTTCAGGGGGGCCTTGACCAATAATATAGCCTGAAGGGCGTAGCCCTTAATTTACTTAGCCAATTATGGACAGGGGCGCCTTGTTAAGGGGGTAGAGACAGAGAGCAACTTTGGACTTTAAGTTTTTGAAATCGGGGACTTGAATTTTGGGAGTGAAAAGAAGAGGTCGCAAGAGCGACGGATCTCGGAGAGAGCGAGCCCACGGGACAGAGCCGGAGCGCGCTGTCATAAAGTCCGACATCGGCAGTGATGATCGAGGTAGGACAATTCTACACATATTTTTGCACTTTGATTATTATTATCTCTCTGACCCTCCTAAATAAGGTTAACCTGGGCCATTAAGACGTAGGCTAGTAAGAATAGTGAGTTAATGCACATTAATAGGTTAATAATTGTAATGCTCATATTATGATCATAGAATGAGGAGATTTGATTGTCTTAATGTACTACACTAAAGATGTTGGTATATGAAATTTACCAGATGTTAATAGTTATTAAATAAGGTTTGTCTTAATGAAATAAATTCTTTGTTATTGTTTAAAATTAAGCCTCTTCATTTTAATTACTGGTATTATGTATTTCTTTATTTACTCCACTTTACGAGATCGGTCTATATAGCGTCAATACCTGACGTGTGATGACTCACATATCAGTACCTAGGGCCACATGTTTAATATTGTTATCTATATATTATGAAATAAATAAAATACAAAAATAAAAGTTATTAAAAAAACTCAGCATTAATTGAATTTTGCAGAAAGTTTAGCCACTCAAATTGAACTTTTATGAAATTTTAACAGAGAATAATGATAAAATATAAACAATACAAATTTGACAAAATTTGATTACTCAAATCACAGTAATAGTAATGAAAGAAAATATTTGCATTGTTCCACAGTGTAATTTGTAAAACTGATACCAAAAGTAAGTAATAAACATAGCTATTCCTAGCCTCCAATAGCTTTGGGTTTCAGGTAACTTAAATACAATATCATCTCTGTTAATCTCAGAAGTTGTATCATTCTGGTGTAGAAACTTTTCTGACTCTTTAGTGATTCGTTATAGGTTTTTTATTGCATACTGATGGTCAACATAAAACATTTTTTGTTTTCTTCCCATCTAATTTTATCAAGCAATAGTTTCCTTTTTCAATTTGATCCTTCCCATAAGCTATTACAGAATCTGAAGCTTCCATCATATCTAGTGATTCCTTAAATGTCTCATCACCATAATCATTTTCTAATGCATATTCCTTCAGAACTCTCCCTTTCTTTTTAGTCAATTCACACAAATTGCTTTTTCTGCTTGAAATGTAGGACTCTTAACAATTATTTTTTTGGCGATCATTTTTTTTAATTTAGCAGCTTCAATTTCAGCTTTCTCTGGAGTATCAGTAAGGATTCTACATTTACCAGATTTTTGCCCATCACTTTTTACAATAAGTTTTAGTCTTAAGGAAATAGAACACTTCTGGTGTTATACATTGCATTGATTCAGTGTTTGATGTAGAAGACTGACAAATATCAGCGGAGGTATCCTTTTTTCTGTCACTTGATGACTATTAATTGGCCTATTCACTTAACTCAAATATTCATCATATTGAATATATTCTCATTTAATGGCCATAAGCCCGATACCCAAAAACCAGTCTGAATAAATAAAAGCACCAACACTAATATGCTACAGTAAGCCAAATGCTGTCATATGAAAGTTCTAAACTTGCATTATAAATCTATTATTCTTACAACATAAAAAAATCTTTTCAGCCCTTTATAAATATTTTTTAAACTATACAAATGATAATATTGTACCTAGGACCATGGCCCTAGGTACAAGGTATAGTCACTTTTTATGAAATGGCCTTCACAGCCAAAACCCTATAAATATTCAGATTTGTTAATATTCTATCTTTTCCCTTAGTTTATGGTCAAAATTAACTGTTACACATAAAAATAAAACTTTGCACTTACCTTCAAAAGATCAATATCAAACTAATGCGAAGAATTTTACTTTTGACCATCAAAATAATGCGAAGAATTTTACTTTTGACCATCAAATCAAAACTTATTCCTTCTACTTAACTGCTATGTTTACCTTCTTTCATTCAAAATGGTTGCAAAGATTTCATATCATGTAGCTAGCAACTTACCTCAAAAAGTAATAATGCAAAATAATAATTATTAAAATAAAGCTGAAAGGTAGCTGAAAGCTGAATAATGTAAAACAAATCAGAGACAAATTATGAATGAACATCGAAACAAAACATAAGTATTTTTTTGTTGTTGTTTGCAGTATATTAAAAAATTTGAATCAAAATGCTACTTCATGTATTTTTAATTCTTCATATTCCAAGTTCTATAGGTGTTATATTCGATGGTTTCAGTTGAAATTCGCTGTAACACTCAACAATTAACGTCATTGTTCTTCCAAGTGCCGGTCACATTGTTCATTGAGTTGTTGAGTTGCACATTGTCGCATCTCGTCCAGTTGCTGAATATGTTCTTCAGTAGTTTCGGTTGAGATTCGGTGTCACATTCGATACCGATGTTCTTCTAAACATTGGTTATGTTGTGAATTTATTTCGTCAATTAGTCATTGAGTTGCATGTTGTCACATATCTTCTAATCGCTGAACATTGTGTATCATATAAAAATCATAGATTTTTTCCATACCTCTTAGCTTGGTCTTGTAGACATTGTAGGCAGTTTCCCCCAGGCAGTTTTTAAGGGAGCAGTGCCCTGCTTGATTTTTTGTTACCAGAACAGTGCCCCCCTTGCCTTTTGTTATGAGAAGAGTGCCCTCACTGCTCTTTTGTTATCAGTTTAGGTCCTCTGCTTAACTTTTTGTTAAGAGAGCAATGGCAGTCCTCAAATAAAAATCAACCAGCCCAAGTATGACCTCAGATAAGTCCTACAGCCCTTTCTCTACGTTCTTTACTGTAAATTTTTGATCATGTGTTATCTCTCCCCGCCCCTTCTTCCTTCAAGGAAAGAAAAAAAAGTTAAGCCGTGCAGTGATCTAGTGCCAAAGAAAAGAAAATTGACAGCCCCACGTTACTTATTTCCTCTATTAAAAGAAACAAAACAGAAAGGGGAAGATTAGGCACACAGAATACTATATTCAGAAGGTTCACTCCCATAGGAACCTATAGCAACATCGTTAACATAGGATTTCGCATAGACACTAGCGTTCGATAAGCCAACCATCCTCGACTGCTAGATTTGGCGACTATCGCTCAATTGACGATTTTATGTTAATGCGGCCAAAATAAAATAAAATAAAATAAAATAAACTGTACTTCTATAATTTTTTAAACTATAAACATGATCAGCATTTAAAAATACTTTTTTCTGTAATATGTTTAACTTTAAATAAATAAACCCAGATATATATTTAATTCATGCAATCATAAACTAAATAAAAGAATTGACGCATTGCATCACTGTAAATCATTATACACCAAAAATTACAAGCTAACATACCCATAAGACTAAAATATTATATAATATTTTTAGCCTAAAAAGTATACTAGCGTGTAAATAGTTAAATTGCTTAGTTCTTAATTTATTCTGGGATGCTGTTATTATATATATATATTTTTTTTTAAATACACTATACTAAACTATATTCTTATACTAAATAACAAATTTACATAAATGCATTACCAAAGGTGTCGAGCTCAATCGTTAATTAGAAGGGGGGGGGGATTATTTTCCACATTACGTCAGTTAGTAAAAAGCATGTAAAATATATACACATCCAATATTATATTCAACTTTCTCTAGAAAAAGCTATCCAAATATTAATTTTTATACAATTTATATAAATGCGGAAAAGGTTTTTTTACTAATAATGCCATTGCTTCTTAGAATTTATAATCTAGGCGGCAGTGATAATACTTGTGTGCACCAATTTCTTATGATGAACACGTGCATAGGATGAAATATGGGATAGATAACACATAATTTTTTATTTAAATAAAAATAAATTACATACCTTTTAAACGTAATTCCTTTTCTTTTAGTAATCCATAAAATAGCAGCGAAAGTAACATGCGATGATAGAACAAAGTTCTAAGTTCCAAGTGTTTCGTTTAGTGCCAAATAGGGTTATACGCTCGTATTAGCAGAACGTCTTGGCGAAAACCGTCACAGACCATCGCCAAGTCTGCCAACCTTGATATTTTGGTTGGCGGTTGAGGGCGCTGAGGTCGAGTGAAATATCTGTATATGTTAATCTGTGATTAGGCACATACATTCTCTCTTCCACCCCATAAAACTTTCAAAACAGTTTTTTTTTCAACTTCAATTTTTGTTAAAATATTCCATGTTTGGTATGCATCCGGAGTTTAAAGTCCTGAACATTTATACCCTACAAGCATGTTTGCTCTAAAACAAATATTTAAAAACATAGATTTCCAGACAAGGGTTTTTTGCGCCATTTGCAGGAAGATGTTTGCGTTGATTCAGTTAAAACAGAGGATAATAGGAGGGGGGGGGATTTATTAGATTAGCCTGGTGCGTTTGTTTCGATTTCAGCGAAATATGGGATAAATTATTTTCTATACATTATTTACTAACAGCCCTTAGCCACCAGCCTAGTTTCTTTTTGAAAAATCTCTTAATTTGCAATAGCATTCTTGTGCCTCCGCTACGTGCGAAAGTCAAAACTAATGGTACTCCCACTGCAGCTCATGTAATAGTAATCGAAATCAACTGTGTATTTGTCCACGGCCGCCCATAGAGAGGGTCGAACACTACTCAAGTGGTGAAGACTGCCCCCCCCCCATACACAATTTTTTAAGGGAGGAGAAGACATGAGAAATGCACAAAAGAGGAAAATGAAATATGAAGAGGGAATCCAAAAAATTGTATGGGCGACCCAACCACTACGTAGACGGATGCAACACGCTTTATATATACAGTATAGCAATAAAGCCACTCTATGTAATAACAATTCGAACGTTACGCGGACATATTTTACTCGCTTGGCTGATTTACAAATTAAGCACTTTTTTTTAAAGAGTGTATACAACCCGCATACAAGAACCATATGTATGCATGCAAATCGTGTGGCATTATGTTGTGAACCGCCCACTATGCATGCTTATGATTAACAGATAAGCCAGTTGCACAAGAGCATGCAATCCGCATAGCAGATTTGAAACACAAACTAAATCCCCCTATATTGGAGGACACGCCTTTGACCCGATCCGCAGACGCATGTAATAATAAAGCTCCGTTTAATAACAATATACCCGCTTTAGGAAAGTATGCAGTAGTTGTCGCCCGCATACTCGCCCGCTACGTGGGCTCATGGCTAAAGATACGGACGATGCGCAGGTACAGGAACGTACGTTACATACACTATTCATAACTCTGCTCCATGGAATAATGATGAACTTAGCAACAAGACTTTTGCTAATCCATAGTTCAAAATTTTATATGGTGACTCTATGGAGCGTTCTGAGATTTTATTTAGCTGTTTAAATCAAGGAGGTTTTTGTAATCAATATATATATATGTATATATATATATATATATATAGCTATTTCGAATACATCGACTTTCTGATCCTCGGTTTCACTTTCTCCACATCAATAATCTTAAACGCATTTGTCAAAATTACCAATATCCGGAAGTATTTGTAAATAATATTATTAATAATTTCAAATATACCACGTAATCATTTTACACATGCATTATTTATCTTTGATTGGATAACTCAATTTTGAGAATTCACCCATTCTTATCACCTAACATACCACTTGGCCTGAGTCTAATACTGTTTACTATTTTCGAATGACTGTTTTCCACTTTTCCTGAGTCCTATACTGATTACTATTTTTGAAAGTCTCCATACATATTATGTATCGTTCAAATGTATTCATTCCGGTGCCCACTCGCATTGACGAAGTGAGGTGAAATGCTCAGTCGCTTGTTCCACTTACACGCGGTGGCAATGCTTGTGAGTTCATATTTCTGTTCGAGGAAGTATTATTTTTTTGATTTGTAATTCAATTGATTTATTTTTCTCCTTCCACTAGCCAGTAGACAGTTCCAATGGTGTCTATAGTTAAATACTATCGCCATTGTCAGAAACTGGCTATTCTATCGGTTTTAATTCGAATTGCATGGCTGTCCTGATGAGAATGCAATTTCGAACTAACCGCCATTTTTGTGTAGTTTCAATTGATTGTTCTCTGTCTTAATCTTTTATCTTGAGCTAATTATTATTGCCTTTTCTCATTTTTGCCGTGTTTTATTTTTATTTTTATTTATATTTATATACTTTTACTTGTGAATTTTGTATTCTAATAGTCTTCCCATCCCCCTTTACCATTGTAGTGATATGTTACCTTTTATCTTTATCCTTAGACTTGGTCTATAGTTACTCATTTGTAACAGATATGCTAGTGATGGGTTTTTTTTGTACATACAGTAGTTTATGCGTAATTTTCGATTAAAATCTTTCAATTTATATATATATATATATATATATATATATATATACAACAAACAATGAACACATATCTTTAACATTTAAATATATTTTGTCACTTAAGATCATCAAACCTCATTGACTAATGAGAAACTACTAAAAATCAAAATTTAAACCTTTTAAAATTTAATAAACTCTAAATTTATATAAATTCAATAATTGTAAATGTTAATAAATCCAATTTCTCAAGCCTATAATTACATTTAATGCATCAATAGCATTTATTCTACGATAAATTTATCTACAACAAAAGGGACCTTTTCATCAGTACTATATAACACAGTGGCAGTGACTCCAGTTCGATAAAGCCAAAATGGTTTTGTGTGCCAAATATTTTGTAAAATAAAACTTCAGTAAAGTTCAATAAAGGTATTTGATTTTTTTCAGACTCATGTATATAGTTTACAAGCTTTCAAATGCTACAAATTACTCGTTAACTGTTTATAGCTAGCTAGTACTTCAGTTTTCACCCAGATTTCATCTGGATACTTTGGCCATAGACTCCAGGTTAAAATACAAATTTATTTCATTAACTTGCTAATTAGTATATAAATTAAACTCATCTGACGAGATTTTACATTCAAGTGAATCGATAAACTTACTTGGCAGTACATAAATATGTATTTGAATATGTATATACTATAAGAGCTTTATAACACTTTACAACATAGTTGAGAAGTGGTTATGACTTTGTTCCTTCTGTCTGCCTGTCTGTCCGTTCTTACGATAACTGCCGTAAAAATGACTTTATCAAAATGAAATTTTAGTATGTTGTTGAGATGGACTGCGGGACATACGGGAATGTAAATGAACAATATCACCCAATTAGTTTTGTGTTGAACTCGGGTTCAAAAAATGAAATACATTTAACCGTATGGGACCTAATTTTTCAAACAATTTTTAAGCAAAGTTAAAATTCACAAATTGCTTCGAAACTTTTACGAAAAAATCAAATTATTCCATAAAATATATAAAAAAAAAATTCAGCTAAATATGTTTGGTAGTTTTTAAATAAAATTAAAATAATAGTTACACCCATATTATAGGAAGAGATGACATGACCCACTACAAAATAAAATATGGCAACCATCTTGTGTCAAAATCGTGATTTTTAAAGTTCTTTTAAATTTATATTTAGTTTGCTAAAACTGCTTTATTTTTTCTGGTCATCTATATTCTGCACCAACGCAATTACATATGCAAAATAAAAGTGCTAAAATTGTATGGGACTCGTACTACTTATATTCACGAATATTAGAAGATATACCCGTGTGTTAGTAGAGGATTACAATTTCTACACCATATGAGCTTATAAAATCTTTGCCCAAATTGAAACAGGTGACATAATAAATTGAAAATATCAATAACTCTGTAATCTTTAAATCTAAAGGCCGTAATTCATTCCAACCTGTAGTACTTATATTTTTGTAGATTAGAAGATATACCCATGCATTTGTAGATTACCAGTGCTATGTGCATATATGAGTTTCAACAATTTTTGCCAAAATAAAACAAAGATGTAATAAATTGAAAATATTAATAACAATAATGTTTAAACCCGAAGATCTAATTGTTATGATCCAGTTGAAAATGCAATATCGTTGAAATTTATTTCATATACCTATATTTATTATTTAAATCAGAAAAAAATTTATAAAAATATTTCTGCCACATAAACACATTGGATTTAAATCCATTGCTAAGCGGACTGATATAATTTTCTTTAAATAAATTCACAGAAAAAATATCGTCTGCATAAAGCTATCTCTATAAAAGGTTTAATTGTTCGTTTTTAATTAATATCTAAACAATCCCTGGTCTTAAAAACTTGAACTAAATTTTAAGGGGGACTATTTCAAGCCTACTCACAAAATTCCATTAAATTCGGTTCAGCCGTTCTCCCGTGATGATGAGACAAACATACATACAGATTTTCAATTTTATTTATATGGATTTTTTAGAAATTTGACAATAACATTACAGTAAATGACAAATTCACGTATACATATGATTGTATAAAATTCTACGTATACTTATGATTGTAGAAAACTTTATTTTAGGTAATAAAATGTTGTATACATGCAACAGATAATTCTCATTCTTTCTGCAAAAATATGTAGAAGTCAGAATAAATTTTAATTCAGTACAATTTTTCAGTACAAATATCCAAAACTAGCAACACAATTTTAGCATTTTAAACTGCATTAAAAAAATCGAAATTGTTTGTTAGTTGCATTTTCCACCTTTAAGTTTAATTTTGACAATGAGATTATAGACCCAGCCATAATTTTTTTTATGCCTAACTTATCTGTTTAATCATGTATAATGCAAATTTCGATGCATCCGTTTATTCTTCTTTAACAATCCAACCAACTCGCATTGTGTATTACACATGCCCCTGCAATGGGTCCAAAGGCTGCTTAGTAAAAGGTAATTTATTTGTGATCCAAATAACAAACAAAATGAATAATTTTGAAATTGCACATAAGTAGAACCAGTAAATGTATTAACCCAACCAGGTTGGCAAAACTTTGGCTATGGAATTGGTTAAAAGTAAACAATCTGTTCAAACTGATTTTTCAAAAGAACATTAACAAATTTCACACCGTGTGAATGTTTTCCAGAATATGGTTACGGTGAGTCGTTTGTCCAAAATTTAACAAGTTATGAATGATTTGGTTCCTGCTTGGGCTAATAAATTTACCATAAAATCTTTTGGTAACCGAGTAAAAATGCTTTGGTGCCATTAACATTTGATTTTCTGCTCTCAATTCCTAACCACAATATTAAAAAATCTGATGTGGGCAACACATGGCTTTCCTTATATAATGTGATGAATTTACTACTTTCACAGTAAAAAAATAGGTTTTTCTTATAGTAGATACTAATATTTTTTCCAAGATATTGAATTTTCGACAATTAGTCGTCATTTTCATCGATTTAGCGCAATTTTTATCCATTTGGCGAGATTTTCGTTAATTTGGCAACATATCAAAAAGACGCCAAGTTGGCTACATTCCGCCAAATTCGTCGACAAAATCTCGCCAAGCGTTATGGACGAAGAAATAAGTTGTTCTTACAACAGATAAATGACTATTAGAGTTCAAGTACAAAAGTATTATTCAAAGTATCTTTTTTCAAGAATGGAACGAGCTAGATCCACGAGAATGGTGCCATCCAATTTATTGCATAGTATTATATATGAAAAGTGAACATGTTTCTCAATAGAAAATATTTTTTTTTCATTTTATATGACTTTTTAATAATTTTTTTTAAAAATGTGCAGTATCTCGATAACGGTTCATGTTAGCGTTCTAAAATTTATGTCAATCGTTTTCTAATGAAAAATTACATAAGAAATGTCTATTTGCGTAACTTTATTAGTGGTTTTCATTTTTTGACGATTTTTTCAAAAATTTATTCGAAAATTTAGGGGGATTCTGAACATTCTATTACGTATAAAAACAACAGGCTTCCAGTGTTTACGGATTGTGATTTTTGTGCCAAATTTGGTTCGAATCGGTCCATTCGTTCGCCAGTTATCGTCTTCAGAGACTCACTGACACACACACACACACACATTCACACACACACACACACATTCACACACACACACACACATTCACACACACACACACAGACATCACTTCAAAAATGTTTGATCCGTGATCAGGGATGCTTGAAACGTGCTCTCCCGTCGAAAACTCGATTTTGAATTTTCGACCCCGTCACAATATTTTCCTTATACATTATGTATATAAGGAAATTATTGTAATATAATGAATGTACTACATTTACAGTAAAAAAATAGGTTTTTCTTATAGTAGATACTAATATTCTTTCCAAGATATTGAATTTTCGACAATTAGTTGTCATTTTTATCGATTTAGCGTCATTTTTATCCATTTGGCGAGATTTTCGTTAATTTGGCAACATTTCGAAAAGTCGCCAAGTTGGCGACATTCCGCCAAATTCGTTGCCAAAATCTCGCCAAGCGTTATGGACGAAGAAATAAGTTGTTCTTACAGCAGATAAATGACTATTGGCGATCAAATACAAAAGTATTACTCAAAGTATCTTTTTTCATGAATGGAACGAGCTAGATCCACTAGAATGATGTCACCCAATTTATCGCATGGTATTACATATGAAAAGTGAACATGTTTCTCAAAAGGAAATATTTTTTTTTTATTTTATATGACTTTTTAATAATTTTTTTCAAAAATGTGCAATATCTCGAGAACGGTTCATGTTAGCGTTCTAAAATTTATGTCAATCGTTTTCAAATGAAAAATTACATTAGAAATGTCTATTTGCGTAACTTTATTAGCGGTTTTGGTTTTTTGACGATTTCTTCAACATTTCACTCGAAAATTTAGGGGGGTTCTGAACATTCGATTGCGTATAAAAACAATAGGCTTCCAGTGTTTACGGATTCTGATTTTTGTACCAAATTTCGTTCGAATCGGTCCATTCGTTCGTCAGTTATCGTCTCCACAGACTCACTGACACACACACACACAGACATCACTTCAAAAATGTTCGATTCGTGATCAGGGATGCTTGAAACGTGCTCTCCCGTCGAAAACTCGAAATCGAATTTTCGACCCCGTCACAATACTTTCCTTATACATTATGTATATAGGAAAAGTAAAAATCTGATGTGGGCAACACATGACTTTCGTTATATAATGCAATGAATTTACTATTTTTACAGTTAAAAAAATCTGATGTGGGCAACACATGACTTTCCTTATATAATGTAATTAATTTACTACTTTTACAGTAAAAAAAAGTAGGTTTTTCTTATAGTAGATACTAATATTCTTTCCAAGATATTAAATTTTCGACAATTAGTCGTCATTTTTATCCATTTGGCGAGATTTTCGTTAATTTGGCAACTTTTCAAAAAGTCGCCAAGTTGGCGACATTCCGCCAAATTCGTCGCCAAAATCTCGCCAAGCGTTATGCACTAAGAAATAAGTTATTCTTACAGCAGATAAATGACTATTGGCGTTCAAACACAAAAGTATTACTAAAAGTATATTTTTTCATGAATGGAATGAGCTAGTTCCACCAGAATGATGTAACCCAATTTATCGCATGGTATTACATATGAAAAGTGAACATGTTTCTCAGTAGGAATTTTTTTTATATGACTTTTTGATAATTTTTTTTAAAAAATGAACAATATCTCGAAAACGGTTCATGTTAGCGTTCTAAAATTTATGTCAATCGTTTTCTAATGAAAAATTACATAAGAAATGTCTATTTGCGTAACTTTATTAGTGGTTTTGATTTTTTGACGATTTTTTCAAAATTTCATTCGAAAATTTAGGGGGGGGTTCTTAACATTCGATTGCATATAAAAGCAATAGGCTTCCAGTGTTTACGGATTGTGATTTTTGTACCAAATTTGGTTCGAATCGGTCCATTCGTTCGTCAGTTATCGTCTCCACAGACTCACTGACGCACACACATACTTTCACGCACACACACACACACACACATACACACACACAGACATCTCTTCAAAAATGTTTGATTCGTGATCAGGGATGCTTGAAACGTGCTCTCCCGTCGAAAACTCGAATTCGAATTTTCGACCCCGTCACAATATTTTCCTTATACATTATGTATATAAGGAAAGTAAAAATATATTATTCTTATAGTAGATACTTATATTCTTTCCAAGATATTGAATTTTCTTCAATTAGTCGTCATTATCATTGATTTATCGCCATTTTTATCAATTTGACAAGATTTTTGTTAATTTGGCAACAATAAAAAATGTCGCCAAGTTGGCGACATTCCGTTAAATTCGTCGCCAAAATCACGCCATGCGTTATGAACGGAGAAATAAGTTATCCTTACAGCAGATAAATAATGACTACTGGCGTACAAATACAAAAGTATTACTCAAAGTATCTTTTTTCATGAATGGAACGACCTAGATCCACGAGAATGATGTCACCAAATTTATCGCATGGTATTACATATGAAAAGTGAACATGTTTATCAATAGGAAATATATTTTTTTTATTTTATATAACTTTTTGATAGTTTTTTTTAAAAATGTGCAATATCTCGAGAACGGTTCATGTTAGCGTTCTAAAATTTATGTCAATCGTTTTCTAATGAAAAATTACATAAGAAATGTCTGTTTGCGTAACTTTATTAGCGGTTTTGATTTTTTGACGATTTTTTCAATATTTCACTCGAAATTTTAGGCAGGTTCTGAACATTCGATTGCGTATAAAAACAATAGGCTTCCAGCGTTTATGGATTGTGATTTTTGTACCAAATTTCGTTTGAATCGGTCCATTCGTTCGTCAGTTATCGTCTCCACAGACTCACTGACACACACACACACACACACAGACATCACTTCAAAAATGTTTGATTCGTGATCAGGGATGCTTGAATCGTGCTCTCCCGTCGAAAACTCGAAAGCGAATTTTCGACCCCTTCACAATACTTTCCTTATACATTATGTATATAAGGAAAGTAATAGGTTTTTCTTATAGTAGATACTAATATTCTTTCCAAGATATTGAATTTTTTACAATTAGTCGTCATTTTCATCGATTTAGTGTCATTTTTATCCATTTGGCGAGATTTTCGTTAATTTGGCAACATTTCAAAAAGTCGCCAAGTTGGCGACATTCCGCCAAATTCGTCGCCAGAATCTCGCCAAGCGTTATGGATGAAGAAATAAGTTGTTCTTACAGCAGATAAATGACTATTAGCGTACAAATACAAAAGTATTACTCAAAGTATCTTTTTTCATGAATGGAACGAGCTAGATCCACGAGAATGAAGTCACCAAATTTATCGGATGATATTACATATGAAATGTGAACATGTTTCTCAATAGGAAATATTTTTTTTTCATTTTATATGACTTTTTAATATTTTTTTTTAAAAATGTGCAATATCTCGATAACGGTTCATGTTAGCGTTCTAAAATGTATGTCAATCGTTTTCTAATGAAAAATTACATAAAAAATGTCTATGTGCGTAACTTAATTAGTGGTTTTCATTTTTTATGATTTTTTCAAAGTTTTATTTGAAAATTTAGGGGGGTTCTGAACATTCGATTACGTATAAAAACAATAGGCTTCCAGTGTTTACGGATTGTGATTTTTGCACCAAATTTGGTTCGAATCGGTCCATTCGTTCGTCAGTTATCGTCTCCACAGCCTCACTGACACACACACACACATACTTTCACACACACACACACACACAGACATCACTTCAAAAATGTTTATTCGTGATCAGGGATGCTTGAAACGTGCTCTCCCGTCGAAAACTCGATTTCGAATTTTCGACCCCGTCACAATACTTTCCTTATACATTATGTATATAAGGAAAGTAAAAAGAGGATATAGAAAAAATTGATTTTACATAAAAAATACATAAATATAGTATAGCAGATTTAAAAGATAAGATCACATTTTTAATGATAAGGCAGAATCGATATCTCAGTATTTTATTTCATCAGAGCTCTTCAATAGCAAATAAAACAGATTTTACATAAAAAATACATAAATATAGTATAGCAGATTTAAAAGATAAGATCACATTTTTAATGATAAGGCAGAATCGATATCTCAGTATTTTATTTCATCAGAGCTCTTCAATAGCAAATAAAACAGTTTGCTGCACTGAATGAATTTGCAAGGTACCTGTAATAACTTTACAAATCTAACAAACAATGCTAATAATAATATTTTGTGGTATATCTATATATTTCCATGCTACCATAGTTAATGATAATTCATTGTTGCTAAACTTTAATAATAACAAACCTGATTCAGTAATGCCATTTGCCTTTACTATGAGCAGAATTCTAAAATTCGATTTCAGTTAGTTAAGTTTACATTACGTATTTAATTTGATGTTTGAGAGCAAGCAGTGAGTGGTTTTCATACTCTTAACCAGCAGTGAGAAATTTAATCTAGTAGCTAGCTGTACTATGAAATTAAAATAATTGGTTAGGAAAATGTCACAGTATTACAAGTTTATTATAGTTATATAATTTAGATATTTACTTCCCATTTTCAAAACATAACATGAACGATGTGAGATTTTAAAATTGTGATGTTTACTGGTTCCAAAATTTTAGCAGGGAACCTCTGCATAAGGGCACAGGTGAGCTAAACCGAGGCCAACGTAAACAGAGGCCAGATAGGCTTTTCATGACGTCACAAATTCCGGCTGCCTCACCTGAAACCAGTGTCTGAGTAATTCAAACTAATGTACGTTCTTACGTTAGCTTGGAATTAATTTCATTTCCTATAGTTTAGCCGTTAACATATTTTTTCTTTTTACAAGATTGTAAATACAGTGAGACCTAACTGGGGAGGTTATTATCCTCAATTTATTGCAATTAGTAGCCTACTATAAATGACTATACTAAATTAATAAGTTACGTTGAAACTAGTCATTCTTGAGAAATTTTATCACTTTACCAGATTTTATTGTGCAAGTTTTTAAATTTTATAATTTTTTTACTACTATGAAACAGTTTTGATGTTAATTTTAACACTATATTTTTTAATTAATTAAAACATGGCTTTCCTTTCAAATTAATATTATAATGCAGGAAGAAAAAAGAACAATTCTGAAAATAGTATAATTATGCTTTTGTCCATATAAATTATTTGAATTACCCACTTGACTCCATACTAATTTTTTTAGGGGGGCGGGTAATAAACTCTATACTAAAAATATGAAAATGTAGGATTTGTATCAACAAATTTGTGAGGTGTATACATTACCGACTGACCCTGGTATTTTCTGCATATTTCAGTTATGCATCTTTTAACACACATCTTGACAAATATCTCCTCAACTTACTGTAGAAGCCAGGCCAAAAACTGGATATCATTCACATTTAAATAGATCTGAGTGACATTATCTATTGTATGAGTTACATAACTATTAAAAATACATTTTTGCAATTTAATTAATCCCTCCGTATTTTGAAAATTTTATAAAATTAGTCTGCAAGAATGAAAGTAATCTGCGGCCACTGGCGGATCCAAGGGAGGGGGGAGGGCGAAGCCTTGAATTAACATGGAAAATTAAGAGAATAGTACTAGGAACTGAAGTCTGATTCCCCCTCCCCCCCCCCCCCTGAAAGATTTCTGGATCTGCCAGTGTCTGTCATATAAGAGCCTTTGAAACTTAGCTTTAAAAATGTAACACGGAAGATGTATTAAATTTTCATAGCTGCATTAATATGCAAATATTCTAAAACATATGTTTTATCCAAAGAAAAAATTTCAGCTGAAAATGCACTCGACAAAAAGAAATTATATTTTTTACGACTATAATTGAACAGAAATTTCACTCTTCAAAATAATTTTGCTCACCAGTGGCGAGTTGAAATTTTATGTTCTGTTTTATTGATATTCATTAAAAAGACAAAGTTTGATTTAACTAAGTTTCCGGTTATGGGTTAATGTTATTAATGAGAAAATAGAGCTTACCTTTAAAAATATTTTGGAACTTGCTAGTTCCAGGTATTAATAAAACTCACTTTCTTTTTAGTTCTTCATTAGTAGGAAATTTAAAGCTGCTAACTTTGGAACCATTTTTATAATAAAACAACCAGGAACAACACAAGCACTTGGCATTTTTAGTTATTAAAATTCAATGAATTATAATAAAAATTAAATAATTTAAAAATAATAAACGAAATATAAAAGTAAGCCTTAAATCTGTTACGAACAATATAATATTAAATGTACTTCTTTATGAAAGTACTAAATAAGTTTTACATTTGAATATACAACAGAACATGATCTTTAGTCATGAAAAAACCCGCAAGAAATCTAACTACTATGTTCAGGTTTTTCATATACGCTAAACAATAGAGTTAGGTCACTAGGATTTAGCTTAAATATATGCAGCCACTGCTATTAATACTCCAAATTCCATAACAAACAAAGTAAGGAGCATATAATACACGCCACATTCACAATTCCAAGATAAACTGCACATCAGACAAAATAAAATATCGATGGCAAAAAATTTCTGAATAATAAATAAATGTAAGTGCAGCCAGTAAATAAACAAGCTAAACGCTTTTTGAATAGAAAATGTTTTGAGATAGAATTCAATATTCACATATGCTATGAACATTAAATGAAAACAAATACAAATTAAAGGCTTACCGACAGAAATTACGTAAAACAATAACGTATGCATAGAAAGACAGTCAAAGCTTTAATAAATGATAAAATGCAAATGTATAAAACACGATAAATAGCAAAACTTTGCCCCTACCTTTCCGTTAACATGTATTACGAGCATTGAATGACGAGGCTTAAACGATGATGCAAGAAAAATGATAAAAACTGCAAAAATTACCCCCAAAATTTAATTTTTTTTTGGCAGCGACTGTCAGAAACATTAACGAACACATAGTAAAACATGCATACCTGTAATGGCTATCAAATGATTAAAAAGTATCCAATCTTCTAGAGATACCCTATGCGACGCCAACGTAAATAATGTATTAGTCTATGGCAGGGGTCGGCAACCTATTGAAACGGAAGAGCCAAAAGTTACAATTTACAAAATTTCCCAATTTTTAAAGAGCCACTAAAAATTTTCGTTTCAATATTATTGTATTTGCTTATATATATTGGATTTTGATTTAAAAAAAACGGCTTTAAATACGGAATAATATTTATTCATATAAAAACACAAATATAGATAGTTACATCAATGGGAGCATTGGCTTTGCATGCCTTTTGAAAGTTTGATTAAATCTGGCTTATAACTTGTTATTTTAAGTTTCAAGCACGACTCTAGATTTTTATTTGTTAGTTGACTTCTAACTTTACTTTTTATTATATTCATGCAAGAGAACGCTTGCTCGCACGAATATGTCGACTCGAAGATCGCCAGCACTCCATATGCCAAGTTCTTCACCTCACTGTAGCATTCTGGAAGACTATTCCATACGCCGAATATGAGGGCCTCAACTCTAGGAATTTCTTTTAGAGCTGTCCACTTGTGCTGCGCGATATGCATGCATTTCTGGATCCCCAACTCTTCCAACTGGCTCTTGAGTTCTGTGAACTTGCCACTCCACAAGTCTTTCCTTTTCAAATCTAGCAATTGCGTTTGGAGCGATCCAGCATCAATTCCAAATGGCTCAATGTTGATCTCATTTGCATTTGTGTTGAGAGGATTTACTATGAACGCGAGAGAGTACTTTTGTTTGTTTTGAATTGCTCGAATCTCAGCGAATCCATCCTTCATGTTTTTTAAAGCTAGGCTGAAGTAATTCGTGTCAATAGTTGCATTGGTCTCATCGCGATATTGCTTCAGATTTTTAAAATGAAGTAATTTACCGCTTTCCATGTCTTCAACAAAAAGAAGTAATTTTTTTTTCGAAACAAACTACTTCTTCAAGCAAGGCGTAGGCTGGGTTGCCCTTTCCTTGCAGTTTTAGATTTAGTTCATTTAGTTTCATTGTGGTATCTACCATGAAGTTGAATTTTTGCAGCCATTTGTCTTCTTCCAATTCGGGATGATCAGTGCTTTTTTCATTAAGGAATATTTTTATTTCACTCAAGCACAAAGCAAAACGTTGCAATACGTTACCTCTGGAAAGCCATCGCACTTAATTGTGCAGAAGTAGGTCAGAAAACTGGCTATCTATTTCTGCAAGGAAATCTTTAAACTGGCGATGGTAGAGTGCTTTTGCCAAGATGCTGTTAATAATCTTAATTACCAAGTTCATGACCTCAACTATTTCGACCGGAAATGTTTGGGCACAAAGCGCTTCTTGATGAATTATGCAGTGAAACGTTAGAATTTAGTGGTTTATTTTTTCTGAAGAATTGATGTTACCCCTCTATGTATTCCTGTCATACTTCTGGCTCCATCAGTTGCTATAGAAACGATTTTATTTATATCGATTCCATTGTCTTCCAGGCATTTTTGCACAGCATTTCCTGTATCTTCTCCACGAGTTTGCCCTGAGAGCGGTAGCAATCCTAGCAGTTCTTCTTTTGGACCTTGGGACGACATATACCTGACGAAAAGGGTAACTTGTGCCGTGTCTTTTATGTCCCAAGACTCAAGTGATAAGGCAGAAGCCAGTTGAATGTCTTCCACTTGCATATGTGTTACATTTGAAGACATTTTAGCAGTTCTATCTTGTACTGTTTTAGCAGATAATGGCAAATCTTTGATTTTTTTCATGATTTCTGCTTTGTTTTTAAAATCACGAAACAGTTCTCCAGATGCACGTATAAAACAATCTTTGACGTACTCACCATCTGTGAATGGTTTTCCTCTTTTTGCAATTTCTAATGATACTGCAAAGTTTGCCAGATTTACATTATTGGAAGATTGCGCCCAGTTACTTAGCATGGAACTTGACTGTTGTTGTTTTTTTGGAGCTCCTCAACAGCTTTTTTTCGTGCGTCACCGGTTGGATATTTACCAGCAAACTGGGTATATTTTGTAGTGAAGTGTCTCTCCAAATTTGACTTCTTATTGTGTTGTTGTTGTTGAGACCCAGACCGTCCGACCTACCAGAAAGGTGTAAGGTAACTGTATGGACGGCCGGGAAGTGCCACCCAATTTAGACCGGAACCCAGTGGGGGAGGCATCCACAGGGACCGTACCCTCCTTCCCCTACCACCAACCTCTCGGAAGGACTTACGGACCCACATGTTTAACGTGATCGTACTCCGCATGAACACGGCGGCATTTGTGGCAGCGTGCAAATCTAGCGCGCAAACCACGGGGATACCGCACCCGAGATGGCCAACAGCACGCGGCGTTCCGAGGTGGTCACCCACCAAGTACTAACCGCGCCCGATGCTGCTTCACTTCGGTGATCTAACGAGAACCGGTGTTTTCAGCACGGTACGGCCGTTGGCCCGACTTCTTATTGTGTGCGAGTTTTTCGTGGCAAATGAAACAAGTCGGAAGGCCATCTGTGTTGCATATGAATGCAAACGACTCCGTCCAATCCTGATTGAATTCTCGGTTTTCTTCTTCAGTTCTTCTCTTTCCTTTACCAGATGCCATAATGGCGCGGAGCTGAAAAAATGACTTTTTAAAATTTTACTTAGCTATCTAAAACGGCAAACAATTTATTTACCATTATTACTTCGTTAGCACGATCCTCAGATATGTAATTCAATTCTGTTACTGATTTTATTATATTATACGCGTACATACATTTAAGAAGATAATTCGCATCTAAATCGTATTCTTCTTGAAACAACAAGCGAATAGACACGCAGAAACCGCAAGCGATTAAATTAACACACATGCAACGTAACGTCGACCGTGATATCCGAGGATGACTGACTGACAACACGTCTAGAGCCTAGACGTGTTGTCTAGACTCTAGACGGTGGCTGTTTGGGTGAGACGGAAATGAAATTCAATTGGCTGAAAGATAAACATGGTCACGGAGTCTCATCTCTAAGAACAAAACAATAGTTCAAATTTATCTCATCACGGTCATGTTAAGCGTAGCGATTTGAAATTAACGATTATGGAAATAGAAGCTATTGAGAAATAAGGTACTTAAAAATATATTTTCTTATTTTTTAAGGGTTTTGATAATAAAATATTAATTTTTTCGTATGGAACTGGAGAGCCGCAACTTTACATCAAAAGAGCCACATGCGGCTCGCGAGCCGCAGGTTGCCGACCCCTGGTCTATGGTAAACATGATCACGGTTTCAAATTTGCAAGCCGGAAATCGTGACGTCGGATCACGTGACCGACCTAGCCTACCTGGCCCTGGCCTCCTTTTACATTGGCCCCGACTAAACCCAATACATTACTAAAGCAGCTATGGACAGGAAGGCTCCGTCATGTTACATTCCGAAACCAACTACGTGGCGCTGATTCTGTAGGGAATTTGAGGAATAGGGATCTTGAGGGAAAATATTCAGTATTGTGTTTTGCTTGTGTAGTGTTGGTGTGTTAAAGAAAATCTGAGCACGTGGTAAGTTTTAATGATCATTAGTTCCTTTAATTTCGTTTAATCCTTCAATTTTCCTTTAATCGAGCGTTGTCCGAGGATTCGTATATCTTTTATTTGCATTTGATTCCTATATTTAGCATGTGCATAGCTATTCCTGTCTATTTTCGTTTGATTCGGATATTTAGCACGTGCATAACTATTTCTTCCTATATTTAATGAGCATTTGATTCGTATATTTAACACGTGCATAACTATTCCTTTCTATTTTCGTTTGATTCGCATATTTAGCACATGCATAACTATTCCTTTCTATATTTAGCACGTGGTAAGTTTTAATGAGTATTATTTCCTTTAATTTGAAGTTCTTGATGATTATTATATTTGTGATTCGATCGATCGTTATCTGAGGATTCGTATATTTTCCGCACGTGCATAAGTAATCCTTTTTATTTGCATTTGATTCCTAAACAAGTAAATTTGATTCGTGACTAGTAAAACTTAATAAATTGAATTCAGCCTAGTGTTTCTATGCTTACTGATATTTAGGCGTTCTTTTGTAACTTAATTTTACCCGACCATTAGATTTCAATGATTACTGATATTTAAATTAACACTACAGTTTCTGATTTTAATTTTACCCGACGGTTAGATTTGTGTATGCGTGAATATATAATAGTCTATAGATGAATACGACCGTGTGGTATTCACCCTGTTACAGCACTATATTTACCACTGCATAACTATTGCTGAATCAGACATGTAATTTTTACAATAATATAACGCTATAAGAAATAGCTTCTAATAAATTTATAGTGCAAAATATTATTCTAGAGACTAAAGAATGCTATTTAAATTACCTCCTACTTGAATGCTGATTGCTATACATGAAGTATAATAATTTTTTCCTTAATTAATCATCTTGACTGACAGTTTTTAGTGACGTAATATTGACGATGCTGACAGATTGCAAAAGTGGAAATTATTTTCACAATTAAACGATATATATGGAGGATCGCACACAAATGCCGTTTTTCGCGATACTGCTACAAAATAGCCTTTCATTTCATTAATATTACGTTTGAGCAATAGTTTTTCTGTATAAAATACGAAATAATTATTAAAAAATTTGACGATGCTGACAGATTACAAAAGTGGAAATTATTTTTACAATTAAACGAAATATATAGAGGATCGCGCACAAATGCCGTTTTTCGCGATACTGCTGCAAAATAGCCTTTCATTTCATTAATATTACGTTTGAACAATAGTTTTTCTGTATAAAATACGAAATAATTATTAAAAAATTTGACGATGCTGAGAGATTGCAAAAGTGGAAATTATTTTCAAAATTTAACGAAATATATGGAGGATCGCGCACAAATGCCGTTTTTCGCGATACTGCTGCAGAACAGCATTTCATTTCACTAATATTACGTTTGAACATTAGTTTTACTGTATAAAATACGAAATAATTATAAAAAAATTTGATGATGCTGACAGATTGCAAAACAGGAAATATAGTTACATAATGATCGCGCACATATGCCGTTTTTCGCGATACTGCTGCAAAATAGCATTTCATTTGATGAATATTACGTGTGAACAATAGTTTTTCTGTATAAAATATGAAATAATTATAAGAAAATTTGGCGATGCTGACAGATTGCAAAAGTGAAAATTATTTTCACAATTAAACGAAATATATGGAGGATCGTGTACAAATGCCGTTTTTGTGATACTGCTGCAAAATAGCCTTTCATTTCATTAATATTACGTTTGAACAATAGTTTTTCTGTATAAAATATGAAATAATTATAAAAAAATTTGACGATGCTGACAGATTGCAAAAGCGGAAATTATTTTCACACTTAAACGAAATATAGGGAGGAACGCGCACAAATACCGTTTTTCGCGATTCTGCTGCAAAATAGCCTTTCATTTCATTAATATTACGTTTGAATAGTTTTTCTGTATAAAATACGAAAGAATTATAAAAAAAATTGACGATGTTGACAGATTGCAAATGTGGAAATTATTTTCACAATTAAACGAAATATACGGAGGATCGCGCACAAATGCCGTTTTTCGCGATACTGCTGCAGAACAGCATTTCATTTCACTAATATTACGTTTGAACATTAGTTTTACTGTATAAAATACGAAATAATTATAAAAAAATTTGATGATGCTGACAGATTGCAAAACTGGAAAAATAGTTTCATAATGATCGCGCACAAATGCAGTTTTTCGCGATACTGCTGCAAAATAGCCTTTCATTTCATTAATATTACGTTCGAACAATAGTTTTTCTGTATAAAATACGAAATAATTATTAAAAAATTTGACGATGCTGACAGATTGCAAAAGTGGAAATTATTTTCACAATTAAACGAAATATATGGAGGATCGCGCACAAAAACCGTTTTTCGCGATACTGCTGCAAAATAGCCTTTCATTTTATTAATATTACGTTTGAATAGTTTTTCCGTATAAAATACAAAACAATTATAAAAAAAATTGACGATGCTGACAGATTGCAAAAGTGGAAATTATTTTCACAATTAAACGAAATATATGGAGGATCGCGCACAAATGCCGTTTTTCGCGATACTGCTGCAGAACAGCATTTCATTTCACTAATATTACGTTTGAACATTAGTTTTACTGTATAAAATACGAAATAATTATAAAAAAATTTGATGATGCTGACAGATTGCAAAACTGGAAAAATAGTTTCATAATGATCGCGCACAAATGCCGCTTTTCGCGATACTGCTGCAAAATAGCATTTCATTTAATGAATATTACGTGTGAACAATAGTTTTTCTGTATAAAATATGAAATAATTATAAGAAAATTTGACTATGCTGACAGATTGCAAAAGTGAAAATTATTTTCACAATTAAACGAAATATATGGAGGATCGTGTACAAATGCCGTTTTTCGTGATACTGCTGCAAAATAGCCCTTCATTTCATTAATATTACGTTTGAACAATAGTTTTTCTGTATAAAATATGAAATAATTATAAAAAAATTTGACGATGCTGACAGATTGCAAAAGCGGAAATTATTTTCACACTTAAACGAAATATAGGGAGGAACGCGCACAAATACCGTTTTTCGCGATTCTGCTGCAAAATAGTCTTTCATTTCATTAATATTACGTTTGAATAGTTTTTCTGTATAAAATACGAAAGAATTATAAAAAAAATTGACGATGTTGACAGATTGCAAATGTGGAAATTATTTTCACAATTAAACGAAATATACGGAGGATCGCGCACAAATGCAGTTTTTCGCGATACTGCTGCAAACATTTCATTAATATTACGTTTGAGTAGTTTTTCTGTATAAAATACGAAACAGTTATAAAAAAATTGACGATGCTGACAGTTTGCAAAAGTGGAAATTATTTTCACAATTAAACGAAATATATGGAGGATCGCGCACAAGTGCCGTTTTTCGCGATACTGCTGCAAAATAGCCTTTCATTTCATTAATATTACGTTTGAACAATAGTTTTACTGTATAAAATACGAAATAAATATAAAAAAATTTGATGATGCGGACAGATTGCAAAACTGGAAAAATAGTTTCATAATGATCGCGCACAAATGCAGTTTTTCGCGATACTGCTGCAAAATAGCCTTTCATTTCATTAATATTACGTTCGAACAATAGTTTTTCTGTATAAAATACGAAATAATTATTAAAAAATTTGACGATGCTGACAGATTGCAAAAGTGGAAATTATTTTCACAATTAAACGAAATATATGGAGGATCGCGCACAAAAACCGTTTTTCGCGATACTGCTGCAAAATAGCCTTTCATTTTATTAATATTACGTTTGAATAGTTTTTCCGTATAAAATACAAAACAATTATAAAAAAAATTGACGATGCTGACAGATTGCAAAAGTGGAAATTATTTTCACAATTAAACGAAATATATGGAGGATCGCGCACAAATGCCGTTTTTCGCGATACTGCTGCAGAACAGCATTTCATTTCACTAATATTACGTTTGAACATTAGTTTTACTGTATAAAATACGAAATAATTATAAAAAAATTTGATGATGCTGACAGATTGCAAAACTGGAAAAATAGTTTCATAATGATCGCGCACAAATGCCGCTTTTCGCGATACTGCTGCAAAATAGCATTTCATTTAATGAATATTACGTGTGAACAATAGTTTTTCTGTATAAAATATGAAATAATTATAAGAAAATTTGACTATGCTGACAGATTGCAAAAGTGAAAATTATTTTCACAATTAAACGAAATATATGGAGGATCGTGTACAAATGCCGTTTTTCGTGATACTGCTGCAAAATAGCCTTTCATTTCATTAATATTACGTTTGAACAATAGTTTTTCTGTATAAAATATGAAATAATTATAAAAAAATTTGACGATGCTGACAGATTGCAAAAGCGGAAATTATTTTCACACTTAAACGAAATATAGGGAGGAACGCGCACAAATACCGTTTTTCGCGATTCTGCTGCAAAATAGCCTTTCATTTCATTAATATTACGTTTGAATAGTTTTTCTGTATAAAATACGAAAGAATTATAAAAAAAATTGACGATGTTGACAGATTGCAAATGTGGAAATTATTTTCACAATTAAACGAAATATACGGAGGATCGCGCACAAATGCCGTTTTTCGCGATACTGCTGCAAACATTTCATTAATATATACGATATATTTCATTATATAAAATACGAAATAAATATAAAAAAATTTGATGATGCTGACAGATTGCAAAACTGGAAAAATAGTTTTATAATGAAACGAAATATAAGGAGGATCGTACACAAACGTCGTTTTTAGCGTTTTTAGGCTACTGTTGCAAAAAATACTTTCATTTCATTAATAATACTTTTGAACATCAGTTTTGTATATAAATCAAAATAATTCAATAAAATTTTAGTCGATGCAAATGCGTTTTTCCCACATTAATTAGATAATCATTGGTTATCTCTCTTGTGACGTTGTGGGAAAAATCGCCGTTTGCGAGCGCCGATTACGCGCTGAGAAATGCATTCTTTAGACGAAAGAACGGGAAAACTTCGATTTCAAAATTTGTGACTTCGTTTCTCATTTCGTAATATTTTCGGAAAATTCGTGATCTATTTCCGATTTTTCTACTTTTGTAACTTGTAGATATAAATACAAAAATACAACAGTGTCAATCGCGATCCATTCCTACACCGCGGTAGCAGAAAACTGCACGGCGGAAAACAACTGAAAGTCAATATTCGCATTCGCGTGATTTCTGCCTAGAAAGGGGAAAAATAAGGGCAGCTGAATGAAAACCGGGAGATTGAGCGACTTACCCGGGAGATATAGCGAAAAACCAGGAGTCTCCCGGTAAAATCGGGAGAGTTTGCAGCTATGCATACAGGTGTCTCTTGTGAATCAGGTATGTAATTTTTACAATAATATAACGCTATGAGAAATAGATTTTAATAAATTTATAGTGCAACAGATTATTCTAGAGACTAAAGAATGCTATTTAAACTTCCTCTTACTTGAATGCTGATTGCTATACTGGAAGTTGTTGTTTAGACCCAGACCGTCCGCCCTACCAGAAAGGTGTAAGGTAACTGTTTGGACGGCCGGAAAGTGCCACCCAATTTAGACCGGAACCCAGTGCGGGAGGCATCCACAGGGACCGTATACTCCTTCTCCTACCACCAACCTCTCGGAAGGACTTACGGACCCGCATGTTTAACGTGATCATACTCCGCATGAACAAGGCGGCAGTTGTGGCAGGGTGTAAATCCAGCGCGCAAATCACCGGGCTACGGCGCCCGAAATGTGCCAACAGTACGCGGTGTTCCCAGGTGGTCACCCACCCAAGTACTAATCGCGCCCGATGCTGCCTGACTTCGGTGATCTAACGAGAACCGGTGTTTTCAGCACGGTACGGCCGTTGACGCTTGCTATACTGGATGTATAATAATTTTTTTCCTTAATTAATCCACTTGACTGACAGTTTTAGAAAATGTCTACTTCAGTTATCCACAGCTGAGGAGCTCAAATGAGAGCGAAACAGGTCCTATATCTCTGTTAAGAGCATTAGTGGACTGGAATGATACACTTTTCTAGTTTCAGATGCTCTACTAATGCTGTTAACAATTGTCTACAGGAGCTCTTTTTGGGAGCAAAACCGGTCCTGTGGTACTGTATAGTGTATATAGATGTATGCTTGTACAGATGTATCACATATTACATACAAGTGTGTCTTGTGAAACAGGTATGTAATTTTTACAATAATATATCGATATCAAAACAACTTCTAATAAATTCAATTATTATATTGCAGAGGCCTTCGAAACAAATTTATATCATCAAAGAAATTTGGATGATGTGGGAACCCCTTTCAAATGAAAGTCACTAAAGAGCTTCCCTCTGAAAGTCCTCCACCAGAATACTTTTCCCTTGGATATATAGCTAACTATATTCGTTCAGTGCAAATAGGGTTATATTAGCAGAACGTCTTTGAAAACCGTCACAGACCATCGCCAAGTGTGCCAACCTTGATATTGGATATAATTTAGGTTGGCGGTTGAGTGAAACGTCTGTATATATTAGTCTGTGCTAGTAACAACACAGTACTGCCCGCAAAAGCTTGTATCCACTCTAGCTGAAAATCTAATGGTCCGAATTTCACAAAATTTGGTAGATAAGTCACTCGTGGGTCACCCTAGTGCTGATTAGATTTTGGAACGATTCGGAAAAATAACCTGCCTTTTTTTGCAAAATGGCCCTCAAAAATCGACAAAATCTAAAATAAAAAACTACGTATGCTGAAATATATCCATTAAATGCTTGTTTTATACGTAATTTTTAACGAAGAAAAGAATAAGACCAACCCCATTACACTAGGACTAGCCGTTCTCGAGATATTTTCATTTTTTCGTATTTTCTCTACGCAACCTCTGAAAATGAGTTCAGTTATCAAATGAGAACGAAAATTGAATTAAAAGTGAATTAAATTTAATTAAAATAAAGAGAACGTGAATATAAGTCTGCAGGGAAAGTCATGTGCTGCCCACATCAGATTTTTTACTTCTGTAAAAGTAGTGAATTCATTGCGTTATATAAGAAAAGTCATGTACTGCCCACATCAGATTTTTTATTACATGAGGAAATATTAGTTCCAGGTGTAGGGAAATTCTAAATTTCTTATATACAGTGTTCCTAAGAAGAACCATTATAACATTGTAGGTAAAGGTCCATGAGTGTACATATTAGGTCTATGCATGACAAAGTTGTCACGCCCTATTGAAAAGATATGACTGCAGTGCCCCTAGCTAGTGGATAATTTAAAAAATTAGGATAACTAGCACAGTAACACAAAACGATATAGGCTAAAAATGTTAATAACAAAGTTCTAGAGCTTTGTCTAATGTTCAAAAGTCGACATCAGAAACTGAAGAACCCGTATACAGAACACAAAATATATCTGTCAGAATGTTGTATCATCAGGGCCTCTAACACGGTGACACCTGCAATGACTGTCAAAATATTATTATCATAGTAATATTATTTCTAGAATTCATATCAAAGCATTTTCTTTGACAGAAGGTATTGTAAACAAGCTTTACACTAGATTTTTGTTGATGTATATTTTTTTTATTGCACCATTACTGATTAGGGCAGCTAATCACCAATTACCCAATTGTGTCAAATGAATTCCTTCTGTAACAGTTTTATGGTCGATCCCTATCTCTTTCTAGATAATGGCCGAGTTCATTATCCTAACTGTAGTGAAAAAACGTTGAATTGGATTTATTTTTTAAAACATACTAGTGGATTAAATTATTAATCTTAATTAAAGTGGTCGTGAATCATAATATTTGTACATTGACTATCATGGCCGCAAAACCCAATATTACTTCTTTGCACGAGTTCCTTAACATAATCATTAAATCAAAACACTACGTATTAAACTCCACATTTTAACCTTTGAAATAAATTATCATTTATTCAAGCCTCTATATTATTATGATTAAAATTACATGAATTTATTAACAAACGCTTAAGGAGGAGAAAAGCACCGTGTGATATCAGGTCTTTTGAATCTTATTCCAAAGATCAAAAATTGACCTAACAAACATGAAGACTGGCATACCTCTGTATTTTGGGTCTGTAACTCAGCAGGACTATCGCATTTGCCGATTTTTTTCTATAACAGTATCACTACTCAAATGAATAACAACGCTCTCTGAATAACAGTGCTTAAAATCATGATTCTCTCTCTTCAACTGTTAAATAATCATTATTTCATATTCGTTGACTTTCCTCCTCGGCGCCGCATCATTGTGCTTGGGAATCAGATACGCCCTCCTTGCTCTCATTGGAGCTCTTTAGTGCGAAGCCGTATTGTTGCGTGGATTTTCACCACAGGTCCGTTCAGAACGCAAAAAATCATTATTATCGATAGGAGAGATCTTCAACATTGGCCGTGTCGATTAAAAATACAGATAAACAAACAATAATACATTAGAAATTATGAATGGGAAATGAGGACAGCGGACATGATATAAAACAATAACAGAATTTATTCACACACGAAAATAACAATGAAAGATATTCTATTAACATCCTAACATAGACATGATTAACCCCAGACAGCATCTCTGTACAAAAATATAGATCCCGTTATAACTAACAATTTTCAATAATGAATTTCAAAAATTTTCCATTTAAAAGATTATAGTCTCTCTGTGGTCAGACTGCATTAAAATTTGGAATTAACTCGCATCTAAACATGTCCTGCCGTTAAAAATTGCTAATTTGATACAAAATAAACAATTCATCTGAATATGGAGCTATTACTCTATAATTGTCTAGAGAGAGAGGGATATCATTTCGTGCCAACCATAAAGTATGTAAAAGTACATGCACGGCATACCTTCAGCAACTCGCCGGACATAACATCAGCGTATAGGAAGGCGTCGGAGTCCCATCATGGGATCCGTAGAGTTCGTCTCGGACTCGGGGAAAAAACCAGTCCCACAAAATCAGGACCTCACTGCTCGAAATCAGAAAATCAAGTCTATCTCTAAAACTCTTTCTCTCTCGCACACTGAAAATTAACACCTCCTACAAGGCTACGCCCCTGATTTCCATTGGTTTGAAACCGAAGCCCTTACATTTTCCTATAGGTCGGCGTATAGTTACAAGTCAGCTATTGGGTGCTGCATGACAGAGGGTTGGTGAGCACCCAAGAATTAATGGGTGCCATCCGGGCCAAAATTCCCATGAACCCGGGCGCACGTGTGGCCGGAAACGGTCAAGGGTCAACTCTCCCCAAAAGCGCCCTGCTGTGAGCCCCTCTGCAACTGAGTCTTCTCTGTCCATTTTTCGCAGAAGTATTGCTTGTTCATCCTTTTGCAGGTGTTGACCAAGTGGAATGTATATGTATTGTAGAAGTAGCACAGGGACCATCTTTAGAGGTTGCACTCCCTCCACAATTCACAATGTTCCATATTTGCCATGGAACACGTATCTTTGCATTATTGGCACTTTCAGTTTCCAATGAAGCTAGGTTTAAGTTTTGGCTCTAGAATATTTTGCTCGAATGAAATTTGTGTGACGTGTATTTATTGGGGTCATGACTTTTCGGGCCAAGACTGTTATAAAACGACGACTCAAAGTCTGCGTTTTATTTCAATGTAAACACTAAAACTGCCTATGATGCCTCCTGGTCTCACAACAGTATTGAATTTATATAATTAATATTTCAACACCAAACTGCTAAGACCTATTTGGAGTAAAAATATAACACAACTATATAAAAAAATCTGATGTGGGCAGCACATGACTTTCCCTGCAGACTTATATCCACGTTCTCTTTATTTAAATTAAATTAATTCACTTTTAATTCAATTTACGTTCTCAGTTGATAACTAGACTTCTTTTCAAAGATGGTTTAGAGAAAATACAAAAAACTAAAATATCTCGAGAACGGCTAGACCTAGGTGTAATATGATTGGTCTTATTCTTTTATTCGTTAAAAATTACGTATGAAACAAGCATTTAATGGATGTATTTGAGCATACGTAGTTTTTTATTTTAGATTTTGACGATTTTGCGGGCCATTTTTCCAAAAAAGGCAGGTTATTTTTTTCGAAACGTACTAAAATCTAATCAGCACCAGAGTGATCCACAAGTGACTTATCCACCGAATTTTGTGAAATTCGGTCCATTAGTTTATCAGATAGAGTGGATACAAGCTTTTGTGGGCCATTTAGCAAAAAAAAAGGCGGGTTCTTTTATCCCGATTTGTACCCAAAACTAATCAGCACCAGATTCGCCCACAAGTGACTTACCTACAAAATGTTATGAAATTCGGTCCATTAGTTTATTAGTTACAGTGGATACAATATCTGCACAGACAGACACACACACACACAGACGTCACGCTAAAAATAGTTTTTTCGTATTCTAGAGGTCTCAAAACGTGTAGATCCATCGAAAACTCGAGTTGCGATTTTCTGCATGATTCCAATACTTCCCCTATACATTACCATGTATTGCAGGAAAAGTAATAATAATACAAAGTTATAATAATATAAAATAATAATACTAATTAATAATACAAAATTATATAAACTTTCCACTTTTCTTGTTTCGTCGTAAACATTAAAAACTGCATAAGGCGCCTCCTGGTCCCACACCCACTTTTTAAACTATCTGATAGAATCGCTGGAATTAGTTTCATTTCATCGGGAATTGTTACTTTATCATAGATGGACCAGACGTGTACACTCAATGAAAAAATCATTTTACAAAATTATTCAGGTGTTTAAGAATTAACTTTCCTATGAATCCTGTGTACGAGAAATGGCAAAGATAGATGAAACTGTAAAAAATCTTATGTCTACAGCACAATCTACATTCATTTGTTCCTTATTTCTTCGATAATGGATTAAATTGAGTTTAATTGCATTTGTTCCTTATTTCTTCGATAATGGATTATGGAAATTGAGTTTAATTGCAAAAAAAAAAAAAAAACTCATGGAACGGAGGATTGAAAATTATATTAAATTTGCACACTTAATGAAATTCGGCGATCTGGCGCAAAGGCGATGTGAAAAACAAGCATTTAAGTACATTGGCCACCATTTTTACTTTACTTATGTGCATAGTGTAATGTATAAGGAAAGTATTTTGACGGGATCGAAAAGCCGAATTTCAGTTTTCGACGGGAGAGTACGTTTCAGGTATACCTGCACACGAATCGAACGTTTTTGAGGTGATGTCGCTGTGTGTGTGTGTGTGTTAATGTATGTATCCTTGAGTCTGTGGAACTAGTATCTCATAAATGAATAGACCGTTTCGAACAATTTTGGTACAAAAATTACAATCAGCAAATATTGAAAGCCTATTAATTTTCAATGGAATCGAATGTTCGGAAGTTCTCCAAATTTTCGAATGAAATTTTGAAAAAAATTAAGTAAATAAAATTTTTTATACAATCTTTCCTTAGAAAACGAGTGACAAAGACTTTAGAATACTAACATGAATATTTTTGAGATATTACACTATTTCAAATAAATTTTGTCAAAAAAATGACATACAATTAAAGAATTATTAACTATTGTGATATAGGTTCACTTTTCATATGTAATAGTATGCGATAATTTTGTTAGCATCATTTTCTTGAATCTAGTTTGTTCCATTCACGACTAAAGATGCTTTGGGTAAATGGTTCTGTTTTTAACGCTTAACTATTCGCCAACTGTCACTTATACATAAAAAATGCTCATCTCTCTGTTTGTATTTAACATTTGGCGATAAATTTGACAAAATTTCCTACTAATTTAGCACAATATCGCTAATTTAGCGATATTTTGCCTCAGATTGACGAAAATATTATTAAAATTGCGAAAATGACACTAAGTTAATAACAAGAAAGATCAATCACGCATAAGGCATTGATTATGAAACACTTTACAACTGAAATATAATTTTTAAATATTTATAAATGCGATACATTCAAAGGTGATATTTTTTTAATTATCACAGAACTGCAATAATTTTTTTACTTGAAAACTATTTTTTTTTCAAATGGCCAGGCACTTTGACCTTCGTCATTCACTTTTATTACATCGGCCAGAGTGTGAACCATTTAGCCGTCCATTGACGTTGCCTCAGGCGCACCAGAGGGGGGCGGATCTCATTGCGCCTTCAACACAAACATCCATGCCTTACGTGGGGCTCGAATCCACAACGTGGCGGTCGAGCGATTGCTACGGAAACGCTTGCCTTGACCACTCGACAACCACGTCGGCTTACTTGAAAACTTAAAACTTCATGGAAAAAAATTGACTTTATTCAAATGACGTCATGTACTTTACGTCAACATCATACACGTCATTCATACATAGACTCCATTCATACTCCAGACTCCAGAGCTTGAAAAGTATTCAGCAATTCTTATACAACTCCTCATACAACTCATTTTACAATTAATTGTTTACATTCTGCATCCATTAAAATCAGGCTTCGTTGCAGAAATAATCAAAGTTTGATGATCATTTAAACTCAAAAATATTGTAATTGCGTTGGCGCAGAATATAGATGCACTGAAAATACGCAAAAATAAAGCGGTTTCAGGACGGATGCAACAATAAATATAAATTTAAAGAACTTTAAAAATCACCATTTTTATTCTGGGAAAAAAAGATGGATGCCATATTTTATTTTGAAGTGGGTCACGGGATCTCTTCATATAACATGGGTGCAATTATTATTTTAACTTTTATTTAAAAAACTATCGAATTTTTTCAGGGCATTTTGCAAAAAAGGCAGGTTCTTTTATCCCGAATCCTACAAAAATCGAATCAGCACCAGGGTCAACCACAAGGGACTTACCTACCAAATTTCTTGAAATTCGGTAAATTAGTTTTTCAGTTACAGTGGATAAAACATCTGCACAGACAGACATACAGACAACACACAGACACACACACAGACGTCACATGAAAAATACTGTTTTCGTGTTCTAGAGGTCTCAAAACATGTAGATCTGTCGAAAACTCGACTTGCGATTTTCGGCATGATTCCGATTCTTTCAACATACATTACCATATATTGGAGAAAAAGTAAAAATCTGATGTGGGCAGCACATGACATTCTCTGCAGACTTATATTCACGTTCTTTTTATTTTATTTCAATTTTATTCACTTTTAATTCAATTTTCGTCCTCATTTGTTAACTGTACTTGTTTTCAAAGGCAGCGTAGCGAACATACAAAAAAACTGAAGAATGGCTAGTCAATGGCTATCTCAAGAATGGCTAGTCCGAGTGCAATGGTGTTGATTTTATTCTTTTATCGTTAAAAATGACGTATAAAACAAGCATTTAATGGATATATTTGAGCATACGTAGTTTTTACTTTCCCTGAAGTACATTGTAATGTATAGGGAAAGTATTGGAATCATGTCGAAAATCACAACTCGAGTTTTCGACGGATCTACACGTTTCGAAACCTCTAGAATACGAAAAAACTATTTTTAGCGTGACGTCTCTATGTCTGTCTGTGCAAGTATGTATCCACTCTAACTCAAAAACTAATAGACCAAATTTTATAAAATTTGGTAGGTAAGTCACTTGGATATGTCCCTGGTGCTGATTAGTTTTTAGTACAATTCTTGAAAAAAGAACCCGCCTTTTTTTGCGAAAAGACCCGTAAAAATTTCATTTATCCGCTCTAGCTAAAATACTAATTTACCAAATTTCACAAAATTTGGTAGATAAGTTACTTGTGGGATACTGGTGCTGATTAGATTCTGGTACGATTCGAAAAATAAGAACCTGCCTTTTTTTACAAAATGGCCAGCAAAAATTGCTAAAATCAAAAAAGAAAAAAGAAGAAGACTACGTATGCTGAAATGTATCAATTAAATTATTGTTTTATACGCAATTTTTGACAAGGAAAATAATATAACACACTCCATTATACTTTAGGACTAACCGTTCTCAAGGTAATTGAGATTTCTTGCATTTTTGTTAAACCGCTATCGGGAAAATGTCCAATTACCAAAGAAAAACAAAAATTGAATTAAAAATACAAATTTAGTGTTATTTGGTGTAATTAAACTCAATCTAATGACTTATTGAAGAGATAAAGTAAATATGAATTTAAGTCTGCAGGGAAAGTCAAGTACTGCTCACATCAGATTTTTACTTTCCCTGCAACACATGGTAATGTGTAGGAAAAGTATTGGAAGAATCATGTCGAAAATCGCAACTCGAGTTTTCGACGGATCTACATGTTTCGAGACCTCTAGAATACGAAAAAACTATGTTTAGCGTGACGTCTGTGTGTGTCTGTGCAATGTATGTATCCACTCTAACTCAAAAAATTAATGGACGGAATTTCATAAAATTTGTTAGATAAGTGACTTGGATGTGACCCTGATGCTGATAAGTTTTTGGTATGATTCGTAAAAACTGTCTTTTTTTGCGAAATGACCCTTCAAAATTTCATTTATTCGCTCTAGCTAAAATACTAATTGCCCAAATTTTACAAAATTTGGTAGATAAGTTACTTTTTAGATACTTTGGTGCTGATTAAAATTTGGTACGATTCGGAAAAGAAGAACTCGCCTTTTTTTGCGAAATGGCCCTTCAAAAATTCCATGTATCCACTCTAGCTAAAATACTAATTGAGCAAGTTTCACAAAATTTGGTAGATAAGTTATTTGTGGGATACTCTGGTGCTGATTAGATTTTGGTACGATTCGGAAAAGAACAACCTGCCTTTTTTTACGAAATGGCCCGCTCAAATCCCCAAAATCTGAAAAAAAAAGGCTAAGTAGTGTATGCTCAAATGTATCAATTAAATTCTTGTTTAATACGCAGTTTTTAAAGAGGAAAATAATATAACATACTCCATTATACCAGGGTTCATTCTAGGATTTCAAAAGGGCAGGGTGCTAACTTTTAAAAAGGGCACATTACATACGAAAGGGCACAACTATAAATTTTAGCTAAGGAATGCATTGCATAATGTGGCCCACATGTAAAATGTAAAAAAGATACAGATAATTTATCTATGTTAAAACGTAAATTAAAACCATATAATTAATTAATAAAACAAAATTGCGAATATACAGAAAATTTTATAATTATATACCTTATACTTTATATTCTTTATAAATTTACTTTTCTAACTGCACAAATTGAAGATAATAGTTAGAATCCTCATAATTTAGGCTGCTGAATGAAGATCGGAAAAGTAGATAGAAATACTTATGCATCATTTTATATACAGAAACGTAAATTTTTATAATATGGGGGGGGGGGGGGTATTTATAAGGGGTTCATAAAAGAACAATGATGGTTATTCGTAAGTTAAATCCTAATCTGTGTGGGAATGGTACTTAATAACTCTGTTTTAAGTAAATATTCATGTGTCATGCAAGTGCTAAAACACTTCTTATTGATAGGAAGCAATAAGGAATATTAATTAAAGGGAAGGAATAAAACCCATTGTAAACAATGCCTGGACGCAAAGTAGTCAGTCACTGGCTGGTAGGTTCATAATGAGGCCAATTGTTGACAACTGAAAAATGTGCGATGTTTTTTTTTTCAACTTGTTTGATGTTATACAACATTGTGTTTAAATATTTTATATAATAATTAAAAAATTTACAGATATATTACTCATACTTATTTGCAGGTTTATTATATGGTAGACATAAGTCAAACAACCGATCCTTCTCTCCATACCTTGAGCTGGCGAGTATCAGTTAGGTGCAAGACACTATGTTTGTCAACAAGGAAAAATTTCCTCTACTTTCCTCTACTAGGAGATCTACTTTTGTAAAATCTATTATTTGGCGAAGGGGGTAGAGAAAAAGTTAGGGGAAATTTAAAAGATTGGCCAAATACAAAACATACTTTTTCTGATAACACAAATTTAGAAATATATTTTTATTTTTTAATGAGTAATATTGTTAACATGCATTTATTGATAACATCTCATTTTTAATATAGAATACATTTTCAAAACTTATTTTAGATGCTTTTTCTAAATCCAAGTTTCCTGCAAGTCACTGTCAGTATCCCCATCTTTTCCATTTCTTAAAAGTTTTCAAAATTTTGATCTTTCATTTATCCATTTTCTGAATATTTTAAACATTTATTGCCACTCATTTTTTTTAACCTTGTTTTAAATCTTGCCAAAGTTTTTTATTATAGGTATTTTTCAGTGTTTTATAATTGTTTTCCAAGTCATCTAAAAAAATTCATTTACCATGAAGCATTCAAATACTTTTGGGAGCAATTTTAAATTTATTTTTTCCCATAACACTTTACTTATTCAACATTTTTTCAGCTTTAATTTTTTGCCAAAATTACGGATTATTTCTGAATATGCCCGTTTCTTGAGTTTTTAAATTCTCTTATCTTGATCTTTTTTTTTTTCACAGCTGGTGAAGCATTTACTATTAATATTTATGCCTTTTTTATTAAGAAAGCTGGTCACTCCTTTTTCTTTAATTTATGGGATTTTACCAATGAATTCGATTTTTAAATAATCTATATTCTTGCTTCTACCTTTTGATCACTTACTCTGTAACTTTTAAATCATCGTGATCCCGATATTTAGGTCATTTTCCCCGTTATATTATCGGACATCATAAACTTGGCAACCATTTTTATTGAAAATTTCCTCAATATGTTTATTTTATAACAACTAAATTCTTTATACTTCTGAAGAAATTTGATTTTATTTAATATTTTGACGTTTCTGAATTTAAAAAATATCAGTTTGTATCGCTAAAAACATAGGCCGTTTTATTGCTTTACTCGAATTTTCCAATCAACGGGGTGGGGCTTGAACCAACTTTCACCACGGATAAGTTGAAAATCGAGCCGATTTAACTTTGAATTTAAAAAAGTCTGATGAGGGCAGCACATGACTTTCCCTGCAGACACGTTCTCTTTATTTTAATTAAATTTAATTCATTTTTTTTCAATTTTCATTCTCATTCAGTAACTGGACTTATTTTCAAAGGTGGCGTAAAGAAAATACGAAGAAACTAAAATATCTCGAGAACGGCTAATCCTAGTATAATGGGGTTGCTCTTACTCTTTTCTTCGTTAAAAATTACGTATAAAACAAGCATTTAATAAATATATTTGAGCATACGTGGTTTTTTTATTTTGATTTTGAAGATTTTTACGGGCCATTTTGCAAAAAAAGGCAGGTTATTTTTTTCCAAATCGTACCAAAATCTAATCAGCACCAAAGTGATCCACAAGCGACTTACCTACCGAATTTTGTGGAATTCGGTACATTAGTTTTTCAGCTGGAGTGGATACAGACTTTGGCGGGCCATTTCGCGAAAAAAGGCGGGTTCTTTTATCCCGAATCGTACGCAAAACGAATCAGCGCCAGATTCGCCCACAAGTGATTTACCTACAAAATTTTATGAAATTCGGTCGATAAGATTTTAGTTAGAATGGATACAAAATTTGTACAGACAGACACACACACACAGACGTCACGCTAAAAATAATTTTTTCGTATTCTAGAGGTCTCGAAATGTGTGGATCCGTCGAAAATTCCAGTTGCGATTTTCGGCATGATTCCAATACTTTCCCTATACATTACCATGCATTGCAGGGAAAGTAAAAATCTTATGTGGACAGCACATGACTTTCTCTGCAGACTCAAATTCACATTTTCTTTATTTCTTTAATAATTCAATAGATTGAGTTTAATTGTACCAAATAACACTAAATTTGCATTTTTAATCCAATTTTTGTGTTTATTTGGTAATTGGATATTTTTCCGAAATCGGCGCAACAAAAATTCATGAAATCTCAAATATCTTGAGAACGGTTAGTCCTAAAGTATAATGGAGTGTGTATATTATTTTCCTCTTCAAAAATGGCGAATAACACAGTAATTTAATTGATACATTTGAGGATATACTACTTAGTCTTTTTTTTTAGATTTTGACGATTTTTGCGGGCCATTTCGTAAAGAAAGGCAGGTTGTTTTTTTCCGAATCGTACCAAATTCTAATCAGCCCCAGAGTATCCCACAAGTAACTTATCTACCAAATTTTGTGAAATTTGGTCAATTAGAATTGTAGCTAGAGCTGATAAATGAAATTTTTACGGGTCTTTTCGCAAAAAAAGGCGGGTTCTGTTTTCACGAATCGTACCAAAAACTAATCAGGACCAAGGTCACATCCAAGTGACTTACCTACCAAATTTTATGAAATTGGGTCCATTAGTTTTTGGGTTAGAGTGGATACATACATTACACAGACACACATACAGACGTGGAGGCTAGGGATATATTCGTATTTTTAAAATTTTATTTAACTTGATCTGGTATTCGTTCAAACCTTTGAGGTCCAAAATAATCAGGTTCATTTATCACAGTAGCGTGAAATTCGTTTTGACTTTACCTCTTGTGGTACATTTCAATTCTTTCGATTTTGAAGCTTATTGGGCTAGCCCGTCCTGGGAAAGTCATAGGACTTTACTTGTTTTTAGAGAATAACTTGAAAATCAGAGAAAGAAGGAAATCTAAATTTAATATATCATTTTCGTTTGGGGTATATTTTAATTCTTTCAATTTTGAACCGTATCGGGTTAGCCCGTCTTAACTCAACCGTTTTTGCGGTATAACTCGAGAATAGGTGTATCTAAAAATTCGAAGTTTAGTATATCCTTGTCATTTGCTGTATATTTTAACTCTTTGGATAAAAATCTTATCGGACTAGCCCGTCCTGAGCCCAACAAGAGGAATATATCGTCCTTTTTAGAATAACTCAAAATTCGGAGCATCTAGAATATCTAAATTTAATATATCATTGTCCTTTGGGGTATTTTACATTTCATCGCATTTCGAACCTTAATAGGCTAGCCCGTCTTGGCCCGCCATAAAAATTCACTCGCTTTTCAAGAATAACTCGATCAATCGGAGTAGCTAAATAATGAAAATTTTGTATATTATTTCCTTTTGGATGGATTTTAATTTAGATTTTGAACCTCAACGGGCTAGCTCGTCTTGGGTTCGCTGAAGAATGCATTCGTTTTTGAAGAATAACTCGAGAACCGCAATAGCTAAAAATTCCAAGTTTAACATGTCATTGGCTTTTGTGGTATATTTAAGTGTCTTGGGATTTGAATTTTATCGAGGTAGCCCGTCCTGGGTCCGATAGAGGAATGAGCCCGTTTTTTTAGAATAACTGGAAAATCGGGGCAACTAGAAAATATAAATTTAGTACATCTTTATCTGTTGGGGAATACTTTAATTCCTTCGATTTTGAACCGTATCGAGCGAACCCGTTTTGGGCCGCCTTAAAAATTTACTTTTTGGGGGAAAACGCTAGAACCGGAGTATCTAAAAGTTCCAAGTTTAGAATGTCGTTGTCATTTGCGGTATATCTTAGCACATTGGATTTAAAACCTTATCGGGCTAGTCCGTCCTGGGCCCAACATAAAAAATGTACTAGTTTTATAAGAATAACCCAAACTGTAGCAGCTTGAATGTCTATATTTAGTATATCCTTGTATTTTAGGGTATATTTTATTTCTTTGGATTTTGAACCTTATCAGGCAAGCCCGTCTTGGGCCCGACGTAGAAATATACTGGTTTCTCGAGAATAACTCGAAAATCGAAGCAGCTAAAAAAATCAAAATTTAGTGTATCATTTTCTTTATACATATATAGACTATATTCCCAACTATTTTCAATTTATGTGGCCACTAAAGCAACTATTTTCAATATGTGCTTTCTGTGGCATCCCTGCTTGTGGCACATTTCAGTTCTTTCAATTTTGAAGCTTATTGGGCTAGCCCGTCCCCGTCCTGGGCCTGCCATAGGACTGTACCCGTTTTTAAAGTAACTCGAAAATCAGAACAAGTAAGAAATCCAAATTTTATATATTTTTTTCTTTTGGCGTATATTTTAATTCTTTCGATTGTGAACAGTATCAGGTGAACCCGTCATGGGCCCGACATAGAAATTAAGTCGTTTTCGAGGAATAACTCGAGAAACGGAGTTTCTAAAAGTTCCAACTTAGTGTAGTTATCATTTGAGGTATATCTTGACTCATTGAATTTAAAACCTTATTGGGCTAGGCCATCCTGGGCAGAATAAAGGGAATGCACTAGTTTTTTGAGAATAACTCTAAAATTGTAGCAGCTAGAATGTCTAAATTTAGTATATCATTGTATTTTAGGGTATATTTTATTTCTTTGGAATTTGAACTTTATCAGGTTAGTCAGTCTTTGGCCCGTCTTGAGTCCGACATAGGAATGTACTCGTTTTTCGAGAATAACTCGAAAATCGGAGCAGCTAAAAAAATTTAGTATATTAATTCCTTTTTAGTTAAAATTTAGTACTTTCGAATTTGAACCGTATCGGGTTAGCCAGTCTTAAGCCTCCCTTAGGAGTCCTTTCGTTTTGGGGGAATAACTCGAGGAACGGAGTAGCGAAAAATTCCAAGTTTAGCATGTCGTTATCTTTTGTGGTGTATTTTAACCCTTCGGATTTAAAACCTCATCAGAGTAGCCCGTTCTGGGCCCTGCATATTAATGTACTGTACTCGCTTTTCTAAATAACTCAAAATGCAGAGAACCTAAAATATTTTATATATCATCGTCTTTTGTGGTATATTTTAATTCTTTAGATTTTGAACCTTATTGGGTTAGCCAGTAGTACGAATGCATTCTTTTTGAGGGATTATTTCGAGAAGGGAGAAGCTAAAAATTCCAAGTTCAGCATGTCGTTGTCTTTTGAGGTATATTTGAAGTCTTTGGATGTAAAACCTTATCGAGCTAGCCGGTCTTCGCCCACCATGAGAATGAACTTGTTTTTCAGAAAATATCAAAAACCAGCACAGTTAAAATGTCTAAATTTCAGTGGCGGCCATTGGGAGGGGCCGCGGGTACGCGCGACATCATTGAGTAAACACCCCAAATTATTTTTTTAGTTATACAGATTTATTACAATTTCTATTGAAAAAAATCTGAATTTTTGGTTCAATTAAATCGAGAATTATTAAAAATAAGTTATGCAAAATGTCACTAGATGGCAGCACTACACCTTTCTTCGGAGAAAATCGACTCACGAAAGTTGTATTGCACAGAATTTTCAACACATAGGGGAAAATACAGGGATATTTTTAAAGCCGCGTCCCTGCCATCGGCATCTCCTGAGTGAAAGAATGGTATAGGGGCAATATTAGAAATTTGGCGTGAAAAAAAACCAGACATTGCAGATTTACTAGTAGATTGTGTCGCGGGACTGAGAGCGCCTCGAGCCAAAAAGAAACTGAAGAGGGACTTCTCAAATTGGCTCAGTTTCGCTAATTTGGCTTCAATTTTCTACATTTAAGAATGTGTTTGTTCTCATTCTCGTCTTTGTTATAAATTTGGAAGTTTAAATAAACATTTGAACAAATGAAAGAATTAAGTGTACGTGTGTGGTGATGGGAAGGGGCCATCGTGAATAAAGTGTCTTGTTTAGGACACTCAGTTTGAGGGATCGCTTGACCCACCCAGCTGTCTTAATTATTGAAGTTGTTTCGCATTTCGTCATTTCTGATGTAGTTTGTTGTTCTGTTCTTCCGGAAGGGATTTATTTCTATGCTCTGGTTGATCTGCTGGTGACGAATTTCAATATGTTTGACTTCAAAATAATTCTTTAAACGTCACGAGTTTCCAATTTTCGGCACACTGTGACATATAGGCTATTTTTAGTGACACTTTCATAAATGTGTTGTTTCGGACATTTAGTTTGAGTTGACTTACCCAGCTGTCTTACTTTTTCAGCTATTTAACATTAAAAAATGCCTAAAAATAAAAGAAATTCTAAGTATTTGTTAAAAAACTTAAAAATTAAATTTTCAACATGATCCTTTTATCTGACGTCGTTTTTCTGGAAATTTTGGCCCGATCGCTGGCGACTATAATGGTAGCCCCCAAATTGGCTCTAGACGTATAATATTGGCCCTAGGCTTATATTTAAATTGAGGTAGCCCCCAAATTTCTTATCTCGGCTTCTAATTCAGCGAGTTTGATTCTAATGATGGTTTTAGTCTCTGCACCATCTTTACGTGTCACCTGAATATATATTTTGTACCAACCCCCTGGGTGTAACTTTTAGCTTAGCTCCCTCAATTTTACATCTCGTTTCCTAACTGAGAGATTTTGGTTCTGCTAGTGGCTATAGCCTCTGCACCATTTGTACATGTCACCTGGATATGCATCTTTGTGAGAAATCCCTGAGATTAACTTTTACTTCAGTTACCCCCCCCCCCCCTCCAATTTCCCGTCTCACTCTTAATTGAGCGATTTTGATTTTACTAGTGGCTATAGTCTCTGCACCATCTGTATCACCTAGATATACATTTTTGATGGATATAATATACATACTTTTCTTGTGTTAACCCCTGGGCGTAATTTTTATCCACCACAATTTTACATCGCTGTTCCTAATTGAGCGATTTTGGTTCTGCTAGTAGCTATAGTCTCAGCACCATTAGCATATGTCACCTGGATGTGCATCTTTATAGTGATAAATCTCTGAGCGTAACTTTTACTTCAAATAGCACCCCCCCCCCCCCCCCACACACACACATAAACACACTTATCCATCTCGAGTCCTAATAAAGCGATTTTGATTTAGATGGTGGCTATAGTCTCTGACACACATGTACGTATTACCTTGATATACATATTTGATGGATATAATATACATACGTTTTTTGCGTCAACCCCTGGGCTTAACTTTTAGTTTAACTAGTCCCCATAATTTTACATTTCAATTCCTAATTGAGCGATTTTGATTCTGCTGGTGACTATATAGTCTGAGCAACATTTGTACATTTCACTTGGATACACATATTTTTGTGTCAACCCCTGGGTATAACTTTTAGTTTAACTAGTCCCCACAATTTTACATATCTGCTCCTAATTGAGCGATTTTGGTTCGGCTTGTCGCTATAATCTCTCCACCATTTGTACATGTCACCTGGATATGCAACTTCAATATGGCAAATCCCCGAGCGTAACTCTTACTTTGGTTACCCCCCTCCCCCCAATTTTCTATCTCGCCTCCTAATCCACCGATTTTGATTTTACTAGTGGCTGTAGTGTCTGAACCATCAGTACGTATCGCCAGAATATGAATATTTTTTAGTCAACTCCCTGGGCATAACTTTTAGTTTAACTAGCCCCTACAATTTTACTTTAATGTAAATTAGGACTGTGTAATGTTTTTCACTAGGAAAGATACGTTCCATGTGTCCAGGTTTTTATGAACGAGCGAGCAGGTGGGAGGTACGTTATTTTACTTAATACATCCGTCGTTTATATTTTTAATACTCCCGTTGCTATGCCTAAAAATACGTATATGTATATACATATGCTTTATTTATACATACATATATATATATATATATATAATATATATATATATATGTATGTATGTATATATATATTACTAACACATATATAGGCATAAATACATAGATGACCGCCCCCTCTACATGTCGCTCACGAGCCGCCACTGCTAAATTTGTTATATACTTGGGCCCGCCCTAAGAATATATTCGATTTTTGCAAATTATTCGATAACCGCACCGAACCGAAGTAGTTGAAAATGCCAAATTTAAAATGTCGTTTTCTTTTGTGGTATATTTTTACTCTTTGGACATGAATCCTTTTTGAACTCACCCGTGCTAGATCCGCAATAGGAATGTCCTCGATTTTCTAGAATATCTCGAAAACCGAAGCAGCTAGAAACATACATGTGATTGGCCAAGCAAGAAATTAGCTGAACATTTTTTCATCTCATAGTGTAAGAAATTATATTCATATACAGTCGAACTTTAACTCCAAGTTTCTATAATTCGTATTAAAATTAACTTTTCTAACGAAAGTTTGCATGTTTGTATAACTCAAATTGATTTACTTCGGAGTTTGAGTTAAAAAAGTTCAATTGAATACATAAAATTATCAAATAGATTGATGCAGATCATATATTAAGCAGATCTGAAGAAAAATGTATTATTTGACATATCAATTATGCAGCTCCTTGTAATTAATTGCAAATTTCTTCAAATAATCTATATACATAAAATTGAAAATCTGCCTGTCTGTATGATTGTCTCATCATCACGGGAAAACGTCTGAACCGAATTTAATGACATTTCGTGAGTAGCCTTGAAATAGCCCTCTCTAAATTTAGTCCAAGTTTCGAGTTTCTGCCGACGTGGTTGTCGAGTGGTCAAGACGAGCGTTTCCACAGCAATCGCTCGACCGCCGCGTTGTGGGTTTGAGTCCCACGTAAGGCATGGATGTTTGTGTTGTGGGCGCAGTGTGTTCCGCCCCCCCCCTCTGGTGCGCCTGGGGCAACGTCTTAGGACGGCTAAATGGTTCACGTTCTGGCCGCTGACAAAGGCGAATGATGATGAGTCAAGTGCCTGGCCATTTGAAAAAAAAAAAAGTTTCGAGTTCCTAAGACCGGAGGTTGTCGAGATATTAATGAAAAACGAAATTTTTTCCTAGGATTTCTGCTCTCTTAACTCCCTGATTCCTCAAACGAAAAAGTTTAGAAATCGTTGGTTTAAAACGTGAAAGTAATTCAAAACTTTTGTTTTGTGGGAGATTTTTGAGCTAATTAGTCACTGTTTGAAACCTTAAATTGAAACTATGAATGTTTGAAACATAAATTTAAATGGAAAATCTATCACCATAGTTTATTTTTCACAAGCTTTTACTCAACAATGAAAAGTATTCAGAAATCAAAATGGTTATTTAATTATTAGCATTTTATGAGGAACATTCTATCTTATATCATGTTGCTCAGCAACGCAATTAAATTAAATGTGTTTGTTAATTTTTATTTATATGTTGTTTTAGTATGTTATTTTTATGTAATTTTGGTATGTTGTTGCGACGGACTGTGGGACATATGGGAATATAAATTAATAATATCACCCAGTTAGCTTTGGATTGAACATGGATAAAAAAATGAAATACATTGAACCCTATAGGACCTAATTTTTTAAACATTTTTAAACAAATTTAAAATTCACAAATTGCTTCGAAAATTTTAGAAATAATTTACATTTATCCATAAAATATATAAAAAAAAATTCAATAAAATATGTTCGGTAGTTCTTATAATTAAAATAATAATTACACCCATATTATATGAAAAGATCACGTGACCCACTTCAAAATAAAATATGGCATCCTTGTGTCAAAAATCGTGATTTTTCCCGCGACCCAGACCCGAGGGCTCGCCCATAGAGCTGAACAATTCGTGATTATTAAATTTCTTTTTAATTTGTATTTAGTATTTCTTCCGTCCTAAAACCGCTATATTTTCGCGTACTCTCTGTGCATCTATATACGGCGCCAACGCAATTACAATAGTTTTTGAGTTCAAATGATCATCAAACTTTAATTATTTCTACAACGAAGCCTAATTTTAATGTATGCAAAATGCAAACACATCAAGATGTAAGATGAGTTGTATAAGAATTGCTGAATATTTTTAACGTAAAATTATTTATCTCGGAAGTCTGGAATATAGCTGATATGAATACATTCATTGATTTTAAATAGAGAAGCAGACGATTTTATAGTATTTCCTTTTTCGATGAAATTTTAATCATGGAGTTTTAAAGCACTTTTACCTCCACGGTTTCAAATTTTTAAATAAAATAAATTATTGTAGTATTATGATAACTTCAAAAATATGAATCAAAGGAATGGAATAAAAATTTATGAATGACATAATCACTGCTTTTATATAGAGAGCCAGGCGATGTATATTTCGATGAAGACATTTGAATAAAGTTCATTTTTCTCTCGATGAAGTTGAAAAATAAATAATATAAAAAATATTGTAGTATTGTGATAATTTCAAAAATATTACCGTTAAATGTATCGCATTTTAGGGATTTTAAATAAAATTGCATTTCAGTTGGAAAGTGTTTCATAATCAATGCTTTATGCATGATCTTTATACATTGATCTTTCTTGTTTAATGGTTCTGGTATGCTTAAAGATAAATTAAGATAGATGAAAAGAGATTGCGATTGTAAGTTGCATTTCATACATTAAACGATATTAGACAAATATATAGAAATAAACAATTTTTGAAAAAAGAACTTGTATTTTTTAATATCATTATAATTCTTGACCCCTTTAACCCCATCAATTCCTGCCAGATCACTAACCACAGACATAACTCTTGGTCCCAGCCAGTATTTTGACATGTCTGACTTAACACATCAAGCTGTAAGATGAGTTGTACAACAACTGCTGAATTTTTTAAATGCAAAATTGGTTAGCTCTGGAGTCTGGAATATAACTGATATGAATGAAGCATTAATTGATTGTACACAGAGAAAATCACATACAAATACGTGATAGTTGGCAATTTTTTAAGTATTTTGGAAAATAAATTGTCTAAAACTTAGTACTACCTTATACTATAGAATAAAAAAAGATTGTTAATTTTTAATAGCCCATATAATATCTCATTTTCGAAAAATCGTAAGTATAAACTTTATTTATACTTTAAGAAAAGTCTGTATCTTTCGTATCCCAGTGGATACTGTTTAATTTCTCTTTGTTTTTTCAAATTTAGAAAAACTTTATTTCAGTTGCATTTAAAGTGTTTACTAAATGTGTAAAATAAATAAAATATAAGTATCCATTGAGATACTAAAGATACAAACTTTTCTAAAAGTATAAATAAAGTTTACACTTGCGATTTTTCGAAAATGAGATATTATATGGGCTATTAAGATATTATATGGGTTATTAAAAATTAACAATCTTTTTCTATTCTATAGTATAAGATAGTACTAAGTTTCAGACAATTTATTTTCTAAAATACCCAATTTATCACATTTATCCCAATTTATCGCATTATATTACATATGAAAAGTGAAAATGTTTCTCAACAGTTAATATGTTTTTTTTAATTTATGGGATTTTTTTGATAAATTTATTTGAACCATACGCAGTATTTCGAGAACGGTTCATGCTAGCGTTCTAAAGTTTGTGTCAATCGTTTTCTAAGGAAAATGTACATAAAAAATGTGTATTTGCGTAACTTGAATTAATGCTTCGATTTTTTGATCATTTTTTTCAAAATTTCACTCGAAAATTTAAGAGGATTCTGAACATTTGATTGTGTTTAAAAGCAATAGACTTCCAGTATTCACGTATTGTAATTTTAGTACCAAATTTCATTCGAATCGCCCCTTTCGTTTGTGAGATATCGTCTCCACAGACTCACTGACACACACACAGACACACATACTTTCACACGCATACACAGACACTCATACTTTCACACAGACACACTTACTTTCACACAGACACACATACTTTCACACACGCACACCTTCACACACGCACACCTTCACGCACGCACACACACATAGACATCACCTCAAAAATGTTCGATTCGTGATCAGGATTGCTTGAAACGTGCTATCCCGTCAAAAACTCGATTTTGAATTTTCGACTCCGTCACAATACTTTCCTTATACATTATACTATGTACATAAGGAACGTAAAAAACTATCGTAGTCCCGTCATTTTATCGTTATGCGCTGATCATTCGTATCCCACATGAAAAGTTGAAAACACGTATTTGCGATTTTTCGAAAGTTGAAAACACGTATTTGTTAAATGTTGAAGGTTGAAAACATGTATTTGTTAAATTTCGGCTAAAAATAACACACGTGCGAAAACATATGTTATTTCCCATAGGAAAATTAACATACATCTTGTTTTTGATAAGTTGAATTTTGTTGGCACATTTGTTGGTTTTTGAAAAGTTAAAAACCACAATTGTCAGTTTTTGAGAAGTTGAAAACACGTATTTGCGATTTTTTGAAAGTTGAATCACGTATTAGTTAAATTTTGAAAGTTGAAAACTTATATTTGCTAAATGTTGGCTAAAAATGGTACACGTTCGAGAATACATGTTTTAAAAAATGCTTCGATCCAAAATTAACTTTAAGACATATTTGGAATCCCCTTAAGCTAATATCCCTTTCGGCCGCTAGGTGGCGCTGTCGGTTCTGCTGAGCCACTATTGATGAACCCCAGGTGTTGCCACCGCTCAAATAGTTTCTTTGAATCTTTGAAAAATTCCCAAGTATCGTCTTGGGTAGTTCCTCTTTCGACCGCAAGCTGGCGCTAACAGAGCATACCGGCTCTGCCGCAGAACCTCAGGTTTTGATACTCCAAAAAAGTTTCTGCCATTCCGCATTATTCCGTTACTGTTGATGAATCACAGGCGTTGCCACCGCTCAAAACGTTTCTTCGAATCCTAGAAATATGCTAAGTATCATCTTGGGTAGTTCCCCGTTTGCCCTCTAGGTGGCGCTGATGGTTCCATTCCGCCACTGTTGGGGAACCCCAGGTGTTGCCACCGCTTAAAAGTTTAGACCCTCACTTACATCATTAAAAAACTCATTAAGTTAAAAAACAATACCCTCATACAAGACCACGACATCGTTGCCACCGCCTAAAAAGTTTCTGAACCATGAATACCCCCAAATTTTTCATTTTTCAATTTTATCCCCTCGTCCAATATTACAAGATATCTAAGATGGTAGCCATTCCGCATATTCCGACACTGTTGGTGAACCCCCCAGTTCCTTATAATGTATAAAGAAAATATTGTGACGGGGTCGAAAATTCGAATTCGAGTTTTTGACAGAAGAGAACGTTTCAAGCATCCCTGAACACGAATCAGACGTTTCTGATTTAATGAACTTGAAACCCCATTGTTTTTACGCGCAATCGAATGTTCGGAACCTTCCTGAATTTTGAAATGAAATTTTTAAAAAATCATCAAAAACTTAAAACATACACTAAAGTTAAGTAAATACACATTTCTTATGTAATTTTTTATTAGAAAATGATTTACATAAACTTTAGAACGCTAGCGTTAACCGTTCTCGAGATATTGTACATTTTTCATATACATTTATCAAAAAATCACATAAAAATTATAAAAAAAAATTAACTATTGTGAAATTTGTTCACTGTCATATATAATATTATGCGATAAACTTATTATCATTCTCGTAGATCTAGCTCGTTCCATTCACGAGAGAAGACACTTTGGGTAATAGCTTTGTAATTTGACGGCATTAAGCGTTTAACTATATAAGACTAACCTATTTTTCCATAAACAATGCTTGGCGAGTTGTTTTTAAATGTTGCCAAATTGATAAAAATGACGCTAAATCAATGAAAATGAAGACTCATTAATGAAAATCCAATATCTTGAAAAGAACAAGAATCTACTATAAGAGCAGACACTTTGGTTAATAGTTTTATATTTGGGCTCCTTTTAGTCTTTTATCTGCTATAAGAATAACCTATTTCTCCGACCATAGTCCTTAACGAAATTTTAGCGAGGAATTTGATGGAATATCGCTAACTTGGCAAGTTTTTGAATTGTCGTCAAATTGAGGAAAATGTCGCCAAATTCATAAGAATAACGCTAAGGCAATGAAAATGACAACTAATTGAATAAAATTCAATATTTGGGAAAGAATATAAGACTTTACCATAAGTCTCCATCTGTAACGTTTGACAAAATTCTGGCGAAGAATTTTGCCAAGCGTGGCATATCGCCAACTTGGCGACTTTTGAAATCTTTCCAAATTGACGAAACTATTGCCAAATTGATATAAATGTTATCAAATTGATAAAAATGTCGCCAAATGGATAAAAATGACGCCAAATAGGATGTAATATTTTGTAAATTTTTAATTTCGTCATATGACTGACATACCTTTTATTATATAAGAAATGCTATTCTAAATATCGCCAACTTGGTGATATTTGGCTTCACATTGACGAAAATATCACCAAAATTGCAAAAAGACGCCAAGTTAATGAAAATGACGTCTAATGGATGAATTTATTATTTAAATATTTAAATATATGGAGTATATTGCTTATTAAGGATGCTATCAATATCGATAAATATCAATTTAGAGTTGCGTAAAATATAAGTTAATTGGGTACGAAAAAGTTTTAGTTGCTGTCCTACGAATGTACAATTTATCGCGCCAAATGTACAATTTAACGTTACAAACGCTTTTTCACCGTTAAAGAAGTAAATTCATTGCATTATATGTATAAGGAAAGGCATGTGTTTCCCACATCATATTTTTTATTCATTTATATTTCTGTTTCTATTGTTTAATTACTTATAAGCAATTTCGAAATTATCGTTATCTCAATATTTTGGTCATTTTTTACGTCATTTTGTTGGACTTACGAACTCATCATTTTCATGTTAAAATTTCATCTTTATGTTTTTTTCTTTATAACTTCAAAATTCTTTAGCCTTTAGCATTTTTTATTAATTTTTCGATTTTTCTGAATTTAAAAGGTATAATCCTGAATTTCTTATAAAAATGGTTAAAAAGTCGAGTAAACAGAGTTCTAGAATGTCATAAAAACAGTTTAAAAATACAATACGTTTTTATAACGTACAATACTTTGTGCGATAGCATCAAATGCATCAGAATATCATCAGAATGTCGCCAACATATAAGACTAGAATAAAAAGTTATTAACACATGTCCTTCTCCTTGTCCTTCTTCTTCTTCTATATAACGTTCTCAGACGAAAAAAACTGACTACGGCACAAAAATAGCTGCCATTCTGAACGGCCTACTTAAAAATTAAAATATATTTTGATTATGTCAAGCGAATAGTTATTTTATGTGCATTTTCAAATTAAATTTATATGACTTTTAGAATGCTAGAGCCAACAGATTTCAAATAACTTTCGGTTAAATATTTTTTTTAATTAGCCTACAATGGCATTGTTAAAACTTCTCCGAATGTCGTTACCGTATAAAATTGAAATCGAGGGCCTCTAAGCAGGTCCTTCTGTCTGATCGTTGTGAACATATTCTTTTGTATACATTATGAAGAAAAATTTAATGGGAAATGTGTGATGCACATGCCTGGTATATAACAGCAAAATGGGAAACTACGGATAATTTATTGGACTTTAGATTATTTTTTAGGTAAATGGGATTTCTATTAAATTTTAAAGGGATGGAAACGCATGCTGATATAAAGAGATGGAAACGCATATTGATATTTTTAGGGAGACTTTTAAGTATTTTTTTTTTATCTAAATAGGAATTTCTACAAGCTTTTAAAGGGTTTAAAACGCTTACTGGAGGGTATAAAGTGAAACCATTACTAACACCTTGTGGTAAAATGGGAAACTAGGGTAGTATTTTTAAGTATGGCATTTTATATTTTTAAGGTAAATAAGGTGTTTAGCACTTTTTAAAGGGTGGAAATGCCTAAAGCTGCATAAAATGATCCCAACATCGCAACATTGTAGGGAAAAGGGTTACTGGCACAAGTTTTAAAGATGGCATTCTAGATTTTTTTAGATAAAGTGTTTAAAAACATTTAAAGGGGTCGAAGCGGATAATGCGTCGGTATAAAATGACTGCAGCACCAGTGCGTACCAGGAAAATAGGGAATTAGGGTTATATTTTAAGAATGAGACTAGATTTTTAGGTAAATGGTATGTTTATCAAATTTTGAATAGGTTGGAAATGTCTGCTAAGGCGGTATGTGTGATACATGTGACCGGTGCATAGTGACGAAATGGGGAACTAAGATAGCTTTTTTAGCATACCTTACATTTTTTCTGTCTAAGTGAGTGTGATATATACTAACATTTAAAGGATACGCAAATTGAGGCGGCATGTGTGATACACATAATTGGCACATATTAGTAAAATGTAGAAATAGGCAAGTTTTTAAGGATAGGACTTTGAATTCTTTGGGTAAATGAGATGTTTGGAAATTTTAAAGGATCAGAAATGCCTAATAAGTCTGTATGGAATGACACCACCATCGGTGTTTACCGGGAAAAATGAGGAATTTGGGTAATATTAAGGAGATGACTTTAGATTTTTGGATAAATGTCATGTTTAACAACTTTTGAAGGGATGGAAAGGTCTGCTAAGGCGATATGTGAGATACACATGACCGGTACATAGTGGCGAAATAAGGAATTAAGATAACTTTTTTAGGATGACATCTTAATGTTTTTGCAAGTGCGATATACAGGGTGTCCCAAAAAGATTAAAACTCGATTTAATTCTTTACCTGTTTGAGATAAGTGAGCAATGTAAATTGCAAAAATGTTACAAATAAGGCATGTAATAAAACTATCTTAATGAAATAGTCCTCCCATTCATTTTCAAAAAGTTACACTTTTTAAATTTTTATATGACCCCCTTAGGCAAATTTGGTCAATTCGACAATTTTTATTTTTAATGCATTAAGATCATTAAAGAAATCCGCATATCTATATATTTAAAATTGAACGAGCTATATTTAATTCAAAATTGAACATTGTGAATGGGGACCATATATGAAATTAGAAATGTAAATTTGTGACTTATCACAAAAAAAAAAGATTTAACTGGATGATAATACACAGGAGATTTTTGCGAATTCCACGTAGGCTCACGATACAATCACGGATTTTTAAGACTTTTTTATTTAGATGCATTTGTGATAAAAAAATTTGACACATATTAACGTATTTTTGATCTAAACAATGTCCATCGTCAAATTGTTTATGATCCCTATTTTCACTGATGAAACAGCGTTTCACATGGTACGGAAAAATGGCACAAGTCAGAATTTTTCCTTTATCATAATTCAGTTGATTTTAAAGATACAGATATCCGGGTTTTTTTAATGATCTTGTTGCATTAAAAATAAAAATTTTCTGATTGACCCAATTTGTCTAAGGTGGTTGTATAAAAATTTAAAAAGTGTAACTTTTTGAAAATGAATGAGAAGACTGTTTCATTAACATAGTCTTATTTCCTGCCTTACTTTCAACACTTTTGCATTTTACATTGCCCACTTATCGCCATCAGGTTGTTGTTGTTGAGACCCAGACAGTCCGACCTATCAGAAAGGTGTAAGGTAACTGTTTGGACGGCCGGGAAGAGCCACCCAATTTAGACCGGAACCCAGTGGGGGAGGCTTCCACAGGGACCGTATCCTCCTTCTCCTACCACCAACCTCCCGGAAGAACTTACGGACCCACATGTTTAACGTCATTGTACTCCGCGTGAACACGGCGACAGTTTTGGCAGCGGAGGGAATTGAACCCGGGCTTACCGAGTGCAATTCCCGCGCCCTTATTGCCAACAGGTAAATAATTAAAGCGCTTTTCAATATTTTTGGGACACCCTGTATCCTAACATTTAAAGCTGATGGAGGCGCATGGGTGATGCCCATCACAGGCACATAATAGTGAAATGTAGAACTAAGCAAGTTTTTAAGGATAGAACGTTGAATTTCTTAGGTACAGGGGGTGCTTAGAAACTTTTAAAGGGTCAAAAACGCCTAATAAGTTGGTATGGGATGAATCCACCACCGCCAGCTAGAAGCGAAATGGGATTCTATAGATTTTTTAAAAGTAGATTTTAAAAATGTCTTATTAAATAACTTTTAAAATGTACCAAAAATGCCTAATAAAACGGTATGTGAAATGCAAATCACCGGCACCTAGTGATAGAAGGGGGATACTAGTGTAAATTTAAAAGATGAGACTTTAAATGTTTTAAAAGATACGAAGAAACTTTTTAAGGGTTTGCAACACAACAGTATGCGACACAGCAGTTTGCAACACAACAGTTTGCAACTCAACATATGCGATATGTTCATACCGGAACATCAGTGCTACCTCGTGGTAGGAAGGAGAACTGGGGATATTTTTTAAATATTTTGGTAAATGGAAAAATGGGAATGTTCTGCAACTTTCAAAAGTATCGTAATGTCTACTCTATCACTTATTAGATTTACGCACAAGAATAATATTAAGAACCAAGTTTTTAAACTGTGGATGAAGTTTACCAGTAGATTATCACCATTGATAATCTCTCTGTAGACTGTATGTCACAACTCATAGATAATGTTCAACAGATCACATAAAAATATTCGATAGTTAAAAATTTTTCTGGTATTTCAAAATAAATTGTCTAAAACTTAGTACTATCTTATACTATGGAATAGAAAAAGATTGTTAATTTTTAATAGACCGTATAATATTTCATTTTAGAAAAATTAGTTTTAGTAGCACTTACAATAATTGCAAAGATTTTTGTTTGAAAAATTAAAGAAAATTAAAGAAAATAGTATCCACTAGGTCTAGGATACCAAAGAAGATACAAACTTTTCTTGAAGTACAAACATAATTTACACTTACGATTTTTAGAAAATGAAATATTATATTGGCTATTTAAACTTCTTTTTCTGTTCTATAGTATAATATTGATAGTACAAAGTTTTAGACAATTTATTTTCTAAAATACCTGAAACTACCTAAGTAGGTGTTTCCAAGTCTTTAAAAGTTGCTAAACACCTTATTTACTTGAAACAAATTTAAGTTCTATCAAGTTTTTCATTTCGCTGAAAACTTGGTAATACATTAGTTATGTGTATCATGGACACTGCCTTATTATACATTTGTAACTCTTTAAATACTTCTAAACACTCTATTTACATGAAAATTTTTTAAGTCATATCCTAAAAAGACTATCTTACTTCTACATTTCATCAATATCTGTCGGCTATATGCATCGCACAGACATTTCCTCCTCTTTAATATTTAGTAGACATTCTTCTTCTTAGACCCAGACCGTCCGAACTACCAGAAATGTATAAGATATCCGTTTGGACGGCCGGGAAGTACCATCCAATTTAGACCGGAACCTAGTGGCAGAGGCATCCACATTGACCTTCCCCTACCACCAACCTCTCGGAAGGCCTGTGCATTAGTGAGACAGTTGCTAACAGCATAGAAAATTTCCCCTGTCGTTCAAGTTGATCTTTTTCTCATATATTGCGAGTTTCCAGACTAGGGACTCATTCCAACCTTTTCTGTCACTTTGCTACAATCTGAGAAATTTTCGATCTTCATTCTTTATAAGCTGTTCAGAGATGGTATCTATCAAATGACTTATGTAGACTTCCGCAGTCCATCTCTGATTCTCCAGGTCTCGTGCATTATTTCGTACTGATCTTTGATCTTCTTCAATCTGAAGTGTTTAGGTCTTATCAGCAATCTTTACTTATCCCGAAATGGCACAATTTGATTGTACACAAGTACAGCACTGTCATTGATTATGTGCTTTTCAGAACTGTGGAAATATATAAAGTTAGTCATTCATTTATCGCTTTTTGACAGAAAAGGGCATGCATTTTTTATCGATTTGATAGGATGTTCAATAGCCATTCTTGTTCCCTACTCTTTGTTATGGTTGCCATTATTCAAAAAATAAACAAAAAAATATTTTTTTGGAAAACTTACATCTATTATTTAAATATATATATCACCATTGATATTTGTTGATTATCTTTAGTTTGATAACTAAAAATTTGTTCTCCTCTTGAGTGATGATTCTATATTTTATAATTATTTTTAATTTGTTGGCACATATTAATTTAGGGTTTTTTGAGTTACAACTTCACTCTATTCTATCAATAACAATTCACTACATGACTACTCATACAAAAACAAAATGCTTTTGTATGAGTATTTACGTTTTACATATCAGTTATTAGCAATGATGGTGATCTTTAAAGTTTTGGAATGATGACTAATTTAACAATTAATTGATGCTGGCCAGTTATATAAAAACATTTAGGTTTTTGATGCCAAAAATTTTAACAATATTTTCATTCCATCAGAACACAAAATAGTTATGTTTACACATGAGTTATGAATGATAATGATTACAGTTAGGTTTTGAAATGAGAAATAATTTAAAACTAATTGCTGCTTCGTATAATTTGCTTAATAGACACTAGACAGATCTATTACTCAGAAAAATAGTTATAATTAGTCAGTAATGATCTATTAACTTGTTTATTTCTGATTTATTAGATTTCAAATTCTTACGTATGTAGCCAAATATGTGAGTCTTTGGTGGACATCTAAACCTCTTTCAAATGAGTTGTAACTTTGTATACTGTGATAATATAACTAAGAGGAACTCTTAAGTTAAGGGGGGTGAAACAAAATATATTGAAAAATTAGAGAGAGAAAATTATGGGATACCCTAAGTAGATGCCACATTTAATCATCACTAGCCATTTTGAATGCGCAAAGCGCGGATGGAAATGGATAATAAATTATTGAACAAATTCAATTTTCCAAGTAATCCCTTGGTAGTGTATTTCTTGTGCAACTTTAAGATACATTTGTTTTGATTTTGTACAAATGTTAAGGATTCTTATTATTACGCAAGTAGTTAATTTCCCCTTATTTTTTTGCAGGTCATCAGAAACCGAGGATATCTTCGTAGACATTACGATTATTTAATATTCTTCTGAAAGGTAGCCGAACTGAGAATGAGTGCAAGCAAGATGAATATCTTTGAAAAATGGGCAACGAAAGGCCTGCCTTCCCTTAAAGAACATGCCATTACCAAGTTAGCCATTCAGTTATGTCAAAACAATGAACTGAAGAGTGACATCATATATGAATCGGAACCACTACGACGGTTTAAATACAGTGTCACTTACTGCACTTGGGATAATTTAATTAAAATGCGATTGGCTAGCATCCGTGACAAGCTCCTTCTTCCTCCTCACATCAAGAATCTGCTGATTGTTCGTATTAAGTCAATAGCTCTGCAGTTGTTCAGTTGGAACAGGCAACAAGCCATGTTTGATTTATCTCCTATTTTTGCAGACAGTCTTTTAACGCCTTCTGACTGGACAATACAAATGAGATTAGACGAAATAAAGATTGCAGAACGGTTAGTCCAAGACGAAAGAATACCAGTTTCCCAACGCTACAAAATGGCATGTTTGCATTGCTTACAATTATCTATCCATTCCTTGTGGGATCAAATTTCCTTTGAAAGCCGTGAAGATTTTCTCTATTGCAAAGAATCTGTTTTAGTTAAGTTATGGTCTCATCAATTAGCTGGGAGAATAGAAGAATTGATTCACAATGAGGACCGATTTTGGGGTTGTTTGTTTGATGTGGGATTAAATGAAGGGTCGAGGGCAACTGTGCTCCAGTGCTGGGAAAAAGTCTCTACAAGTGTAAGACGAAGATCTATTGTACAAATTGCTATGGAAGCATTGAAAATAATCAGGATTAAAGCTGAAGGTGAACAACCGAAATTTGTTATGTATGCTAGACGTATATCATCACCGGAACCGCACATTGATATTTTGTGTTTCCTGTTAGCACAGATGTCTGAGGTACAGATGGTTGAATTTTTCCAGGAAGCTTTGAAAGATCCCAGAAATAAGGTACTTACATACTTTATACGATGGCCTTTCTTGGATCTTTTGATTCCAATTATTAAAAAGTTATGGAAATTTTTGCCTGAAACACAGTACGAATCACTTTTATTAATTCTAGCATTTCACTACGGCAAATTCGATTTTACTACTATTAATAGAAGTGGTTATGTTGAATATGATTATGCAAGTGTAATAATAGAGCTATTGGGAGATACTCCAGCTCATTTCAAACGATATCTATTTAGTAATAATTATCACAAAGATACACATCCCGAAAAAAAACAAGGCGAATTAATAGTAGAAATGATCTGGGAAAAACCACTCCAGTTTCGAGAAATGAAAATATTTCAAAAACTTCTGAAACACGTCACACTTGAAGAGAAGAAATCATTTTTAAGATCGGAAAATGGAGAATTATTTTGTTCCCATTTGGCCTTACAAGAAAAATTGGAATTACCTAACTCTATGTTGAGAGAATGTTTATCTGAAAAAGATATAGCTATATTTAAAAAGCAAATTCTAAGATCTGAGGCAGGAAAAAATAAATGCTTGGAAATGTTAGAGCTTGGTAATGAAGAGGCCTTGAACTCGTGGTTAAACTGGGGATTTCCATCAAAGCAGGAAATCTTTCATTTTTTTTTTAAATTATTTTTTAAAAATAAATGGTTTCGTTCTAAACCGATTGTTTCTGTCGGCATCGAACTAAATTGTCTGGATAACATAATTAAGAGGTATACTCCATCGGAAGATGCTAGAAGAAAATTTAAAACGCAATTCGCCAAAAAACATTCGAAGAATGTGTGTTTTTATTTCATATGTAAATCGAAATGGCAGGATATTGACCCATTTCTCTCATGGGTCTTTTCATCAGAAGGTGATAGAAAGAGATTTAAAAATTGGTTCGTCAGAGAACACGCTATATATATCTGTGAATATCATTTAAATCAGTTGAATCTGCCGGATGCTGAGAAATTTCTCAATTGGTGCTTTCCGTCAGAAGAAGCTCTAGTGCAATTTAGACAAGAATTGTTTTTCTTTTCGGGAATAATGTTGCAACCGCTTGCCTATTGGCCTGAATATCGGGATGTTGACATTTTTGTAAAGTGGTTCCGATTGAGTCCAGAGGCCACACTAAAGTTTAAAAAGGAAGTTTTGTTTCGTTCTTACGCTTTTCATTACATATTTGAATATATGTCAAAGATTGAATATTATGTTCTATATAAAGACATCAGAGACGAAAACCTGGAAAGAATTTCGATTATTTTAAAGTGGGCATTAACAGATGAAGAAACCGCGATGTCTTTCAAAAGCGTATCCAAAACGTATCTTATGGATTTCTCTTTCTCAAGTGTAGAAGTTCGACAGCTCGTAGAGCATCACTGGGATACATTGATAACTGAGGTACTTATCGACCTATCAATAAAACGGAAAGACATAAGGTCAAAATAAAAAACGTCGCTGTAAATAAATTCTTGATTTGTCAAAATATATAAATGCGTATTTTTTTTAGTGTGTATTGTGTACTTGTACTTCATGAATAGCATCTTACACATGATATTTAAGAATTTACAATTATTCAATAGATGGCTCACTAGTGCTGTCTCATAGCTATCAGGATTAGTATAGATTGGTAAGCATTATATTTGTTAAATTTTTTTAGCACAACTCCATTTTTCAGTTATGTCTTATAATGATTGAAAATTTTTAAATCTTTATAATTTTTTCATAGGAGTGAAACCTTGTACCATAGCGGCTAGTCTTTCCAATTTACACGGAAAGTTTACGATTTTCAAGCATCATTCTGGCATTTGTCCAGAAATCAAAAGTCCCTATTTTTCCCGATTCCGTTACAAAAAGTCTCTAATGGCAGGATGTCTACAAGTTCGAAAAATCACAAAATCTGCCTCGAAAGTCCCGAAAATGTCGCAAATTTTGAGATCGGAGTTCCCGTTCTTTCATCTGAAAAATTCATTTTTCAGCTATTGATTGAGAAATGAGCAATGATTTTTTGAGTGAGGAGAGAGATGACCAATGATTTTTTTTTGTCCCACTTTTACAATCTATTTGCATCGACTAAAATTTCGGTAATTATTTCGTGCTATATACAAAAAAGTTATTTTTCAGATGTGTTATTAATGAAATGAAGAGGCTATTTTGCAGCAGTATCACGAAAATCGACATTTGTACCCAGACCCGGTTTAAGGCGTGGGCCGAATTAGGGGCGGCCATTTGGAAGTGAAATTAGGTGTAGTAAGAATGACTTTTGAAATTAGGTGTAGTAAGAATGACTTTTGAAATTAGGTGTAGTAAGAATGCCTTTTGAAATTAGGTGTAGTAAGAATGACTTTTGAAATTAAGTGTAGTAAGAATGCCTTTTGAAATTAGGTGTAGTAAGAATGCCTTTTGAAATTAGGTGTAGTAAGAATGCCTTTTGAAATTAGGTGTAGTAAGAATGACTTTTGAAATTAGGTGTAGTAAGAATGACTTTTGAAATTAGGTGTAGTAAGAATGACTTTTGCGAGCGCATCCAAAATTTTTTTGAAATTAAACCAACTCTGTGCCATTTTAATATAAATGACATTGATGTAACTTTTTAGAATCGTTTTCACTCCTGCAATTAGGTCTTTCTTTTTTGCAGCAATGTATAGTTCACCTGGAAAATACTTGTGCTCAAACACTTAGGAGATTATTAGATTTTATACAACTTGCAGCTGAGTGAAGCCTGTAATCCCTGAGGGAGAATTTGTTAACCCCCAATACGACTAAGAAAAAGCCCGAGAGTTATTCTCACGATTTGCTCCTAGTTTCAAATTCAAATTGTAAACACCTGGATTCGGTCTCTATCGCACTTCTAAAAGGTTGTAAATTTGAAAGGGGCAGAAAGAAAGAGTATTTGTATGTCATGAAATATGCCGACCGGAGCGTCCCATAAGAATAGTTGTTCTTTTGGTCATTTATCGAAGCTCATTTAGCTTGGCTGGAGGACATATGAAACATTTTCCCACAGAGTATATTCTGTGCATTTTCCATTCAGATAACCCAGTGGCTAGACGTGTTCAAAGTATTGCGTTGTATCACGTGCTGTTTTTATGTCTGTCTTATAGATCTTCTTCTTTTGTTTAGAGTCTTCTAACTACTTAGGATTTTTTTTTCAATTACTTTTCAATTACTTTTAACGTATTTTCCTAAAATTTTAGTTGACTGTCTTTTGCTGAATATAGATTTATTACTAGATTAAATAGTTTTGTGAGTTTAGATTATGCAATTGACCACAGAATAATATAATAAACAAAGAAATGTTTTTATGTTTTCATTTTAAGTACCAAAATAGTACCTATATAATACTTTTTCGGGCGCATCCAAATTTTTTTTTAACTTAAACCAATTCTGTTCCATTTTAATATAAATTAAATTAGTGCAACTTTTTGGATTTTATTAAAACATTAAAGGATACATGGTTTTTCTATAATGATTTCAAAGGCAGTTTATTGTACGAGGGAGTAAAATTATCTTCATTTAATAATTTTACCCAGTTTCATTTACATAAAAAAATCTGATGTGGGCAGCACATAACTTTCCCTGCAGACTCATATTCGCGTTCTCTTTATTTCTTCAATAATTCATTATATCGAGTTTAATTGCACGAAATAATCTCCATAATTATTTAAAATGACACTCAATTGGCACTTTTAATTCAATTTTCGTTCTCAGTTGGTAACGGGACTTTTTTTCAACCGTGGCGCAGCGTAAATTCTATAACACTAAAATATCTCGAGAACGGCTAGTCCTAGTGTAATGGGGTTGGTCTTATTCCTTTAAAACAAGTATTTAATGGATTTATTTGAGCATACGTAGTTTTTACTTTAGATTTAGACGATTTTTGCGGGTCATTTTGCAAAAAAAAAACAGGTTATTTTTTTCCGAATCGTACTAAAATCTAATCAGCACCAGGGTAACCCACAAGCGACTTATCTATCGAATTTTGTGAAATTCGGTCCATTAGTTTTTGAGGCAATTTTTGCGGGCCATTTCGCAAAAAAAAAAAGGCAGGTTCTTTTATCCCGAATCGTACTGCAAACTAATCAGCACCAGGGTCACACCCAAGTGACTTACCTACCAAATTGTATGAAATTCGGTCCATTAGTTTTTGAACTAGAATGGATACATACATTGCACAGACAGATAGAAGTACGCTAAAAATAGTTTTTTCGTGTTCTAGAAGTCTCGAAACGTGTAGATCCATCAAAAACTCGAGTTGCGATTTTCGGCATGATTCCAATACTTTCCCTATACATTACCATGTATTGCAGGGAAAGTAAAAAGATAAAAAAGGTTTTTAGGAAGTAAAATATTTCCTTATGAATATTTGCTTAAAAGTGCAAAAGTTGTTCAAAAATTGTTGCAGCTATTTTGTAAATTAATAAATTTGTTCTATAGGCACAATAGCTACGAATTTGACAAATTCTTTTGCTCATGAATATAAATTTCTGCCTAGATATACATTTAATAATCTGTATAAATTATTTTATTTTGTATAATTATAATGTAATACACTTTTATGTAAAGCATTAAGTAAACAGTCTTAGAATTTGTAAAATGCACATTTGATATTATGATTTTTTTTTCTACCCACACAATTTGTTATCCTTATCCCTTTATACACCTTTAGGCGTAGCCAAAAACTCGACGATCGAATGAGTGGAGCTAGTAGAGAGGGTTTTCATTTTCCAATATATCTTCTATAGGAAAGTAACGTAATATTTTAGCCAATGGAGGAGAGATGTATATAGAATATGTAATACAGAAAGTGTAAGTCTATGAACTTGTGGACACGACCATTTTGTGATAAATCGTTTACGATAGCATTCTTAGTTTGAGGCAACTTAGTCATATAACTGCCTTTAGTAAATTCAGTACGCCCCCTCCCCCATTGACTAATCAATTACATTTTTCATATAGGGACCCTATTGGGAAAATCAATTCCTCTCACTACCACCCAGTGGCTTAGCGTCCATTGAAGCTAAAAAGCTGAGCTTCCCCTGCTTAAAATTTAATTTAAAGAATTATTTATATATGTACTATTTAGAAAATTTTTGGCACGTTTCAAAGTATTTTTTCCATTAAAACGCATATTTTAATGTTTTAGAAGCTCAAATCATCCAGACTTCGCCGTCTATAAGAAGCTATCTGAAAGATTGACGTTCTTTTTTCTCCAATAGAATTTTTTTAAATTTTTAATCCGCCCAATTTTTATTACCCCACTCGAAAGTCATATTTTTAATTTCTTACTCCCCCCCCTCCCCCTCCTTTTTTTAAAATGAATTTGGAAGCATTCCTTGTGTTTCTGTTGGGCCCATGTATCCCTAAATTTTTTCAGATGATTTCGTTTATTATTTTTTCCAAAATTAAAATATATTGCGTTTTTAACCGTCTTGTTCTCCATTGATTGCAAATATGATTTTTTTCCCCCTCTCTTAATTTTGTGGTGCGCTTTATCTTTTGACACAAAATATGAATATTTTTAATTTTTAACCTCCTCCCCTCCATTTTCTTCCTAATTGTTGTCCCATACTTTTCCTGCATTTGGATTAGGTTTCGTATCTTCTAACATTTTTTATATATTTTCATTCACTTGTCACAAACTCAGGGACATTTTAAACATTACGTTTCTATCGTCTTCAGCCCCACTGAATCTATAATAATAAAAAGAAAAATCTGTCTGTTTGTTTATCCACAATGCCTCGCGATATTCACCGCACTGAATTTTTTCACACAGTCGCATCTATACCTGAACTAATGCATCTCAATGGCCTTTTTTCAAAATTTTAATAAGATTTTTTAACGAAATTTTAAATTCCAAAATCAGATAATCTCCAGCTACCGATATGACCTAGCAGCTTTATTCGCGATTTAACAGTTACAGAACCTCCAGCCATCGATATGATTTAACAGCTACTCATACGATTTAATAGCTGCCGTAATGATCTAATGCCACGTTCATCTCTTAGAGGTTATTAATCTTTCATTCATTTAATTTTTGCATTACGGAGCAGGTGTATTTTCTTTTTGCTTTGCGGATAGCGTACGTGGTAATTTGGCGTCGGTTTAGTATTTGAAGAAAATTGAGTAGTGTCATCTGTAAATGTATTATTTACGTAGCGGGGGTTTATTTACGTCCCGGTCAACATCGGGTCATTTCTTTGCAGTGATACAATAAATCAAGTTTTTAATTTGTCAAGGTGTAAAATTTTCTTGTAATTTGGCTAGTATTCTATTATTTTGCATCTATGTCCCTGCAGTATTTGAATCAGATTCTACAGGGTCTACAATGGGCAGTCACAAACAGCTTCGAAATAGGATTCCAGTTTTTTATCTGCGTAATGAAAAACGCAATAAATTTAAATATTTTTGCGTTTTTAATTTAATATTTAAAGATTAGCTATTTAAATAAATTGCTGATAATAATTTGCAAAATTCTAACTTTTCCCGTTATATTATATCTTAGCTTTTTAGGGATTGAAATGCTTTTTCTTCATCTTTCTCCTTTTCTAATTTATTCATGAGATCATTTGTTTGTAATGTTTTACTACTAAGATGTACAAATCTATATAAATAAAAATGAAAATCTGTCTGTCTGTCTGTCTGTCTGTCTGTCTGTCTGTCTGTCTGTCTGTTTGTCACACCATCACGGTAGAACGGCTGAACCGAATTTGATGAAATTTTGTGGGTAGCCCAGAAATAGCCCCACTTAAAATTATATCCGTGTTTTGAGTTTCTACGACCAGTGGTTCTCGAGATATTAGTAAAAAACGAAATTTTCGTTTTTCTCATCATCACGGAAAAACGGCTGAACCGAATTTAATGAAATTTGGTGAATAGCCTTGAAATATCCCCCCATAAATTTTGTCCAAGTTTCGAGTTTATAAGACCTGGGGTTGTCGAGATATTAATGAAAAACGGAACTTTTTCCTAGGAGTTCTACTCCCTAACTCCGTGGTTTATCCAAACGAAAAGCTTGAAAATCGTTTGAAAGTGAATTCAAATTTAATCTCTGAGTTTGATGGGAGATTTTTTGCGTTAATTAGTCACTTTCTGAAAACATGAATTGTTTGAAACATGATTTAAAGGGGAAATCTATCTCCATGGTTCATGGTTTATTTAAAACAAGCTTTTACGGAACAATGAGAAGTATAGAGAAATCAAAATCGTTATTTAATTTCGCAGTTTATGTTATAAGACATGACATATTTAACATGTTATAAGATTCTATCTTATATCATGTTACTCAGAAACGCAATTAAATTAAATCTGTCTGTTAATTTTAATAACTATTTTTTCGATTTGAATAATAAATAAATGGATATAAAAATATATTTTAGAAAAGAACGATTTGATTTTTCTTATAGCATTTTTGACTGGATAATATCAATTACGGTCTTCAGGTTTAAAAATTATTATTATTTATATTTTCGGGGATTATTGATTCAAGGATTATTGATATTTTCAAGTTATTATGCAATTATTTTATTATGACAAAAATTGTTTAAAATCATATATTGTATGTTGTACGAATCTTCTACAAATACACGTGTATATCTTTTAATCTACGAGAATATAAGTAGTACAGGTATATTGACATATGTTTTGATATATATTGGCATATATTGGAATCAAATACGACCTTCTGGTATAAAGAGTACGGATATTATTGATGTTTTCAATTTATTACGTCATCTCTTTTATTTTGACAAATATTTTTGAGACGCATATTGTAATACGGGTAATCTTCTACTAACACATTGGCATATTTTCTGATCTGCGACAATATAATTAGTACGGGGTTGCATATATTCATTCAATTCCTATTTTTTCTTCTGTAAATTTGCTTACAAAAGGGGGCAGGATGTTTTATTCTTCAGATCTGATCGTGAAGATAATTTTTCATAGTGAGAACATATATTCTTAAACTTCTCTTTAGGAGCAATAAATTTAATATTTTAACAGAATTTGCACATGATTGCGAACTTTAAGTTTCTTTAAATTATACACTCCGTACGAATAACGGGTGTGCTGTTAGTGGTTAATAAATTTTAACATTTTAGGAGGATATATCATGTTGCTCGGCATCGCAATTAAATTAAATGTGTTTGTTAATGTTTTTATTATTTTTTTTCGATTTAAATAATAAATAAATGGATAAATGGATATAAAAGTATATCTTATGAATGGACGGTTTGATTTTTCTTTTAATTATATTAATTGCTGACGCGTACATCAATTTCATTTATTTTGGCAAAGAGTTTTCAAGCTTAAATCGTATTTAGCTACTAAACTCATATATTGTGTTTAGCCAATAAATTCATATAGCCGATTGTTGAAACAGATAAAGAGTAGAGCGGGTATATCTTCTAATACAATTGTAGTGTTTTCATTTAGTATATTGAAACGGGATAAGAATGTTTCATTCAGATCTGCAAATTCAAAGCTACGAATTTGGAGGGATATCGCTAATTTGACAACTTTTCTTAAACTTTGCCAAATTGACGGAAATGTCGCCAAATTGATATAAACGACACACAAACAGCTGCCATAAACCTTCGGGTTGGTCGTGTGGCTTGGGTCTTCTTCATATCAATGAAATTTTTTTTTGTTTTGTTAGAAGAGAGTACTGAAATGATGTTTGGTTAGCATTTATCTGTCAGACCAACCATCCTACTTAGTAATACATTTAGCGAATTTTTAAAATGTCACCAAATTGATAAAAATGTTTTCAAATCTATAAAAATATCTTGAAATTGATAAAATTGCGCTACATAAATGATATTAATTGTTTTTTATTAGGGGATAGTATTGTGATGATATTTCGTCAATTTGTCGCAAAGTGGAACTGTCAGTTCTACAGTCCCACTTGGCGATAAATTTGGCGATTTTTTAAAATGTCGCTAATTTGACGAAACTGTCGCCAAATGTTCCATAGAAATATAACTATTTAGACGATATTTTTTCTACCAATTTATTTGAAGCAAATGATATCATGTCGCTTAGCAACGGATTTAAATCCAATGTGTTTATGCGGCAGGCGATTTTTATTAAATCCTTTCCGATTTGAATAATGAAGATATGTATATAAAATAAATTTCATTGCCATTTCATTTTGGACTGGATAATATCAATTATACTCTTCAGGTTTAAACATTATTATTATTGATATTTTCCGGAATTATTGATTCAGGGATTATTGATATTTTTAAGTTATTACGCCATTGTTTTATTGCGGCAAAAATTGCTGACACACGCATATTGTACGTTGTACGAGTAATTTTCTAGGAATGCACGGGTATATCTTCTAACCTACGAGAATATAAGTAGTACAGGTATATTGGCATATATTTTGACATATATTGGCATATATATTGGAATCAAGTACAGTCTTCAGGTATGAAGATTAAGGGGATTAATTATATATTCAATTTATTACGTCGTCTGTTGTATTTTACCAAAAAACATTTGAGACTCATATTGCAAAACGGGTAATCTTCTACTAATAATCGGACATTATAAGTAGTACGTGTATATCTTCCCATATAATTTTAGCACTTTAATTTTGACATATATTGGAATAAATGACTGTCTTCAGATTTAAAGATTACGGGTTTATTGGTATTTTCAATTTATACATGTAAGCTACTAATACAGGTTATATTTTCTAATATTCGCGTATATAATTAGTACGGGTCCCATACAATTTTAACGCTTTTTTTTGCATATATTGATTCAATTCCATATTTTTTTTTATATTTGTTTACATAAGGGGTCCAAGATGTTTTATTCTTCAGATATGTCCATGAAGATAATTTTATATAGCGAGAACAGAGATTCTTAAACTTCTTTTTAGAAGCATTATATTAAATATTTTAACATAATATTTTGATTAAACATGTCATTTAGTATACTATAAGAATTTGGGCATGATTATGAATTTCAAGTTTCTTTATATTATATACTCCGTACGAAGAACGGGTATGCTGCTAGTCTATATAAATAAAATTGAAAATCTGTCTCTCTGTCTGTTTGTCCCGTCATCTAGGGAGAAAAACTGAACCGAATGTGATGAAATTTTGTGGGTAGCCTGGAAATAGTACCACTTAAAATTTAGTCTATGTTTGGAGTTTCTAGGATCAGTGGTCCTCGAGATACAGTCAAACCCCTCTAAACGGTCACCCCTGATATATGGTCACCCCGTTTTTACGGTCAGTTATAAATTCCCCGGCAGGAAACTCATTCACAATATGCACTTTGAACCCCCTGATTAGCGGTCACCCTCAGATACGGACACTATTTTAATGATTCCTTCCATTAGGCTAAAACCTCTGTACGGACACAATCAAAATTTGAAATTTCTATACCAAAGATAGATTCCCAGAAAAAATTGCAACTCACCTGAGTAAGAAAAACACCTGTGCCTGCAACAATGGTCATTCTCTAGGGACATTAAGAGCAAGCAATTCAAAAGGGAGATAAGGAGTAAAGGGAACTCCCCGATCCCTCAGTCACAAAGGAGCGAGAGTGAAAAACTCGACTAAGAGCACGGACGTGGAATGCACATGGTCGTTAAATTAACATTTAATGCATTGCTTTTCGAGAATTCGAAGTCACATCGGCGTTGAGGTCGTAGAGTTCATACGTGTATGTATAGTCACCCTTCTTTCGAAATGGCCAAAATTAGTAATCGTCGTGCTTTGTCTGTGAAAGATAAAATTAAAGTTATTGAGTATAATGAAAAACATAAAATGGGAGTTCGTACCCTCGCGACTACATTTAATGTAGGAAAAACCCAAATACGCTGTATTTTGAAAAAGAAAGAATATTGGCGAAACCAATGGTTGAAAAACGAAAATCAAGAAAGAAAAAATAAATTTCCTAAAACACCTGGACTTACTGTAGATACAGTTGTTTACGATTGGTTTGTTTCTGCAAGAAAAAAATCTCCCTATTTCCGGGCAAATTCTTCAAGAGAAAGCGAGAGAAGCCGCAGAAGAGTTAGGATTCACAGACTTCAAAGCCTCGAATGGTTGGCTGGATCGATTTCGCGTTCAGGAAACTGGTCGTCGAATCTGCTGATGTCGACAACGGTGTGTATGAAGATTGGGCTGAAAAAATACCAAAAATTATTGAAGGATATTCATCAAGGGATATCAATAACATCGATGAAACTGGACTGTTCAATCGAGCTCGTCCTGATACAACGCTTTGCTTCAAAACAGAACGTTGCAATGTAGGAAAAATTTCTAAAGAGCGATTGGCAATACTGCTGGGAGCAAATGTGCAAGGTGAAAAGTTGACCCCTTTGGTGATTGGAAAAACAGCAAAGCCTCGCTGCTTTAAGGGACTGGATATACGTGGCTTACCTGTCGAATGGCACTCTAATAGGAAATCATGGATGACTTATGATATCGTGTTAAAATATTTGATAAACTTAGACAAGAACTTCGTGAAGGGAAAAAGAAAAGTCCTGCTGTTTATGGATAATGCCACGTCCCATCCAACAGACGTTCGCCCGAAAAACATGAAGGTAATTTTCCTTCCCCCTAACACGACATCAAAGTGTCAACCACTGGATCTCGGTGTAATCAAATCTTTTAAAGTTCAATACCGCAAGCTACTTTTAAAGCATTTGATCTGCAAAATGGAAGAAACTAAATCAGCCACAGAACTATCTAAGTCGATCAATGTTTTGGATGCAGTTGGATGAATAAAATTCGCATGGAATAGTGTAAAAGAAGAAACGATTTCTAACTGTTATCAAAAAGCTGGTTTTAGGGAGTTTGCAACACTTCCGACTGATTTAGATGAAGAATCTAAAAGTTTACAGAGCTTGATGGAAAAGGCCGGATTCGTGGGCATGTCGTCTGAAGAATATGCTCCTATGGATGCAGATGTGATGATAGTAGAAAATAACAAAGAAATATCCGATATCGTCAGGGAATTTGCAACAGAATCATCTGAAGAGAAAGAAGTCGAGTGTGAAGAGCAAAGAGTCAGCATCAGAAATTACCCTGAAGTTTTTAAAGTGTTAGACGGACTAAAGACATTTTCCTGTAAGCATAATGAGGGAAATGCATTAAATTTAGTCTCACAACTCAAAATACACTTCGAAAGAGAAAGACTGGTGGCTAAAACCTACCAAACATCAATTCATCAGTTCTTTCCCCGAAGGTAAATAAATTCAATGTATACTACTGTACGTTTTTTGCATATGAACTTACATGTTGTGAATTTAATTGTTTTTATGAAACAAATGTGCACGTTCGTCATCAAGATCGAAGCTGGGGGGGGACGTTAACCCCCCGATGAAAAAAAAATTTAACACTGAAAAGGTACAAGGTAAAGATCCGATCAGGTATAGTATCAAAAACAATGTTCAACCTCGCCCCCCCCCCCCCTACGAAATCAAATTTCGGCTACGGGTTTGTCCGTGTTACCTTAAAATTGTTTTATGTTCTCAAAAATATGTATGTTTCAATATGAGGAATTTAAAACTATTAAAGTGTAATATATTTGATCTAATTTAGAACGATCCCCTCTTTTACGGTCACCCCTCGTTTACGGACAAATTTTTCTGTCCGGAAAGTGACCGTAAATGAGTGGTTCGACTGTATTAATAAAAAACGAAATTTTCGTTTGTCTGATCATCACGGGAGAACTGCGGAACCGAATTTGATGAAATTTTGTGGATAGCCTTGAAATAGCCCCCCCATCTCCAAGTTTCGACTATCTAAGACCCGGGGTTGTCGAAATATCAATGAAAAACGAAACTTTTTCCTAGGAGTTCTACTTTCTAACTCCGTGGTTTATCCAAACGAAAAACTTGAAGTCGTTTGAAAGTGAATTGAAACTTTATCTCTGAGTTTGGTGGGAGATTTTTTGCGCTAATTAGTCATTTTCTGAAAACATGAATTGTTTGAAACATGATTTAAATGGGAAATCTATCTCCATGGTTTATTTTTCACAAGCTTTTACTGAACAAAAGTATAAAGAAATCAAAATGGTTATTTAATTTCGCAGTTTATGAGGAAGATTCTATCTTATATCATGTTGCTCAAAAACGTAATTAAATTAAATCTATCTGTTAATTTTAATTATTATTTTGTCGATTTGAATAATAAATAAATGGATATTAAAATATATTTCAGAAAAGAACGGTTTGATTTTTCTAATAGCATTTTTGACTGGATAATATCAATTACGGTCTTCAGGTTTAAATGTTATTATTATTGATATTTTCAGGGATTATTGATATTTTCAAGTTATTATGCAATTGTTTTATTATGACAAAAATGGTTTAAACTCATAAATTGTACGTTGTACGAGTAATCTTCTACAAATACACAGGTATATCTTCTAATCTACGAGAATATAAGTAGTACAGGTAATATTGGCATATGTTTTGATATATATTGGCATATATTGGAATCAATTACGACCTTCTGGGATAAAGATTACGGAGATTATTGATATTTTCAATTTATTACGTCATCACTTTTATTTTGGCAAAGATTTTTGAGACTCACATTGTAATACGGTTCTAATGTACTAATACAGGTTATATCTTCTAATATTCGCGTATATAAGTAGTACGGGTCCTATACAATTTTAATGCTTTCATTTTGCATATATTAATTCAATTCCTTTTTTTTTGTAAATTTGCTTACAAAAGGTGCCAGGATGTTTTATTCTTCAGATCTGCCCGTAAAGATAATTTTTCAAAGTGAGAACAGATATTCTTAAACTTCTCTTTAGGAGCAATAAATTTAATATTTTAACAGAATTTGCACATAATTGCGAATTATAAGTTTATATTATATATTCCGTACGAAGAACGGGCATGCTGCTAGTAATTCATAAAATTCATCCAATTACAAATTTTATTAAAAGAATGATGAAGGCAACTTTCATGACACTACATAATGCAGTAAGTTACTTCTGACTCCTGATAAATTCAGAAAAATATAATCGGCGGTGGCTCCAGTCCGATGGATCCGAAATTGCTTTGCGTGAATGATATTTTGTAAGATAAAAATCCAATAGCGTTTAATGAGTTTATTCGATTTTTTCAGACTCATTTGTTTCGTTTACAGGCTTTCAAAGCACGCACATTACTCGGGAACTATTTCTAGCTAGCTTGCGCTTTTAGATTTTGCCTCGATTTCATCTGGAAACTCCGACCATAGACTCCATTTTAATATATTCAATTATTTTACCAATATGATATGCGGTATAAAAATTAAACTCACTGACGAGATTTTACATTCTAGTTAATCTATAAACGTGCCTGACGGCACATAATATGTACTTGAATACGTATATTTCCACCTATTCTGTACAAGCCTCACCAATCATTAAGTATCTTTAAAATTTCCCAGTTCATTTAAATTCCTTTTTTTTTTAAACAAAACAAAATATGTCGTGCTTGTGCACCAATATTTTACAAAAGAATAAGTAACTAGACAGAACTGCAACAATCGTGGCATTTCAAATATTACAGCTTTCCCGCCCATTGGAAAACCCAGGTAAGTAGTTATAAAAGGCCGGTTCTGCGGCGGATCGGGGAGGCGGTGCCGTGCGGTGCCAGAGGAGGCCCTCTTTGGGAGGAGGGTCCCTCTTTGGGAGGATCCTCTTTGGGAGGATGCCTCTTTGGAGTGTCTTCCCTCTTTTGAGAGGAAGCTCCTCTCAGAGGGTCTTGAGACCCCCAGGAGGGAGGATGCCTCTCTTGAGAGGATCCTCTTTAGAATGCCCCCCTCCCCTCTTTTGGAAGTTTGGTGAGGCGGTGCAGCACCGGATGCCTCTTTCGGAAGAGGGCAATTGCGAAGTCTTTCAGAGAGGCATGATGACTCATACGGAGTGAGTTTCACTCTTGAGAGGGAATGTCACAATCGCTGACCTGAGGAAGTGGTTTCAAGGGATTTCGCAATCAGCGACTGACCCTTGACCTGAGAAAGAAGTTTCAAGGGATGTCGCAATCGATGACTGAGCATCACACAATCTGGAAATGACGTGTCGCGATTGATAACCTTAGAAGTGACCTTTGACAAGAGCTCCTTAGCACACGTCCTCCCTCTCTGCTGGTCAGCGACAGAGTGAAAGATCTTATCAGCAGGATGTAGTTAAAGCGCCCTCTGGCGAATTTTGATGAAGTGCTGCCATCTATCGGCATTTTTTTTTTTTCCAAAAGAAATTAATGTTTCACTTGTCAGGAGCTGGATTCGATCTTGGGTCCAACTGATTAGAAGTCGCGCGTCTTACCATCGTGCCAAAGCACCCGTGCTTTATAGGCAGTTAACTTCGAAGTGTACCTTATCAGTGGAAGTTAGATTATTTTTCAAAGTTCATTCGAATAGCGATGCAAGGGTGCGTTTTAAAACAGAATGTTACGGAGTGAATATAAATATGTATATTATAACAATATGATTTTTTTTTAAAACAAATGTATACACAAACTTTAAAAACACGAATGTAATAATTAGCTAAAATTGTATTCAGTGGATTTTTTTTTTTAAAATAAATCAATACGATTTTTATAATAATAACGAAATGATTTCGAATGTTTAAAAACAAATTGATTACGGATTTCCAATGAACACACAAATTGATTACGGATGAACACAAAAATTGTGTTCAGTGGACACACAAATTGTGTTCAGTGGACACATAAATTGTGTTCAATGAATAGGATTCAACCCTTTATGTGTTGTGTATCTAAAAACAAGTGTATACACAAACTTTAAAAACATGAATGTAATACATAGCTGAAATTATGTTTTGTGAACAGGATTCGACCATTCTAAGTGTGTGTGTGATTTTTAAAAATAAATCTAACTATCAATACGATTTTATAATAATAACGAAATGATTTCAAATGTTTAAAAATATAATAGATTATGGATGAACACACAAAATTGTGTTCAGTGGACACAAAAATTGTGTTCAGTGGACACACAAATTGTGTTACATGAATAGCATTCAACCCTTTGTGTGTTGTGTATTTAAAAATTAATGTATTACTACATTGTACTTAGGCATTTTCAAAAATGGTGCGACAAGCTACTCACAATCTGAAAAGAAAGTTTCCACTAGAAAATACATCTTATTTCGAACTGTTACATATATACTAATATTTAATCACTAATATTTAATTAACTGCATTAAATAATACACATAATTAGTTAAAATTGCAATGAAGACCCAAAGATTGAGAATATATGTAAATAAAACACATCAGAGAAGTAGATATGAATTATGTTCGAAAATAAAACTATTCAAATTCTAGCCATTTCTAGAAACTCATCGAATGTTCCAGCTTATCGGAAATCATGTGCTTTTGACTTTTCGGAGGACGCTGTTTGTTTAGCACAAAGCAAAGGTCCCCTCGGAAAAGGGTATAAAATGCGGTCCTTATCGAGCTATGGTCAACTGCTCTTTTTTCAGCCAGTGCTTTGCTTTTGAATTAAATACGATAACGAGAATATTTACGATGTCTTCCTCCCGTGCATTTGAAGTAAGTAAAATTTTGATTTTCATTATTTTATGATTTATTATATATGACATTTTATGATTTATTATATATGACGATTAGCACTTGAATTTTATATTAATTATTTTTTTTATGGATTTTCAGTTCGACTTCGGTATCCCAGTTGAGGAGATGGATTTAATTTGTGCAAACAATCCCACGACCAAAGACGATATAAATCAGGTGAGTTATTTTAATAATTTTTTTAATTGAAAAATGTATTTGTTTTAATTTTACGCATTTGTGAAAATACTGTTCAATACAGTTTGAAATTAAACACAACAATTGAATTAAATCTTGAAAAATATAAACATTTACGCTCCATCTGAGCGAAGCCACCGCTGACTTTATTAAAACATTTAATAGGACCCACACATATTTTTTAATGTTTCACATATTGAACCATTCAGTTTAATTGTACTTTGAAAAATATGAAGCTATTTCCATCGGAGTGGAATCATTTTTTTTTTTTAGTGATAGATTTGTGTGGACTTCCAAAAATTATATCTTTCAACTATAATTTTTTTATATCAACATTTTAGTATGTGGTTTTAATAACACTTTTAAATTTAAATAAATAATGAGTTTAACACATAACTTAAAATAAAACTAAGAATGAAGCAACGTTTAAAGAAAAAACATTTTTAATAATACATAGATTTTTACAAAAGTAATATTCTACTAACTTGTATTTCACATATGGAACAGAGCAATCATCGCTGTATAATAGTCCTTTACGGTGAGACTTTTAAAAAATTCAGGTGAAACATTGTTTTCATTTGTTTCACAAAACTCTCGCGCAATTTCTTGAATGTTTATCATTAAAAGTTCGTGATCGACTAGTTCATAATCCACAAATTGCATATGAGTGGATAGCGTACAGCACTTGTGTTTCAAATCGGTACACCCGTGACTTTTACATGTTTCGCGCTGATATAATTTATACAACTCTACACATAAATTTTTATGTACACACTGCATTAAAGTGTGTTTTAATTCATAGGGTGGCAAAGTCGGTAGTGCTTCGACAGGTTTTTGATACTTCACAATACAATTGGGTAGGATATTTGTCAGTAACTGATCCAAAACACATTTAGTAACATCTTGACTAATGTACTGAAGAGTATGAAAATTATCCTGATTTAATAAGATTAATTTCTTTTTGAACTGTCCAGTGCAAGGTGGTAATTGTTGTAAATATAGATTGCTTTCAAACACACAAACTAAGAGTTCGTTATTAATTGTGAAAGATGAATTTTCACTGTCCATATTTGAAATGCGTTTTAAAAATACACTCCACGTATTAGGCGTGAGTGTTACTCCATGAGGGGTAGGCACGATAACATCAGAAGCATTCATCCTGTAGACACGAAAGTGTACTTTCACATTTCCTCGAAAATGTTGCACGGTAACGTAAATGTTACAGCCCAAATGGTAACGGAACTTTTCAGATGAGGATAATTCTATCGAAACCGATCCATTTTGAGAAGTAGCATAGTTCAGAGCCGACGACACCAAATCACTTTGCGAATCTGTAGCAGGTATAGATGGAGTATGCATATGGCTCCAATCGATTTCAGGTATAGGCGAAAGCGCTGCAGGCGGGACATACATTGGAAACTCGCACTTGCGTTTCTGTACAGGCGTTTTAGGTAGAATTTTTCTAAATGTTAGACTTATTCTAGCTTCTGAGACTTCGGGTTCCGCAGCAATTCCGTGAGAATAGAATTTGTTGGTTGGTGATTGCATCGCATAAAGCGATCCGTGTTGGATTGGAATACTTAGAGGAGATTGTCCTTTTCTTTCGAAAATGATAGATCTTGTAGCACCGAAACTGAGAGTCGCTATAGGTGTTTTAGAGCATAGGGAGGATTCATTGTCCTTGTGTTGTCCTATTTTAGCATGTCCATCCACATAGTGGTTTGCTAACACAAAATTGTAGCTGTATCCCATATGTTCTTCCACACGTGATTTTATCTCCGATAAGAGAGGTGTCCATCCCTCAGAACTGTTTCCAGCGTCTCCAAATGTATATGCTTTTTGAGCTGGTTGGTATGGATGACCATGCACCACCCCTTGTGATTGTTGAAAGGGCAGACTTTTCAACTCTTGAAAAATTAAATCGGCTACATTTACCGAATAAAATTCGCGAACATATTCTACATTCAACTTCTCGCGTTTAAAAAAGATAGACATTTTTAAAAATAAGCAAGGACAACCTTCTAGGAGAACAAACGTTGAACGAATGAACTCTTATCTAAATAATATTCCTTATCGTAACATTTCTTATCGCATCACGTGATGTATCACATGATATTTCTTATCGTATCACATGACACATCATATCTGTAAATCACATGACACATCACATGATATTTCTTATCGCATCATGTCACATGATATTCCTTATCATATCACATGACACATGATATTCCTTATCGTATCACATGACACATCACATGATATTCCTTATCGTATCACGTGATGTATCACGTGACATCTTGTTAGCGAATCACAAGGTTCCACGTATGGAATCACGTGACATCTTGTTAGCGAATCACAAGGTTCCACGTATGGAATCACGTGACAAACCAGATAAGGTTTCCGCCCACTATACATGCTACGTGGAGCTCACTTTGACTCGAGACTTGCGCTAGGAAAGACGTGCTTTTAATTTGCTCCTCTCTATTAAAATATCGACAAACGAATTTACCACAATGATGGTTGTTTCAAAAGTGAGTTCAAAATGTTTTCGAATTAAAAATAAAGATACATTTTTAAAAATTCATATCCCAATAAATTCTGTTATCATTCATAACACAAGAACTTTTAAAATGTACAACACAAAAATTAGCTTCATACACATTTCACTCTTTTACATGTTTTGCGTTTTTAATATTTAGGATATGACTGTGGAAGCTGCTGCATTGCCTGTGGCACCAACAGTTGTGGAAGCTGGTGTATTGCCTGATGCATTGCCTGTGGCAGCGCCGACCGTGGTGGGAAAGGCCGGACCTAGTGGTATTCATGTAAGTTATTTTATTTCATCTTTTGGAAGGGGAAAATCGGCTGTTTCTGGGAGTATAGGATTGTATTGTATTCTATTACAGAAACTGTTATTTCTCTTAGAGGAAGTGCAATCAAAGAAAAAAACAGCTGACTCGCGATTTTATAGTGTGTTTTTAGGAATTTTATAGAAAAAAACTAATATGGACATTTTATCTATTTTATAGATATGTCCCACCTGCCACAAGTCTTTTACGCAGAAGAAGAGTTTGACGAGACATTTAAACATCCACACAGGGCTAAAACCCTTTGTATGTGAAGTCTGCCAGATGGCTTTCACTCGAAAAAGCGACATGGTACGACATGCCAAAATGCATGAAGCAAGTTTAGATTGTGGTGTGTGTGGTGAAGCGTTTTTGTCCCGAATGGACCTCCTTCGCCACACGAGGCGACACCACAATACTGTACAGCACAAGTGCGAACTGTGTGATGAAGCATTCACACGACGCGACGTGCTGTTACAGCATATTCGCCGTGCTCACCCTCACCCTTCCTCCAAGGGCGTGAAACGCAAGACGGCCGATGTTGATAGAATAACAAAGAAGCGAAACACCCAGGCGATGAGAGCTCTTCGTCGCACACAGCGAGCTTTGGGCGTTTTCACGACCCACACTTTGGAGCCCACCGAGGAGAATCGACAGGATCTAACACTGGCGTTAGAAGAGATGCGTGTACCACTGATTGCCTTGTTGAGTGAAGAACTCTCGGCCAATCAGATTAAATGGTACCTGGTCCTCTACGCAAAGATGGTCCGACTGAATTCTGAGGGGGAGGAAGAGAGCACGACGGCCTACTTTCATAGTAGGTGTGGAATTGACCTGATTTCTCACACGATTGAGCAACATGTGAGTGAGGGGTACCTGAAGATTCAGAGTGCTTTCGAGGACTACCAACAGTTGGGGTCGGGGTGGTCTTTGGATCATGTGATGAAGATGGATGTTTGCGTGGGCAAGTACAGACCTCTTCGCCCCGCAAGCTATCTGCCCCTGCCCCCAAAACTTGCGGTCAAAAAAGCACTCTTAAATATTGAAAACAGCGACCAGAAGTGTTTCGTGTGGTGCCTTCTTGCTCACAGACTCAATTTGCAGCGGGCTGAAAAACCCGAACGTGTAGCTCATTATTTGCCTAGGGAGCATGAGATAAACCTGGGGAATGTGGAGTGCCCGGTACCCGTGAGTAAGGTTAGTACCCTAGAGAAGCTGAACAACTGCCGGATTAATGTTTTCGGCTATGAGGATGAAGAAGTGTTTCCTCTGCACGTATCTGCAAGAGACGATGCAGACTGCATTAACCTTCTCCTCATAAGTCAGGATACCCAACAACATTACTGCCTGATCCGCAGTATGTCGAGACTTCTGGGGGATTTGACTCAACACGAGCATGCCTTTCACGTATGCTATCGGTGCCTCCACCGCTTCTCCCGAGAAGATTTACTCGTGGCACACACTCCCTACTGCAAAGAGCACGCACCGCAACGTGTTGAGATGCCAAGCCTCGAGAAAAGTTGTTTAAAATTCTCCAATTTGGAGTATCAACACCCGGTCCCGTTCGTGATATATGCCGACTTTGAGTCGCTTTTGGTAGAAGTGCCCAGCGCACAGCCTAGCGATAGTCGGTCCTTTGTAGAAAAGGTAGCCCATCATGAGGCTTGCGGCTACGCATACGTCGTCGTGGGACCCCAAGGCGAATCACACAAGCCCGTGTATTGCTATCGGGGCCCTGACGCCGTAACCCATTTTCTGCAGAGGATGCTCTTGGAAAGAGACGAACTGGCCGTTCGTTTTAATAGCATAGCACCTATGCGTCTTACCAGGAGTGAAGCACTGGCCTTCAACAGCGCATCCCACTGCTATCTGTGTAAGAGGGCCTTTGCAAAGGACGGTGACCGGTACATTATGAAGGTTCGCGATCATTGTCACATTGTTGGAAACTATAGGGGTGCAGCACACTCGAATTGTAATCTTAGATACAAGTTACGCAAGAGTGTCCCTGTAGTGTTTCACAATTTGAAAAACTATGATTCGCACCTCTTAATGTCGGGGCTTGGAAAGCTGAAAGACCACAGCTTAGAGGTCATTCCACAAAATATGGAGAGATATATCTCCATCTCCCTGTATGAGGGAAAGGAGAGTGTGAGGCTGCAATTCATCGATAGCCTTCAATTCATGAATGCTTCCTTGGAGAAGTTAGTGGCCAATTTACCAGCTGATAAATTCAAGATCATGAAGGCAAACATCCCCATCCATTTTGAGCTGCTGCTTCGCAAGGGAGTGTACCCTTACGAGTATATGAATTCGTTGGCGAAATTCGATGAGCAGGTATTACCTCCACTCTCGGCTTTTTATAGCACTCTGACGGATGAGACCCCCACCGCTGACGATTATGCTCATGCTCAGAATGTATGGAGAACATTCAACTTGAAAACATTAGGGGAGTACCACGACCTCTACGTTAAAAGTGATGTTCTTCTGTTGGCCGACGTATTTCAGCAGTTTCGACACCTGTGCAGGGAGTACTATGGGTTGGATTGTGTCCACCTGATGACAGCACCCGGCTTGGCATGGCAGGCTGCTCTCAAGATGTGCAAGCAGCCCCTCGATCTCATGACAGAGATTGACCAGCATCTCTTCATTGAGCGTGGTATCAGGGGTGGCGTGTCTGTCATTACGAAGCGTTTGGCACATGCAAATAATCCTTACATGGCGAAGTATGACCCTGCACAGCCCACCCAGTATATTATGTATTTGGATGCTAACAACTTGTACGGGTGGGCTATGTCTCAGCCCCTTCCATATGGAAAGTTTGAGTGGGTGTCACCCACGATTGCGACAGAGGATTGGATCCTGTCTTGCCCCGACCATGCATCGGTTGGCTACATTTTGGAGGTCGACTTGGAGTACCCGCCAGAACTTCACGATCTCCATAATGATTACCCTGTTGCGCCAGAAAGAATGTTGATTCGAGAGGAAGATGTCTCGCCGTATACGGTAAAGATCATGGAGGAGCTTGGAGTTCCCCAGTTCCAAGAGCAAGAAAAACTTGTCCCAAATCTCTGCAACAAGAAAAATTATGTGGTACATTATAGATGCTTGAAAATGTACCTGGAACTGGGGCTGCACGTAACATCTGTGCACAAAGTCCTTCGCTTCCATCAGCGGCCCTGGTTGAGATCGTACATCGATTTCAACACCGAGCAGAGGAAGAGGTCTCAATCGGGGTTTGAGAAGGACTTCTTCAAGCTCATGAACAACGCCGTATACGGAAAATCAATGGAAAATCTGCGTAACAGAGTTAATGTAGATTTGGTCACCGACACGCGGCGGGGTGAAAAGCTCGTGGCGGCGCCTACATTCAAGCGCTTCAAAATTTTTGATGAAGACTTGGTTGGGGTTGAGCGGGTGAAGAACTGCATTGTCTTTAATAGACCGATTTACGTTGGATTCACCATTCTGGAGCTGAGCAAACTCCATATGTACACATTTCATTATGGCTACATGAAAAAAAACTATGGAGCAAAGGCTGTGTTACTATTCACTGACACTGATTCTTTAACCTATGAGGTGCAGTGTCGTGATTTTTATCAGGACATGCAGAAAAACAGCCATCTCTTTGACACCTCTGATTTCCCCGTGAACCATCCGGCATTCAGTGGTGTTAATAAAAAGAAGATTGGTTGTTTCAAGGATGAACTGAACGCGCAGCCGGACTTGAGTTCGTGGGGCTCAGGTCTAAAATGTACTCACTACTGGCAGTTAGTGGTACAAAAAAGACAGCAAAGGGGGTCTCCCGATCAGTTATCAGTAAGCAACTGAGACATGAAATGTACAAAAGTTGTCTTACTGATAAAAAAGTTGCACGTCACGTTCAGTATCGCATCGGGAGTGAGTGTCACAAATTATACACTCTAAAACAGTGTAAGGTGTCACTCTCTCCATACGATGATAAACGCTACATAATGGACGATGGCGTGCATACTTATGCTTACGGCCACCACAAAATTAAAAGAGAAGAGCAAAGAAAGAAAGATGAAGACCAAAGCAAGATATAGAGATATGGAAAAAAAAAAAAAGAAAAAAGTAAAAATTGAAAAAAAAAAAAAAAAAAAAAAAAAATATATATATATGGAAATAAAAAAAAAATCCAACTGCATTGGAAAAAAAAAAAAAAGAAAAAAAAAATCTATGTACAGTGGAAAGATTTTATTTCCACTGATATAACATTTTTATGTTAAAACATTTTTATGTTTGGGAAATAGGCCTGCCAGTTTGAAAGTGTACTACTTTACATTTAAAATTAATTTTTCACTGTTTAAAAACAGCTAAGTTTAAATTCTTTATGAAACTTTATCTTGTAAAGTAGAAAATATAAATTTCTGAATTTAAAAATTCAGATTTAATTTTTAAAACTTTATCTTGTAACATTACAAGTATCTGAATTTAAAAATTCAGATTTATTTTTTTAAAAACTTTGTCTTGTAAAATTACATGCATCTGAGTTTAAAAATTCAGATTTATTTTAAAATTCTTTATCTTGTAAAATTACAAGTATCTGAATTTAAAAATTCAGATTTATTTTAAAATTCTTTATCTTGTAAAATTACATGTATCTGAATTTAACTTTACTTATTTTAAAATGTTTTTAAAAAAAACAATAAAGATTAAAATTCTTTATAAAATTTTATCTTGTAAAATTACAAGTATCTGAATTTAAAAATTCAGATTTATTTTAAAATTCTTTATAAAACTTTATCTTGTAAAATTACAAGTATCTGAATTTAACTTTACTTATTTTAAAATGTTTTTAAAAACAATAAAGATTAAAATTCTTTATGAAACTTGTAAAATAAAATTACAATTTAAATTAATAAAAAAACCATTTCAGACTGGTGGGGAACGCTGCCCTTAAAGAGCGTAGTGACAGGGTGTGACACCTCATGGGGCTGTTGGAATCACACAAACTTTTTCTTCTTCTTCTACTAACATTTTCCCACTTTTTCTAACACTTTTCTCTTATATAATATGTAACAGTTCTTAATAACACATATTTTCTAATGGAAACTTTCTTTTCAGATTGCGAGTAGCTTGTCGCATCATTTTTTTTTTTTTTTTTTGAAAATGCCTAAGTACAATGTAGTAATACATTAATTTTTAAACCATTACAAGGGATCAATCTTGTTGACTTAACACAATTTTATCTAATGCGTTTAAATTTTAAAACTTAGAAATATATAATGTATACATTTGTATTTAGATACACAACACATAAAAGGGTTGAATCCTATTCATTGAACACAATTTATGTGTCCACTGAACACAATTTTTGTGTGTCCACTGAACACAATTTTTGTATGTCCACTGAACACAATTTTTGTGTGTTCATCGGAAATCCATAATCTATTATATTTTTAAACATTTGAAATCATTTCGTTATTATTATAAAAATCGTATTGATAGTTAGATTTATTTTTTAAAAAATCACACACACACACACACACACACTTAGAATGGTGAAATCTTGTTCACTTCATTTTAATTAAATGCGCTATTTTAAAGTTTGTGTATACATTTGATTATAGATACACAACACTTGAAAGGGTCGAATCCTGTTCACAAAACATAATTTGTGTGTTCATTGAACACAATTTTAGCTATGTATTACATTCATGTTTTTAAAGTTTGTGTATACATTTGTTTTTAGATACACAACACATAAAGGGTTGAATCGTATTCATGTAACACCATTTTTGTGTCCACTGAACACAATGTGTGTTTTATTTTTTAAAAATATTGTGTTTTTAGTGAATCAAACATAAACACTTTAAAGGATTTTTACAGCCTCGTTTGGTATACATGGAAAAACTTTATTTTTCAGGTTTTAAATATGCCACTTGGTTTTTAGACATACTCAAAACCACATGCTGTTGAAAAACTTTATTTTTCAGATTGGATTACAATGGTAAGGTTTTATCTATTCTAACATAGACTTCATATTTGGAACTCGTGAGTCTTATCATTTCTTATCAAATGTTTGAGAAAGAGAGTGCTGATATTGACCATAGCAATCGTTATCTGGGTGTTTGGACGATTATTGTAAATGCTCGCTTGGACGATTCTCGTTCATTGGAATATATATTGTGAGAACCAAACTTGCAATAGATTTTAAAAGTGTTTGTGTCAGGGAAAAATAATGTACACTCACTTCTAAGTTCTATCATGGTAGTAAAATTACAATGTTAAAATGGTGATATCATATTCATTGGGTTTTATTTAAACTGAATGCTAAAATTTATGGGGGTGAAAATTCGTTAGTTTGTTAAATTCTAAACTTCGATATTTCAATTACATCCGCCATTTTAAAAAAAAAAAAATGGCCGAATCATATTCGATGCACAATATCATTAAAGTGATGTGTTTTAGATTACGTGTAGCAAATCAGACCGTTGAAGTATCCAACTATTAAAAATATATTATTAGAAAAAATAGGTGGCAACACCTCATACTGGTGATGATAAGATCTAATTTTTAATAGCGTAATGAGAGTGTCTCACTCATTTGGAGTTTGACCAGCGGGTAGTGAAGAGGTCGTTCTGTGAGTTCTAATTTTCATTATTATTTTTCTATACTGTTAGATTTATTTTTCAAAAATCACACTTAGAATGGTCAAATCGTGTTCACAAAACATAATTTCAGCTATGTATTACATTCGTGTTTTTAAAGTTTGTGTATACATTTGTTTTTAGATACACAACACATAAAAGGGTTGAATCCTATTCATTGAACACAATTTATGTGTCCACTGAACACAATTTGTGTGTCCACTGAACACAATTTTTGTGTTCATCCGTAATCAATTTGTGTGTTCATTGGAAATCCGTAATCAATTTGTTTTTAAACATTCGAAATCATTTCGTTATTATTATAAAAATCGTATTGATTTATTTTTAAAAAAAAAATCCACTGAATACAATTTTAGCTAATTATTACATTCGTGTTTTTAAAGTTTGTGTATACATTTGTTTTAAAAAAAAAATCATATTGTTATAATATACATATTTATATTCACTCCGTAACATTCTGTTTTAAAACGCACCCTTGCATCGCTATTCGAATGAACTTTGAAAAATAATCTAACTTCCACTGATAAGGTACACTTCGAAGTTAACTGCCTATAAAGCACGGGTGCTTTGGCACGATGGTAAGACGCGCGACTTCTAATCAGTTGGACCCAAGATCGAATCCAGCTCCTGACAAGTGAAACATTAATTTCTTTTGGAAAAAAAAAAAAAATGCCGATAGATGGCAGCACTTCATCAAAATTCGCCAGAGGGCGCTTTAACTACATCCTGCTGATAAGATCTTTCACTCTGTCGCTGACCAGCAGAGAGGGAGGACGTGTGCTAAGGAGCTCTTGTCAAAGGTCACTTCTAAGGTTATCAATCGCGACACGTCATTTCCAGATTGTGTGATGCTCAGTCATCGATTGCGACATCCCTTGAAACTTCTTCCTCAGGTCAAGGGTCAGTCGCTGATTGCGAAATCCCTTGAAACCACTTCCTCAGGTCAGCGATTGTGACATTCCCTCTCAAGAGTGAAACTCACTCCGTATGAGTCATCATGCCTCTCTGAAAGACTTCGCAATTGCCCTCTTCCGAAAGAGGCATCCGGTGCTGCACCGCCTCACCAAACTTCCAAAAGAGGGGAGGGGGGCATTCTAAAGAGGATCCTCTCAAGAGAGGCATCCTCCCTCCTGGGGGTCTCAAGACCCTCTGAGAGGAGCTTCCTCTCAAAAGAGGGAAGACACTCCAAAGAGGCATCCTCCCAAAGAGGATCCTCCCAAAGAGGGACCCTCCTCCCAAAGAGGGCCTCCTCTGGCACCGCACGGCACCGCCTCCCCGATCCGCCGCAGAACCGGCCTTTTATAACTACTCAGGTAAAAATGCTAAAATATCAAAATTATAACCACTATACTTCAAAAACCAAGAAAGTGACGCAAAATCCAATTATATACACTTGTAGAATTTAAAAAAAAAATAAATTTTCTCTTATTGTTTATAGCTATCTCTTTTAGCATTTAAGATATAAGCATTGTAAGCTTGAAAAATATCTTACACATTACAAGACTATTACTTAAAAACTATAAGAACTTTTTTAAATATACATATAAGATTTAGAAACTAAATTTTCTCATACATATTTCTGTCGCTTACTAATTATATCTATCCTTTACACTTTCGATGATATTTCGAGTGAAAGTATGAAACATGGAAAAAGAACTTTTTTTATAGGGTTCTATCCAAAATCTAATTATATGCACTTGTTTGTAGGGCTTTTAATATCTACAAATCCATGCTTATTGTTCAAAACTAGATCTTTTGGGTTTTGAGATAAATCATTACAAACTTGAACAAGAAAGATCAATCATGCTTAAAGCATTGATTATGAAACACTTTCCAACTTCAATGCAATTTTATTTAAAAAAGTCGAAAATGCAATACATTCCTCGGTAATATTTTAAAACTTATCACGATACTACATTGATTTATTATATTTGAAAACTTAAACCTTCATTGAAAAAAATGAACTTCATTCAAAAGACGGCATTGAAATATAAATTGCGTGGTTTAAATATCTCTAAAATGCAATACATTCCACGGTAATATTTTTAAATCTATCATAATACTACGATAATTTATTATATTTGAAAACTTCATCGAAACCAACTGAAATTAATTCAAATGACGTCATAGAAAATATAACACGCCTGGATCTCTCTATAAAAGCAGGATTTCATTCATAACTTTCTCCATTTCATTCATCACAATACTATAGTAATTAATTTTATTTAAAAATTAAGACCATGGAGCTACAATTTATAAACTGTATGCTTAAAACTTCATCGAAAAATATCGTCCTTCTGTTTATAAAATCAATTAATATTTCATTCATATCAGCCATGCAGACTCCATGGACTGAATTATTTTGTGTTAAAGAAATACAGTAATTCTAATACAACTCATTCTACATATTTTGCTGTTTACATTTTACATAGGTGAAAAATAGGCTTAATTGTAGAAATAATCAAATTTGAATGAGAATTTAAACTCAAATATATTGTCATTGTGTTGTTTTAGTATGTAGATGCACAGAATTTAAGCAGAAATAAAGTAGTTTTAGGATGGATACAACACTCAATATGAATTAAAAAGAACTTTAAAAAATCACGAATTTGAAACAAGATGGATGCCATATCTCATTTTGAAGTGGGTCATGTGATCGTTTCATATCATGGTCACGTGATCGTTTCATATAAGATGTGTAATTATTATTTTAATTTTTATTTAAAAAACTACTGAATATATTTAGCTGAATTTTTTTTTATATATTTTATGAAACAATTTGACTATTACCTAAAGTTTTCGAAGCAATTTGGGAATTTTAAATCCGCTTAAAAATGTTAGAAAAATTAGGTCCCATAGGGCTCAATGTATTTCATTTTTTCAACCCGGGTTCAATCCAAAACTAATTGTGTGATATTATTCATTTATATTCCCATAGGTCCTACAGACCGTCTGAACAACATACTAAAATTTCATTTTGATTAAGTCATTTTTACGGCAGTTATCGTGCTAACGGACAGACAGACAGACAGACAGACAGAATGAACAAAGTCATAAACACTTTTCAACTTTGTTGTAAAGTGTTAAAAATGGAAAATTTTCAATCTTCTTCAATTTGGCAAGACGATTACATGAGAACTATAAAAACTTTTTTTAATAGTAAATATTGATTTTGATATCAAATTCCCTAGTATTTATTTTTGCGTTTACTATTTATATCTATATTTTATAGTTTAAAATGAGAATAAGAATAAAAAAACACTCACTCGGACAAATACTTTTAATGCTTTCTAGAAAAAAGTTCTGAATATTGAAATTATTTTTATAAGCGCCCAAAGGGTTTACATTTCTCGTAACCCTTCGTTTTTCCTCCCCAGAAACCCCAAACATAGATGCTCTTCACGTAAAATAAAAACCTTGTATCCACGTTCTAGAATTTATTTCACAATAATATTAGCAGTGCATTAACTAACGTAAACAGCAGTGGCGGCTCGTGAGCGACATGTAGAGGGGGGCGCTCATCTATGTATTTATGCCTATATATATATGTTATTAATATATATATATATATATATATGTTATTAATATATATATATATATATATATATATATATCATATATATTATATATATATGTATATATAAGGCATATGTATATACATATACGTATTTTGGGCATAGCAACGGGAGTATTAAAAATATAAACGACGAATGTATTAAGTAAATTAACGTACCTCCCACCTGCTCGCTCGTTCATAAAAATCCTGGACACATGGAACGTATCTTTCCTAGTGGAAGACCCAGACCGTCCGACTCATCCAGAGGACTTGAGCAACTATTTGGACGACCGGATATCTTTCCTAGTGAAAAACATCACGCAATCCTAATTTACATTAAAGTAAAATTGTAGCGGCTAGTTAAACTAAAAGTTATGCCCAGGGAGTTGACTAAAAAATATGCATATTCTGGCGATACGTACTGATGGTTCAGACACACTATAGCCACCCCGGGGCCAACGGCCGTACCGTGCTGAAAACACCGGTTCTCGTTAGATCACCGAAGTGAAGCAGCATCGGACGCGGTTAGTACTTGGTGGGTGACCACCTCGGAACGCCGCGTGCTGTTGGCCATCTCGGGTGCGGTATCCCCGTGGTTTGCGCGCTAGATTTGCACGCTGCCACAAATGCCGCCGTGTTCATGCGGAGTACGATCACGTTAAACATGTGGGTCCGTAAGTCCTTCCGAGAGGTTGGTGGTAGGGGAAGGAGGGTACGGTCCCTGTGGATGCCTCCCCCACTGGGTTCCGTTCTAAATTGGGAGGCACTTCCCGGCCGTCCATACAGTTACCTTACACCTTTCTGGTAGGTCGGACGGTCTGGGTCTCAACAACAACACTATAGCCACCCGTAAAATCAAAATCGGTGGATTAGGAAACGAGATAGAAAATTGGGGGGGGGGAGGTAACCAAAGTAAGAGTTACGCTCGGGGATTTGCCATATTAAAGTTGCATATCCAGGTGACATGTACAAATGGTAGAGAGACTCACTATAGCGACAAGCCGAACCAAAATCGCTTAATTAGAAGCAGATATGTAAAATTCTGGGGACTAGTTAAACTAAAAGTTATACCCAGGGGTTGACACAAAAATATGTTTATCCAAGTGAAATGTACAAATGTTGCTCAGACTATATAGTCACCAGCAGAATCAAAATCGCTCAATTAGGAATTGAAATGTAAAATTATGGGGACTAGTTAAACTAAACGTTAAGCCCAGGGGTTGACGCAAAAAACGTATGTATATTATATCCATCAAATATGTATATCAAGTTAATACGTACATGTGGGTCAGAGACTATAGCCACCATCTGAATCAAAATTGCTTTATTAGGAGTCGAGATGGTTAAGTGTGTGTGTGGGGGGGGGGGTGCTATTTGAAGTAAAAGTTACGCTCAGAGATTTATCACTATAAAGATGCAGATCCAGGTGACATGTGCTAATGGTGCTGAGACTATAGCTACTAGCAGAACCAAAATCGCTCAATTAGGAACAGCGATGTAAAATTGTGGTGAATAAAAGTTACGCCCAGGTGTTGACACAAGAAAAGTATTTATATTATACCCATCAAATATGTATATCAAGGTGATACAGATGGTGCAGAGACTATAGCCATCAATAAAATCAAAATAGCTCAATTAAGAGGTGAGATGGGAAATTGGAGGGGGGGCGTAACTGAAGTAAATGTTAATCTCAGGGATTTCTCACAAAGATGCATATCTAGGTGACATGTACAAATGGTGCAGAGGCTATAGCCACTAGCAGAACCAAAATCTCTCAGTTAGGAAACGAGATGTAAAATTGAGGGAGCTAAGCTAAAAGTTACGTCCAGAGGGGGTTGGCACAAAATATATATTCAGGTGACACGTACAGATGGTGCAGAGACTATAACCATGATTAGAATCAAACTCGCTGAATTAGAAGCCGAGATAAGAAATTCGGGGGCTACCTCAATTTAAATATAAGCCTAGGGTCAATATTATAAGTCTAGACCCAATTTGGGGGCTACCAATATAGTTGCCAGCGGTCGGGCTAAAATTTCCAGAAAAACGACGTCAAATAAAAGGATCATGTTGAAAATTTAATTTTTAAGTTTTTTAACAAATACTTAGAATTTCTTTAATTTTTAGGCATTTTTTAATGTTAAATAGCTGAAAAAGTAAGACAGCTGGGTAAGTCAACTCAAACTAAATGTCCGAAACAACACATTTATGAAAGTGTCACTAAAAATAGCCTATATGTCACAGTGTGCCAAAAATTGGAAACTCGTGACGTTTAAAGAATTATTTTGAAGTCAAACATATTGAAATTCGTCACCAGCAGATCAACCTGAGCATAGAAATAAATCCCATCCGGAAGAACAGACAAACTACATCAGAAATGACGAAATGCGAAACAACTTCAATAATTAAGACAGCTGGGTGGGTCAAGCGATACCTCAAACTGAGTGTCCTAAACAAGACACTTTATTCACGATGACCCGAAACCCCTAAAATATCATAACCCCCCCCCCCCTTCCTATCACCACACATGTACACTTAATTCTCTCATTTGTTCAAATGTTTATTTAAACTTCCAAATTTATAACAAAGACGAGAATGAGAACAAATACATTCTTAAATGTAGAAAATTGAAGCCAAATTAGCGAAACCGAGCCAATTTGAGAAGTCCCTCTTCATGTTTTTCTACTCTTCTGTTTCTTTTTGGCTAAAGGCGCGCTCAGTCCCGCGACACAATCTGCAAATAAATCTGCAATGTCTGGTTTTTTTTCACGCCAAATTTCTAATATTGCTCCTATACCATTCTTTCACTCAGGAACTGCCGATGGCAGGGCCGCGGATTTAAAAATATCCCGGTATTTTCCCCTATGTGTTGAGAATTCTGTGCAATACAGCTTTCGTGAGTCGACTTTCTCCGAAGAAAGGTGTAGTGCTGCCATCTAATGACATTTTTCATAACTTATTTTTAATAATTCTCGATTTAATTGAACAAAAATTCAGATTTTTTCAATAGAAATTGTAATAAATCTGTATAACTAAAAACATAATTTGGGGTGTTTACTCAATGGTGTCTCGCGTACTCGCGGCCCCCCCCCAATGGCCGCCACTGATAAACAGAAACTTATAGCATTATTGAACAAAACAAAATTAACATGTCTTTTTTCGTGAATAGAACGCGCTATATATGTATACGAGAATATCGTTAATAAATTTATCGTATAATTACTCTTTTATTAACTTTATGCATAGTTTTTGATCCATTTATTCGAAAAAAGTGCAATAGCACGAGAACAGTTCATGCTATATATATGATGGGGCCCAAAACTGTTTTGCCCACACAGGAAAATATCCTTGAGCCGGCCCTGCTTATGAATTTGTGCTTTTGTTTATTTATAAAATGTATTAAAATTGAAATATAATTTGACAGACAAAACTGATAAAGCAACAAAGTAATCACGTTTTTAACGAGTTTCTTTGTTCTACGCACATCATACAGAAATGATGAAAATAACATTAATTATACGAATTTTTAACTTTGAATAATGAAAATTATTTACTACTATAGATTTATTATTATCAACTAGAAAATGTACCTGCGATTTAAGATAAGCTTTTGTAGCATAGCTGTGTGTGCACAAAAACAAAATTGTTTTATTTTACTTTTGTTTTAAGCTAGCATACTGTTAAATCACTCTTTGATTTTTGCGAATTTGCTGTAGTGTAGTCTTTACAAGAGATTTTCATCTGTAATCATGGGAACGTTTCAGAAAATGTACTCAGCATTGCCCGGAATTAAAGATGAAAGCCTTTGATTACAATTACACCTAAACTCACAGAGTATTTGGTGAAAACCAAAGAACGTTTTAACAAATACGTCCGCTTATAATAATACTAATAAAAAAAAACTGCATCAATGATGTTAAGAGAAACTCTCCAGGAATATCCTAGACCACCAGAGGCCTGATATGTTCAACAAACAAGAATTATATATTTTTAAAAATTCATAAACATTTAACTATTAATCATATGGATTTCATTCAAAGTTGGTTTGAAAGAGAGTTTTCTGATATTGTCATCGGTGTTAAAATGGAAACTCTGAAATAATATTTTTGATTGCTAAGGAATGTATTTGTGTGAAAATCATAGAAAAACAAATAACTAAGAAACTAATTCGAATTTAAAAAATTTAATACCAAAGCGTATCATCACAGTGTCCTGAAGTACCTGTGTAACCAAAATGTACATGACCAGTGCAGGTAAAGTACAACATGATTTCATATGCGCACAAATTTAAAAATTAAATATATATATATATATATGTATATATATATCATTTTATAAATTCCTTATAAATTAAAATTTAAAATAATTAAATAAAAATATTTTAAGGATTAGTGTTAACCTCTGCGTAATTATACCAGTGTAACTATTTATCACAAGCTCTGTATAACAACATTCGCCAAAATTCAAATCACCGTAAAATTTTAAACTGGCCCCTTTCTGACATGACTCCTAGATTGACAGAAATTCGTCATTCCCTGATATATACGGATACGATTAGTCAAGTAAGACTTTTCATTACATTTTTTCTGGCACACCTAGCATGTGAATGGCTTTTCACTAGTATGTATATGGATATAATTAGTCAAGTAAGACTCTTAATTAAATTTTTTCTGACACAATTCACAAGTGAATGATTTTTCGCCAGAATGTATATGAATATGTTCCGTCAAGTGACCCTTTTGAATAAATTTTTTCTGGCACACTTCAGAAGTTAATGGTTTTCCACCAGTATGTATATGTATATATTTAGTAAAGGAAGACTTTTGATTACATTTTTTCTGGCATACTTCTCAACTGAATGGTTTTTCACCAGTATGAGAAAGTATATGCTGATTCAAAATGGTTCTCCGATTAAATATTTTCTGACACACATCACAAGTGAATGGCTTTTCACCAATATGTATACGGATATTAGGGTTCATCCTAGGTGTTTTTCGAGGGGCGGTCCGCCCCGCTGCTCTCAGAAATTAAAAAACCCACCTCGCCTGCCCCAGTACTATTATCTTGCACCCTGCCATCGAAAAATACCGTCCCTCATGTCCTTTTCCAAAATGGCGTCTTTCATGTATTGTCAAATTTTCAAAACATCCGTGATTGTGTGCCGTGATGATTGTGCCGCCCATAGAAATTGTGGGCTCCTTTACAAATATTTATCAGAAGCCACCCTCTATACTTGATTTTATCATTTTTTGTGAATTTTTCATGTCTTCATCATTCCTCTGCCGCCGCCCCCCCCCCCCACTCCAAAAAAATATTGGTGGTTCGGGCTGCCTCTGGAGCCAGGGATCCTCCACTCTGGTTGTGTTTGTCCCCTCTCATGAGCGGCTCTAACTCTGTAACAATGTCCAGTGAACCTGCGGAGGCAATTGCCATGGCGATGGCAACTGGATTAGGAACTTCATATTCTCGTAAACATAGTTTTATATTGAAAACAGGGCAATGTAGACAATGTATGAATTAAATTGGAAAGACGTGCATAAACATTTTATGAAATCCATAAAATATTATCAGGATAATGCAAAAAAGCTCTCAATTATCAAAAAATTTATTTGAAATATAGAATTCGCCTAATATAAAGTGGGAAAATTTCAAATTTACGACGTAATGACATAAAAGGTGGATTTCAAAAGAAAAATCTAACTACAGAAATATACAGATAATTGCAAAAAATTATAGTTGAGAAGCCTGTCCTAGTACTGCTCTACACATTTTTACAGAATTTATTTCTACAAAATACATGCATGATTGCGTAAACATGTTTTACGAAATCGGTGCAGAGAAATATCATATATTTGCATACGAGTATAATTTTATTTAAAATTTTTTGCTCTAGTCTTATACCTACAGTTCTCAACCCTGATTGTTTTATATATATTTATATAATTCCAAACTTTTTGAGTAAATTTGTTTGTAGCCATAACCAGAGCCAGGATATCAGAAAAGGGAGGGGGGGCTTAATGTCAAATTTGAAGCAAGTGTAACAATACTGCATTTCGTTCCTACCTTCTTTAGAAATATAACATAATTTTTTTCTTCTGATTGGAGGTTATGACCCCCTCACCACAATACCAGATCCCGACTTTGCATAGCTGGGGCCCAGGGCTTACATTCCTACGGAGCCCCATCACCTCTTAACGTGCATAAAATGAACAAAAATATTAAAAAAACATAACTGTATTCTAGAAAAAGGTATACAAAATGAAGTTCTTATATATTTGATTGGAATTTAAATTATTTGCAACTGCCTTATTATAGTCATGATGCCAAAATGCTAAATTAGTGAAGAAATCCCTATGTCTTTCTAAATGAACCTTTTCGCGGGGCAAACCAATTCCGATGGCATGATTTTTTTTAGGAAGCAGTCACTAATTTTTTTTTAGTGCTGCAATTGTTTAATTTGGGGCCTCTTTGACATGAATCCCTGGACATCCGTAGTGTATAAAATTTTCCGACAGCTGTTCAAAACATTGCCTTTTTATGCTACAACATAAACCGGTAGTAATTAAAGTTTCAATTTTACAGTTATGCACTGAACAACATGGTCACTTGGTACTTTCCATGCTGATATATTTCAGCAATTACTTTTCTTAACAGAAAAGTTGTCCTCTACGAGCAAGAGATTTCAATTTAAAACTCTATACAGAGAATAACTTAGCTAGCCAGTATGCAGTTTACAAATATGAAAAGGAGTACACTTCAAGTACAACTATAATGTTGATAAAACGAGAATTGTTGATAAAACCTCATAACTTATTATTTACAAATTAACATAACATTTACAAATTTAACCTAATATTTAATGTAAATATAAACATAATATTTACAAATTAAAGCATAATTTAAAAAACTAACAATATGTCATTAAATTTCAAGCATTGAACATATTAAAAGCTAGCAAAATTATCTTCTATGCTAAAGATTTCAATTATGATCTCTGGAGAAAGAAGAAACTCAGCTGGCAAGTATATGTAAATTATTTTACAGTATGAACAAATTTTAAAAAGCAATCATTTCAGTACAAAACTAATGTGTAAAAATAAAATGATAAATATATTAAATTAGCAATGCATCTATCCTAACTATTAAGAAATTTTGAAAACATTATTCCAAAAGAGAAAAATTAACGTACATATAGATAATAACGGAAAAAATTTGCTAGAATAATTAGGAACATTTTATGTAATGTTATTTGTTTTTCATAAATACTGAAAAAGTTATCCGAAACATTTCTTCATTTACAGCACACCGACATATACACAATGTAAACAGAACGATTAAAATTAAAAAATTAGACTTCGTACTTATTTTATACAAATTTAAATTAATCGGATTTAGTAGCAAAATGAACTACAAAATGCACTATTTGGTTTGATTTGTTTCGCAGAAGAAAAAAGGTGGTAATGGTAAATTCGGCTGGTAAGGGTTATCGCGTTGTTTTTCAACGGCTCAGCAACTGCAAGGGCATCAGTGAGCATTGGCGCGTTATTGGGATTTTCGCCAAGGACCGATGACAGAACCACCTGGCGACCACCTGGGTTCTGTACGCACCACCGATTCTTTTTACGCGAGCCGGACTGTCTGGGCTTTCGACACCAAAACGTTACAGAGTTGCACTCGGTAGGTCCGGGTTCGATTCCCTCTGCTTTCAAAACTGTCGCCGTGTTCACGCGTAGTAAGATCACGTTAAATATGTGGGTCCGTAAGTCCTTCCGAGCGGTTGGTGGTAGGGGTAGGAGAGTACGGTCCCTGTGAATGCCTCCCCCACTGGGTTCAGGTCTAAATTGGGTGGCTTTTCCCGGCCGTCCAAACAGTTATCTTACAACTTTCTGGTAGGTCGAACGGTCTTGGTCTCAACAACAACACCAAAGAGTATATTTTACATATAAACCTCACGCAAGTTCACGTTTGTTTGTACAAAGAGAACTTAGGATTTTTGCCGCTAGATGGACGTGACGTCACGTGAATCCTCCCTATCGTTGGAAACTTTATATTATATGGAAAAAAATGTTTTCACAAATCAATCTCTTGCTAATTCAAAGAGTTTTGATGCAACTTCATAGTCACTGAAATCTCATGTCGGTTTTATGTCATGTCTGTCACGATGGGCTTTTAATTTTATACAACTTGAGATTTTGAAACTTCCCTAGGAAATAGCTGTGATATAGATATACATATGTGAATAAAATTTCTTTTCCTAGAAATATTGCCTTTTCTGTCAAACGTGCTATATTACACATCTGATGTCATATCTGTCACAAACGAAATTAACTTACAGGTATCTACTACTGAATTTAGTGATTTTAATTTGATGTTGATTTTTTTTTAATTTTAGATTTATGAAACAAAAAAACATTACGGAGTTGGTTGCTAATAAATCAGTGATTGTATAATCAAATTATGAAACTAAAAAAATATTCGTTTTGTTTTTTAAATTTATTAAACTTAAATTGAAAAGCATACTGTGCCATATAATGTTCTCACTATAAATAAAATGCTCACTGCAAACTTTCCTGTGCTTCAAATTTTCAGTATTCAAATCTTCTCTGTTGATTCTTGAAAGCTCTTTGCTTCTTTTATTCCCTTTATTTTCAATTTTTCGAGGGAGTGAAAAAATCTGATGTGGGCAGCACATGACTTTCCCTGAAGACTTATATTCACATTATCTTTATTTTAATTAAATTTAATTCACTTTTAATTCAATTTTCGCTCTCATTTGGTAACTGGATTTAATTTCAAAGGTGGCGTTGAGAAAATACGAAAAAATTAAAATATCTCAAGAACGGCTAGTCCTAGTGTAATGGGGTTGATCTTATTCTTTTCTTCGTTAACAATTACGTATAAAACAAGCATTTAATGGATATATTTGAGCATACGTAGTTTTTATTTTAAATTTTGACGCTTTTTGGGGGCCATTTTGCAAAAGAAGGCAGGTTATTTTTTTCTGAATCATACCCAAATCTAATCAGCACCAGAGTAACCCACAAGCGACTTATCTATCGAATTTTGTGAAATTCGGTCCATTAGTTTTTCAGCTAGAGTGGATACAGGCAATTTTTTCGGGCCATTCCGCAAAAAAGGCGGGTTCTTTTATCCCAAATCGTATTAAAAACTAATTAGCACCAGGGTCACATCCATGTGACTTACATACCAATTTTTATGAAATTCGGTCCATCAGTTTTTGAGTTAGAGTAGATACATACATTGCACAGACAGACACACAGACGTTACGCTAAAAATAGTTTTTCGTATTCAAGAGGTCTCGAAACGTGTAGGTCCGTCGAAAACTCGAGTTGCGATTTTCGGCATGATTCCAATACTTTCCCTATACACTACGATGTATTGCAGGGAAAGTAAAAATGATACATTACAATTACGTAACGATCGTTTGCTGCAGTTAATTACGGCACAGATCACCATTATTAAATTCAATTACTTCATCTGAAAGAAATTATGATTATATATGATATCGGCCGGAAATAGTTTTAATAAAATGACTTTTTTTAATATATTACACACCAAAACATATATTTTACATATAAACCTAATGCAAGTTCAAAGTTTGTTTGTACAAAGAGAACTTAGGATTTTCGCTGCTAGTTGGATGTGACGTCACGTGAAACTTCCCTATGTCTCTGGGCGAAACCAAGGCCACCTGTTTTAGATAGCCTTGTCCAAACACACCAAATGAAGGGGGGAAAAAGAAGAATGGCGGAAATTTCATTTATGTTTGAACAAGATTTTTCTGTGCAGATGCTTTCAGCTGCTTAATTTATATATAATTTTGAGTTTTTGTGCCGTGTAACACAATATATAAATGGAACTTGAAATGTTTTGATTGACAATCTAGTATATGTTAACAATCTATATGTTGTAATATGTTTAACTGCCATACCCAATAATGAAATTGGTTGTGCTGTTTAATGCAGCTAATTATGAGAATTTTTAAACCTACCAATTAATTTATCGTGTGATAAATTGTCAGCACAAGTCCAATAAAGAATATTGCGCTATTTAATGCAGCTAATTATGAAAAATTTTAAACTTACCAATTAATTTATTATGTGAAAAATTGTCAGCACAAGTCCATTTCCTTTGTTGTTTATCCCCAATTTATATACTAATTTATATGCGCATCTCTTTTTGTGTTACTTCTTTAATATTATTAAAATCATAACACCAAAATTTTGTTTTGATGAATGAAATTTTTAAATAAGTCACTGTATTATGGCTATGAATTGTTACAATAAATGGTTTATTAGCGAAATCAACTCTACTTTACAGGGTACATACATTTTTTATAATTTTATTTTGTAACCAATTTAACGTCTACAATCCAATTTTCTTTTTCAGATGAAAAGTCAAATTTGGATATCTCTAGAATTTTAATGAAATCATCAGTCTTAGGGATAGTAACTGCTATTAAAAAATATTCTCGGAGAACAGTGTTTTCTGGTATGTACTATAAAATTGTTAAATAAAGAATCAACTATTTTGTTAAGAAATGAAAGTTGTTCAGCCAATAATTTATGTGTAGTAAGCAATACAGGAAAGAAAATTAATATACAGAGTAACCCTCAACTTTCTATAAACTTTGTGAAACATCACATGTTTCATATATTTCTAATGGAAAAGGGTTAATAACATCTATGCTTGGGATAGGCAGAAACAGGAGCATTACATAAAATGTAAACACTTTTCTCGTTTTGTTGGAAATATGGTTAAATTTATGAATATATAAAAAAATTTTAAATATTTTGAGCTTTATTTAAAAAGTATCTGAGTGATTTTTTTTCATTTTTCTTACTTTCATTCAAAATATCTTCGAGACTATGAAATATAGATATAAATACTAAGTAGCAAAAATATGTATTAAGAACTGTAGTTACAAAAATCATAAACTAAAAGTGCTAGCTCTGAACAACAAGCAAAAATTTGTGGTCTTGAAAATCCCTACAAGTGTATATAATTGGATTTTGGATTGGGCTCTTAGTGTATAGTGATTATAATTTCAATATTTTTCTATTTTAACCTAGGCTATCCAATGAGTGGGAAAGCTGTAATATTTAAAATGGGTTGAATGTTGCAGCTCAATGAGTTTATATACACCTTGGTGAAATATTGGTACACAAGGAGATTTTTTTTTATAAGGAAGTTAAATGAACTTGTGAATTCTAAAAATGCTTAATGATTGATGAGATTTGAACAGAATAGATGAAAATACACGTTTTCAAGTATGTATTTATGTGCCACCAAGCAAGTTTTTAGATATGCTTTAAATATAAAATATCGTCAGATATATTTCATCGGTTTAATGTATATACCTCCAAACAAGTTAATAAAATTCAAATTCAAATTTATTAATACAACAAACAAGACAATACAGACAGAACACAAAATTTTGTTACAGTGAAACCTAGAAACTAAGAAGTCCATTTAGGTCGGTAAAATAAACTACAATCGAGAGAAATTGGCAACAGGTGCAATACAATAATTAGCAGAAACTATACTTAAAATAACTATTCTTAGAATAATGAAAAAATATTTCTGTATCCGTATATGAATATATAAACTTTCAATTTATACTTAAAACTGTTAGGTGACTTTACAGATTTCAGTTCAGTAGGTAAAACATTATAATTTTTAGGAGCTAACCACAAGAAGTTCTTAAGCAAAATTTCATGATTAGCTTTAGGAATAATATATTTAGAGTTGTAAGAACTAGTGGATCTGATGTTACGATTGATTTTTAAGTAGTTAGGGTTCTTAGATATAAAGTTGATGAATAGTTAACATGTCAGTGTGTTTCCTTAACACAGTAAGAGTGTCATCATAACTATTATGCAAAATCAATTAATGCACTCTTTGACTGAACTTTAATCAAAGAATACAGATTAAAAATATGTCACTACCCCAAATAAGGATACCATAGAAGAAGCATAATTCAAATAAGTTATATAAACATTTTTTAAATGACTGTTAAACAATTGGCCTAAAATGATAATGATTAAATATAACATAGTTTGAACACAAGCCACATGGGAATGCCATTTAAGATTACAATCAATATACACACCTAAATATCTACAACTTGGTCAATTATCGGACAATATATGGTCAATTATCGGAAAAATCAGAGATTTTGTGTCGATTAAGTAGACAAATGATATCTAATGTCTAAGGATATGTTACGAGATGGTAAGGAAAACAACATATAATTGGTTTTAGAAACATTAATATTTAATTTATTACATTCATATTCCACAGTAAACTATTATAATCATTTTCAGAATACATTAACAGTGTCATCAGTAAAGGAGTTTAACTTACCATTTAGATTAAAATTACACAAATCATTAATATACAATAGAAATGACAGGTCTTAGAACTGAACCTTGAGGAGAGACACCCGAGTTTATAGTCATAATACTAGAACTTATGTTACTAATGTGTACCAATTGTTTTCTGTTATTTAAGTAAGATTTTAATCAGTCATGAGCAGTATCACGAAACCCATAAGCCTGTATTAAAAATGTGAACTAGGTGTCATTTGACACCTATAGTTTTGACTCTAGGTGCCAAATAAATACAACTAGTTGCCATTTTTATATCTAACAATAACGAAATTTTTTAAATATTCGTTTTTGTTAAAGATAAAAGAATAATTCAGATTTTTGCATTAAAAATTGTTTTAAATTTTCTTAAAGTAGAATGACTAATAAAAAAAACCCAAGACAAAATAAACACAGAATAAATATGCCAATTTTTTTTTTTTTTTTTTTTGCTTGGCAAAAAGGAAACAACAAATTTAAAGAAATTATATTTTTATTTAGCTGTTTTGAATTCTGCTGGTTGTCTTGTATGGTCATCACTAAAATACAAAATACCCCCTTCATTTCGATAATAACATGTTTAAAAATTAATTTTCTGAGTAAAAAGTGAAATTATAACAGTTCTAGTTAATGCAAACAGATTGCAAAAATGGAAATTATTTGACAATATAATGGGATAAACCAAAAATCGCATATAAATAAAGATTTCAGTGATATTGCCAAATAGTCTTTCTCAAATTACTTACCAAGAATAAAACACATTTAAACCCTAAAATATTATAAGAGAATTTTGAGTTAAATTTAGGCACTTTTTGCCAATGGGATTTTATTTTAAATCTTTAAAAGACAAGATTCATCTTAAAAGTCTTAATAAAAAGAAACAAATTTGCATATTAGACCGGAGATCAACACTCGGTAGAAAATGCAAATATTGGGGTTTTCACAAGAAAATGCAGAGTTGGCAGCTATAGTTCAGTATTTGCAGAAGTCAATCAGATGTTTTTTTATCATGTTTTATACTTGCTATTCTTTTTCTTGTCATTTCGACAAAGTATAAATCACATTAGTTGCTCTTTGGATATACTACATTAAAGATTCAAATGTTGCTCCTTACTGAACACACAGATTCACACTCATGGGGAATGGATATTACCTTTAGTGTAGTACCCCATTGTGTTGGTTATTTCCAGGAATTTTTTTAAGAAATACAAAGGCCCAACAAGCCACACATCTGGGATTGCGATTATGACTTTGAACATCACCACCTGCAGATTTGTCACTGCTAGTGATTAAAGTCTGGCTAGTGTTTTTTTTTTTTTAACTGCTATCCAGTCTTCAACATATCCTAATTTAGTCAAAGGAAAAGGGTAGACTGATTGTGAACAAGACAAGACCATTGTTGGACTTCAAATTTGATGCCTGGGTTGAAGAATCTAGTCAGCAAATTGAAATTTCTAGTCCCAAATTACAACTAATGCTCACTAATTTCGAACACTGCCATAAACGTAAAGTTTTTTAATAAAATCTCATGATCAACAGTGTTGAAAGTCTTCAAGATATCCAAAAATATAGCAGCAATTATTTTATTTTTATTACAGTTAATTAACATGGATTCAGTATTAAGTCTTTTACACTAAAGTCATATTGGTTAGAAGAAAAATGTCTTTTGATCAATATATTTTTAAATTCTAACATTCACTAACTTTTCCAAAATTTTAGAAAAAATCAAAAGAATAGAAATTAGTCTATAATTAAGATCATTAATGTCTCCTTTTTCGTAAAGCGGAATCACATTCGCAAGATTTATATTTATCAGAAAAATACCCAGAGTTACAGATTTATTGAAAATAGAAGTAAAATAAGAGTGTTCATGATAAAATAATTTGATATCTTGGCGTGAAGTCTATGGTTTGAATATCCAGATAAAATCGGGGTGAAAACTAAAAGTGCTAGCTAGCTATAAACAGTTGGCAAGTAATTTGTAGCACTTTGAAAGCCTGTAAACAAAACAAACAAGTTCCAATTAATTTATTCAGGAAAAATCGAATACACTTATTAAACTTTATGGAAGTTTTACTTTAGAAAATGTTATTCACGCGAAACCATTTCAGTTTTATCGGACTGGGGCCATTGCCAATTTTGTTTTAGATTTTATTTATTCATTATATTTCTTTAAATTATGTAATTTTGATAGATAAATAGAATACAGTTTACTTCATTAGAATAGGACCACAAACAACAAAGTTGCAATGAAGCATTTATATTCTCTCCATTGGGCAAGCAGTCGGTGCTAGTGATAAGCGCATACTACCATGTATCACAAATATCACAGATCTAAAATTTAATTTTTTTACTCTTTTTTACCAAAATTGTTTTATAACATAGCTTAAAGAGTATATATAATAAAGAGAAAAATTACATGTTGGGTTCTGTATTAAGTTCAGCATCAGCAGATACTTTTACTCATATCATGTCAAAAACTGAACTGAGTGATGACCAACTCATCTACCCCCTTTTTCTCCTACCGAACCATTCGGTCTACCTGAAGGTTGAAGGTAACTGTTTGGACACCTAGAACAGTATATATAATATTTGGTCTTTATGCCAAAAATTGTTTTATATATTGCTAAATTGGCACTTTCTCAGATAAGTGTCAATAATTTACTGTCAAAATTTATTTTTATATCCATTTCTTATTTCTTTAAATCAGAAATTTTTTTAATAAAATTTGTCTGTGCTATAAACACATTTGATTTGATTTGGTTCCTGAGCAACATGATATAATTCTTTTCAAATAAATTTATGAAAACTATATTGTCTACATAATGCTATTTCTATGGAAGGTTCGTTTTAAACTAGTATCTCAACAAGCACTGGTCCTAGAAACTCAAAACATGGACTACATTGTAAGTGGGGCTATTCCAAGGCTACCCATAAAATTTCATGAAATTCATTGTAGCTGTTCACGCGTGAAGATGAAACACACACACAGACAGATTTTCAATTTTATTTATATAGATTATATTGTATGTATATTCTTATACACTGTATATTTTTTTGATTAATGGATTTTGTTTTCAAAATTTTTTATTCCAACTCTCTTTTTTTTCAGTTGATGATGGTACTGGATCATTGGATTGTGTCTTATGGCATAAAGAACCACCTTCAAAGAAAATAACAAATGAACTCCAAAAGAACTTGGATTCTCGTAATATTTATGTTTTACTAAATTTTACAGAAAAAAAAAACATATTTTTTATGATGGATTTTTTAGAGTATTGCAGTAATGTTTTAAAATTTTAATTTTATATGCATGTAATTTTTACTATAAAATTTCCAATTTTGAAGTTTTATTTGAGCTTAATCTTTTTGCGAGCTTAACACTATCAAATACTTTATATTTAATAGTTGTTTGATAATATCTTGTTCCTTTAAAAGTCACCTGTAAAAAATAATTTTACTTGTATAATATTATATGTACATAATAACTGGATTGGAATTGGATGTTTATGTAGACTTTTAAATGTTATTACATGATCAGTGTATTGAGATAAAAGCTGTATTTTCTTTTAAACATCAATAGATAGTGCTACTTCACTTTAAATATTGTTATCTTTGTATTGATGTGGAGGCAGTTTGATCTCTTTTAAAGAATATAAAATGCTTATTTGACCACAATTATAATTTTTTTTTAAACATTTGGCATATGCAATTCTTTCATAAATGATTATTGATTCAAATTCTATCAAATGTTGCCATTCAACCCCAAAATATTTATAATATTCACAAAAACTTTATAATAAAAATGTGTGTGTTCAAAAAAATATGATACTGTATAAATCTACTGACTTTGCCTTTTAATTTGATTCATCTGATATATTCAAAGAAGATGGCTGTTGGTTATACAGCAGAAACTCACAGATATAAGAGATTCAATATAGTAATAATTCATATTAAATCCCAAGATATATCTCGGAACTATTTTTTTTAAATTCAAATTAGTTTAGTTATATTGAGGTGCAATTTTGAGTGATTTTCACACAAATCGGTTTCATAGTAATCGAAAATATTATCACAGGGTTTCCAACTTGACACCATCAGAAATATTAGAATATTTTTTCCAACAAGCATTGAACCAAATCCATAGGATAATAACTCATAATTAAAAAACTTGTTGAATATACATAAAAGTATATGTATTTTATGCAATATTATTTTTCTTCTCTTACATTGGAGAATTAACGATTCACTCAATTCTAATTTTTGGCATGAATATGGAATAATAGCTTCACATTTGAATAATAAAAAAACTATTCAAGTTATTATAAAATATATGGCATCACGTCTAAAAATTACCTTTTAAAGAATAAACACTTTATAATAAAAGTCTTTATTTGATCATACTAATCATTCAAATGTCCATCATCAGAGGCAATAGTGAAAAAAAAAGAAGATATATTAACTTTCATATCCAGTCAAAAACTGTGAAAAAAAATTGCATATGAATTTCCAGATTAAACAAGAAAAATATTGGAATTAAACATTTAATTATAAAATTGATACAGCAGATGTAAAATATAAAAATTTAGATGCCATGAATATTGAAGATGAAGAAGAAGAATTAGATGGCATAACTATTTAGAAATTTAGTTGTCTAAATATTCATGCAAAGATTTAACTCTCAAGGAGTCAGGAATATGTTAATAGTATCTAGAAGGCTATTGAGATCGCATAAACTATTATTCTAAACAATAAAACTTGTCCTGACTTTCAACCTTTTACCTTATAAATCGAGTCTTCACTACTATCCTAAAATTTTCCATCCTCTGGTTCAGTTTTGTTGCGAATTTAAATTTAAACCAGCCCAATCTACTGTTACTCCTATGTTTAGTCATATATGTACCATTGAGTTTAAAAGTAATATCTCAGGCTGGAATGCATGTTATCCCCCTCCTTTCCCCTGAAAATAGTTATACATTTTATATTGGTGATATTAAACATGCTGTTGACATTAGATTATCTAAACATGCATGTAATATTAAGACTAATAAACTTTCCACTGCTTTATTCCAAATTGTTATTAATCATAACTTTATCCCAGTTTTTGATAAAACCGTTCTTTTAACTAACTGTAATGATCCACATAATATTTTGCATTTTGAATCCTTTCATTTTTATATTTATCATGACTCTATTTGTAATGTCAGCTCTGTTCAAATCCCCAGTTTCACATGGCATCTTATTTTCTACTCCTTGAGTGAAATCTTTATAAATTTTTATGCATCTAAATTTGTTATTTTTATATTTTACTTCTACTGTTTCAATCTTATAATTCAATGTTTTTAATTCCAATATTTTTCTTTGTATAATCTGGCAATTCATATCACATTTTGTTCACAGTTTTTGACTGGGTATAAAAGCCAATGTAACCTTTATTTTCACAATTGCCTCTGATGATGGACGTTTAATGTCCAAAACTGCTTGGGCTTTTAATGTGATTTTAACATCTTTTAGTGTGATCAAATAAAGACTTTTATCTTAAAGTGTTTATTCTGTAATTTTCAAATTATGTTATTTGTTAAATTTGAAATAAATTTGCATTAAAATTTCTCGTAAAGTTTCAAATCTCTTATAAAAGAGTTGCTGGTTGTCTTTCTCCTTATCATATGGGTTTCACCAAGATGTGGTATATTACTAGTAATTTAATATTGTAAACTCACATCATATCTGGTAATCACAAAAACTGCTTATTACTATAGCAGAACCAGTGTCAGTTTGAAAGTTTCTCAAATTTAAATATTAATTTTTAACTTCAATGTTATATTTTAATAAGTTGATTTTGTGCTTCATTATAAATGCAGTAATTGAATATAAAGGGATTTCTAATCATTTTATAAATTTTTAAGAAATATTTTCAGTTCTATTTAATATTTTTAACATTCTGGATACCAGGTTCTTTTGTGGGGATTGGGACTTATTCTCAAGTGTGCTGTGTGCTTGCTGTTCCCTATTTTACTACATTGGGATAAATACTTTATATATGAAATAATAAAAGTGGTTTTATTTTGTGAACCAATGATGCATTGAGTTTATGTACAATGTCACAGTTTATGTCCAGACATATTTTATAGCTTCTGTATGAAGTTATGTTATGGTTTATGTACTAAAAATACTCATGCAAGTTTGCCCAGATCAGATACACAGATTGCGAACTTACAAGCAGATACATGCAATCACTTATTTAGGGTATATTGCACCTAAGCAGTGAAGATGGACAGCAATGTAATCGCAACTCAACCCCATGAAACAATAAGCTTATATAAACATTGCATGCGTAATATTGTAAGTTCAGTATCCCTCAATTAACTGGGAAACATTTTGGCACTATGGGGTTCTTGCAATGCAATTACATCGCAGTCCGTGACAGAGGGTATTGCTATTGAATGGATTGAGGTTATTATTTTTACATGTATCAGGGTGCATCAACCACTTCTCCCCGAGTGGTCATACCCAGATCGCAAGCATACATGAATTGTAATTGTGTACTTATGCTGTGGACATATACATGATCACCAACTACTAAGCTATCGCAAGTTGAGAACTTTTAAAAAATAGTATAGCTGCATGTGTGTGCCTGCTTTCAGAATTTGCTACGATTTCTAATGTAATTTTATTAGAGGCTTGTATCTTAAATCCCAGGTAGTGTTAGGTATTCATTCCAATGATTTATATTTCTGTATTGAGTATTAGCTGAGATCTTAGATGCACATTATGAACATTTACACAAATAATATATAGGTTATATATTATAATAACGTGACTAAATTTTTAATGATATTATTCTCCATTCATAATGGATACTGTATCACTTATACACTCTCTAAATGGGTTTCTGGTTTTAACACAAAAGAGCAGAAATCTAAACAAATCGGATAAAAATCTATTTTATGAAAATAGATATAAATATTGATCTCTTATAGAAATAGACATATTGATCTTTTATGGAAATAGACATAGATATTAAATCATCATGACAGATCTTATTTCAAAATGCAGGATAAGCATATATTAAATATTTTTGCAATTTTCTAAATGCATGGCTTACCTGTGTCTGAATAATCAGAATACTGTACTCAGAACTGACTGAGAGGCAATGTCACCAGTTGTAATATTCTTCTATTTAACTGTAACTAACAGGCTGTGCATATTAGATTTTCTCAATGTTAACTGAAATACAGTTCAGTCACACTCATCTACAGTCACTTACTCTTATCCTGCATTCGAAAACAAGCCCTGTTATGATGATCTTGTATTTATATCTATTTCCATAAGAGATCAATATTTATATCTATTTCCATAAAAATGTATTGTTATCCAATTTTTTTTTAATTTTTGCCCTTTTATGATAAAACCAGAACATGGAGAGAATGTATTATAGTCATACAGCATCATTAAGAAAGAAATATAATATCATTTGAAATTTAGTCACCTCATTATAACAAATTATCTATATATTATTATTAATATGCATATCAGTTAAGGTTTATAGAAACAGCATATCTCATTATTCCATTTCTGTCTGTATGACTGCATTTGACTCTTGACAAGAAATGTTTAGTTTGAAATAGAAAATTTTACAATGGGAGAAATCGAAACTGTGAACAGAATCCTCATTTTTTTTTTTTTTTTTTATAATTCTGAAAGTGCTTTTTATGTATATACTTTTGTGTTCTGCATTTATTGATATGAGGAAATTTGTCATAAAATTTCTGGTATTCTGGTCATAATTGCTTTATAATCATTCCATTATGAGAAAAACTGTTGAAATATTATCTAAAACAAATAAACATTTGTTTTTATGAAATAAATGCAAAAGTTTCTATTTTGTATCTTTATCAAAGTGATAAATATTTTAGCAGTGACATGTTAATAATCTTTGAAGTTTTATGAGAATTATGTTTGTTAATATTGTGCACTTCATTTTTTGTCACTTTAGAAAATCTCCTGCTAAGCATTGAAGCAAGTGCTACCTGTCGCTTATTTTTAAATAAAATCGAAATGAATGAAGATGAAACAGAATGTCAAGAATATGTTCATGGTGATATAATATGTTGCCTTGGAAATGTGAAATTGGTGAAAGGAAAATTGTTGATTGATATCAAACATCACTGTATCCTTTGATAGTGTATTAATAATTTTGGACATTTTTAAATGAATTTTTGACACTTTATTGGTTTTCCAAATACTGTGATATGCAAATCATCTAAAAATTTATATTGTGAAATAATCCAAAATTAAGTTATTTCATTATTTTAGAAATTTTAGTGCTTAAATAGAAATGCTTTTGGAAATTGCAGTGCTTAAGTTCATTATTAATAATAACCTACTTTATTTGATAAATACTGTTTATTAACATATTTTGCTTTTTGACTTTGTATTTTCTTGCATGATCAGTTGAGTCTGATTGATTTGATATTGGCACACTTTCTTTTAAGAGAAACTTTAAGTTTGATAAGTACTATACAAAGTAGCAAGGAAAGTCACGGACCATGCCAATAATTCAAGAAATATTAGGATTATTGTATATTGTTTATATTCGTATTCAGCAACGTGTTCTCCTTCAGCAACAATGCATGCACACGTGTAATAGGGTGTCTTTGCATGTTTTCGAGTGTTGCTGCATGCAGGTTAATAAAATTGTTTCTTTTAAAACCGTTATTTAGAAATTTTCGCCTTAGAACAGAAATGCTTTTGCAATGCTCTACAACTTTGTAATTAACTTTTCCAATATTTCTAACAAGAAGCAGAAGAGTCCCTTTATCCCCTAAAAAATGAAGTCACCCCTTTCCCTAAAGTTGTCTCTGTGTTGCACCATTGGGGTTTCCTACACACCTGTATAAAAGAATATACAGTAACTTTAATACCTCTCAATTTATTGGTCTGGTTATATAACTTTTCTTGACACCATGTATATATGATATAATTTTAACAAATTCCTATTTTTTATGTGCAGTGCTATAACATTGATTCACTGTTATTTCACTGCGCATGTGTCAAATGTCCAGACATCTTTATTCAAGTTACATTCTTTATCGAAATATTACAAGTAATAAACATCTCAAATTAAAGGGTTTGCTAAATTAACTGGTTTCTATGTAGCACCTATCATTTTCAGTAAAAAATTTTCATGTTCAAAAAAGTCAACACGTGACTTTCTTTACAAATTAATAAATTCGATATTGTGGGGAAACAATAACACAAATTGAGAGTTTTCTTATGACTTAATCTTTATTAAAATCCACATATTTTATGTAACTGATTAAAATAAGCATACTGAATTTCAAGGATTTTCGTTAGAGATATATCATGCTCCCTGTGGAAAACTAAAATTTCTACAGTCTCAAGAACAGTTCTTGATCACTTCTACACAATAGCATCCACACATTTCTGGTAAAATGAGCTTACAATATTTTTATTCTTCTAATAATAATGGATAAAAAAATTTATGTTTTTTACCATTTTGGATCAAAAAACATACAATGTCTGAAGAACGGCACATTTTAAGGTTCTATAAATAATTTAATTTGCATATAAATAAAACCTTACATATAAATTAGCTATTTTTGTATGAATTTTTATGAATTTGATTGTATTTTTAAACAAGAAATTTGCTTTTGAAAATATAAGAGCTTTCTCCTGGGGTCAGGTGCTAGAAATCAATAGTCTTTGATATTTATCAATTGCAATCAATAGTACCAAATTTCATTTGGTGCAATTTGTTTGAGCGATTTTGTGCCTGTAAGCATGCAGCCATCATTGAAAAAATGGTGGATATGCATTCAGAGATGCTCAAGATGTATAAATGTATCCAAAACTAAAAGTCATATTTTTGACCCATACTTTCATTTATACATACCATATATTGTAGGGAAAGTTGATTTTGTTCTTAAAAAGAAATTCTTAAATACTATTTTTTGAAATAATTCCGTGAATTAAAGCTGTAATGTTTGGTAACTTGGTGTAAATTTAAAATTTTTTACTTCTAAACTGTGGATACAAGAGCTTAATTCAACAGATTGAAATGGAAAAAAAAATAAAACAGCTGAAAAAGTATCTCATATATCTTAGAGAAAACCTGGAAACCTTGTAGACTTTGAATTCAGCTTAAAATCAGGGGAAACTCATGGGTTACTTAAAACCTTGAGAGAACTGAGAACCTGGTAAAAGTTTTTATTTTATCATCCTGAAATGATCTTTATATATATATATATTATTTTATTTGTTTGGTTACTGACTGATATTATTTTTGTAGATAAAATAACAATCTCATGCAAAATGTCATGAAAACACTGAAAATTTATGAAAGGATTTATGGTAAACAAAAAATTTAATTTCAGAATTTCAATAGGATACCTGATATATTATGTTTTCTAAACTTTAAAATATTTTGGGAAAATGATTTTTATCTAATGTAATATTTATGTGACCTGATATACAAATTTAGCAAAAATATGGATTTAGAAGTTTAAATACATATAGAAATTAAGATGCAGTAAATATTTTCATGTGTATTCACATTTTGTAAAATGAAACTCCAATGAAGTTCAATAAGTTTGATTTTTTCAGACTAATCTATTTCATTTACAGGCTTTAAAGTGCTACAAATTACTCACTAACTGCTTATAATTTTAGTTTTTGCCTCAATTTTATTTGGATACTCCGACTACAAACTTTATATCAAAATATCAAACTATTTTACTAACTTGCTTGGTGGTATATAAATTAAACTCATGCAATATATCTGACGAGATTTTAGATTCAAGTTAATCTATAAACTTGCCTGTTGGTACATAAATACATACTTGAATACATATATTTCCATCTATTCTATTCAAACCTCATCAATCATTAAACATCTTTAGAATCCCCAGGTTCATTTAACTTCCTCATTTTTTTAAACAAAACAAACTATCTCGTGCTGGAATACCAATATTTCACCAAAGAGTAAGTAAACATATTGAGCTGCAACTCCCATGACATTTTAAATATTGCAGCTTTCCTACCCATTGGAATCGTTAGGATACCCATTGAAGCCAGGTTAAAATACTAAAATATCGAAATTATAACCACTATACTTTGAAAACTAAGAGCTTGATCTGAAATCCAATTATATACACTTATAGGGCTTTCAAAGAGCTACACATTCTTGCTTATTATTCATAGCTAAAACTTTTAGTTTTGAAGATATAAGCATTAAAAACTTGAAAAATGAAAATTTTTCATTCTTCAAATTTACAAGATGATTACTCAAAATCTGTCAGAGCTCTTTGTAAAAACAAATTATAGATCTATGAACTAGATTTCTTAATACATATTTTTGTCACTTACTGTGAATATCTATCTTTTATAGTTTCAAAGATATTTCAAGCGAAATTAAGAAAAATAAAAAAAAAATAAAACTCACTTGAACTGGTACTGTTAAGCTTTTTCGAAAAAATGCTCAAAATATTGAAATGATTTTTATATATTTATAATCTGTACCATTATTCTGTCAAACCAAGTAAAAATTGTTTATATTTTTATCTTTTAGGTTCGGAGATATGTGCATCCAAAATATATACATTAGGGGCGCACAACCTTTATAGCAGAAGGGCCATTCACATGAAATGATAAGGCTGATGAGGGCTAAGATACCCAATTCAGTTTGAAAGTAAATATCAACAGTTTACGTTTGTATATATAGTAATAGTACAATATAAAAGTCTTTTTAAAAAATGTGTAAAGATTGGCCACATTTAAGCAGCTTAGTGTGATGGTTGAGACTGAATTTTACCAACAATTTTTGGTATATTGTGTTCAAAGCTAGTTGTTGATATTCTCAAGACAGATTGCAAGCGTTGATTTGTCAATTTATTTCTTAATTTTGACGTATTTAGATTCATAAGGGAAAATGTTTGTTCGCATATATAGGTACTACCAAACATGGTAGCACATAAACTTGCATTATCTTTTAAGTGCAAAAATTCATCAGGTAGAGTTTTATAAAAGTCAAGAATGTGTAAATCACAGAATATAGACTTGAATAAGTCAGAAGTTTGTATGTCAATAAGTTCCATTTGAACATTTTCAGGAGCTTCCTGAACTGGAACAGAAGATGGATCACCAAACAATTTCATTTTAACCTTATGCTACTCAAAATTTGTTAATCACTTTTCAAATGAGTTAAACAGCTTGTTTATTTGTTCTGAATAATCCAGTGGTTTATCAGGAAAATTTCCCTTGAGTTTCATCCCGTAAGGAAAGTTGATGGAATTTTGACAACTTAGCTGCTTTGAGAACATCTGGAGTTTTAGTTTGAAAGCAGATATTGCATTAGCCATTTGGTTAACAAATTTGTTTTTTCCCATCAATTTTTTGCTTAAGTCATTCAGATGGGCTGTCACATCAACCAAAAATGCTAAGTCACACTTGAAAGATGGTTCTTTTAACATCCTAGTTTGCTTGCCTTTTTTTTTTTCAAGGAATGGTATTATTTCATCAATCAAGTCAGCAAACCTTTTCAATGCCTCTTCACAGCTCATCCACTGTACCTCACAGTAATATATCAGATCACTATGTGATGCATCTGTATGTTCTAACATTTCCTTAAATTGTCTGTGATTCAAACCATGTGAGTGAATAAAATTAATAGCATCACTCACTGCCTTCATTAAGCGGTCGAATCCCAGTTCTTTTGCGCACAGCTATTCCTGGTGAATAATGCAATGATACCCAAGCAAATCTTTGTCTCGTTCACCTAAATGGTTTCTCAGCAAACTCATCACACCATTCTGAACTCCAATCATAGTTGGAGCACCATCTGTGGCAATACTAACTAGTTTGTTATTGAAATTATGTGCAGAACACAAATTCAAGATGGAGGATAACATATTGGCTCCAGTTGTTCTCCCCTTCATTGAACTCATTCCAACCAGTTCTTTTGTTACCTCAAAATTTTCAGAAATCCCTCTAACAAACAAAAGCAGCTGATCTGTTGAAGTGTTGTCTGTTGACTCAGCAGCTGGTAGCGAAAGGTACATAAATTTGGTGGCAGCAATCTGTAGTTGTTCATTAATATCATCAGACAAATTTTCAATTCTTCTTAGAATTGTCATTCTGCTGAGACTCATATTTTTAAATTTGTTGGTGGCTTCAGGGGACAATTTCTCGGCAACCAACAAAATGCACTACTTGGCAAAATCACCATCAGTAAATGGGCAGCTACTTTTAGCGATTATGGCTGTGATATCCAAAGACATTTCAACACAGTTATCTAATTGTGCAGACGCTTTTGTAAACACTTTCCTTTTTGCAACAAAAGAATGATGAAGAAATTCGATTCTGCGATTTCGATCTTCTCCCTCAAGCTTTGAAACTGCCAAGTATTTCGTCTCATAGTGCCACTTAATGTTATACTCCTTGCAAACACTAATCGTAAAATTACATATCAAGCATATAATTGGACTATCTTGCTCTACAAAAAAATACTTTGAAGTTCAAACTTCCGAAAACTTTCTATTATTGTCCTCTACCTTTCTTTTCATTTTCGATCTTTCCATCATGGCAAATAAATATTATACGAAAGACGTAACAACGTATACTTGCGAAGTCAAAAGTACACCAGCGCAAATCTCCCAAGCCACCCTTCGGAAGCGATTTTTTTCTCCCCGCTCCTAGCATATGCGTACAACCACACTTTCTTTCCCGATCAGGCAGTGAAACTCATGAAACTATCTTCGGTGAACACTGTTATGTTGGTTTCCCCTTTTGCAAATTATTACTCTATTTTCTTCATACATTATTTACTTATGACATTAATTTATTTTAATATTATTTACATTTTCATTCTATGATATTGAGATTAAACCTGATCGTATAGTTTTATACAATTATTAATAAAGTTTACTTTTAATATTATTTATTTTGTTTCTTTACTTACAGCTTGGTCTGTGCTCAACTATGTAAACCTTTTAAAAACACTTAACATCATAAAAAACTTCTAATAATTCCACTTACCTTTAACTAAATAAATAGCACAGCCAACAATAACTAAAGAATCACAAACACTAATTGTTAAATTTAAAAATTAACTTTTATTAACAACACTTAAGAATTTAAACAATCTGAACTCTTTGATTTCATTATTATTTATGTCTATTAAATTTAGTACATTGCATTTACTGACAATTCAATTTAAATGACCCAGGAAACAGAATCCACTCTGGTCTGAAGACCAGAGCTTGGTCTGCCTAAGGAGCTGTCCACCACCAAAAATTATGATAGGAATTAATTTAAAAATATAAAAACCAATACATATTGTAATTGATAAAACTTTCAACATATGTGTTCCATCTTCAAAAGGAAACAAAACATCTTAAAAGGGGTAGAAATTCCAACGTTACATAAGCCCAAGGCTCTACACTTCACAAGCTGAATCCTTACAAAGAGTAAACAGAAAACCCTGTTTTTACTATTTATTTACTGCTTGAAATTTCTCTCATAGAGAAATATTTAAAAACCACTCTCACTTGATGTCAGCACAACGTAACTTGAAAATTTTAATGACACGGTTGAAATCAAAACGCTTCTAGTTGGCCGGTAAAATAAAATACAGCTCTTCACTGCGGAGCTCTCGAGTGGGCCCGCAAAGCACTTGAGGAACACTGAAAAATGTGGAGAGGGATCACTGATGCACTTAACACTGGAATTGGCCGGCAATAAGGACAGTAGGTATCATGGGAATTCTGAAGCATGAAGGGCTTCCCAAAAACATTGTTGTTGGACAATCTTTGTTGGCATGACGATTGATGATGGATCACTGGCCGATTTTTCTCAACTTTGTATTCAGTAACTAATGGAACATCCGGTGACAAAGACAGCTGAACTTGTGCAGAAACAGAATCGCCGCAATATCGTAATTTGACGTAGTTCCCTGCAAATGCGCTGAACTCAGAAGCAGGTATTTTTTACTAATACACTGTAGCCAGTTTCAGGAATGCCAAGATGCTCAGTATCTAAATTCATAAGCTACCGGCGACCCGGGGCGTGAGCCCCAGGCTCGGCTCTTAGAAATTTTATCAACCTCACTCGTCTGCCGCTCAGAATCGAACTCTCCCGGCAACACACGCTTGCCTTCCCAGGAGACGCCAAACTTGGCGAGCGAAACTCTGCGCCGAGCGCCCACGCGGAAATCAAAAACGCTGTTATGCCAAGAATCAAAAAAGGATAACTTCCGCCAAGCGGCAAGCCGCCGCGAAATGGCAACCCGCCAGCCCCACCGGATGTGCTGGCACCCTCCTCTTGCAGGTGTTTAGGAAAGTCAAATTTTGTCTTAAAAAAGTGCCTTTTTTCTGCAAACTCATGAATGAAGTGAAAAGAAGTTAACAGCTGAAAACGAAGATTATGAGAATTAACAAAAGATTATTTAATGTTTAAAGGTACATTGCGCACAATTTTGAATAATAAAAACATTAAAAAGATAACAAATTACGCTAAAGGGGAAATAAATCGCCGAAATATTCCAAAACAACAAATAAATTTAGAATTTTGAAGGGAAAGGGGAAAAATAACGAATTTTAAGCTATTACAACTTTTGAACTATTAATTAAATTTAGAGCTGTCAAATCTCGGCATAACATAATTCCTCTCGACCACCGGAAAAAAAATTTTTAGAATAAAATTTTTCACAACAAAGAGCCGAAAATGACCAAAAGAGAACACCATCCTGGTGGCAGAGAAATTGTAAACCTACGAGAACACTCGCTTCATGTAGCAACTCCTGGGATTACAATCTGAAAAAATGTTTACAATACATATTTTACATACAGGGAAGGCACACTGATCATGACCATAAAATTTAAAACTTGCACTTTTCCTAGACTTTAATAAAAAAAATTTCGTATCTCTCCTTTAAGAGAAGAGAAAGACCTCCAAAAAGAAAACATTCATTACAACTCTAAAATTTTAAAATATTCAAAAACTCGAAGTGAACGTCAAGAAAAAACATCTGAATTCTCACCAAATTTAATAAAAAGATTTAAATCAAACAAGGGGAAAAATACACTGCTCACAAACAAAAAAAATCAAATCCCTCCCAATCAAAACAAAAGCCAAAGAACCCCAGTAGTGTGTAGCAGAGCCTGGGCAATGTGACATAAAAAAATACACTTCTCATGGCGCCCCCAAGCATTCCTTGCTTTTGGGTCCGCCTCCTTTCCTATTTACACAGCATGTGCCCTCCTGGCCTCATGCTTACACCACCCTCAGCTCTGCCATGCAGTACTCACTTAAAGCAAATGGTCACCAAAATTTAGAATTTAAACTGCACTGTGGCCAGGTGAAAGAAAATCTCAAAACACTGAAAAACAGTCTGTCAAACCACGGTTCCACATCTCTCTGGAAGTACAAGTGATATAGAACTGAACCAAGCCAGACTTCCATAAAAACAAAATTCCTAATGACAAAACACAAAAAAAAATCAAGTGTTTCCGACAGGCGAGGTCTGTCCCGGATCCCTCAAAAACCGTAGATTTAATGAATCGAACCAAAAAAAAACTTCATAAAGAATAGATGGAATATAAATTTTGAAAAGAATAATTTGAAATAAAAATTTTTCAAACAGAACTGCCAGAGCTATGTACTTCCAATACGGGTAAAGAAAGAAACATTAACTTGAACAAGAACTGAACTCAAGCCAGCGAGATCATTTGAAACTATTGTAGGCCCAATGTAGCACACAACCCTGAAGGTCCCATTAAATTTCCTAAAGCAAATCCTGTCGAACGAGAAATTCTCCCAAAAAAAAAATCATCTCTGCAGCAGTGACTTTCATAAACAAGTGTACTTCCACTAAAATTTGACTAACTCCAAGGTCCACAAAAATTTAACAAATTCGAAGAACTTCCACAAATGGTAAAATTTTAAAAATTCAAATCCCTGCACTAAAATCCGAAGTACAAACTTCAACAAAAAGGGAATCCCAAAAATGTAAATTTCAAGCAAACCAAAGTTTTAGCTCCACCTCCCAGAAAATTAAAATTCCGACAAACAACAAAAAAAAAAATTTTCAAAATGTAATTTTAAACAAAAACAAAATTTAATTCTAATCTTCCAGTCTATCAATTCATTCTTAACACTCCCAATCATCACAAGTAAAAAAAAATTTCAATTACCTTCAAAAGGTTTCAATTTTTAAAAAAAAAATTCCAAAACAAAAAAAAAACTGCATTTGTAGAGTGCATCACCCAAACAGCCGGAAAGAAGAAAAACAAAACAGAGTTCCCAATTACTTGTCATGACAATAAAAACATAAATTTTGATGAAGACTTTGGACCAGCCGAAGAATTCAAAGGGTCGAAACATAAAATTTTGAGGCCTCCAAGATTAATAACTAAACAACTGAAAACTCAATTTCAAATCTCCTCCCCCACATTTGAAGAAAATACACAATCTCCCAGCAACAAACTTTTAAGAGCCAAAACACTTTTAAATAAAAAAAAATTTCACAAAGCTAACTTAAATTAAAAAAAAAATTTTCTCAAGGAATATTTCTCAAAGAACAATCTCCATTCCCCCCCAAAACAAACATCTGAGACTGAACTTGCACAATTTAACAAAAAATTTACACTACCCAAAGTCGATCGCTTGGCTGAAGGATCAATGACACAAGAAAAGACAACAATTTTTAGCGGGCAAGTAATTCTCCAAAAAGGAAAGGTGCATTCCCCAGCTGAGCACCTTAAAGGCGGCTTCAAAGCACCAAAGTGACAGTTAACATGGCCTAATGAAAAACAAAAAAAAATTTTTCTTTTTCAAACACATTTCTCTGAAGAAGAATTTCTATGAAAACAAGGCTTCCCAGACCTCAAAATTCCTCCGGGTGACCATGAAACTAACCCATTAGCCGTACCTTTAACTTCACCCAAAGCCAAGAGTTGTGACTAATTATACAAAACAAAAACAAAAGAAAACTTTTGATCACTGTTCTCCCCCTTTAATAAATTTTAAAACCAAAATTTGAACTGAAACTCAAATCCCAACTATATTCCAAAAGAGAAAAAAAATCTTCTATCATAAAAAAAAATTCCTAACATTTAATACTTAGCAGATCTTTTGACATATTTAGCTACTTTTAAACACACATTAAATTCAATACACTTAAAACACAACTACTAATACACATACATTATTCGCCATTCTTAGCACTTTCCAATAACTCTCTATCTCAAAATCTTGTTGCAACATTTCTCAAATCTCAAAAAAAAATCTGACAGCGGGCAAGGGGTCGTGAATCCCTTCCCAAAAAAAAACAGTACACAAAACACATCATGGGCAAGTGATTTAATTCCCGAGGGAAAAAGGTGCATTCCCCAGTGAACACCTGAAAACTGTGTGGCATCAAAGCACTGAAGTAGCCATTATGGGCAGACTGAGAAAAAAAATTTTTACCCACTTAAAAAGTTGAGAAGGAATGGTTTAGCAAAGCAAGGCCTCCTTTGAACCTGAATCTCCCAGAATCCCCACAACAAACAACCACTTCTCCGCCGCACACTTGCAAAAGAAAATATCCAAAAGATCCCTAAAGGTGAGAAAAAAATCTCTCAAAGTCAAAAAAAAAAATCCTACTCAAATTCCAAAATCACAGAGTCAAACTCCAAAGTTTTACTTTTAAATAAAAAAAAATTCTACAAAACAAAAAAAAATATCTTTAAAACAACAAGCTATGATTAGCTTACACAGGAGTGAAAAGAAAAAAAAAATTCAACTAACAAAGCTTAATGAAGAGAAGAAAAAAAAAAAAAAAAAACTCCTAAATCTTTCCAACTTTTCAAAAAAACTACAATATTATTTTTAAAACAAACTAAATTAATGAAATTATTTAATTAATTTGTGCCCTTCCCCATAGTAAACATATGAAACATATAATAACATCCAAATAAAACATTTTCAACTACCTATAAAAAATATTATTATGGTGGACAGCCCATTATTAAATATTTTATTCAGTGGACAGACAACTCAGGCAGAACCAAAGAGGTTCACGGCACCACATGTTATGTTGGTTTCCCCTTTTGCAAATTATTACTCTATTTTCTTCATATATTATTTACTTATGACATTAATTTATTTTAATATTATTTACATTTTCATTCTATGATATTGAGATTAAGCCTGATCGTATAGTTTTATACAATTATTAATAAAGTTTACTTTTAATATTATTTATTTTGTTTCTTTACTTACAGCTTGGTCTGTGCTCAACTATGTAAACCTTTTAAAAACACTTAACATCATAAAAAACTTCTAATAATTCCACTTACCTTTAACTAAATAAATAGCACAGCCAACAATAACTAAAGAATCACAAACACTAATTGTTAAATTTAAAAATTAACTTTTATTAACAACACTTAAGAATTTAAACAATCTGAACTCTTTGATTTCATTATTATTTATGTCTATTAAATTTAGTACATTGCATTTACTGACAATTCAATTTAAATGACCCAGGAAACAGAATCCACTCTGGTCTGAAGACCAGAGCTTGGTCTGCCTAAGGAGCTGTCCACCACCAAAAATTATGATAGGAATTAATTTAAAAATATAAAAACCAATACATATTGTAATTGATAAAACTTTCAACATATGTGTTCCATCTTCAAAAGGAAACAAAACATCTTAAAAGGGGTAGAAATTCCAACGTTACATAAGCCCAAGGCTCTACACTTCACAAGCTGAATCCTTACAAAGAGTAAACAGAAAACCCTGTTTTTACTATTTATTTACTGCTTGAAATTTCTCTCATAGAGAAATATTTAAAAACCACTCTCACTTGATGTCAGCACAACGTAACTTGAAAATTTTAATGACACGGTTGAAATCAAAACGCTTCTAGTTGGCCGGTAAAATAAAATACAGCTCTTCACTGCGGAGCTCTCGAGTGGGCCCGCAAAGCACTTGAGGAACACTGAAAAATGTGGAGAGGGATCACTGATGCACTTAACACTGGAATTGGCCGGCAATAAGGACAGTAGGTATCATGGGAATTCTGAAGCATGAAGGGCTTCCCAAAAACATTGTTGTTGGACAATCTTTGTTGGCATGACGATTGATGATGGATCACTGGCCGATTTTTCTCAACTTTGTATTCAGTAACTAATGGAACATCCGGTGACAAAGACAGCTGAACTTGTGCAGAAACAGAATCGCCGCAATATCGTAATTTGACGTAGTTCCCTGCAAATGCGCTGAACTCAGAAGCAGGTATTTTTTACTAATACACTGTAGCCAGTTTCAGGAATGCCAAGATGCTCAGTATCTAAATTCATAAGCTACCGGCGACCCGGGGCGTGAGCCCCAGGCTCGGCTCTTAGAAATTTTATCAACCTCACTCGTCTGCCGCTCAGAATCGAACTCTCCCGGCAACACACGCTTGCCTTCCCAGGAGACGCCAAACTTGGCGAGCGAAACTCTGCGCCGAGTGCCCACGCATACACTGCGGAAATCAAAAACGCTGTTATGCCAAGAATCAAAAAAGGATAACTTCCGCCAAGCGGCAAGCCGCCGCGAAATGGCAACCCGCCAGCCCCACCGGATGTGCTGGCACCCTCCTCTTGCAGGTGTTTAGGAAAGTCAAATTTTGTCTTAAAAAAGTGCCTTTTTTCTGCAAACTCATGAATGAAGTGAAAAGAAGTTAACAGCTGAAAACGAAGATTATGAGAATTAACAAAAGATTATTTAATGTTTAAAGGCACATTGCGCACAATTTTGAATAATAAAAACATGAAAAAGATAACAAATTACGCTAAAGGGGAAATAAATCGCCGAAATATTCCAAAACAACAAATAAATTTAGAATTTTGAAGGGAAAGGGGAAAAATAACGAATTTTAAGCTATTACAACTTTTGAACTATTAATTAAATTTAGAGCTGTCAAATCTCGGCATAACAACACCGGGCTTTACTCTTGACTCATTGCCAAATCATTGAAAATTTTTTCTTCTCACCAACCCATTCTAGAGTGATAGTCAAATTGCGATAGCTGATGAGCCCTTGGCGGACCACAGGTTGTTCACCTCTAATTTGCATCTTCATAACTCTCTGATTTTACCACAGATACCCCAAGCATAGATGTTATTTACATAAATACATTTTATTTGGCAAATTTCCAGTTTAACACAAATTCTTTTCAATAAAGTTTGAAAACTAATATACCAAAAAACCTACTGATGAAGTAATATTGAAGGAGCTTAATCTTATTTTCCAACTGTAGAATACAATTTATTTTATAATCGCAAAATATTGTAATTTGAAGGAATCTGAGGTGAAGAATCAATTCATGTGTAAAAGAATGTCCAGATTTTGGTCAAATAAATACATTTCCTCTAGTCAGTGCTATATTTGTATGTTAAATGATTCAGTTATGGACTAAGACATTTCTCCCTATTTCTTATGAATAAGTTATGAAATAATAAATAAAGGTAGTATATATTGTGTTAAAAAAGTGAACTCATTAAGCCTACCATTATAATATAATACAACTACAAATTAATTATCAATTAATTAGAAATATGGCTTGTTTATACTGTATTTTTAGCACTATGTTTTGTGCCAATGATTCATTAGTGTTTAATTTATTCATTTATAATTTTAATGCATTTATATAATTTATCATATGCTAGACAGCTTTTAAAATTTTAGCTATTTCCAATTTTTCACTTTATGCCGTAGTAAGTTAAGTGTATTTTGTATATAATAATATGCTAATTTTATTTTTACCTTAATAACTTATAGATAAAGTTGATAATGTAAATTCTGAAGCATTATGGATTCTAGACGTATTGTCATGCAAAAGTAGATAGTATTTTGTATCTCTGCATGGTTGAATAAAGTTATTAATTCTTAAAGCAGCAACTGATACTATTTATAAGGTTTCGATATATTTTAATTGTCAGTAAATATTTTAAGCTTGTCATCTCTTAAAAAAGTAAGTTGGGAGTTCTCTTATTGTTATGTGTATTCTCTAAAGCATTTGAAGAATTAAAAGAACTTTTGTGACTTAAAAAGTTGAAAAAGTAAATCATAATAAAGGAGAAACTCTCTTCCGAAGTCCAGTAATTGAAACTTGAATATTTTAGAGTTTAGTTGTAATGTATGTCATATTATAGGGTGCATAAAATTATGTAAAAGAATACCTTTCATCTGCCCATCTGCAGTACTTACTCCTAATATTCCCAAACATATACCATACAGACTGCACACCTCTACAGTTTAGATTTTAGTTAAGTAGATCAGGTAGTAAGTAAAATAGATCAGACTAAACTGAAAATTATTTGTGCCTAAAGAATTATAAATAAATTATAAGTACAATTTTCAAAATAAAAGTAAATTTAACCTGCATCAGGATAGAGTTCTAAAGAATACCTAATTACATTATTATTGAATAACAGATAACTTTTCTGCTTTAGGTATATAGCCGAATCCATGTGTAATGAACCTGCTTTTAGCAAGATTCCAGATTGAAAAATAGGAATTATAAACTTTTAATTAATACAATATCAAGTATAAGAGTTCTTGAGTATGGTATTGTGAAAGGTAATGGGACCCGTGTTCCTGAGTAAAGAAATATATTCCAAAGAAAGAAGATGAGTGTTTCTGGAATTTGATACATAAGCTATTGATCAGAACTGAATTTTTTTCTGGGAGGGTATATAAGCAGGTTTCTAATTTGTGTGGAGAGTCCATCAGATTTGTATCCATCATTTTATTTGACATTACTTTAAAGTCCTCTAGAAGTGTGTGTGTGTGGGGGGGCAGGGGTATGATCTTCATATCATTGTATTTAAGTCCCTACTGAGTACCCCTCTAATATAGTTTGAATGCAGAACATATTTAGGAAATGTGTAGATTTTGTGAGCAAATTGATGTGTTCTACGCTGCTCATTACAACTGGATTGTATTGTATTGTATTGTATCGTAATGCATGGTTCCATTCATGCTGTGTCCACATTCAAGGTTTTGGAGCCTGGGTCAGTTCAAGTTTCATATTTATAAACAGTGTTAGTCTTTTGATGCTAGGTTTGTATTCTGTTAAAATTGCTTGCTAAATTACATGGATATTTCAATTTGTGCTTAATATAACATCTTTAAACATATCATTATTTTGAAACAGAGAATAAGTAATTTAAATTTTGTCATATTGTGGAAGATTCTCTGGACTGAGAATTGGTTTATAAATTTCATTTACATTTTTAATTAATATATATGTATATATATATATATTTCTTTTCATGTAGAATTTTGTTCATGTGGCAATTTTTGAGTAGAGAAAACAGTAAACCACTAGACTATAGTAATACCTCTTGGAAACTTACAAGACTTGTTCTTTTTAATTGCTGTTAAACTACGCCTCTGGGATGTGTTGGGGGGGTTTCTTGCATTTATGATATATTCAAAAACATTTTATCATTCTAAATATTCTAAGTTTTCCAAGTTTCTGAAAGTTCTTACTCAAGGTTCTTAAAACCTAAAAATCATTCTTCTGAAAACACTGAAAAATATCTGAAATTTGCAAAAGTTCTAAAACTTCTAAAGTTCCTCTGACCTGAAAACATTCTAAAAATAAACTGAATGTGGACCTATTGACCAGTTTCCCTACGTGTACAAATATGTACTCTTGTAAAATATTAAAAACTGACACTTTACCTAAAAATAAAAACATTAAAAGTAAAAGAAAGAGAGAACACAGAATTTAGGTTTTCAAAATCTAACGTTTATTAAAATTTTAAACTTCACTTTTAAAATAATTTTCAAAATATTTTACATCTCATTAACTAACAAATCCAATAAACAACTTAAATAAATAAATAGAATGGAATGGCCGGTCGTATAGTGGTAAAAAAACAACGTTAGAATATTAAATTTTAAAGTTAACAATATTAAACTTATTCAATTATTTATCTAAACTAAAATTTGGGATAAAAGAACATCAGTAAGCCAAAAGGGAATTTAGAACAAAATTTAAAAGATAACCACAGGTTCAGATGACCTAAAGTATATAAGTCTAAAGGGGTCTTATTCTACTAACACAATTAAACTGAAAACAATTGGAATATAAACATATTTTAACTATTGAGAGATATAATTAGCAAAGGTTTCACCAAATGCTCCAAGGAACTGCAAGGATCAGCAGGAAAGAACTTCACAGGGAAAAGTCACCAAAGATCCCAAGGAACACCTCTTGAAACGCAGAACACAGCAAAGGAGAATTATGTCCATCTCTAGAGAGGAAAATCCTTAACCGGATCCCTTTTCCAAGGGGATATTCCCAAAACAGGATGTTTAGTAACGATGGAATTAAACAATTTCTTCCAAACAGTTGTAGCTGACTTTTGGCATCAGAACAGAATACAGACCATATGTCCGTCTTAAATTTTCGGAAATGTGCATTCCATCCATCATAGATAGAGCTACTCTGCTTGACAAGATAAATAAACTCTTAATTGGCGGGTAAAGACTCCTCGGCCGACATCGCAAACAGCTGGGAACACGGTGGATTGCTAATTAAATGACTGAAGAGACAAGAAACCAAAACATCCTGTCTTTATAGACATAACAATTCTCAGCCATCAGGCGCAACATTTTCAACAGCTCTTGAATGTTTAGATTAAAACTCGAATAATAAATAAACAGAGCACAATTACTGGGCCGGGAATAAAAAAAAAGAACTTTCGTTCCTCAGAGCGCTCGCCGGATTCGAACTACGGCTCGCGCCGAAGCGCTGAAAACAACAACTTTAACAGATCACATTTTGGGTTCCAATCAATAAACAGAAGAGAAAAAGAGCAAAGAGATCGAAAAAGTGCGCGATTTGCTTATATACTGCGAAACATCGCTGCCACAGATTGTAAACAAAATTATCGATGAACGATAAAATAATTAATGACAGACGATTTTAATATTACGGTCAACCAATTAAAAACTCGAAATTTTAAAGAAGAGAAATGGAATTTTAGAGCAGACGAAAATTAAAAAGAAATGAAGTGAAACGATTTGGAAAATACGAATTCGGCAATAATTTAAATATGGACGATTCTGAAATATTTAAAAAGCTGTAAATAGAATAAAATTGTAAAATTGCGATGAATTAACCAATTTTTAACCGAGAGCAATAAATTTGGAATCAAATTAAAGGGAATTAAAAGGGCAATAAATGGAATCACAAATTAGCCAATTTAAATTGCTAAAACCTAAAAAGAACGAACTTTCGCCGTTTTTAACACAAAACCTATGGAATACAATATATTTGAACAGAAGAATATCAAAACCTAAACAATTGGAAAATGGATAACTAAAAGAGAATGGCTATGTAAATAAGACCCCTGAACACATTTAAACTAAAAACAAAATTATTAACTATCCAAAAGTATAACCCAACAACTCCTTCGAACGTCCCAAAAAAATTTTTCATTTGAAAAATGAAAAATTTTAGCTAACACATGACAAAATTTCGCGAAACGAAGGAGAAAAAAAAATCAAAATCTCAACTACATCTGTAACATGAGCCATAAAAATCATATAGAAAATCAAATTCCTTATAAATAAATCAAAAATCAAACAATAACTTCACTAAACACTCTCATAATATCAGATCATAAATTTCTTAACTCTAAAATAAACATGTAGATTCACCATTAAATCCTTCAACTTCATTATAACTCTATACCATGAAAATTCATCAAATCATTTTAAAATGCTCCAACAAATACGCCATCAAAGAGAAGAAACAGAAAAATAATAAACAGATCTCCATATCATTAGCTGTCATGAATAAACATAAATTTTAACGAAAACTTTGGACCAGCCAAAGAATTCCAATAATCTAAACAATAAATTTTGAAATGGTACCTTCAACATAACAACCAATAAATACAATCATCAAATTCATCACCATCTCCTCCTCTACAAAGAAAACAAATATTCGAAGCATAATTTTCAATTTAAATAATAATATCAAAGTTGGCTCAAGTTACAAACAAAAAAAAATTGTGGAATATTTACCCCCAAAATAACAAACTCAATTCCCTAACAATTTGGAACTGAACTCAAATTTAACCGACTTGTTTACAACTTATACTATAAACTGATTACTTGGCAAATTAGGTCGTTTAAACGACAAATATACACTAAAATGACCTTATGCATCATTTTACACCAATATCAATAAACGCGATTCTACTAATTATTGTGCAACATCTTGCACTCTCAACAACAATAAACTCAAATATCATATCTGTATATCTCTGGTAATCTCAAACAATTCTCATAAAAATAAAAAAAAATTAAGACAAGGGGCCGAGGGTTGTGAGTCCTCTCAAAGGTTGTGAATCTTTTTTGAACCCCAAAAAAATAGCACAAAAATATCCATCAAGTATAAGTAGTACATTTAAATTCACTAACAGCCAAGTGTATCACATTACTTTAACCAAAATACCAAAGAAAAATCAAGTTACAAATCCCCATTTAATTTTTAAAACCAAAAGAACTCAAATTGCATTGCACAATTTAAAATATTCCACTTAAAAAAAATTTAATTCTCCTATAAATAAAATAAATTTTTCCACTTTAACAACCAAAAAAAATTTTAAAGACAGTATTAAAAATATCAGATTCAGAATTAAGAACAAACAAACTGATTTTATCACCACTCTATTTGAGTGTGAAAACCAAACAAATGATCAATGTGAAGAACAAGATAACTCAAGATGACATTTATGTCACACTCATATTGGAGTGTAAAAACACCTGCATTACCCAATCTTTCAATTAATCACCAGTATTTCATCATCTACATTCACATATCAGTGAGCATTTAAATCTCAATTCCAAATCAGAACATACAAAAAATTCTAAGTCGAAAAACTACTGCTTTAATTCTATACAATTTAACTTAATAAAAAAAAAATATTCTCATATTAAATTTACTCAATTAATTTTTCTCTATTTTATCAAAACAATTTTAAGTGTTGCTGGGAGCGTGGGTTACAAGAACAACAAAATAAAAAAAATTTGTTAATGAGATGGGATTAGAACAAAAAATGTAAATACTATAAAGTGCGTTCTTCAAATACTTATAATCTCTTAAATTTATGAATTAAATGCAATTTCACACTACTTCAAATAATAAAATTCAAATCAAATTAATTTACATTAAGGAATGCTTAAATAAAAATTCTAAATGAAAAAGTCAAATTCAAAAGTTTCCTCAAAAAATTCTAAATGAAAATATTTAAATTAATCTTAAAATTTTAATCAAAATATTAAAATAAATTCCTCTAATTTAAATCAAGAGCATTCTAAAACATCCTGCCTTACTTTAAGAACATATTAAAATCTTAACTGTAATCACTTTTAGAATAAACAGGCATGGAATCATTTTACTGAAATTTCATTTTTAAGAACAAAAATTATTAAGAACATCTATTACAGTTAGCATGAATAAGCCCCTAGACTGGTCAAACGGCGCCAATTGTTCGGTAGAAAAAGTGCATTTATGATACACTAAAAGCATTTCTAAATATTCCAAATTCTCAAAGTTTTTAAACCTAAACATCATCAAAATTATATATGAAAATGCACCATTTGACCAGTTTCTCCCTAAATTTCGGTAGAAAAAGTTCTTTTTATGAAATACTAAAGCCTAATATATATATATTAATATATATATATTTCTTTTCATGTAGAATTTTGTTCATGTGGCAATTTTTGAGTAGAGAAAACAGTAAACCACTAGACTATAGTAATACCTCTTGGAAACTTACAAGACTTGTTCTTTTTAATTGCTGTTAAACTACGCCTCTGGGATGCAATGAAGTATTTTCTTTAAAATTGCTAGTGTGCGTATTATTAATAAAGTATTGTATTTCAAATAAATTACTCACAAAATTTTAAGGATACTGCAAATATAACTGGAAGAAATTGTTTAACGCTAAAGAATGACATGGATATGCATTTAGCAAGGTGTTCAAAAAACTTATTAAAAAGGATTGTGCATAGAAAAATAATATTCAGTTTCAAAAATGGCATTTGTGACCGTGTGAAAAAATAACACAAATGATGAGATTATACATTTGCCCAATTTAGTAACTTATAGTACTCCCCCTACTTCGAAGGATAACTTAGCATCTTTGAAGCATTTTTTTGATGACATTATTAACTGATGTGTCAATCGTATTACGTCACCATATTTGAATAGTGCTGTTTTATCTTTTAAATATCCTTAAATTCTTAATATTTTGTAAGCAATTTATTTATGTATTTTTATAAAACTATGTATATACGTTATATTATTGTTTGAAATGCTTGATTTTAAACTGTTCAACTGAGATATTATATAATCTTAATACTAAAAAATATGTTATGTTCAATATGTCAATTTTTTTTATAATAATAAATATATTTTTTTTCAAGTTGAATTTTTTTCTTCAAGTTGATCTTTTAATTTCATGTATTATTTATTACATGTGAGTTCTGTCCAGAAGCTGTGTCACTGAGTTTCATTTTTATGAAAAAAAATATATATAATTTTGTGCATAATAATGATTTGAGAATTAATGCATATTGCCGAATAATGATTTGCGAAATAATGATTTTGAGAATTAATGCATGTACCACTTCTTACTCATTTTATAAAAATGAGTAAGAAGCCCATGGACCTTCATGGGAATGTTTTTACATAGTAAATTCTGCCGGGGGTATGTGCTGGGGTTGATGGAGTTGCTGTTGCCTCGACGAATCATCATTTCTGTATACCTTCGGGTGGGCGGGGCTTTCAAATGAATACCAAGTTAAAGTCAAGATGATTAAATGTTAATGTGTATAAGAACGTAATTCCTAATGTATGCTACTGCAACACTACTACTTCGCTTATGACTGTTTTAGTGTAAACCTAGTGTAAGTATTTTACTATGCATAATAAACTAACAGGTATTTTATAATCAGAACAAAAGAATAATATATCTTAAGCAAAAAAATTATTTAAAATTTGTGTTTTCCAGTTTATAATTTCTCATGATTATCAATACATTCATCTACAGTTGCAGCATATTTAAAAAATAAACAATTATTTTTGATGAATTTTAATATTGCAACACCCTCAAATAGCTTTGTGTGAGAAATTCTATTTTCAATTCATTTGCTACATTAATCTCCTTATAGCAATCTAAGAAATCTGATGTGGGCGCAGCATATGACTTTCCCTGCAGACTCAAATTCATTTTTTCTTTATTTCTTTAATAATTCATTAAATTGAGTTTAATTGCACAAAATAACACTAAATTTGCATTTTTAATTCAATTTCTGTTTTTATTTGGTAATTGGAATATTTTCCAAAGGCGACATAACAAAAATTTGAAAAATCTCAAATATCTCCAGAACTGATAGTCCTAGAGTAGTAGAGTTGTTCTTATTCTTTTCCTCGTTAAAAATTATGTATGAAATAAACATTAATAGTCGATACATTTGAACATACATAGTCTTGTAAGATTTTTTCAGGCCATTTCGTAAAGAAAGGCAGGGTCTTCTTTTCTGAATCGTACCAAAATCTAATCAGCATCAGAGTATCCCACAAGTAACTTATCTACCAAATTTTGTGAAATTTGGTCAATTAAATATTTCAGCTAGAGTGGATACATGAGATTTTTGCAGGTCATTTCACAAAAAAAAGGCTTTTTTTCCCCCTAATTGTACGAAAAACTAATCGGAATCAGTGTCACACCCAAGTGACTTACCTACCAAATTTTATGAAATTTGATCCATTAGTTTTTGAGTTAGAGTGGATACATACATTACACAGACAGACACACATACAGACGTCACGTTAAAATAATAGTTTCGTATTCTAGATATCCCAAAACGTGTAAATCCGTCAAAAACTCGAGTTACGATTTTCGGCATGATTCCAATACTTTCCTATACATTACCATGAATTGCAAGGAAAGTAAAATAGTTTAATGAATATGTTGTTTCTCTCTTGTATGTGTATACATAAAAGTGTGCATTTTAAGGCATTTGAAATAATTCTGATATTCATAACAGAACTAGAAAATTAAAAAACTTAATGAAAAATCGGGATTTTGATATTCCTTTTGTATAAAGAATCTATTTAGTATTAATTGTTATTTCTTGTTCTTCTAATATTAAGAAAATCGAAAATTTCTCAAGTTTTTCTTAATCATTTTAGATAAAGTTTACTAATATTTCACTCAAGTGGTCATAAGCGGAGGGGGGGGGGGAGCACCCCCATTACAATTTGCACAAGTACTCCTTTTCAATTAATAACTGCCCATTATTCCAATCAGTTTCAGTTTCTCTCTCTCTTTTTTTTTTTAAAAGTCGTTATTTTATTTATTTTTTTAAGGATTTATATATCTGAGATCAGCACCCCCCAATTGTGAAAGCCTGCTGCCGCCTATGCATGTGGTACTTGTATGGTTAAATTTTGTTTCTGTTTAACAAGATAAAATAATAGGGCTCTCTATAAAAATTATTTATTTTAATTTTCATGGGAAAAATTGTTATATGCACCTGTATTTCAAGTTTAATCGATAAATGACTTAAAATCTAATACTAAACCCAAATTTCATTGGATTCACGAACAACCATGGTGAAGCTGTTAAGTCACTGACTACTGAATCTTGGTCCACTAAGTCATTGGGTTCGAAGATCATCTGCTCAGACTGACTTAGGCAGCAATTTCGGTTTTCATGGTTTTCCAAGCATATAACATAAAGATGGTGCAGATGGAGAAATGTTGCCCTCCTTTGCCTTGATATCATGGCCTCATCAAGCCGTTATCCATTGAACATCGCTTATATTAGTTATTATGAACTTCTGAGATCAGAAATTTTTTTTCACTGTCCATAAGAAAACAGTGCACTTTTTTTAATAATCTTCCTATAAGCTGATAGAATTCTTTTGAAAATTTATAAGGTTTTACATAAAATTTAGAATGAACAAAATACAGCAAAAGCGTAATTTTTCGATTGTAGCCGTCTAATATTCAAAGAAATATTTGGAGATGGTAATTGGTATTGTCAGTCAATTTTTTTTATATCGCCCGCAATTTAAAAATCGGAATCGTTTTAAACACGAAAATTATATATATATATATTTTAAATTATACGAAATTTTGCCTATTAATCATATGGATTCGGTTCATAAGTTTGAAAGATAATTTTTCGATCCTTTCGGTAGTGTTAAGATGGCAACTATACGATAATATTTTCGGTCGCTAAGGAACCGATTTGTGTAAAATTGCCCAGAATCGTGCTAAAACGTAAAAACTGATTCGAATTTTTAAAAAATCTCGCCGAAGCGTATCATCTCGGGTCAAGTATTTGTGTACCAAATTTCATGGCTGTACGATGTTCAGAGTTTTGCTATAGACAACACTGACAGACGGACATCTTTTATTATAGATTTTTGTCATTTCTTGAAGCGAGCGAACCTGTAAAATTTCCGATGCTCCGCAATGAAGTTTCATGCATTTTTCGACCTACCGATTGCGCATGCACACCATCGAGGTGAAATATAGGTATATCATATATCTCTGGTCGAAGATGCACACCAGATAAGGAGATTTTATCCACTCCTACTTTCTGAGAATTGTTTATTTATTTATTAGCTTTCAATGTTTGTGGAGCTATGCTCTTTGATGGCTTGCTGATGATGATTCAGCAATTTGGAAACTGAGGGGTATTATTTAAGTCGCAGGATCTTATTTAGGCGGCGACGACGGGTAATTCTTTCTAATGATAATAGAACAAAAGTAGTAGTATAGTGATAATTGATGTGGGAAAATGACAGTATCGACTAAGTTATGAAAATGGTATTGAAATTCTATATATTTGCCCAAATTAGCGAAATGCATCGGTGGCTGCAAACTTCAAATATAGAAAGAATTTTTACTCGAATTTTCAAATGAATAACTTGCGAATGGAAGCTCATCAAAAGACAAGTTTTGTTTTCACTGTAAGTATAAACTTGGCCGTTGTAGACTTGTGCAACCTAAGCTCACTTTTTAAGAAATTTGATACTGGTTGTATGGTAGAGCTGAATTTGTCCGTCTCTTTAGAAGTTTGAAAATTGGGGCACGTAACAAATTTTCTTGTTGCCATTGCCTGCTATATGCAATAAAAGCTAGAAGCTGCTCTATGGAGGGAGGCTGTTTGTTATTTATAAATGGCAGCGTCATATAACTTTGGGAATATCTTTAATCGGGTTTAGTGAGTATGAATTCAGGTATATTGTTCATAAAGCACTGTATATATTACACAGAATAACGAATTTTTTCCAGTGGCGGCATGTAGAGGGGGGGCCTCATCTATGTATTTATGCCTATATTTATGTTAGTAATATATATATGTATGTTAGTATATATATATATATTGTATATATATGTATATACATATAAGTAAAATAACATACCTCCCACATGTTTGCTCGTTCATAACATTCCTGGACGCATATGGATGCACCCCTCCTGGTGAAAGCATTACGTGTCCTAATTTAGAGTAAAATTGCGTGGACTAGTTAAAATAAAAGTTGCATCCAGGGAGTTGACTAAATTATGCATATTCTGGTGATACGTACAGATGGTTCAGAAGTTATAGCTACCAGTAAAATCAAAATCGGTGGATTAGAAGGCTAGATGGAAAACTGGGGGGTGGGGGGGTAACCAAAGTAAGAGTTACGCTCAGGGATTTGCCATGTTAACGTTGCATATCCAGGTGACGTAAAAATGGTGCTGAGACTATAGCTATCAGCAGAACCAAAATCGCTCAATAAGGAACAGATATGTAAAATTGTGGGGGCTAGTTCAATTAAAAGTTGCACCCAGGGGTTGACACAAAATATATATACCCAGGTGACATGCACAAATGTTGCTGAGACTCACCAACAGAATCAGAATTGATCAATTAGGAACTGGTAAAATTGTTGGGGCGCTTAAACTAAAAGTTACGCCCAGGTGGTTGACACAAAAAACGTATGTGTATCATATCCTTTAAATATGTATATCAAGGTGATACATAAACTACAGCCACCAGCAGAATCAAAATTGCTCAATTAGGAGGTAAGATGGAAAATTTGGCGGGGGGGGGGGGGGGGGGAGGCTAACTGAAGTAAAAGTTACACACGGGGAGTTTTCACAACAAAGATGCATATTCAGGTGACATGTACAAATGGTGCAGAGACTATAGATATAATAACCTTGAGAGACTATAGCCACTAGCAGAACCAAAATCGCTCAATTAGGAAATGAGCAGTAGCGGCTCGCGTATAGGCACTGTGGAACTGCAACACCCTCTATTTCCACTTGATATCGATAACATTTAATATAATGAGTTCTTTTTTCTTTAATTTTTTCTTTATACTTGTACAATATATAATCCTTAAGCTTAACGTCAGTAGCCATCCCTCAGTTTATGAAAAAGATGTAAAAATCTTTGAATTTTCTGGAGCAGCACCCCCACTAATTTTAGGTACGAGCCCCCAGTGAAAATGAGATTTAAAATTGTGGGGGCTAGTTAAATTAAAAGTTACGCCCAGGGGTTTGGCACGAAATAAGTATATTCAGGTGACACGTATAGATGGCGCAGAGACTACTGCCATCAACAGAATCAAAATCGCTGAATTAGAAACCTAGATAAGATATTTGGGGGACTACCTCAATTAAAATATACGCCCATGGGGTATCTGTGCAATATAATCGCCAGCGGGGTCAAAATTTCCAGAAAAATGACGTCAGATAAAAGGATCATGTTGAAAATTTAATTTTAAAGCTTTTTAACAAATATTTAGAATTTCTTCTATTTAGAAATAGCTGAAAAAGTAAGACAGCTGGGTAGGTCAAGTAACCCCTCGAACTGAGGGTCTCATTTTACTCACGATGGACAGAAACCCCTAAAATATAAATAACCCCTATTTATTCAACTCACTTATTAAAGGAAAAAAAAAACTTGCATTGAAGATTTTTTAGATTTCAATTTTCTAAATCTAATACGAAACAATTTCGTCATGAACCCAAACTGAAAGAACTAGGTTAATAGATTTAATAAAAGAAATCAAAATTGCAAAAAAGAGTAATTTGTTTTCAAATGTTTATTTAAACTTCCAAATTTATTTATAATAAAAGACGAGAAAGAGAACATACACATTCTTAAATGTAGAAAAGTGAAGCCAAATTAGCAAAACTAAGCCAATTTGAGAAGTTCCTCCTCACGTTTTACTGCTGTTATTCTCAAAGCTCAAAGTACATGAATTTAAAGGGGTGCCTTATCCGGGTTTGGTTACCGGACTTTAATCCCCATCTGTTATTCTCTTTGGCAAAAACCGCCTGTTTTCTTTTACTATGCCATTCGTTCTCTCAAGGCAAGGCGGTAACACCTGAAAAATTATATGCACTACAGCTTTCGTGAGAGTCCTCTTTCTCTCAGGAAAACTGTAGTGCTGCCATCTAGTGACATTTACCATCCCTTATTTTCAATAATTCTCGATTTAATTGGACCACAATTCAGATTTTTTCAATAGAAATTGTAATAAATCTTTATAACTAAAAAATTAATTTGGGGTGTTTTCTCAATGGTGCTGCGCGTCCCCATGACCGCCCCTGATTTTTTCCAAAGTGAGATATAATAACCTGATAATACCCCGAAAGCACGCCACTGATTTCACAAACAAATACTGATATCACTGGACAACAAATTTTGACTCTTTGTATGTCTCTGAGATTAAATCAAGTTAAACATTTAGAAAATACTCCCATTGCCGATAACAGCATTTATAGACCGGTTCTACGCAAACTTTGTGCTCTCATCAGCGTGGAATAGCCGCTATTTGCAACGACAGCAAGGAAACTTGGTATATGCCACAATTTTGCTAACTTTTATGGGAACTGACAATTTTAGACCTTTCACGTATCCGGCATCAAATTCATATACGATATAGCTGTGGTTTCATCAAGCTGTAAAGGCAAAATTCGAAATCTCAGAACCCGCCTATAAAGAGCATTCCCAAATATTTAGCGCTTATAATAGATGCGAAATCGGTCGACAGATGCCATTTATTTACGATGGAAATGTCTTCCAAATATTTAAGATCGCCCCTTATGGCGGATTCTGTTATTTTCAAGTTATTTTTATATGATTTGATCTGCTGAATATGAAAATGACCATTAACACATCAGATTCGCTCTAAGTTTTAAAATATCTATAAAACAAGTTTTACACATCTGCATATATATACACTATTATAATCCTCGTGTAGGAAAGGTCTGACTAATGCAGGGGCATTTAGGGCGACTGCCCCGGGCCCCCGCATTAGAAGAGGCCCCCAATTAAACAATTGGATCATCGACAAATCCCGAAATAAAAATTATACCATCGGAATATGTTTGCCCAGTGAAAAGATTCATTTTAAGGATAAGTATCAGGATGGTATTGGTCGTAAGTACTCCTGATATCATAACGAGGGAAGTAAATAGACCAATTAAGAACCATCAGTAATTAATTTAAATACCTTATTAAAGAATAATTAATCATGGTCTATTATTTTAAATAGATGATCTAGTGGTTAGATTTTTATAATAGGGAGACTTATACTCCAAATTGGCTGAAAGAAAGCATAGTTTATAATTAATTAATTCCAAAAGGTAAGAGACAATCAAGAGGCAGGTGTGGATCCAAATTAACATTTATTGATATATATACATGTATATATATATATATATGAAAATCATCAAAATTCTATTATTTTAAATATCCAAAGCTTTACACCATGTAAATATAACAAAATATAAATATATTCTTCCCTTAATTCCTGTATGGGTGATGTATTTCAAATGATCAATCATAGATTGGAGCATTATGACAAATGTTATATTATTCTAAATAAACTTGCTTAAAATGATTTGATAAACTTTTAGCATTTATGTTAAATGGGCAAAAACAAAACATCTTTACTTTCGATATTAGTACTTGTTAAAGTAATTAGCTTAAAGGATTTAGAGAGATTAAATTGCTATGCAAATGAAGACTTACATGGTTGAATAGATGAGGCTTCTATATTGAGGGACCTGCTGCTGTTATCAGCGACCTATATGGCAGTCTTTTTATTTATTGCACGGATTGGTCTCTCTTTTCACAGATCGTGAGTCTGCAGACTTATGCAAGGCATTAGTGATAAGGTAGTTTCTTCAAAACAAATCAGCCGTTGGTAATATATATGCCTGGATGACACATATCAACGAGGGAGGACCAATGTCTTGAGTATTATACGCTCAAAGAATAGTAATATTCGGCATCTGCAGCAGACCAAAGAAGGCAAACATCGAGGATTGAAAAGGAACCGGTCCATATTGAGTTTCAGGTGCCTGTACAGGGCTCAATAAAACACTAGGACCCATATGCTGAATCAGATTAGCTTAGCTAAAAGCCAACATTCTTAGGTCGCTCCGAAATTTTAAACCATAATGCCATGATAAAAAGGATCATAGTGACCGGCATGAGGCCTGTTCGCCTCAAGTCAAGTCGGGGGTGCAATTCTGGAGCGCCTGGTCAACTATGACCGTATCTCCAAGCTGTAAGTGTACAATCATGATCTCTGTAATTACTTGAATTGCTCCAAAAAGGGGGATGAAGATGAGAATACTCCGTAGGAGTATAGAAGTGGTATTAGGAGGTAAGTGAATTCACGAGGAAAAAGTATGACATGCCATGACGTAATGTTCAAAAAAGTAGTCCGAATTCCTCTTGAGACTAGGGGTCCGCGTCCACAATTTACAGGGATTTTTATAATTATTCTGTTAATCAGTTTACAGTTTATCAAGTGGAGAGATGACTTTATTTAAGTTTCAGAGGCCTGTTCGCCTTCGTAATTCTGCTTATATATATTTTTTTACTTTTCACTACGCTGTCAATGTTACGGTGGCGCTGTCCTAAACAACCACGTAATTGGCTACTCGTGGACTTCCAAGTCGATGTTATTGGTAGTAGCCTTTGGTCATGCTAAATCAAGGGGTAGGGTGTTGATTACCCCTTTGGAGCAACGTGGACTTATCTGTGAATTCTGTCCTAGCTGTATTGTTTGGTAGGAGTAACTTTTGCACATTATTTTTGTAGGTTGACAGAAATAATTGGCTTTCTCGAATAACTGGACATGCTATCGTGAAGGAAGTGGAATTCGAGGTTTTCAGTTTCTGTGGTAACTAAGTTTTTGTCTGCAAAGGAATTTCTGACCGTTATGGTAAAGCATATGAAATTCTTGCACGTGTGTTTTAGAGGGGGCGAAATAACGTGTGACCACACTCGTGAAATTGCAGCTGTGGCTAGTCATCCTGCAGATGTTAACATAGGCATGAGAAGGGAATTTAGAAAATGGCTCGTTGACCATGGTAACTGCCTTAAGATGTATTTAAAAAGAAAATGTGAATATAAAATTTTGAGTAAAAGATCAAATCACGATTAAAATTTAATAGAAACGATAAAAGGGTTTTAAAAATAAATGTGCATTAATTAAATTTAAGTAAAAATGTCATATTCACTATGACAATAAGATCGCACTGTTTCAAGATCTCGATTATGTTTGCTTTTTGGTTATGATAGAAAGTTTCCAATTATTTAAATTCCAATAAAATATATTAAAGCTTCTTACACTTTTTACTAGAATGCAATTATGTTTTTGAAAAAAAAAATTGTTTGTTTCTTTCATATATGTCGAGAGATAAAGGGGGGTCCCCAAAGAAGTGTCTGCCCCGGGTTCCAGTTATTCTAAGTCGGACCCCTGCATGTAGGAAACTTCTTTCCTGTAATGATTTTCTACAGTATCTCTCACAAGGATACCAACAAATAATCTACTACCAATCACTGATAGCACCATAGTTGGCAAAGAAGAAACCCAGATGAGAATGTAAAAAGTGTATTTTCAATGACGTGTTGCCCATTGTCTCTCATAGTGTTGCAAGAGGGTTTATACAGACAGTGCAGATCATCCACCCCCCTCCCCTGCGTCTTTAAAACTAGAACGAGATCCAGCCTTTAGCAGCTAAATTCGTTATCAGCATATCCAAATTAGTGGGGAAAAAAAGTCTGATGTGGGAAACACATGACTTTCCTTACAGACTCAAATTCATTTTCTCTTTATTTCTTTCACAAATCATTAAATTGAGTTTAATTCCACAAAATGACAATGGATTTGCAGTTTTAATTCAATTTTTTTTTCATCTGGAGATTGGACGTACTTTTAAAATTGACGTGCCAAAAGGCAAAAAAAAGTAACGTTTAAAAGTGACGTGCCAAAAGACAAGAAAGTAACGTTTAAAAGTGACGTGCCAAAAGGCAAAAAAAGTAACGTTTAAAAGTGACGTGCCAAAAGGCAAAAAAGTAACGTTTAAAAGTGACGTGCCAAAAGGCAAAAATACGAAAAAACTAAAATATCTCAATGGTTAATCATAGTGTTATCTCTTTGTCTTTGGGATTGGTCTTTCCATCGTCCAAAATTATGTACAAAATAAGCATTCAATTGATACATTTGAGAATATGTAGTCTTTTATATTAAATTTTGACGATTCTTGCGATTCGTTTCGCAAAAAATAAAGCAGAGATTTTTTCTTCGAATCATATCAAAATCTAATCAGCACCAGGGTAACCCCAAGTGACTTATCTACCAAATTTTAGGAAATTTGGTCAATTAGGTTTAAGCCAGAGTAGATATACACATTGTACATGCAGACAGACAGTCGCTACACACAGATGTCATGCTATAAATAGATTTTTTTTTCCGAATTCCAGAGTGCTCGAAATGTGTAATTTGTCGAAAACTCGAGTTGCGATTTTCGACACGATTCCAATACTTTCCCTATACATAACCATGTATTGCAGGGAAAGCAATAACTACTTTTGTTTCAGATACATTTTGGCTTTTGTCCTGTGTATTAGTTTGTGTTCTATGCTGTAGCGAGGTAATTCACCTCACATTCGATCTGAACGCTAAAATACTTAAAATGTTCATGGAACAAAAAAGTTTACGGCCGACGTGATCGTAAAAGTGCTTTAAGCTGAAAAAATAAGTAATTAATAAGAATTGAAATGAGGACACGGATCTGATTTAAAATAACAAAAATAATAAGTTTATTTACAAAATTAACATTTAAAATAAAAAACATGAAGAAGTTTTGCTCAAAACACATGAGCTTGAAAGTTACTCCCTTAAAATATTAATACATCGTTAATCATCAATACACCATACAACCCCTTAACACTATTTCTACTCGAATGTCCTACACACTTCATAAATCATCAATTTGTCGTAAAACATATTTTCCCTTAGAAAGCAAATATTAAAAAGAGAGGGGAGAGAGAGAGCGATTTCAACATCAGAGTAATGCATGAAATTCCATAGGCCTACCTCCGGCAAGGGCTCGGCTGCGATGACATCTTGGAGTTCGGAAGGAGCATCCTTTTGCTCCGTCAACTATTGAAACAACTTCACTCAATCAGCTCACAAGAGGCACTATCGATTCCTTTTTTTTGAAAAAACCCTCTCTCCAAAAACTTGTAATTTGAAGTCTCCTCCCTCTCAAATATTATTTGCTGACAGGACTTAAGCCCCCCTTAATATTACTGGTGGACACTTGGCTTCCACTCTCAGTGGCCAGTCCATGACAGCAGGGCTTGCCCACTAGCCCCTGAATTATCGCTTGCAGGTGGCCAGGAGCAAGGCTATCTAAAACATCTATCATCCATTTGTATTCTAGGTGGCCTTGCCAGGAGTCCCACGCTCCTGCGCGAACCTCTGGGCTTAATAGCGCCCCCAACGACCGCTTTCCCCCGTTCTGTCTTCCTCTTGTGTAAGACCACCCAGGCAGCTCCACTGACCCTCTCTTTTGCAGGTGGCCAGAGGGGGACCCTATACAAATTTGTAACAGGGCTAGGGACCGTCCTTTGCAGGTCGCCTTCTTCTCCAAAATGTCACATATTTTGGAAATCACCATGTGACATATGCTATTCATATTACATGTATTTTCATTTTTGACTCCATTACGATGCTTTCAATATTTACCGCAGCGAAAATGATAATTCATGTCCAACCGTAAGAAAGGGGTGGAGTAGAGATAGCTGTTTCAAAGTGCATGCATAAAGAAAAATAATCTGATATGGGCAACACATGACTTTCCCTGTAGACTCAAATTCACTTTCTCTACATAATGCAATGGATTTAATTGTCCAAAATCATATGGATACTTATTTAAAATTATCTGAATTTGCAGTTTTAATTGAATTTTCGTTTTCATATGACGATTTGCCATATTTTCATATGGTGGTGTTGCAAAATGCCAAAAAATCGGAAATATATCAAGAACGGTTTATCTTAAAATGGTGCGAATGACACTATTCTTTTCTTCGTAAAAAATTACGTATAAGACAAGGGTTTAATCAATACATTTAAGCCTATTTCGTTTTTATTTCGTATTTTGACAATTTTTGAGGTCCATTTCATTATAAAAAAATCTGATGTGGGCAGCACATGACTTTCCTTATATAATGCAATAAATTTACTACTTTTACAGCAAAAAAATAGCTTATTCTTATAGTAGATACTTATATTCTTCTCAAGATATTGAATGTTCGTCAATTAGTCGTCATTTTCATTGATTTAGCGTCATTTTTAACCATTTGGCGAGATTTTCGTTAATTTGGCGACATTTAAAAAGTCACCAAGTTGGCGACATTCCGCCAAATTTTTCGCCAAAATCTCGCCAAATGTTGTGGAAGGAGAAATAAGTTATTCTTACAGCAGATAAATGACTATTGGCGTTCAAATACAAAAGTAGTACTCAAAGTATTTTTTCTCATGAATGGAACGAGCTAGATCCACGAAAATGATGTCACCCAATTTATCGCATGGTATTACATATGAAAAGTGAACAAGTTTCTCAATAGGAAATATTTTTTTACTTTCCTTATATACATAATGTATAATGAAAGTATTGTGACGGGGTCGAAAATTCGAATTCGAGTTTTCGACGGGAGAGCACGTTTCAAGCATACCTGATCACGAATCAAACATTTTTGAAGTGATGTCTGTGTGTGCGTGTGTGTGTGGAGACGATAACTGACGAACGAATGGACCGAATCGAACGAAATTTGGTACAAAAATCACAATCCGTAAACACTGGAAGCCAATTTTTTTATATGCTATCGAATGTTCAGAACCCCTCTAAATTTTCGAATGAAATTTGGAAAAAATCGTCAAAAAATCAAAACCACTAATATAGTTACGCAAATAGACATTTCTTATGTAATTTTTCATTAGAAACGATTGACATAAATTTTAGAACGCTAACATGAACCGTTCTCGAGATGTTGTACACTTTTCAAAAAAATTATCAAAAAGTCATATAAAATAAAAAAAAAATTTCCTATTGAGAAACATGTTCACTTTTCATATGTAATACATTGCGATAAATTGGGTGACATCATTCTCGTGGATCTAGCTCGTTCCATTCATGAAAAAAAAATACTTTGAGTAATACTTTTATATTTGAACGCCAATAGACATTTATCTGCTGTAAGAATAACTTATTTCTTAGTACATAACGCTTGGCGAGATTTTGGCGACGAATTTGGCGGAATGTCGCCAACTTGGCGACTTTTTTGAAATGTTGCCAAATTAACGAAAATCTCGCCAAATGGATAAAAATGACGCTAAATCAAAGAAAATGACGACTAATTGTCGAAAATTCAATATCTTGGAAAAAATATTAGTATCTACTATAAGAAAAACTTATTTTTTTTACTGTAAAAGTAATAAATTCATTACATTATATAAGGAAAGTCATGTGTTGCCCACATCAGATTTTTTATTTTATGAGTTTTTGATAATTTTTTTGAAAAATGTGCAATATCTCGAAAACGGTTCATGTTAGCGTTCTAAAATTTATGTTAATCGTTTTTTAATGAAACATTACATAAGAAATGTCTATTTGCTTAACTTTATTAAAGGTTTTGATTTTTTGACGATTTTTTCAAAATTGCATTCGAAAATTTAGGGGGGTTCTGAACATTCGATTGCGTATAAAAACCATAGGCTTTCAGTGTTTACGGATTGTGATTTTTGTACCAAATTTCGTTCGAATCGGTCCATTCGTTCGTCAGTTATCGTCTCCACAGGCTCACTGACACACACACACACACAGACATCACTTCAAAAATGTTTGATTCGTGATCAGGGATGCTTTAAACGTGCTCTCCCGTCGAAAACTCGAATTCGAATTTTCGACCGCGTCACAATACTTTCCTTATACATTATGTATATAAAGAAAGTAAAAAGGCAGGTTCTCTTTTTCCGAATAGTACCGAAATCTTATCAGCATCAGGATAACTCACAAGTGCCTTACTGCCAAATTTTGCAAAATATCGTCGAATTGTTTTTGAGTTAGAGGGTATACATACATTGCACAGACATACACAAAAAATAGTATTTTCGTGTTAAATAAGTCCCAAACCGTGTACTTCTGTCAAAAACTCGAGTTCCGATTTTCGACGCGATATCAATACTTTCCCTATACACAGTGCTGTAGTTGTAAAAAACCAGAGGGTATACCATGGGAGTCCGCAGAATTTTTTCCAGGGGTAGGCGAAACATGTACTTACTACTTACACTTTCCAGGGGGAGGGGGCAAAAAGACATGTACACGCACATACATGTATATATATAGGAAACCCATAAGCCAGGGGGCGACCGCCCCTTCCACCCCCTCCCCCTCCGGGCACCTATGGAGTATACTCGAAGGACCGGGGGAAATGTTCGAATTAATCGAAGTTCAAATTATCGAGAAAAAAAAAGCCTATTAATTTTATATTACAGGAAAGAAATTGTGGAACTTTGAAGAAACTTCGACTTAAGCAGAAATTCGTGTTCACAAGGTTCGAGTTATTGGGAGTTTACTGTATTTATGCAAAGCAAAATATGCACACTAGCATCAAGTGATATTCAAATTTGAAAATCTCACTATATTAATATTTAATTATGATATAAAATAATTACAGGAAATGTTAAGAGAAGAAGTATTAAAACACATATAAAGAGTAGGATGTAATTTTGTTTTATTAACAAATTTTAAGGCCTACCTGTATCATTTTCATTGAAATATTTTCCAAACTGCTTGACGAGAGAAATCCGTCTCTGTGTCTTTTTTTGTAGCGCATACTCTTGATCCATTGTCAACTGAAGAACGATGATTTTCCAACCAAGAATTTACAAATTTTTCCGGTTGAAAGTGTTCTCTAGGTGGTCCATTTGCATTAATAAACATTAGATTGGAGATGTTTGAAATCAATAAAGATGATCTCAAATTTGTTACTATGTTGTTCATTAAGCAAAGCGTTTTCCAAAGCGTGTACGTAGTTTTTAAGTAAAAGCAGAGGGTATACGGAATTTGCTGGAAAAACCAGAGGGTATACGGCGCTAGCCCTGCCTATACATTACTATGAATTGTAAGAAATGTAAAAATAGGTAACTCAGATAAAGATGGCATCGTGCAATGTTGCCTAATATGCTATGTAAAACTGTCTGGGGAGTGATGAGAAATTAACTTAATATTCAAAGCAAACAATATGAAAATGAAATGAAAAGTTTTTTTTTTATAATAACCATTAAAGTATTAATCGAAACACTGCACCAACTATACCTAATAATTTTATCCCATATTATTCAGCAACACAATCCTCAGCTGATTAAATCCATTGTTAGTGATTGATAATATGCCCAAAACCCATATTATTTGTAAAACTCTTTTCTACTGCGTATTCGAGATTACGGCTAAAAATATAAACCATATATTAAAAGGGCATGAATGTTTAATGTGGTACAGTGCCATGAATTATTTCCCTTGTCAGTTATGTTGTTTCCCGTAGCCACACGAAATGCCCGATTTGACTAGTCAACAGTTTTGAACACACACCAAATTCTGCATGTCATTAGTCCTCACAACACGATATTGATCGACATGGTTATAAAAGCAGGGTGGTCTCGTCTCAGGCATGTCTGACATAATTTTTTTTTCATCTGGCTCTGCGTATATGTCAGTGAGATAGAAAATGCTCGCATTTTGTTCTCAGGATTTCCAGAGAGACCGAACTTGTTAACTGCGACTGTCATCTTACCTCATCGACGTCACTAACTGTGTTTGACGTCGGGTAATGTATGCACAGCACAATTCAAAATCTCCGCACAAGATGTTTACGTTTGGATATTGCACCTTCAAAATTAACAAACAGTTTTTAATTATAATAATGCGAAAACTTGCTGCGTTTTGGCAACTCCTCTCAAAGTCCTCATTGAACTAGAGCTCCTCTACTACAGGCTGACTTATCAAGCATATTGAAGCCCATAGGGTTCCATACTACAGTTACAGAAATTATAAAATAAGTGTTTAAAATAAATACTTTATATACAAAAAGAAGTTTCAATTAGAATATTGCAGAACTTAGCTCGCACAAGTATGCTCCAGTACAGGGTATCCGATTATTTATTAGCCATTGTATTCTTCTTTCTTCGTTTCTAGGAAAGCGAAATAACCTAAAACACTTTCTAGAATGATTAGAGCAGTTCGGTGCAGAACAACCACCCATAATTATTTCAATTATACATCTTAAAGTGAAAATACGAATAGAGCTAATGCTAATGGATTGCGCATCCAGCTATGGTGGACTTCAATATGCTTGATGAGTCAGCTCGTATATAGAGGAGCCTTACATTGAACCGTGACGTCACGAATGACGAAATCATATCCTACTGACGTCACACTAACAACCTTTTCATTTGTTACTGAACTGACGGCCCAACCTTATATTAAAGAACCTTGTATTGAACGACATCTATAAAGATATGTTTATTCACAACAAACTTCGTGCACTGGCCGCAGTACAAGTCTCACTAGTCCCTGAAAAATGAAATTTTTACAAAGTTTTTTCCTTTACCATTATTTTTTTAAACAAATCACTTATTTTACTTTCCCGAAGCTGATCATAAATTTACATCAAATTTCCACTTTTCGCTTTCTTTGCTTCGAAGATATTTATGAAGACATCACCACTGAAAATTCATTGAAGCATCGATCGCTTCCTATGCAAGTTCGCTGGAACAGTGCTTTTGCTCACTACTTTTCCGACTTATCCCAAGGAGTTAAAACAGTGGTCGATCTTCGGATTGTGCCAAAGGCGTTGCAAAATCCTGTATGGGTGGTAATAAAAATTCTAATGAAGCGGATCGTAAATAAATGAACACTTGACGCGTTTGTCGAGGATTAGTATCCGATTTTTGTGACAGCTTTCAAGCAAATGATCGACTTGAACTTACTGGAACTGAAAGTCGGCTTAATGTAAGTACCTACTTTTTTTTTTTTTTTTTTGAAAGATTATTTCTTTAAAGCAATGCATTTCTCGTAGGAACGTTGAAGGCATTTGTGATATGTTCCACACTATTTCATATATTAGTTGTATTTTGTTTTGTTTCATAAAGTTGCTTTTACTTTTCCTACAATACATATTATATGCAAAAGGAAAGTATTATGATGAAGTTTAAAATCCTACTCTAATTCAGGGATGACCAGCTCCTGATTGCGGCATAGGTCCACAAGGTCAGATTTTAGGGGGCCACCAAAATTATCAAGTCCTGACATGATAATATTTTGTTTTTTGATATTTTTCCTAGACTTGATGATTCGAAATTTGTATTTTCTTTCCATTTGCTTGAAAATTTACTGTTTTATACTTTTATTTTGTAAGCCTGTTAGAAAGTTAGGTTTTTCGAGTTACAGCTTCTCACTTTTCTTTCATTGGATCTTCAAACCTTTTTATTACACACACACACACACACACACATATATATATATATATATATATATATATATATATATAATTGAAGAATTTTTATTTTACTTGTATTATATATACCTGAGATTGATCATTAATAGAAAATGTTCTGTATAACAAAAGGGAAAGGAAGATGAAATGTAAATGTGACATCAAAAGTACTAAACGATAAGCCGTTGAATATTTAAAAAAACATGATAAGAAAACATTATAAATAAAACAAGTACTAAATTGGTATGAAATACCCCTTTTTCCCTGTTCCATATATAAGTTAAGGAATGGAATAAAAATTAGATGTGGTAAAGAGGGGTGAATAAATTTTTTCAACATTATATATATATATATATATATATATAATTTGGTATTAAATAGTTGTTGCTTTTCTTAAGAATGCATTGCAATTTTATGCCTCACACTAATCAACTCTTTATTTTTTTTGCCTGTGTAAAAACGCTAATTTGGAGAAAAGTATGTACAATATTATTGTTCTTCTATTATGAAAACTGGGGGGAATGCTGTGCCTACCTCAGTAGGGCCTTTGTAATGAACAAAGCACGTAGTTCTGATGTTGAATGATTTACACGTTTTAATGATCTCTAAATAAGAAAGTAATAATTAGTGTGTTTGCGTTGACGATTTCTGAAGATATTATAAATTGTACTTTCTCCACAGTGGGTGCGACACCTCTGTCAACAATTCAAGATATTTCTATTAAATTTGGTATGTTTAATTTAATCAATAACAGCGATAAGCTTATTAATTTTCAGCGATATCAAGTGTTAGAAAGTTATAATTTTAGTTGACCCTGAATGTTGAAATTTGTTTATTTGCACGAAAAGCCATGCATTAGACACATGAGAGTTTTTTAAGTGGGAAATGTTTAGATTTATGGTTTAAGTTTCACCTGAGATGTGTAAGTATATCTCAGTACAACGGTTCCAGTATTGATATTTTCATTTTTCCCAAACGTTTCTTCGGAAATGTCAACTTTTATAGTGTCAAGTATTTCTTAAAATTCATTATTCACAATGCGCAGGGCCATATAATTATTTTATGATATTGAAGTGATTAAATTGCATTTGAAATCCAGTTTGAATTACGATTATAATATTTATAAAATTCTATATACCTAATATCACTTTACGAACACAGAACTCGTCGTTAGAGGGTATTTCTAAGACTAAAAAATTACGTTCCCAACTAGAATTCATGGCCTAGGTTTCGCGCTTCCTTTACAACACAAAGTGTTCTTTCTTCCAGTGCAATTATCTGCTATCAATGTCAAAGAATGCAAAACCTAGACCAACCTATCCTGGTCGCTATACTTGGAGCGTGATTCCATTATATAGCTGTAAAAAGTTTCAACTTCAGCTCTGTCGAGATAATTTCATAGTTTTCTTAGCATAAATATGGTACAGCTAAGTGGCGCCGTTAAATTGGTGGTTTTAAGGATCACAACCTTCTCCAGAGACCCATTCTTTTTCAACATTAAAGTTGTACGTAGGAAATACTACTGTGCAATGTTCATTTACAAAACATTTTCAACAAAACTTCTTTAACGGACACTTCTGATTTGTTACTTTCTCATACTACAATATATAGTATAGAGAAAGTATTGTTATCATGAAAATTTTTGATTTTGAGATTTTAATGCCAATATATGTTTTTAGGACCCTAGAACACGTTTTGACTAATTTCAGGTCGATGTCTGTCTGTGGTCAATTTTTTTTGTACATGATAGCTGCTACAAATATTAATGTATTTTCACGAAACTTTATATCCAGCTTTGTTATCGAAAAATCTAGAACTAGATAGAATTTTTTTAAATTCGAGCGGAAACTTCTAAATTTATTCGAAATTTTATATTTTCTTAACGTGGCAGCATAGGACAAAATTTGACGTAATATTATGCATAAAAGAGGTTACTAAGAGGGCGGCACGTCATGATTTCAAATACTAATTACTAATAAATGACAAATCATGTCATTTTATTTTAAAATCATCCTACAGACGTAAAAACAAAACCACAGCGCTTTCGGACATCTTACATGTCCTTTCGCAGTGGCAATACAATCAGACAACGATGCCACCGTGCTTAAATACAATACATATACCGTCAAGTAAAATTTGCATATCATGAAATTGACAATCACACAAAATTGTGGATTATGAATCAGATTATAATTTATACAAAATTCAAAGGTAAATATTTCAAAAAACAGTTTAAAGATATAAATTTTTTTAAATTATTAAAATTATGAATCAATGTAGCTATGCAAACGTTTAACCTGCAGGGAATCGAGGACGAGTCGCCAGGCATAACTTAGGACTTGAACAGAATCAAAATTTCAAATTGAAGAACGATATAGATGAATACAAGATTGAAGAACGATATAGATAAATACAAGAAAGATCAATCATGCTTAAAGCATTGATTATGAAACACTTTCCAACTTCAATGCAATTTTATTTAAACATTTCTAAAATGCAATACATTCCTCGGTAAATTTTAAAATTTATCACAATACTACATTAATGTATTATATTTGCAAACTTAAGCCTTCATCGAAAAACATGAACTTCATTCAAATGACGGCATTGAAATATAATTTGCCTGGTTTAAACATCTCTAAAATGCGATACATTCCTCGGTAGTATTTTTTAAATTATCATAATACTACAATAATTTATTATATTTGAAAGCTTCATCGAAAACAACCGAAATTCATTCAAATGACGTCATAGAAAAATAACACGCCTGGCTCTCTCTACAAAAACAGCATTTCATTCATTACATTTTCCCATTCTTTTCATTGATCACAATACTGTAATAATTTATTTTATTTAAAAATTAAGACCATGCAGCTACAAGTAACTAAACTTTATGCTTAAAACTTCATCGAGAAAAATCGTCTCTCTCTTTGTAAAATCAATAAATATTTCATTCATATCAGCTATGTAGACTCCATGGGCTAAATAACTTTGTGTTAAAGAAATGCAGCAATTCTAATACAACTCATTCTACATATTTTACTGTTTACATTTTACATAAGTGAAAAAAAGGCTTCATTGTAGAAATAATCAAATTTGGATGATCATTTAAACTCAAATATATTGTAATTGCGTTGTTTCAGTATGTAGATGCGCAGAATTTAAGCAAAAATAAAGTGGTTTTAGGACGATTACAACACTCGATATGAATTAAAAAGAACTTAAAAAGTTACGATTTTGAGACAAGATGGATGCCATATTTCATTTGGAAGTGGGTCACGTGATCGTTTCCTATCATGGTCACGTGATCGCTTCACATAAGAGGTGTAATTATTCTTTTAATTTTTATTTAAAAACTACTGAATATATTTTGCTGAATGTTTTTTTATATATTTTATGGGATAATTTAAATATTACCTAAAATTTTCGAAGCAATTTGTGAATTTTAAATCAAATGTATAAATGTCTGAAAAAATGTCTTAAAAAATGTCTGAAAAATTAGGTCCCATAGGGTTCAATGTATTTCATTTTTTCAACCCGGGTTCAATCCAAAACTAATTGGATGATATTATTCATTTACATTCCCATAGGTCCCACAGACCGTCTGAACAACATACTAAAATTTCATTTTGATTAAGTCATTTTTACGGCAGTTATCGTGCGAACGGACAGACAGGCAGACAGACAATTAACAAAGTCATAAACACTTTTCAACTTTGTTGTAAAATGTTAAAAAAGGGATCCATAAGGCAAGATCGAACGGAAGCTATTACAAGTAATTAAAAGAGAAGTTTTTTCAAAAAGAGGGCGAAAATTATCTTTATTTACGAATTGTGCGAGGGCAGTCGTTAATTTACCATTTTTTATGTCTCTTGCATGTTTGGACAAACGAATACCAACCGTGCGTTTAGTACTACCGATATAAAATTTATAGATATTATCCGGAGAAAGGAGACCCTAGCAAGATTTTTAAAGTTAACATTATCCCTAAATTTATCAGTTTGAATGCTGTTCGGTAGAATTTAATGCATTTGTAATATACTAAAAACATTCTATCATATATTCCAAAGTTCTTAAACTTGTAAAAACCTAAAAATCATTCTTCTGAAAACACTCAAAAATATCTGAAATTTGCAAAAGTTCTAAAACTTCTAAAGTTCCTCTGACCTAAAAGTCATCAAAAATTCATCTGAAAATATGTCTGAAATACTTCTCTCTAAAATATACTCTGAAATTGCACTCTATAAAATATAAACCATTCCAAATTCCTAAAACCTGAAAACATCCTAGAAATAAATCTGAATTCTTAAATAAACTGAAAGTCTTAAATAAACAGAAAGTGGACCTATTGACCAGTTTCCCTACGTGTACAAATATGTACTCTTGTAAAATATTAAAAATGGCACTTTACCTAAAAAATAAAAACATTAAAAGTAAAAGAAAGAACACAGATTTTTAGGTTTTCAAAATCTAACGTTTATTAAAATTTAAACTTCACTTTTAAAATAATTTTCAAAACATTTTACAACATCTCATTAACTAAACAAATCAAATAAACAACTTAAATAAATAAATAAAAGGAATGACCGGTCGTATAGTGGTAAAAAAAAAACGTTAGAATATTAAATTTTAAAGTTAACAATATTAAACTTATTCAATTATTTATCTAAACTAAAATTTGTGATAAAAGAACATAAGTTAGCCAAAAGGGAATTTAGAACAATAGTTAAAGAAGATAACCACAGGATTCGCAACTTAAAATATATAAGTGAAAGGGGTCTTAGTCATGCTAATTTAACTTAACTTTAAATTTTGCAAAAGAATAAAATTACTGAAAAGATATCACCCATAAACTGGAAAACGCTGAACGGCAGTAATAAAGTCCCGAGGACGAAATTGATGTCAGTCATCATCAGCTTGGGTGCAGTCCCTTCCTGCTCCAGAAGAGGCCAAACGGAGAAGTACCTCCCGTAGGGTATCGGTACATCAAGTGAGTCCAACCATTCAAGTGGAATATGGTGTTCCAAAACTCCGCGAAAAGAACACTCCCAAGGCCTGATCTGCACAAAAACGGGCAGCTCCTTCACATCATAAAATTCTCAGCCGAGAGTAGCAGAGCGCCAGTGGACATCGCTCGGAACAAAAGAACAGACAGTTCCATCATCAAAACCGTGAAGTAAACAAATTGGAGGTCCGGTCCTAAGACTCGGAAAATTTAAACTACTCAGTTCACTATGAAAGAACAAATCTGACCTCCGGAAGTAAATAACTATTCCAAAGGCGCCGACGATACTTCAGTAGACATCAATCACTTCGCTCGCAACGTCATTTCAAGTAAAAAAAACACTCTGCTATCAGGATTCCACACACATTTACAGGCAGGCCGGGAAATAAGACGTTCGTTCCTCGGAGCGCATTTCGCTCGGCTCGCGCCGAGGCGCTGAAAACAACAACTCTATAAGACTACATTTTAGTTCCAATCAAAAGAGCAAAAGAGAAAAGAGCAAAGAGAGCGAAAAAACGCGCGATTTTACTTATATACTGCGAAACATCGCTGCCACAGATTGTAAACAAAATTATCGATGAACGATAAAATAATTAATGACAGACGATTTTAATATTACGATCAACCAATTAAAAACTCGAAACTTTAAAGAAGAGAAATGGAATTTTAGAGCAGACGAAAATTAAAAAGAAATGAAGTGAAACGATTTGGAAAATACGAATTCGGCAATAATTTAAATATGGACGATTCTGAAATATTTAAAAAGCTGTAAATAGAATAAAACTGTAAAATTGCGATGAATTAACCAATTTTTAACCGAGGGCAATAAATTTGGAATCAAATTAAAGGGAATAAAAAGGGCAATAAATGGAATTGCAAATTAGCAAATTTAAATAAATTTAAATTGCTAAAACCTAAAAAGAACGAACTTTTGCCGTTTTTAACACAAAACCTATGGAATACAATATATTTGAACAGAAGAATATCAAAACCTAAACAATTGGAAAATGGATAACTAAAAGAGAATGGCTATGTAAATAAGACCCCTGAACACATTTAAACCAAAAGCAAAATTTCTAAAATTGTTAAATATCCAAAAGTATAACCCAACAACTCCTTCGAACGTCCCAAAAAAATTTTTCATTTGAAAAATGAAAAATTTTAGCTAACACATGACAAAATTCCGCGAAACGAAGGAGAGAAAAAAAAAATCTAAATCTCAACTACAGCTGTAACATGAGCCATAAAAATCATATAAATATCAAATTCCTTATAAATAAATCCATAATCAAATAATCACTTCACTAAACACTTTCATAATAACAATTATCATATTTCTCAACATTTCGTCTAAACTCTTAAACATACATATAGATTCAACATTAAATTCTTTAACTTCACTATAACTCTATACTATGAAAATTCATTAATTCATTTTAAGATGCTCCAACAAATACGTCATCAAAGAGAAACAGTAGAAAAATAATAAACAGATCTCCATATCATTAGCTGTCATGAATAAACATAAATTTTAACGAAAACTTTGGACCAGCCAAAGAATTCCAATAATCTAAACAATAAATTTTGAAATGGTACCTTCAACAATAACAACCAATACATACAAATCAACAAATTCATCAACAATCTCCTCCTCTACAAAGAAAACAATTATTCGAAGCATAATTTTCAATTTAAATAATAATATCAAAGTTGGCTCAAGTTACAAACAAAAAAAATAGTGGAATATTTACCCCAAAAATAACAAACTCAATTCCCTAACAATTTGGAACTGAACTCAAATTTAACCGATTTGCTTACAAATTATACTATAAACTGATTACTTGGCAAATTAGGTCGTTTAAACGACAAATATACACAAAAATGACCTTATGCATCATTTTACATCAATAGCAATAAACGCGATTCCAATAAATATTGTGCAACATCTTGCACTCTCAACAACAATAAACTCAAATATCATAACTGCAACAACTCTGGAAATCTCAAAAAATTCTCATAAAAATAAAAAAAAATTAAGACAAGGGGCCGAGGGTTGTGAGTCCTCTCAAAGGTTGTGAATCTTTTTTGAACCCCCAAAAAATAGCACAAAAATATCCATCAAGTATAAGTAGTACATTTAAATTCACTAACTGCCAAGTCTATCACATTACTTTAACCAAAATATCAAAGAAAAATCAAATTACAAATCCCCATTTAAATTTTTAAAACCAAAAGAACTCAAATTGCATTGCACAATTTTAAATATTCCACTTAAAAAAAATTTAATTCTCCTATAAATAAAATAAATTTTTCCACTTTAACGACCAAAAATTTTTAAAGACAGTATTAAAATATCTGATTCAGAATTAAGAACAAACAAACTGATTTTATCACCACTCTATTTGAGTGTGAAAACCAAACACATGATCAATGTGAAGAACAAGATAACTCAAGTTGATATTTATGTCACACTCATATTGGAGTGTAAAAAACACCTGTATTACCCAATTTTTCAATTAATCAATAGTATTTCATCATCTACATTCACACATCAGTGAGCATTTAAATCTCAATTCCAAATCAGAACATACAAAATTTTAAGTCGAAAAACTACTGCTTTAATTCTATACAATTTAACTTAATAAAAAAAAATATTCTCATTAAATTTACTCAATTAATTTTATTCTATTTCATCAAAACAATTTTAAGTGCTGCTGGGAGCGTGGGTTACAAAAACAACAAAATAAAAAAAAATTTGTTAATGAGATGGGATTAGAACAAAAAATGTAAATACTATAAAGTGCGTTCTCCACATGCCTATAATCTCTTAAATTTATGAATTAAATGCAATTTCACACTACTTCAAATAATAAAATTCAAATCAAATTAACTTACATTAAGGAATGCTTAAATAAAAATTCTAAATGAAAAAGTCAAATTCAAAAATTCCCAAGTTTCCTCAAAAAATTCTAAATAAAAATATTTAAATTAATCCTAAAATTTTAATCAAAATATTAAAATAAATTCCTTTAATTTAGTTTAAGAACATTCTAAAACATCCTGCCTTAGTTTAAGAACATATTAAAATCTCAACAGTAATCACTTTTAGAATAAACAGGTATGGAATCATTTTACTGAAATTTCATTTTTAAGAACAAAAATTATCAAGAACATCTATTACAGTTAGCATGAATAAGCCCCTAGACTGGTCAAACGGCGCCAATTGTTCGGTAGAATTTAATGCATTTGTGATATACTAAAAACATTCTATCATATATTCCAAAGTTCTTAAACTTGTAAAAACCTAAAAATCATTCTTCTGAAAACACTCAAAAATATCTGAAATTTGCAAAAGTTCTAAAACTTCTAAAGTTCCTCTGACCTAAAAGTCATCAAAAATTCATCTGAAAATATGTCTGAAATACTTCTCTCTAAAATATACTCTGAAATTGCACTCTATAAAATATAAACCATTCCAAATTCCTAAAACCTGAAAACATCCTAGAAATAAATCTGAATTCTTAAATAAACTGAAAGTCTTAAATAAACAGAAAGTGGACCTATTGACCAGTTTCCCTACGTGTACAAATATGTACTCTTGTAAAATATTAAAAATGGCACTTTACCTAAAAAATAAAAACATTAAAAGTAAAAGAAAGAACACAGATTTTTAGGTTTTCAAAATCTAACGTTTATTAAAATTTAAACTTCACTTTTAAAATAATTTTCAAAACATTTTACAACATCTCATTAACTAAACAAATCAAATAAACAACTTAAATAAATAAATAAAAGGAATGGCCGGTCGTATAGTGGTAAAAAAAAACGTTAGAATATTAAATTTTAAAGTTAACAATATTAAACTTATTCAATTATTTATCTAAACTAAAATTTGTGATAAAAGAACATAAGTTAGCCAAAAGGGAATTTAGAACAAAAGTTAAAGAAGATAACCACAGGATTCGCAACTTAAAATATATAAGTGAAAGGGGTCTTAGTCATGCTAATTTAACTTAACTTTAAATTTTGCAAAAGAATAAAATTACTGAAAAGATATCACCCATAAACGGGAAAACGCTGAACGGCAGTAATAAAGTCCCGAGGACGAAATTGATGTCAGTCATCATCAGCTTGGGTGCAGTCCCTTCCTGCTCCAGAAGAGGCCAAACGGAGAAGTACCTCCCGTAGGGTATCGGTACATCAAGTGAGTCCAACCATTCAAGTGGAATATGGTGTTCCAAAACTCCGCGAAAAGAACACTCCCAAGGCCTGATCTGCACAAAAACGGGCAGCTCCTTCACATCATAAAATTCTCAGCCGAGAGTAGCAGAGCGCCAGTGGACATCGCTCGGAACAAAAGAACAGACAGCTCCATCATCAAAACCGTGAAGTAAACAAATTGGAGGTCCGGTCCTAAGACTCGGAAAATTTAAACTACTCAGTTCACTATGAAAGAACAAATCTGACCTCCGGAAGTAAACAACTATTCCAAAGGCGCCGACGATACTTCAGTAGACATCAATCACTTCGCTCGCAACGTCATTTCAAGTAAAAAAAACACTCTGCTATCAGGATTCCACACACATTTACAGGCAGGCCGGGAAATAAGACGTTCGTTCCTCGGAGCGCATTTCGCTCGGCTCGCGCCGAGGCGCTGAAAACAACAACTCTATAAGACTACATTTTAGTTCCAATCAAAAGAGCAAAAGAGAAAAGAGCAAAGAGAGCGAAAAAACGCGCGATTTTACTTATATACTGCGAAACATCGCTGCCACAGATTGTAAACAAAATTATCGATGAACGATAAAATAATTAATGACAGACGATTTTAATATTACGATCAACCAATTAAAAACTCGAAACTTTAAAGAAGAGAAATGGAATTTTAGAGCAGACGAAAATTAAAAAGAAATGAAGTGAAACGATTTGGAAAATACGAATTCGGCAATAATTTAAATATGGACGATTCTGAAATATTTAAAAAGCTGTAAATAGAATAAAACTGTAAAATTGCGATGAATTAACCAATTTTTAACCGAGGGCAATAAATTTGGAATCAAATTAAAGGGAATAAAAAGGGCAATAAATGGAATTGCAAATTAGCAAATTTAAATAAATTTAAATTGTTAAAACCTAAAAAGAACGAACTTTTGCCGTTTTTAACACAAAACCTATGGAATACAATATATTTGAACAGAAGAATATCAAAACCTAAACAATTGGAAAATGGATAACTAAAAGAGAATGGCTATGTAAATAAGACCCCTGAACACATTTAAACCAAAAGCAAAATTTCTAAAATTGTTAAATATCCAAAAGTATAACCCAACAATGCGATTGAACACGGTGGTGACAGCTGAATGAGCGGGTTTAAATTTAAATTCAGTACAAAAATTAATAGGGGGGCAAAAAATTTTAGAATGATAAGGACAACTAGCTTTAAACTGCAAACGATCATTAATAGGAATAAGATTGGAAAAGGGTTGGGAACACCCCCTTTGAGAGGTATTTAACAATCTCGGTTAGGAGTAAAGGCTTTAATGTTAAAACCATGAGAACTCAAATTAACGAAGACGTGTTGTTAGACTTTTCTGGCAAACTTCCAACTGCTTGGTCCAAATGAATTTATTTTCAATAATGTTCAAGTTTTCAACTTAAATGGCTATGAAATGCTAAATTTTCCAAGAGACCTCGTGCCTTTTGTTCTCAATTTTTAATAACTGAAAATACAAGTAGGAACCCTTTTGTTTAATTTAAAAATTAATCTCACTTGCAAATATGTTTATGTTCTTCAACCCACCCAAAATTGTTAATTATGCTCAAGTTTAAAGTTAAGATCTGTGCCAATCCCCTGAATTGTCAAACCCAAATGAATTCAAATTGCCACATCAGGAGATTAGTAGACGAAATTTAAATTTAAAATAAATATCTTAAAACTCCTATAATGAACACTGAACTAACGTAAAATTTTATGATGATTTCAAAATTCATACTGGACATTAAAGGCGGTTTCGTGCCCAGAGCTTCACGCTAAAATGACTTTCAATAACAAAACGTGACTTGTCTACGAAATTTAAAAGTTTGTTGGCTTCAGACTAAAAATTCAATGTTATCGGTTTTGACACTTTTGTTAATGCCTAAATAAAATCTAATTCGCAACTGCTAATGACTAGATTTATGGTTATTATTATTATTATTATTATTATTATTATTTGAACCCAGACCATCCAACTCACCTATAAGTATTGAGTAATTATAAGCATGGTTGGGAAAGGATATCTTCAGAATGAAGATACCCAGCCATAATACAACAGTTTGGTCCTCATCCCCGATCGTCCTGTATTCATTGAGAACTTACAAAAATAACAGTTGAAGAATAATATATCTAGAGGTGGCGGGGAGAAGCACACGCAAGTCGAAAACCTCAATCCTTTACAATACACATATCTAGCTCAAGACATTTATGATCTTTGTTGTGGAAAAAGCACGTAAGTCAGTTGAGTGATTAAGATGTTAAAAAAGAAAACGTAAAACACCTAATCAATTTTACAGGGATATTAGTGAAGTAATAAAATATAAATTAAGAAAGTTGTTATTTATTTAGCTTATGAATATATGGCAAACGCCATAAAAATTTAATCAGCATTCTGAAAACTAAAAATTTAAATTTAAAAAAAGTTCTCTTAAAAGTATAAATATTGTCAATCCTCAATATTTCGAAATCTTAGTTTTTGACCCAAGCGCCCCTCCCCCCACCAGCTCTAGATATATGGATTAGACAAACAGCTTTACATATTAAAAGAGAGAGCCAACGGCTCTACCGTGCTGAAAACACCGATTCTCGTTAGATCACCGAAGTCAAGCAGCATCGGGCGCCGTTAGTACTTGGGTGGGTGACCTCCTGGAAACACCGCGTGCTGTTGGTACATTTCGGGCGCAGTAGCCCGGTGGTTTGCGCGCCGCATTTGCACGCTGCCACAACTGCTGCCGTCTTCATGAGGAGTACGATCACGTTAAACATGTGGGTCTGTAAGTCCTTCCAAGTGGTTGGTGGGTTATTGTGAAAAGGTTATTGTGAATGACAAAATTGCTGGGGGAAAAAAACTATAAATTTGAATGTGCAAAAGCGAATAACTAAAGCATAATTTAGAATAACTAAAGGATAATTTAGAAAAATAATTTCGAAATAAAATTTAGAAAGAAAACAAAAGATAAATAAATAAAAAATGAAAGTGAAGAAACACCGTTGTTTAGAAAATTTAGAATAAAAAATTGAAATAAGAAGAAAAATTTAGAGGGAAAAAAGATCAAAATGAAAAAGCTAGATAGCTTCCCCCCCCCTCCCCCCATAACAAAACATCAAAAAAGGTGAAAGCAAGTAATAAAAATCTGATGTGTGCAACACATGACTTTCCTTATATAATGCAATGAATTTACTACTTTTGCAGTTAAAAAAAATGTTATTCTTTTAGTAGATACTTATATTCTTTCCAAGATATTGAATTTTCTTCAATTGGTCGTCATCTTCATTGATTTAGCATCATTTTTATTCATTTGGCGAGATTTTTGTTAGTTTGGAAACAATTAAAAATGTCGCCAAGTTGGCGACATTCCACCAAATTCGCCGCCAAAATCTGGCCAAGCGTTATGAACGGAGAAATAAGTTATTCTTATAGCAGATAAATGACTATTGGCGTTCAAATACAAAAGTATTACTCAAAGTATCTTTTTTCATGAATGGAACGAGCTAGATCCACGAGAATGATGTCATCCAATTTATCGCATGGTATTACATATGAAATGTGAGCATGTTTCTCAATAGGAAATATATATTTTTTATTTTATATGACTTTTTAATAATTTTTTTTGAAAAATGTGCAATATCTCGAGAACGGTTCATGTTAGCGTTCTAAAATTTATGTCAATCGTTTTCTAATGAAAAATTACATAAGAAATATCTATTTGCGTAACTTTATTAGTGGTTTCGATTTTTTGACGATTTTTTCAAAAATTTATTCGAAAATTTAGGGGGTTCTGTACATTCGATTACGTATAAAAACAATAGGCTTCCAGTGTTTACGGATTGTGATTTTCGTCTCCACAGACTCACTGACATACACACACACACACACACACACACACACACACACATAGACATCACTTCAAAAATGTTTGATTCGTGATCAGGGATGCTTGAAACGTGCTCTCCCGTCGAAAACTCGATTTCGAATTTTCGACCCCGTCACAATACTTTCCTTATACATTATGTATATAAGGAAAGTAATAATAATAGTAAAAAAACAAACAAACAGTAAATTGACCATATTGATCATAGAAAATTGAAAGCAGTACGCGGAATAAACTTAAGAAACTTTATCAGAAATACATTGGGCGACAATAAGACATTTTTTTTATTTTATTTATAGAAGCTGGGTTGGAACAGACGGAATTAAACCAATTTGGTTTATTACAATTTGAAGGTTGAAAGAGGTGAAATTTTTTACTTAAAGGGCAATTAAAAATATCGTGATCAACATCTCCGTAGGAATTACATAAACAGGTTGAGGTGGATTTGATTTTAAAAAAGAATAAATAGTCTAAAAAGGGACCATGCAGAATTTATTATATATAAGGGAGGCATATTAACAGAGGGTAAGAAAGAAAGTATGCGGGCGGAATCTTGATTACAGGGAGAACGATAGCCTTTAAGATAATTTTGCCAATGATTCAAAATATTATTTTTGTAGGTTTTAACAAGAGGGAATAGAGGTAAGGAGATAAAAATTTTGTCATTAGAAGTAGTGGCAAGTTCAGCATATTTATCGGCAGTTTCATTTCCAATATTATTGTTATGAGCTTTTACCCAAGAAATATCAAGCAAGTTTTTATGAAGTAAGGCTTTGGATTAGATAGTATGAAGAAAATTGGATTTAATTTTTGTTGAGTTTAAGGCTGCAATTGAAGATAAACTAGAGTAAATATTGATTTTCAGATTATTAGAAGAGGCCCAATCAATGGCATAAGAGATTGCAGAGAGTTCGGACTGGAATACTGTATTATTGTCACCAATTTTATAAGATATAACTTTTGTCAAAACATCATGTTGGAAGATACAAATGGCAAAGCCGGTTTTACTATTAATTTTAGAACCATCAGTAAAAATATTAAAATCTGAGAATTTCTTATCAACTCTATTAATTAGATAACAGTGCGAACAGAGGGATGGGTTTTAAAAAAAGAGATGAAAAAGTCAAAATCAGAATGGGGAGGGATAGAGTTAAAAGGAAATAAATTTATTTTCTATTTCCAAAACATGTATTTATAGTAGAGGTTATTAATAGTAAAATGTATAGGGGGAATACCAGTAATAGAAAACAGTGAAATGTTAGTAGTTTTGTAACATGGACAAAATTTTAAAAGGAAAACCCGTTGGAGGGAAAGAAGTTTACGAGTTTGGGTGAGATTAAACGATTTACTCCAAATACCGGAGCCGAAAGTAATGATTTTTTTCTATAGTACATAAATACCAATATTTTAAAAAAGCTCTATTTAAGCCAAAATTTGAACCAGAGATTTGACCGAAAATGGAAACAACATTAAAACATTCTCCTTTGATAAATGAGATATGAGATATATGATAATAATACCTAGAAATTTTAGTTGATTTTCAATTTTAATTATAGAATTTTGAAACTTAAAGATTGGATTTCTGCGAAAAATAGTACGGGATTTAGAGAAAATAATAGAACAGCTTTTATTAGTGTAGACATCATGAAATAGAGGAAGTGGGAAAGGGACGAAGGAAGTGGGAAATAAAATCTAGAAGGGAATTAGTATTATGTACTAGATAGATTCTGGTTTGTCCAAAAGTGATAAGGGCAAGTCTATCCGCAAAAGCTTGGCGGTAAAAAAGGTCATTGTTAAGGAGGAGAATTTTATTGGAATAAATGTTCCAAATAATTGGGGCAAGGATAGAGCCTTGCGGAGCTTCTTTAGAAATAGGCCTAGAAATTGGTAGGGAGTTCTCATTAAAAGTTACGTACTTAGAGGAAAGATAAGAAAAAATGAAAATTTTTAAGGAAGGAGGGAGATTAATTGCGCTGAAGGAGTGGGGAAGACATGTCCAATTGAGATTATCAAACGCTCCTTTAATATCTAGGGTTGTGAGAGCAACATGTTGATTTGACTTAAGATTCTCAATAGTGTTCAAAAGTGTAAAACAAGCGTCCTCGAAAGCATGGAGTTCGCGGAAGCCATATCGACTAGGATGAAGAATGTCATTAGTGGTTAACCAAAAAATTAATCTATTGGCGAAATTTTTTTCAAGAATTTTGCCTAGGATTGGAAGAAGACAAATTGTACGAAAAGAGGAGCAATTTGAGTTGAAGGTTCACTACCTGGCTTAGGAATAAAAATAACTTTTGCATTTTTTAATTAATTTGGAAAATAGCAAAACTTTAAGCACAGGTTAAAAATTTTAAGAAATAGCTTATCATTGAAATTAAAAAGAGATTGCCAAATTTTATTATTTAAATTATCAAGACCGGAGGCTTTGCCATTTTTAAGGTTGTTAAACACTAATGACATCTCAGAGAGTGAGAGGATCCTTAGACCGCCAGAAGGGATAGAAAAAGATGGAAAAGAATTAAAATTGTAGTCAGTTTCAAAGCAATGATTCAATAGGCGATTAATCTTATCGACGTAGTTTAAGTTAGGATCATCAGTAAAAGTTAAGTTTATGTTTTTATTTTTGTGAGATTTTAGAAAAGTAAATTTAAATAGAGAGCTAAATTTAGAATTACAGTTATTGCAAAATATTTTCCAAGCATTAGTTTTAACATTATAAATTAATCGTTTGAATTTAGCTTTATTAAAATTGTATTCAATTTTGGCTTTTTCGATCATATCCAAGGGAGCAGAGTTTTTAATTAGGGATTTAACTCTTCTAGACAAGGCAGTCACAAAATTTCTAAATTTAGCAAGATCTTTATTCCACCAGGAAAAGCCAAAGTGCCGATTGATTTTCTTTCTGCGAATGAATTAAATGAACAATCTTGGACAATATAAATAAAAAAATTTAAAGAATTTTTCGAGGGAGGAGGTATCATTAATATTATTGAGACGGGAAAATGGAGAAATATGGTGAAATTTAAAATTCAAGAAGAATTTGTTAATACATACTATAAGAGGTTTTAAAATGAAAGAATTATCCAAAGGGGAGTCAAATGAAAAGGAATTTTTTATAAATTTATGATCACTAAAAGATTCCTTGTCTAGAATATTCCAGGTCTGGATCTGATTAAATAAGTTAAAACTGATAAGAGACAAATCCGGATTACCCTTACCACTATGAGATACAAAAGTAGGGCCAGCATCAGGGATATTATAGACAATAAGATTGTTATTTAAGAAAAAATCAATAACAGAGTGTCCCCTTTGATCAATATAGTCATATCCCCATATCCGAGCGCGGGCATTAAAATCACCTAAGATAATATATTTAAATGAATAAAAGTTTATGAAATCAAATTCAGAAATTAAAAATATTATATTGTCATGAGGAGGGAAATATATGCTAGAGAGAATAAATGAATTATTATTGGGGAGAATAATATAAAAAAAAAATAGAGGAATTAGTATTGAATTTGAATTTAACATTTAAATTGGGATTGGAGATAATGATGGCAACTTTTTGAGAAATGGAGGAGAAAAGGGAAAAACCAGATGGCGGATCAATTATTTTGCCTTTATTAAAATATGGCTCTTGTAAACAGATAAAGTCTATCGATAGTTCTATTGCAATTTGAAACAGATAGCTATAAGCTGAGAGAGATTTGTGAACATTAATTTGAAGACCGGATAAAACCATTAATATTCAGGCTCGGATACAAGGATATAGTGGAAAAGCTATTGGTCTCTTAGTAAATTTTTATTCTTTCTAATGCAGCCAGGCAAATAGGACACATTTTTCTGTTTATTGCTGAATAGTTCGTTTTTAGTTTATTATCATTGTTTTGGGAGTTATGATCGCCACAGTTAATGTAAGATAAGTTATTTGAAGTACAAGATCTAGTTTCATGTCGACCAGCACACTTGCCGCAGTAGGCCTAGTCGGAAGTACATGAGTTGGAAGTATGCCCGTACTCTTGACATCGGTAGCATATTCTAAGTGATATATATTTCTTGATTTGATAACCATTAAAATGAATATAGATTCGTTTTAGTTTGATGAGTTTTGATGCCAAAGGGTGTGAGATAATTAAGGCAAAGTTTATGTTCCCTTTAGAATTTTTGAAATTTTTTAGGATATTGATATCCTTAGAAAGAAAAGAATTTGAATTGTAGCAAGTGATATCTTTAACATCATGTTATTGGTAAGATGGAGGTAGATTAAAAATGATGATGGCTTGTTTTCTTGGTGTTTGTTCCTTTATAGTAAAATATTTAGAAATATTAGTATTTTTCAAGGTTTTAATAACTTCTTCAGGGTTTGGGTTATTGTAAGTGATCTTCAGTAGGCCATGTGAGATGTTTTTAATAGATGTTACGTTAACATCTTTAGGACAAGGTACACTGGAAAGATCTTCACGTAATGTTGCAGGTTTCTTGGTTTTATCAATACTTTTAAGTAAGATAGAATAATATGAAGGTTTTACAGGATGTATTGAAGAGAATGAAGAGAGATTTTTAGAAAGGGTTGGAGAAGAAGATGATGGTTGGGCAATCATAGCAGCATTAGATCGGATAGCTTTTATATCGGAAATTGCCTTCTGAGCAAAAGCTCTGAACACATTTATTTCGCCAGAAATTATCTTCATGGAGTTATCATGAATTGAAAATATTGATTTTTTGATATCATCCAGGTTAATAGATTCCTTGATAGTTTTTGATACCAAAGTTGGCAACAATTTGAGGTCTTCCAGGTTGTCATAATCAGTTTTGGAAGAGGAGGTGGAAGCCTTGAGAAGAGATTCATATTAAAACGCCTGACAACTTGTTCTCAAAAGATCAAAATTAGTCGAAATAAATTTTCGATGCTGAGATTTTAGTTTGACTGATTCCATAAAATAATTAGACATTTTTTCCATTATTACATTAACAGATTTAATAAGTTTTTTATTGTAGAACTTAGGCTGGATTAATTCCTCTATAGGGATATTTTTGGAATGTGAAGGAATTTCTTCAGCAAGTGTTTTGGTTGAGACAGAGTGACATTAGTGATATTATTAAAGAGGTTAGAGCTTGTTCTTGAAGAAATAAAGCTATGCCTAATTTTAACCATTGTAATACATGGAATACAATCTTGCAATGTTACTCAAGTTGAAAAAACAGAGGAAGCAGTCTCAGTAGTGTCCATGGTTGGAGCACAAGCAAAGTCAGTGATCGGAAAATGTTTAATGATTTAGAGCAGTATATATTCATAGTTGAGAGTGGTAGATATACGTCCAATAAATAGTTACACTTTATAAATACTCAAGAAGCTACCAATGGCAATTTCCACAAATATTAAATAATTTAAAAGGTTAAAATCAGATTAACGTTACATATATAGAAAACAGCCATTGATCTGATCTGACTCCGTCAGTCCAGATGGGAGATTAGCAACAACAGCCATTGAAATCAAACAGATTTAAAAAAAGAAAACTGACAGCAAGATGAATTAAATCAGCTCAATAAGAAATATCAAGGCAGGAGCACATTATATAAATATTTTTATGAAGGACTTTAAAATGTGAATAGTTTAAGAAATAAAAAAATCTAGTTAAATGATTGGTTATGGTATGTTGGCGATAACCAACATCAATGAATAATATGTAAGTTAAATTGTTAATATTTGAAGAGAGTTATGAGAATTGAAAACACCTTTTAGCACACAAACCAGGCATCGTATAGATAAGAAACTTACATCACAATGGTCAGCCTAAAAAAAGCAATCTGAATATACAAAAAAAAATTAGGCAACAAAGTTAAAAATTACTAAAACTAGACGATAATTCGTGCACAAATAATATCAACGAACAAATGAGCCGCCGCGAAAGAGGACCTAGAATTATGGTTAGGTGTTGAAGATCCAGGCTGCTGTTTAGGCGACTGGGTATGGGTAGGTGTGAATTTCTATTGCTAAATGTCTCCAAAAATTTCTAGATAGATTGACAACTCTGGATAATCGCAGTTATTTCGATTTTAATTAGCTGCTGTCTTATTCGGCGAAGCTTTCTGGAATTTTGACTGGTATATACTTTTATACTTATTGATTAAACGAAATCATTTATTATATAAAATATACTTTTAAAATATTATCGGTTTACATTAAAAGTACACAAAAATATTTCACTTTTAATTTTTTATAATCTCATACTCTGGAGATGGGATAATGTTATTCTTTCTGGGTTTAACTAAGATCTGCTCAAATGACTGCGGCAAAAAATGTACCTATGACTTACTATCAGTCTATAAATAAAATAAAATGAAACGACATTTTGACTTGAAAAAGTAGAATTAGTGCATATATGACATTTTTACAGAAAAGTTAGTTCAATTTCCGTATTCTTTTTTTTATCATTATTTTACACCTGCGGAAATAGTGATTTGGAATGAAACCATCTGCTTAAAAATTTACTTCCGTCATATTCATTGCGAATAAACACTACTTATGCCCTAAGAAAACTTCTAATGCTAAAACTGAGAGTGGAAACTGTGGGTGTGTCCATATGCATAATTGATATATGTCCCAGGTTTTACAATTGAATCTTGAAGATTCTTTTAAAATAATGCTCCTTTTTATAATTTAGCATAACTGTCAATAAGGATTAGGATTTTTAATTTAATTAATTCCTTGTAAGAGGCGGGTCGCCATCCCCTTACCCAGTGTTGCTTTCAGGGTTTTTTGGTCCGGGGGGTGGTGGCGAATGAAATTTTAGAAGGGGCAAGTTTTCTATATAAATATATCTGAATGGTGTGTTATATAAATAGAAACTAGGTTAACATAAAATTTCTCCGGGGGGCCGAAGCCCCCCGGAGGAATGCCTGAAAGAAACACTGCCCTTACCTCAGCTCCTATGCAAAAGTATACGGCTCCTTACACTTATTAAATAAGATATGTAACGTTTTTTTTATAAATTTATCAATAATATTACAGAAAATAATAAAAAATTAAAAAAACTGCTCTACTCCCCTATCGAGTTTTTCTATGATTACAGAAAAACTTATTTTTAATTTATTTTACTATAACCATTTTTATGTATACAACAGACAATGGACACTTTGAGTTCGAGGCAATAAAAAAGTGGTTGATCCGTGTAAATACTAGCAACACGTATTCGACGAATACATTTGTTTATGGGGAAGGATTGGAAAAGATCTAAACTTTTTTTTGCTTTAATATCATGTTTCTTAAATCTTGCGAATCTTGATATACTTACTATTTCTTATCTAATCTCTTAATATCAAATTAGATTTATTCTTATTAACGTATTGTTTAAATAAATGTTTATGTTTAAAGTAATTCAGCTTTTAACTTTCATGTAATGAATTTCGTTCATTTGATCTTCAAACAGATATTTATGAATATAATAATATAGAAAGCTTTTGTGTTCTTGCTAAAGAGGGACAAATTTTAACAACTTGTATGGTATAAGCGTTTAGAACAGGGCCGTATTAAGGCAGTTTGTGTCTCCAAGCAAGGAAAATGTTGGTGCCCCTAAGCAGGGTTGGGTCATAATCCCTATATTGGCTGAAAAAATTACATTAGATCTCCATGGGGTAGAAAAAAAAATCCGTACTGTAATCTCCATTTTTCCATCCAACGCCCCCTTTAAAAGAATCTGATAACGTCTATAGCCTAAAGCATGTCCTTATTAAAATGATTTTATGCCAGGGGCCTCTATCCCTGAAAAGAATATTTTGTTTCCATGCAGATTTAATTCAATTCTTTTGCTGTACTGGGCTTCCTTTATAGTCTACCTCAGGTAGCATACAGCTTAGCTTTCGATAAGCTTTCACATATTTTAAAATCATTTCATATGATCTGCTAGGGCTGATATAAGTCTGAGCATGTTTTTAAAACAAACTCCTCTACCCAGCACTTAGAAGTACATGAGATGTGTTATGGAAGTAGACTTAAAATTTTAATCCAATGACAATATTGAATGGAATTTTAAACCACATCTATGTCAATATGAAAACAAATTCCAGGTCTTGCGCGTTATTACGTTTTGTTTTCAATGTTTTCGGTTTTTCAAATTGCTTCAACTTCATGTGATTCATCATGAGTTATTGTTCTAATCTTTGTAATACTTACAGAAATAGTGCTACTTGTTGCTTTTGCATGAGTCTTCCAGCGAGTACTAGATAAAGTTGTAAAAAATGATTGTTTACAAAATCTAATTTAGGTATTACCCACCAATATGTATATGCAGAGAAAAATGTATGAAGCTAAACAGTAGGAAAGATAATCACTGCTACTGGGAACAATTAACAACACCAATACTTAAGTATTGGTGTTGTTGAGCTGTCTGCTTTTTCAGAGAATAAGCAGCACATGCTATAAATTTTGCATATTTATCAGCTTCTAAAAGTTTTTTCTGTATGAGCTAATAACGGCCTAACACACTGGAAGCATTGTCGTACGACTGGCGTTGGCATTTACGCATTGAAAATTCAATGTTCTTGACTTTGATAGTTCAAAGTTTGATTCGCCGTATTTTCTCCAGTATAACTTTTTACATCAAGGTATCGTGTCTCAAATTTTAAATTTAAATACAAAACACTTTAGAATTTGTCTATTTGATTTCACTAAAAGACGTTAAAAACGTGCTATACTAGCCTTGCTTTTGGACGTAAAACGTCCGTCATCAGAATCATGTGATAAGAAAAGATATATTAAAATTTTTATTCCCAGCCAAAAACTGCGAACAAAATTTGCTTATCATTAATGACTAAATTAGACAAGGAAAAACATGGGAATGAAAGACATATAATATTATATATTATTATAAAACATATAATATTATATAATATTACTGACACAGCAGAAATAAAATACAAAATTAATACATCTGCAGATAATGATTGATAAATGCAGATAATGATTGATAAATGCAGATAACGATAGACACCTACGGGATATAAAAGATCCAAATTATACGAAGAAACACACTAAGGAACGCTTTCTGAAATCGGCGGCATTAGACAGGAAGGGCCTGTTAGAAAAGAGGGGCTTGAAGAGGAGGATGTGGATGGGAATCGGTGGAAGGATGTTCCCACCTGGATTCGGAGAGGACCTCTACTCTTGGCAGGTACTCCGACACAGGAGGACCTTTTCCACCTGTGTTTTCTACTCTCGTAGGCTTTCTTTCTTTTCTCTCCTCACTTCTTCCTTCTCTCCCCCCGCTGGCAACCCTACTTACTTCATCTTCCTCTGCCAGAGGGGACTCCTTTCTTTCCTGGTTTTTCTTTTCAGGTTCTTCGACCTTCCTGTGTTGGTTACTGGGGATTGTCCCAGCTGTTCTATTGGTGTTGGGCCACCGAAGTTGGCTCAGCCCAGCGTTACTTCAGTTGAACCCAAGTTGGGTCCTTCCGTCCCTTGGCCAGCAGGGTTATTGTGCCTGCGACCTGAGTGGGCAAGGTTCTCTCCCTCCACCTTAGCAGTGGACTTATATTTGGTTGTTTGGGGTGGAATGGTTTCCGCGCTGCTGGGGTTTTGTCTCAGTCTTCTGCTCTTCGGTGTACCTCACCCTAGGGGTGACGTTAGGGTCTGCATTCCACCTGAGTGTGCAGTCTCACTTTTGCCTTTCAGCTTTAACCGCTTCTTCCCTTTCAGCACCCTTTAGAAGCCACTCTTCTTCCCTGGTATAAAGGTTCTACACTCTCTTTTTCAGGAAGAAGACGGCTGCCTCCCCGGATTTGGAATGCCCTGCTGTGGGGGCGTTTTGGTAGGTTCTGGGTTTGCGAGTCGCCTCGATCGGCATAGGCACTAGTTTGCCCCGACCTGCGTCCTCTTCTTCTTTTAACCTTTCCTTTTCAGCTCCTCTGGCGGTCGTTCCGGCTCCTGGGTAGTTGGTTTCTTATTAAGTGTTCTTCTTGTTTTAGTATGATGTAGTAGTATGTAGTTAGTAGTATGTAGCTCTTCCCTTTCTTTGTTTAGGTCTTTTAGAATGTAGTTAGTAGTATGTAGCTCTTCACTTTCTTTGTTGTTTAGTTCTTTTCTTGTCCCTGACTGCCTATGCCTTCCCGTTGTCCGAGCTCTCCTCCTCGGCCTTTCCCTCTTATTTGGGTTCCTCCTTTGCTTTTCCAAGATACGGGGATCCGTCTTCTTTAGCTGTCCGTTTTAGTCGTAGTTAGTTTTAGTTCGAGTTAGTTTTAGTTAGTTAACTTGCGATGTTAGTTAGCTTGCTTAGTTAGTTAGCCGGTTTAGTTAATTGGCTTGGACTTAGTTTAGAATCGTTTCTTTGCCAGCCTTGGCCTGCTTACTTTTAAGTCTGTTTCCTCGGTCTCCATCCCTCCTCGGTTCTCGCTCTCTGGCTTGTGCCTCCCTTTTCTTTTTCTTCCCCGACCCTCTTTTAGTCTTAGACTCTTCTTTCTATTTCCTCTTTTCTAGGTTAAGTTAACCTGGCAGCACAGGTTAAAGTCCGGGTTACGACAACGCCTCTTTAAGTTGTATGCTGCCACTGCATAACTACCGAGGGGTAGAAAGTTGGAATTCTCTGCGAAATGACATTCTTCTCTGTGTTGCCATATATATGGCTCTTCTTGGTTCTCTTTAGATTGGTCACTGCAATTGAATGCTTTCGTTACCGTCTCTTCGTGTGTGCCCCCGTACTCCTCTTGGAGTCGGAGCGTTTTTGCTCAGGTCTCCTCAACTAAGGGAAGTTCCCTTGAGACTTCCTGAGTATTTTCTGCTCTCTCGGCTGCTTTCCAGGCGTGGTGTGTGTGGTTAAGGGTCTATCTGCTGTATTGTCTGTTCTTGGTGTTTTGTCCTGCTATGGTATTCCTGTCAAGGCTACTAATCATCATGCCTCTTCTGGATCTCAGCCGGGTCGTCTGTGGACGACTCTCAGCGGTGGGGAAATAAAAACCTGTGGGCCGTGAGGTAGATCAGGTCCCCACTTAGCTGTTTGGTAGAAAGGAGGGGCTTAAAGTATCATTGCCGAGCGAAAGTGCTGAGGTATGGAGATGTAAAAATGATAATAGAACTTTTACCAAATTACAGATATCTGTGAAATATGAAAAATCCGAATTATATGCAAAAAACACTAAAGAATGCATCTTGGAATGAAATCGGCGGCATTAAAGAGGAGAGGCGTGTTAGAAAGGCGGGGGCTTGAAGTATCATTTCCGGAAGGAATTGCTAAAGTCTGGAGATGGAAAAATAATTATAGAACTTTTACCAAATTACAGACATCTGTGAAATATTAAAGATCCAAATTATATGTAAGAAATATTAAAGAATACTTCTTGGAATGAAATCGGCGGTATTAGAGAGGAGGAGCGTGTTAGAAATGCAGGGCCTAAAATATTATTGCTGGACGGAATTGCTGAAGTCTGGAGATGCAGATGGAAAATGAAAAGAATTTTTACCAACCAGACCCTTTTGAGATATAAAAGGTTTAAATTATACGAAAAACACACTGAAGAATGCTTTCTGGAATGAAATCAGAGGCATTAGAGAGAATGGGCCTATTAAAGAGGAGGAGCCTAAAGTATAATTGACGGCTGGAATTGCCGAAGTTCGGCAATAGAAATTGTCCTGTGTAATAACACCATTATTCAATCTAAACGAAACCTTTGGGATGTTAAAAGTGATCTTTACAGTAAGAGAACTTTAAAGCGGTATTCCTATAAGAAAATTACGGAGCGAGCTAATGCAAGGGGAAAGGAAAAGTTTCCCCATTTGCTGCTTGCAGTGACATCACTTTCGTTCTGTGCTGCGGGTAGAGCTCCTCTACTATATAGAGGAGCCTTACACTAGATGTTTTGTTTGGTGAGTGAAATCAGCAATACAGAGTAAAAACGTTCGAAATAGTTTAAGTTATTTAGTATTGATGCAAAATGTTATATTACATTGATGTCATGGATTAATAAGGTGGTGAAGTGTTTCAACCATTAAACGTTGACTTATATGGTTGTGATGTGTAATAATAGCATCGATGGATGGTTTTAGATCTCTACAAGATCAGATGTTTAATCTTTATATATTTCTGCCTGAGTAGATATCTTTGATGTCTAGTTTTCCGCTTTTAGATGTTATAAAAAGAATACATATGTTTCAATGTGCCGGCCTCTGGGAGTGTTGTCGCGACATAAAGCTTGCTTTAACCGGGGTGAGGGTGTCATAACCCCCACCGGTCATCTTTTGGTACTTTGCTTTCTAATCTTATTTTTTCTTTTTGGACAGATATATATATATATATATATATATATATATATATTTACATTCTAACACTGGATTTACTAATTTATATTTTTATATATAAATATATATATATTACAAATCTATCAACTCAAATCAATTTTATAAATTTTCCTAAACTTCTTCACTTTGTTAATTTCAATAATTATATTTTTCAAGGAAATAAATTATATTTACAAATCTCAGAAGTTCCACAGTGTGGCTGCAGTAGCAGTATGTTAGCTAATTTATACCTTTATTATTATGAACTGTCTTTTACTTCAATAGATTATACATTATACAGATATGTTGATGATCTGATTTGCTTAGTACATACTGAAAATTATCTCATAGATATAGATTTCTATCCTGAAAATTTGAAATTAATTCCTAATGAAGCTACTATTAGTAATAATATTAATTTTTTGAATTTAAATCTTATTATTGAACCTTCTAATAGAATTGTTACTAATTTATATAATAAAAAATACTTTTTTAATTTTAACATTAATAAAATCTTACCATTTAATTCCTGCAACTCGATTCTATTGTGTAGAAATAATATACTTAATCAACTTTTCAGAATTTATAGATTATCTGATAAAAAATTTCATGCTGTACATATAAATAATCTAAAAATTACCAGCAATATATATAAATATCCCTCTCATTTCATAAATGGTATAGTTAAAAAATTCAGTTTACCTGGATTTTCATGAATTCAATTCATAGTTTTTATATTAGTCTGACATCTCCATTCTCTTGTATTAATAATATTTTTATTTTTACATCTACTTAAACATTAGCCTTTCTATTATTAGCCCCTCCTTTTAGTAGCTCTGATTGTATATTATCACTTATTCTTGCCTTTTCGCATTACTGTTATTTATTTCTTATGAATGGCAACAGTAGATCACTTCTTTTTCCTTTGCGAATGGCAATACTGGTCTCTTCATTCTGGGATGGATCATTTTTTTTCCCTTCGCGAATGGCAACACTGGTCTCTTCATTCTAGATTCCTGGGTTCGAGAGATTCGTTCATTTGTAGTGTTATTTTCCAGGTATTCTTGTTTCCTTTTATTTTTTCTTCTTTATGTACGTTGTCCAAGTAGAAATAGTTTATAGATATAATCTATCTATTTCTTCAGAAACATACATTTTTTGTGTTTGCTTCGACAATATAATTCGATAAACATTTTTATACCTGAATACTGTTTTTTAAACCAACATCAGTAAAATGAATTTAAAAATACAAAAATCTATTATATACCGAATGATGTTCTAAATTTTTTGTGATAAGAATGGGATATATGTCATTGAAAATCAGCACAAATTAATTTAATGATGTTGGTCTGAGGAAAGTACTATATGCAACGCGATTTCATGATTCCAGTGATTGATAACGTATTTAAATGTAATTTTATATGTGTTAACATGCCAGACCCTATACATAAATGTACTAATATGCTTTGTGATTATGCCATGATTAATTATTAATGCATATTTTAGTTAAATGGATGAACTTTAATTATTAATTAGAAAGGTATTTACGAGTAAATTTGTTGGGACCGGGCCCTCGTCTTATAAAAAAAATAATTTACCTTGTCGCGATCTCACAAATGTTGAGAAACACTGTTCTAGACAGCCCCTGGTTCTAGAAACTCGAAACATGGACTCTCTTTTAAGTTGGACCATTCCAAGGCTATCTACAAAATTTCCCGAAATTCCGTGCAGCCGTTCTCCCGTGATGATGAGACAAGCACACAAATAAACAAATAGGTTAGATTTTCAATTTTATTTATATAGATATTCATAGAGTGCCCGCCATAAAATTTTGAAGTCTGTGAATACTCGTAGGTGGTAAAATATTGCGGAGCTCTGCATTAGACAATGCTGTAAAACTTTGCAATTTTTTCCCCCGTCTACATCGCTTTGTTGCTGATTTCGCTATCCTAACTGTTTTTAACACTTTACGGCATAATTGAAAAGTGTTTATGACTTTGTTCATTCATTCTGTCTGTCTGTCCGTTCGCGCGATAACTGCCGTAAAAATGACTTTATCAAAATGAAATTTTAGTATGTTGTTGAGACGGTCTGTGGGACATATGGGAATGTAAATGAATAATATCACCAAATTAGTTTTGGATTGATCCCCGGTTGAAAACGTGAAATATATTGAACCCTATGCGACCTAAGTTTTTAAACATTTTTTAAGTGAATTTAAAATTCGCAAATTGCTTCGAAACTTTCAGGAAATCGCATAAAATACTTTATCGCATAAAATATATAAAAAAAAATTCAGCAAAATATGTTCGGTAGTTTTTAAAATAAAAATAAAAATAATAACTGCACCCATATTATATGATAAGATCACGTAACCCACTTCAAAATAAAATGTGGCATCTATCTTATGTCAAAATTGTAATTTTTAAAGTTATTTTTAATTTATATTTAGTGTTGCATCCGTCCTAAAACCGTTTTATTTATTTTCTTTTTCTGTGCATCTATACTGTACTGCGCCAACGCAATTACAATATTTTGGGGTTTAAATGATCATCAAACTTTGATAATTTCTACAACGAAGCCCAATTTTCACATTTGGAGAATGTAAACACATCGAGCTGTCAGATGAGTTGTATAAGAATTGCTGAATTTCTTTAACGCAAAATTATTTAGCTCTGAAGTCTGCAATGTAGCTGATATGAATGAAACATTCACTGATTTTAGATAGAAGCAGACGATTCCATATTATTGCTTTTTTGATAAAGTTTCAGGCATGGAGTTAGAAAGTAATTTTACCCCCATGGTTTTACGTTTTTAAGTAAAATAAATTATTGTAGTATTGTGATAATTTTAAAAATATTAAAAAGAGTTTATGAATGAAATATTCACTGCTTTTATACAGAGAGCCAGGCGATTTATATTTCGATGATGTTATTTGAATAATGTTCATTTGTTTTCGATGAAGTTTTCAAATATAATAAATCATTGTAGTGGTGTGATAATTTTAAAAATACTACCGCTGAATGTATCGCATTTTAGAGATGTTTAAATAAAATTGCATTTCAGTTGAAAAGTGTTTCATAATGAATGCTTTATGCATGATTGATCTTTCTTGTTAATTCTTCTTTATGGACGCTGCAATCACTTCGATTCGATCAGGCATGGTCACTTTACTGTTTATAGATCTAACGTGTACATTCATGGGCCTTTCTTTAAAAAGTTTTTGGGGTGCTTAAGGACTTTCCTAGGAATAGATAATTTGTAACCACACTTTTTCAGTATTTGTCAACATTGATAGATATGTGATGTACAGAAAATGAAACTTTGAACAGAAGAAAACTAAAAGACAGTTGATCTAGCTCTGACCAGGATCTTAAAAATGCATGTTTGGCATATGTATCATGGCATGGTCACTTTACTGTTTATAGATCTAACGTGTACATTCATGGGCCTTTCTTTAAAAAGTTTTTGGGGTGCTTAAGGACTTTCCTAGGAATAGATAATTTGTAGCCACACTTTTTCAGTATTTGTCAACATTGATAGATATGTGATGTACAGAAAATGAAACTTTGAACAGAAGAAAACTAAAAGACAGTTGATCTAGCTCTGACCGGGATCTTAAAAATGCATGTTTGGCATATGTATCATTTCGATGGTTCAAAATTCACTTTCATCTGAAAGGCCTTGTCGAATTTATCATCGTCTAATTGTAAGTATTTGTAACTTGAAAAATAATTTAGAAGTTTAAAAATTATTTACAGTGAATGAAAGTTCACAAATAGATAATTTCAACTATTCTAAAGATCATAATTTTTTGCGAGTAAAACTAAAATCTCACTAAGAAGTCCTTATTTTTATAAATAACAATTGAGAAGAATAGAATATAAATTGATGCAGTGAAATTTTTAGACTAATTTACAAGTGTAGCTGGAAGTTCCAAATGAAATGCAATATAATCACATACATTTTAATACTTCTAAATGCAGGGTGTGAATGCTATCGGGCATTAAATTTTAAAATCGCATAAAGTACCGTGAAATAGTAGTAGAATTTTTTTCAGTTAAATGTGGCACACCTTAAAAAAAATCTAAAAATTGTCTGTTGTTTTTAATACGCCAAACGATCATCACTGACCTCCTTTTTATCAATCGAAAAGCATAGCGTTTTCCCAGAATGAAAGAATTTTTAGAGGCATATTTCTCCAGCCATTCTTATGAGAGTGACATTGAAAAGCTTAAGAAGAAATCATTAAAGAGTTTTAGCGATGCAGTTTCTATTTCAGACAACTTTTCCTGGGTTGAAACGGAAAGGCTACCTGTGCTTGTGTTTATGCAACAGATCCAGTTTCTCGAAAACGCGTTACTGACCTCGTAATTGTTGAATTGCGCATGGGTATTTCTTCTGAAACTTTAATTTATGGTGAGAAAATGGCTAATTAGCAACTGCTAATGGCTGGATTTATGACTGGATGTCGAAAGCCCAGACCGTCCGACTCATCCGAAGATATAGAGCAGCTAATTAGACGGCCGAGTTATGACTGGATGTGAATTTCTATTGCTAAATGGCTTCAACATGTCATCAAAAATATCTGGAGAGATGTGCAACGCTGAATAGTCCACGGTTATTTATTATATCTATTTCAATTAGCTGCGGTCTTATTCGGCGCAACTTTCCAGATTTTTAGGATGTTTCTGTAAATGGGTTATTGATTAAACGAAATCATTTACTATATAAAATATACTTTTAAAATATTATCGGTTTATATGAGCAGTAAGCAAAAAATTTTTCACTTTTAATTTTTCATAAACTCATACTTTGTGGGGAGATTATCCTTTTTGGGATTAACTAAGGCGTGTCCAAATGGCTGCAGTCAAAAAAATTACCTATGACTTGCTGTCGGTCTATACACTTTGCCAAGTTTTCAATTGCTTAATTATTGGGGTTTTTAGAGCATGGGTATTTCTTTTGAAACTCTTCAATGATACTCTCATAAAAGTGGCTATACAAACATTGCTCTAAAATAAAAATTATTTCACTCTGAGGAAACGTCATGTTCTTCAATCGATAAAAAAGAGGTCTGCAATGACCGTCTGTGGTATTAAAAATAGCAGACTATATTTTTGATATATTTTTGAGGGTATATTAGTACCACCAAATGGAAAAAAATTCTGCCACTTCAATTTTTTGATACATTATATGATTTTTAAATTGCGTACGCTCGACTTTTCAATCATCCTGTTATTAATTAATGTATCAGAAAGTAGAGTTGAGATTCTGATTTTAATTGGTTTTAATCTTATTCCAATTGATTTTAATATGATCTGATTCTAATGGATTTAAATCTGATTCTGAAATTAAAATGTTTTTCCTGTATGGTTATTGAATGGAAATAGAACTTCCTGCAATATGTACGAGCGAAAGTGTTTTTACCGATAGTATGTCTCTGCGTAGGAAGAATATAACATAAAGAGATGTAAAGTGGACCCCCCCCCCCCCCCCCGATAATTTTCAAGTAGATTCATTGCTCAATTCACAGAAAAAATAATTGTTGTTACTTGAAGTTTACGTTCAAGTTGGATGCGACCATAAAATAATATTTTCAATAAAAATCCTTTAGAATGTTGAAAACAATAATTTGTCATTGAAAGAAAAATGCAAGGCATAGATTTAAATGATACAAGGAAATAAACAATATTTTTTATATTATGCATATAGCTATATACATTTATTTATATATATATTCTACTTTACATATGTACATATTTACATGAGCCAAGGGTCCAATTTGATATTCATTCTTATTTACAAAGCAGTTCGAGATGCTTCCCGAAAGTCAATTTCATTTCTTAAAACACATTCAGATGACCACATGGTTCTTGTGAAACTGGTTTTGAAGTTATACGGGCATGTGAAATACGGCTGTTGTCTGGTCATGAAAGATGGTTGATGAAATGCGGCTTTTCTAGAGGTAGCAGTCTGTCAGCTGTAGATGATTATCATGTGAAATAGCAGCAAGGAGATTTCTATATTGTTGATTGCATAACACGCAAGTATTTGAATAGAGGATATGTCTGTACTATGTCTGTTAAGTAAATGTGATGCAGTTAAAAAGCATCTATAGTTTTTTTTCATCACATTCTCTCGATATTTTAAAGAGCAAACAAATATATGGCTGAATATATAATAATTGTCAATTTTATGTTTCTTTAAAGAAATAATACTAAATAAGACAATTTGTTTAAAATGCAGTCTGTTTTAGATATTTTTTAACAAAAAAGTATTTTTCTATAATATTAAATGCATTGTTGACGTCACGAAGTTAAATATTTGCCATTTCTGTCACTATTCCCAGTGATGAACTGAGTTTTTATCTTCTAATTACTTCAGTAAAAGACATAAATGGAAATAATTGGGAATGCTTAGGAAACTATGATTTTAACTTGTAACCCCCCTCCCCCTATTTTTAAAAATGTTAACGATATTATTTTGTGAAATTGCTGATACTCCTTTGTCCCTGAGAATCGGATACATTATGATGTCGTCCGAAAATCCTTTTTTTTTTCCGTCCACTAGATGGCGAAAGAAGTGATTTTAAGTCAGTTGAAGAACATTATTTAGAATTTTGTTTTATAACAGTTTGAAGTTTTGGATATTTACTATTAATAGGTACATGAAAACCATAATTTTATTACTCGATTTTGATGAGTATATTTATTACGTTTCATTTCTGACATGCATTTAGTTATTATTAATATCAATGAAGATAAAAGAAACAGGTGTCTCCTATTAGTGCAGAATTATGTATAGTGCATACTTTGTTCCATTATGTTTCCCGTGCAGAGCAAAAATAAACGCATATGCCTTTTCTATCGCTGTCATTTCTGACACTGGAACATAACGAAAATATATTGAAATTCCATTAATTACGTTAAACATCTCTATCATCCATTAGAAATCTTAAAAGTCATTTATAAGAATTTATTCACTTATTCCAAGCAAAAGTTTCAAGAAACTACAAAGTTAAAAAAATTATTATTATTTTTTGTTGGAATCTGAAAATGACAATTATTATATATATTCAGCCATATATAACAACGCACATAACCGAGCTATCCGCCTTTTAGGTATATTATTAAAAATAAAATTAATTTTTTCATGTATATCACACATTTTAAGACGTATTTAAAGACACGCTGTGCAATTCGCCTAACATACATGACTGTGGAATCTACTTTACAGACATGACCATAGACTTCATCTTATAGGTATATTACGTATGAGGGTAATTCTGAATCAGGAGTGACATCACAAGGAAATCAACTTTTGACGTACTATCACCTTTAGATACCTAATAAGAATGCTTAATTAAGGGCTAATGCAGTGACATTAAAGAACTAATTTTAGTATACTTCTGCGTTTAAAAATTCGTGTCAAAAAAACATGTAAATTCTATCGCAAAATTGAAAATAGTAAATCTAGGTCTATTTTAAAATTTTAACCCTCTTGTTCCATTCTTATACATTTTATTTCGACGATTGAATGAATTTACTAATACCTAGTATGAATAGGTCTGTTTTAAAATTTTAATCCTCTTGCCCTATTTTTATACACTTCATTTACGCCGATTGAATGAATTTACAAGAAATAATAATACCCAGTATGAATAATTATAATTTAATTATAATAAATTAATATATTTTAAAATTTTAACCCTCTTGACCTATTGCTATATATTTCATTTATGACGGTTGAATGAATTCACTAATACCCAGTGGGCGCGGTAGCCCATTGGTTAGCGCGCTGGAGTTGCACTCGGTAGGCCCGGGTTCGATTCCAGCCACTGCCAAAACTGCCGCCGTGTTCATGCGGAGTACGATCACGTTAAACATGTGGGTCCGAAAGTCCTTCCGAGAGGTTGGTGGTAGGGGAAGGAGGGTACGGTCCCTGTGGATGTCCCCCCCACTGGGTTCCGGTCTAAATTGGGTGGCACATCCCGACCGTCCAAACAGTTACCTTACACCTTTCTGGTAGGTCGGACGGTCTGGGTTTCAACAACAACAACTAATACCCAGTATGAATAGGTTTGTTGTTTTAAAATTTTAATCCTCTTGCCCTATTGTTATACATTTCATTTACGACGATAGAATGAATTTACTAATGTGCAGTATGAAAAAATATTTTACCATGGTTGCACTGGAATTTTAAGCTAACTCAATATTTGAATATATTTATAAATAATTTTGAACTAACTTGGCAGTTTAAGTTTGAAATTTAATCAGTTTGTGAAACTCGAATATCTAGTTGAAAATATGTTATGAACGTTGGATAGAACTTCATGAAATTGTGAATTTCAGATGGATAAAATTTTTGTTTATAAAATTAGTATTCCCACATTTTAAAGCATTTTAAAGTAAAAAAAAAATACGAATATGTCCTTAATTGCGTTATTGAGTGCAGCGATTCATCTGCAAAACTTTTTTGAAAACCTAAATTATGTAACGCTATTCATAACATGTTGTTTCTTTTGTTCTAACTTTTCATTGTAGTAAATAATAATGATGACAAAATTTGTGAAGCTCGAATAATAGTAATAAAGATAACTCGTAAAAAAAAAAAAAACTATTTTGGTGTCTCACTGCTATGAGAATAATTCACAAGAAAAAGAAAAGTAAAAAAAAAAAAGAAAGGCCCGAGTTAAAGAGTTTTTCCTGTTTCTCACTAATTGAGGTAATTTGTGTTTCGACTTTGTGTTAAACTCCTACCTCCTTGCGATTTACAATGGAACTGAGGAATGCTTGATATGAAGAATGAGATGAAATGAGTTTGCAGGATTTAGTGGTTCTGTCCTCTCCTCATCAGCCGTTGGACAAAGTGTCTAACGATACGCGGCAAAATGTAGCGAGATTCGGGTTCACTAGCTGCTGTCTGGTACATTTCGGGGTGAGGAATAGGATGGGGTCTTTCCATATTACCTGATGGGTTGACAAGATCTGCAGTTTCTAATAAAAGAGCGGCAGCAGGGATTGAGTCATCGTCATCCAACAATTCGCTGAGATTAATTTCGGATTCAGCTTCTTGCTGGTTTTTGGACAAGTAGGCATCTAGCATGCTTTCTTGTTCTTCAAGAGCTCGGATTTCCTGGTTAAGTCGTGAAGCCATAGCTTGATGATTTGCTCGAGCCATCATGGCTCGATGATGATGGTGCATCATAAAGTGTGGGCGATGCATCATTGGCATAGCAAAGGAGCCCATCATAGGCATTCTGGCTGCCATCATATGATGCATGGGAAGATGAGGCATCATGCTGTAACCCCCCATGAAGGGGTGGCTAAGAGCCTGCATCATGGGTCTGGCTATGGGGTTGTTGTCCATTAATAATCCAGTGATGAGCCCAGCTGCAAGGATTTCGGCAACACCTGAACCGCCTCCACCCCCTCCCCCTCCCCCTCTTTTGAATATACCGAATGCAGAGGAAGGGTCAGGAATGGAAACTAAGAGAATGGTGGCCAGAAAGACGTTCAGAATGGTGATTTTCGGATTCATGGTGATTTAAACTGAAACGAGAGATAAAAAAACATTAAACATATAAAATATGAAATGTAGAAATTATAGATTGATAAGTTACAAAATTGCGTATAGATGTGTATATAATCCTCAGGGCCCGAATTAGGCAATCGGAGGCCCTGGGTAAAAAATAATTCTGGGCTTCGTCATAACAATTTTTATAAAACATTTATTAACGAATAAGCATCAGTTATTCACTAAGTAAATATATTTTGTTAAAAACCTCAACTCATATTGGAAACAAAAAAACGAATCTGAATGATATAATATATATTTAAATAAGAATATAATGAATTAATATTCAATTGTAAAATACGTCAAACCCGTATACTTTTAACCTGTTACTTTTAAAGTACCTAAAATTTTTATAACAGAGCTCATAAAAGCAACTATTTTCATATTTTTATACTGCTTTATAAGATATATAATCAATATTTTGTAATATAGTAGACAAATAAAATATTCAGGCAGTACCGATTAAAGGCGCAATCAAGTGCCAAGATCGGTAGATTATGAGTGCAATGGAACATCCCGATAAAAATGCAATGGGTTTCACACTATCGCTTGGTTGAGCGTTTTGAAACTGCAATTGTAATGCCCAGTACACTCAAAGGTACTCTTTAGTAAGTGATACAACTGCAAAAGTGAATTATCCACAATCAATTTTATTCAAATGACCAAATTAATCCTATAAGGGTAAAATGAGAATAAATTTAATTTTGTACATGTTTTGAGGAAATTGCTTTTGTGCTTGGACAAATTCCCGCATGTAATAATCCTCTTAATAGTCCTTCTATCTCGTAAGTTCATTCCTAAGAAATAAGCTCTCAGGTTACAAGAGTTTATCAATAGATATAAAAGCTGCACAGTATAAATTTATCTTGGGCGCGGTAGCCCAATGGTTAGCGCGCGGAAGTTGCACTCGGTAGGCCCGGGTTCAATTCTCTCCGCTGCCAAAACTGCCCCCGTGTTCACGCGGAGTACGATCACGTTAAACATGTGGGTCCGTAAGTCCCTCCGAGAGGTTGGTGGTAGGGGAAGAAGGGTACGGTCCCTGTGGATGTCTCCCCCACTGGGTTCCGGTCTAAATTGGGGGCTCTTCCCGACCGTCCAAAACGGTTACCTTACACCTTTCTGGTAGGTCGGACGGTCTGGGTCTCACCAACAACAATATAAATTTATGGATAAAAAAATTATTATGGGAGGTAAACATTTTGCCCTACTATTGTTTTTACTAAAATTTTTACCTTGAAACAATTATGTCTCAGGATCTGAAAAAAGCTGTTTTCTCCGTCTGTCAGTCTGACTATTTGTGTCTGTAACTTTTGGCGACAAATTTTGTGCTGATTTTGGCGAAATATCACCAAATTGACATTTTTTTAAACATATCGTCAAATTTACAAAAATGTCTTCAAATGGAATAAAATGTTGTTAAAGTAATGAAACTGACGCCAAATTGATGATCATTTCTCTTGAAAAAAGTTGAGTTTAATTTCTTTAAAAATTATTCGATATTCCATTATGCCAATTTGACTGTGCATTGAAAATTTTATACTGAATTTTGAACCCAGTCACTCTATATAAATACCTCTGCAAAATGTAGAAAGTAAAATATGGAGAGAGAGGAAATGAAAGGAGATGAATATCGTATACCAAGATCAAGCCGCAATATTGCGGGTGCCTGTGACAGCGGGATCACTTATCTCTACATCGAAAATAGAAATTGTCGCCAAAAATATGGTAACTTAAGAAAAGAACAAAGGGAGGGGGGGGGTCTCCAAATAAAGTCCATAAATTGAATTAAAGAAGGGTGCCAAATTGTCAAGGAAATGGTGCCAAGCAAGTAAACAGACACATAATTATTAACTTGTTATATAATACTAAACATTTTAAAATTTTATATTTCATGTAATAAGTGGTACTTATTGATCCACTGCTTATTTTATAGATTTTAAACAGTTTGTTTCTCTTGATGGAAACATATAGTAACAAATTCGGTAGAGTTCCATCTATCCTTCTTTGTGTACCCTCAAACGTTTATGCTTCACGTACCCCCTGGAAATGTGGATGTAACGAACGTATCCTTCATATAGATAGATAGAACTATAGTTATGGTATAACAATGGGAAATATGCGCAGCCATTAGAAGAATTTAATATGTGGAAATATAAACTATTGAAAATAATTTAATATATGGAAGTATAAACTATTGAAAATAATTAAAAATACTATATATAGTATTAAGATGTCTCGGTTATTATATACCATTAATAAATAAAGAAAATAATTAATTTGCAGAAATCTTTTGTAATTACTTGTGTAGATAAAGCCTCCAATATTTATGCAATTATGTATAAAAAATCTTGTATACTACTTAAATAAATTACTTGAATAATAATAATGTATTTAAACTCTACTCACATTATCTAATGAATATCAAACATAAAATTAATAATATATATAATGATTTAAATCTAAATTAAAAAGTTTTCAAATTTCCATTAATTGTTCTAATTCCAAAATTTCATAAAAACTCTATTAAATTTAGAACTGTCACCAGTGGTCACAATATACACTCTACTACTGCTAGTAAATTATTACTAAATAGTTAATAAGAATTAAATAATAGTCTACGTTATTCTAGTATTTTTTTATCATTTATAATAGCAAAGAGTTATTCAATTATTTTTTTCTAATTTATAATAGCAAAGAGTTATTTATAAATTAGAAAATATCTGATGTGGGCAACACATGATTTTCCTTATATAATGCAATGAATTTACTACTTTTAGAGTAAAAACAAATAAATTATTTTTATAGAAGATATTTAGATTTTTTCCAAGATACTGAATTTTCGTCAGTGAGTCGTCATTTTTATCTATTTGACAAGTTTTTCGCTAATTTAGCAACATTTAAAAAAGTCGCCAAGTTGGCGGCATTCCACCAAATTTGTCGCCAAAATTTCGCCAAGCGTTATGGACGGAGAAATAAGTTGTTCTTACAGCAGACAAATGATTATTGGCGTTCAAATACAAAAGTATTACTTAAAGTATTTTTTTCATGAATGGAACGAGCTAGATCCACGAGAATGATGTCATCCAATTTATCGCATGGTATTACATATGAAAAGTGAATATGTTTCTCGATAGGAAATATTTTTTTTATTTTATATGACTTTTTGATAATTTTTTTGAAAAATGTGCAATATCTCGAGAACGGTTCATGTTAGCGTTCTAAAATTTATGTCAATCGTTTTGTAATGAAAAATTACTTAAGAAATGTCTATTTGTGTAACTTTATTAGGGGTTTTGATTTTTTGACGATTTTATCAAAATTTCACTCGAAAATTTAGGTGGGTTCTGAACATTCGATTGCGTATAAAAACAATAGGCTTCCAGTATTTACGGATTGTATCTTTTGTGTCAAATTTCGTTCAAATCGGTCCATTCATTCGTCAGTTATCGTCTCCACAGACTCACTGACACGCACACACACACACTCACACACACACACACACACACACACACACACACACACACACACACAGACAGACAGACAGACATCACAAATGTTCGATTCGTGATCAGGAGTGCTTGAAACGTGCTCTCCCATCGAAAACTCGGATTCGAATTTTCGATCCCGTCACAATACTTTCCTTATACATTATTGTATATAAGGAAAGTAAAAATAGGTAATATTTATGGTTTACAGATTTTTGACTTTAAAGATCTTTTTAATAATATTAATATGCAAGATCTTTATAATATTATTTTAACACTCTACAATGCACTTGCTGCTAATAATTCTGACCATATTAAAATACAAAATTTTTCTAAACTTCTCCACTCTGCAATAATTATTTATACTTACAAATTATTAGGATTCCCGCAAGGTGGTTGTAATAGTACTCTATTAGCCAATTTGTATCTTTATCATTATGAACATACTTTTACGTCTATTGATTACAAAATTGTTAGATACGTTGGTAATTTGATATGTATAATGACCTCAAATCTAATAATATCAATGCAGATTTCTATTAGAATAATTTAGCATTATTGTCTAATACACCTTTAATAAGTAATAACAGTAATTTTTTGGATTTAAATCTTATAATTGACCCATACAATAAGATTATAACTAATTACTATGATAAATCAGATAATTTTAATATTAATAAATTGTTACCATTTAATTCGGGAAATTCCATTAATTGTTTCAAATATAACAATTAATCAGTAATTTAGAAGTTATAGATTATCAAATAAAAATATCATAATATGCATATTAATAACCTTAAAGATACAAGTAAATTATATTATTATCCTGAATATTTAGTCAATACTATTATAAAAACGTTTAAATTGACTAAACATTTATAAATTTTTTCTCTATCAGTAATATAATTATCCCATTATATTTTTATTACTGTAGCTTCCCCATCAGCTACTTTTCGTACATATTTCAACTCTATTTAATTTCAGCAAGGTGCACAGCTATTTGTAACATGTAAAATCTCACTGAGTCTCAAATCTCACTCTTCACACCAGAAGACATTGCATTGTATTTGAAATTTTACCATTTGTATTAAAATTAGTTTTATTATTATATTTATATATTTATATCTGATAATTTTAATAAAAATATTACATTTCATATTGTTATTTACATATATTACTCTTAACTGGCTACACAGTTTTTCATCTTTATCAGATGGCATTACTGGTTATTATCTTTTGTGTGGAAACACTGATTTATATCTCTGTGATTGGCAACTGCTGAAGTAATAGTTTCCTGTACATGGTGCTTTTTAGGCTTAGTTCCTTCTCTAGATTTTTGGTAACTACCTCTTTCATTTTTTAACACTTTACAACAAAGTTGAAAAGTGTTTATGACTTTGTTCATTCTGTCTGTCTGTCTGTCTGTCCGTTAGCACCATAACTGCCGTAAAAATGACTTAATCAAAATGAAATTTTAGTATGTTGTTCAGACGGTCTGTAGGACCTATGGGAATATAAATAAATAATATCACCCAATTAGTTTTGGATTGAACCCGGGTTGAAAAAATGAAATACATTGAACCCTACGGGACCTAATTTTTCAAACATTTTTTAAGCGGATTTTAAATTCACAAATTGCTTCGAAAATTTTAGGTAATATTCAAATTATTCCATAAATATATAAAAAAAAATTTCAGCAAAATATAATCAGTAGTTTTTTAAATAAAAATTAAAATAATAATTACACCTGTTATATGAAGCGACCACGAGACCATTTTATGAAGAGATGACGTGACCCACTTCAAAATGAAATATGGCATCCATCTTGTCTCAAAATCGTGATTTTTAAAGTTATTTTTAATTCATATTGAGTGTTGTATCCGTCCTAAAACCGCTTTATTTTTGAAATTCTGTGCATCTACATACTAAAACAACGCAATTACAATATATTTGAGTTTAAATGATCATCCAAATTTGACTATTTCTACAACGAAGCCTATTTTATCACTTATGTAAAATGTAAACAGCAAAATATGTAGAATGAGTTGTATAAGAATTGCTGTATTTCTTTAACGCAAAATTATTTAGCTCATGGAGTCTGCATAGCTGATATGAATGAAATATTCATTGATTTTACAGAGCGAAGAACGATTTTTTTCGATGAAGTTTTAAGCATAGAGTTTAATTACTTGTAACTCCATGGTCTTAAGTTTTTAAATAAAATAAATTATTATAGTATTGTGATGAATGAAATGAATGGGAAAATGTTTATGTATGGGAAAATGTTTATGAATGAAATGCTGCTTTTATAGAGAGAGCCAGGCGTGTTATATTTCGATGGCGTCATTTGACTAATTTCAGTTGTTTTTGATAAAGTTTTCAAATATAATAAATTATTATGATAATGTTAAAAACATTACCGAGGAGCCAGGCGAATTATATTTAATTGACGTCATTTGAATGAAGTTCATTTTTTTCGATGAAAGTTTAAGTTTTCAAATATAATAAATTAATGTAGTATTGTAATAATTTTAAAAATATTACTGATGAATGTATTGCATTTTAGAGATGTTTAAATGAAATTGCATTGAAGTTGGAAAGTGTTTCATAACCAATGCTTTATGCATGATTGATCTTTCTTGTTTTCTAATCTTTTGGGGGTGCAAAATGGCCTTTTTCTTCAATGTAACAAGGTTATTTAATGAAAAGGAAGGCAAATTGAAACTTTTGGAGGGCAAATTGAAATTACATGCATCCCTTGACGATTTTACTATTTTTTGCCTTCTATCCATTGCTATTCATTCGAATCCATTCCACTGTTCTTGTAATTAGTTTTATTTCCTTTGTTTTATGGTCTCTTTATTTTCCTCCCTCATTTTATTCCTATGTTTTCATTATGATGCTTTAATGGTTCTATATGAATATTCTTATGTGCATTGCAGTATCTCTGCAGGTTCAATTAATGTTCTACAAGTTAAATTATATATATATATATATATATATAATATTTCATAAATACCATAGCTTACTAAAAATATGAAGGATACTATGCAAATATGAATATGTAAAGAAATTAAAGACAGTAAGTAAAAGGAATATATATATATATATATATATATATATATATATATATATATATATATAGATGTAGGAATCCTTCAGAGAAGAAGCACTTTAGTTACAGAATCTACTTATGTAATCTACTTATGTTACAAAATCAAGATATGTTCTAAGGTTGACATCTTAGAACATGTCTTGATACATTGGCCGAGCTCTCCGTCGGCGTCCATTTCGTTAGAGATCTCAGAGCAGTCTGAATAGTTTCATACAAGTTACAGTTATAGCGAAGGGAAGAAATCTGGAGACGACATGGGAAACATGCTGTCTTCGCGCTTTGTATGCATAAAAAATGCGATGGGGATGCAGTTTCATATAAGAAAGTTTACGCAGAGGTTAGTATTAGTGACCATATATGATATGGTAGAGGAAAAGAGGATGTACGGGCAGACTTTGTTAATATTAATAGCGTGGGGTAGAATTTAATATAATTGCAATAAGTGCGTGACATGGAATAGGAATTTGGAATAAGAAAAAATAATTATGAAAGAAAAGGGCGAGTTATTAAGGAAAGCTTAAAAATTCTGTATTATACATACACACACACACATATATATATATATTACTCTTTTGCAAAAGAAACGAAGCACCATGAAGAAAGTGACTGTTATTAAAGAAATTAAATATGCGTACAGCTCATACACAGGTAATGAAATGATTACAAAATCAAGGCCGCAGGATCCATCAATGGTTAGCAACTGCACATTAAATTTTCAAATCAGTAATTGGTGAAACCCCCTTTGGCGGCAATGCATGCTTGTATACGTCTAGGTAAGGAGTGATAAAGTTACCTAATGTCATCCAGCAATACATTCTGCCAGGCATTCCTCAATTGTTGCTCCAGATCTGCTACATTTCAGGGTATCCGAATCTGGCTACCTAGCATGTCCCATACATGCTTGATTGGTGAAAGGCCTGGTAACCTTGCTGGCCAAGAAACAGTATCAACAGCACGGAGAGAGTCCATAGATGTTCGAGCCGTATGTGGCGTGGCATTATCTTTCCGGAAAATGGCCCCAGAATGACGTACCTTGAAGGGTAACGCAAACGGCCGCAGGATTTCATCAACATATCGTTGAGATGTTAAAGTTATACGCAGGATGACTAGGGACGACTTGCTGTCGTAAAAGATAGCACCCCACACACACCATCACACTGGGGGTTATGGCTGTGTGCCTGTGTAAAACAAAGGATGTGGGACCGCTGACCCTGGTGCCTCCACACACGTACCCGATGTCATCTGTCGAAAGACTGAAGCGTGATTCATCGCTGAACACTATGCGATGCCAGTCTGCTGTCAGCCATGATGCTCGGCTACGACACCACTCCAAACGTCTCTGTCAATGTTGTGGGATTATGGACAGACGTCTTAATAGCCGCCGTGAGCGTAGCCCCACCTCAGCTAAGCGCCGTGAGATGGTGGAAGGTACCACGGGTGGCATGGAAGAGTTTGTTGCAGATTGGATGGCGGACAATGATGCCGTTGGGCCAGTTCGGGCCTGTCGCACAATCATTCGATCTTGCTTTGCATTCGTGCACCTTGTCCTTTCAGAGTCTTCATTCCGCCGATGAGTTCCTTGCAGCAACCTTTGCTGCCAGCACCTTTGCACAGCAGTGTCCGTTCGGTGCAGGGGGCGACCTATTGCTCAGTATGACCAGCCAGCTTCACGCATCCCGACTATACGAACACGTTCGAACTCGTCTAATTGTTTATGTCTTCGGCAACGTCGTAACTGCATTATTGGCTGTGTCTCCACGGAACTACAATGCCGATAACGAGCCCACAAAAACGAGCCCATAAACCTCCCGCATTTTTAACCTGTTTTATAGGATGCTAGTTGCGCAATAGAAACACGCACTATGACCGAAGTTAACACTCATTGGCGTTGCAAAGTTAATTATTTACATACTTGGTATAATGGAATTTGCATACTAAATTTCGAGATGTTCGGATTATTTTTTAGGGGTACTTCATTTATTTTGCAAAAGAGTGTATATATATATATATTTTATGTCTTAATTTCTTTTATTTCTTTGTATTTTGTAAAAAAAATTTTGGAATAGTGTTTTATGAGTTACTACTTACATTCTAACATTGGACTTATTAATTTATATTTATATATATATATATATATATATATATATATATATATATAATAAAAATAATTGAAGGTCCATTGAAAGAAAAGTGAGAAGCTGTAACTCGAAAAACCTAACTTTCTAACAATCTTACAAAATAAAAGTATAAATCAGCAAATCTTCAAGTAAATGGGAAAAAATACAAATTTCGGATCATCAAATCAAAGAAAAATATCAAAAAACAATGGTATGGAATCGATAAAAGAAAAACGGATAAATCCAAGCACAAACGCTATACACATGGACAAGGTCTATTTAAGTTTGCTACGGTATTTATAAATTGTATATATATATATATATATATATATATATATATATATATATATATATATATATATATATATATATATTATATATATATATACCATATATATATATATATATATATATATATATTATATATATATATATATCATATATATATATATATATAATATATATATATATCATATATATATATATATATATATATATATGATATATATATATATATGATATATATATATATTATATATATATATATATATATATCATATATATATATATATCATAATAATAGAAGTTTGAAAATCCAATAAACGAAAAGTAAGAAGATGTAACATGATAAACCTAACTTTTTAAAACACCCACAGAATAAAATATAATACAGCAAATCATCAATCAAATGGATAAAAAATACAAAACACAAGCTTTCAAGTTACAGTAAATCAACCAAATTAAAAGGTATGGAAACAAAAAAAGAAAAACTTAAACTAAATTCAATTATATAACTGGCTTACAAAGCAAAAGTAAAAATCAACTAATCCTCAAGCAAATGGAAATAAAATAAATAAAATAAATATCGAATCTAGAAGTCAATGAAAATTATATAATTGACTATTAATATTGAATATTGAAAATTATTATATATTGAAAATTATATACAAAACAATATAACAAATATTACAAAATTATAAATATTTTGCTGGGTAATCAATAAGGTAGTTGCGCTTGTTTCCGCTTTGGCAACCACTGCTCTATAGGAAGCACGATAATTAGGAAAAAGCAGTTGTATTATTTGTTGGATAGTGTCTATGTATGAGTATATGAGATTCTATTGAAAAATAGGATGTAAGAATAGCAACGGTATCATATGTCTGGAGTGGATTTTAAATTCCATTCAATTATATTTTTATATTTCATATAAAATTTTTTTTTTTAATATTTCATTTGATTTATATATTTCATTCAATTTGATTATTCAATTTTAGTATTCATTTAATTGTTTCAATTTCATTCATTGAGATTTTTGATATAATTGGTATATATGTATCTTTCGCGAGTGACGTACTGGCTCCCGGGAGTGCTGCCGGGAATAAAGCATGTTTAACCGGGGAGTAGGGGTCACATCTCCCCCCGGCCCATTTGTGGTGCATTGCTTGTCTATTCATTGTTTTTTTTTATCTTTTCCATATGGATATTATATATGGTATATATATATTACAAGTAATCATAAAAATCTTCAATTATATATATATATATATATATATATATATATATATATATATATATATATATATATATATATATATATATATATATATATATATATATATATATATATATTATGAAATTTACAGATATGTTGATGATCTGATGTGTTTAGTATTTACTGACAACTATGCCATAGATAATGATTTCTATCCGGATAATTTGGAGTTAATTCATAATGAAGCCTCTATTAGTAATAATGTGAATATTTTGGATTTAAATCTAATTATTGGACCTACTAGTAGGAGAGTTACTAATTTATATGATTAAATATACTATTTTCATTTTAATATTAATAAAATATTGCCATTTAGTTCCTGTAACTCGATACAATTGTTTAGAAATATACTAATTCTTAATCAACATTTTAGAATTTATAGATTATCAGATAAAAAATGTCATGCTTTGCACATTAATAACCTAAAAATTACCAGTAAATTATATAAATATCCTGTGTATTTAGTAATTGGTATAGTTAAAAAGTTTAAATTAGCTGAATATTTTTAAAATACTATCTTTAGTATCTTATATTAGCTAATTGTCAACATTCTCTTGAGTTAGCATTATAATATATTTACATCCTCTTATAATATTTTACATGTCCCTTTATTACGTAGCTTTTACTGGAGAATTTATCGCATTTTATTGTATTTTTGCAATATTGTTATTTATATTTCACAATGGGCGACAGTAGATCTCCACTTTTAACTCCTGCGATTGGTAACAGTGGTCTAGTCTTTTATTGCTCATGATTAGGATATATGCCATATTTTATCAGGCATTTTTATATTCCTATTTTATGTTTCAATCTTTTTGCTTGTAGTCCAAGTAGATAGAGTTTATAGATATTATCTACTGTCTTCAGAAACAAGCATTTTTTGTTCATTTGGAATAGATACTTGGACTTGAAAAATAATTTGTGCAAAATGTACAACTTTTTAGGCCTAGTGCTTATTCACGTGTATAGCTTTAATGCTTGGTTATTTTATGTAATTCAATTTTCGAATTCTCACCTTTGATATTTGTTGAACATATTTAGCTTGATGACTAGATACATGCATTTTATTCTCCTCTTGATTGATGATTCTCTATTATATCCTTCGTTTTAAATTGTTGGTATTTCTTAAGTTAGGGTTTAATGAGTTAAAATTTCTCTCTCTCTCTCTCTCTCTCTCTCTATATATATATATATATATATATATATATATATATATATATATATATATATATAATACTAAAGTTTGCTGTCATAAATTACATATATCGATAAACGCAAAATCTGATATAGATAATATAACAAATATTATAAAATTATAAACATTTTACTGGGGAATCAATAAGGTAGTTGAGCGTGCTTACGTTTTGAGAACCACTGTTTTAGAGGATATACGATAATTAGGAAAACCCTATCACATAGAGTGTGTTGTTTTCCCAAACATTTAAAATTCGAGACTTTGACTTAAATGTCTCTCAGACCTATATATTTGCCCAATTACATAGAGGGGGTAGGGGGTTAGAGATTTTAATTCCTATGACTTAACAATTTCATTATTTTTCAATAATATCTATACTGAGAAACGAAATTCGTAACGAAATTCACTGTAAACTACCATTCGGTCGTCGGCCTCCGTTTCCAAGATCCTGGCTACGCCTATATATATATCAGTGTAGACACGATAATACAAGTACGAATAAAATGCCATATGTAATAGTAGATATGAAGTCATAGTTTTCTAAAATTATACATTTTATCGTATTTAAACTCATACAGGCTTGTTTATTGGTTTTTTTTCTCAATTTAATATTACGAAATTCTGGTCTTGTAATTAAAAAAAAAATGCCCTGATTAAAACATATCAGAAAATTATTTATATACTTTAAATATTTCAAATACGTAAAGTAAATGTTAATATTTTAATGCTTAAAATTTAGTATTTATTTCAAAGATGATTAAAGTTAATATACATAATACATGATTTTTTTCTACACATGAACAAACTTAGATGTTGTACGTAATAACAATAAGACATAATAATAACATAAATTAAAACTTTCTAATTAAGCGATTTCAGTAAAAATAAATAAACGTTTTTGTTCTATTGCTTAAACTAAATATCCAAAATGTAATGCAACTTGCTTGATTTCGTAAAAAAATATATCGTGTTTCGCGTGGAAAAACTAAATTAATAATATCTCAACAACAGCTTAAAATAACTCTTTAACAAGGGTATCTATTTATTTCTCTTTACGATTACTGATCAAACAGGATTCATTTGATATTAGTGGATATATTTACTGTTTATGATTTTTTCCATGTTATAATAAAAAGTGCCATATCTTAAAAACGGCGCTTGTTCATCTGTTTTTAAGCAAAAAATTATATAAAGTTTATTTAATAATTTTTAGCAAAATTATTTTTTTTATTTTCGATTTTCGATTTTTTTTTTATAATTTAGGTTCTTCACGCGGTCTGACCCTCTCCGAAAATCCATTAAGCATCGGAATTTTAATTTCAGGAATCGTGTCCAATTTCATTTGAATCGTTTTATTTGTTTAGGGGATAATATTATACCCTTGACTTACAGAGAGGCATAATTTAAAAATGGTTGATTCGTATTCAAGGATGCTCTCAAAACGTGTATATCCATTAAAATCACATCTGCGGATATTTGACACCATTGCAATACCTTTCTTTACACACGCTATGCATTATAGGAAAAGTAGCAATTAAAAAATGAGGCTGTCAAATCCTGTTGAGCAACTGCGGTTTAAATTTTTCACAAAACTTTTCTTCCAAACGATGCAAAATGTTTACTCACCGCTTAAAAACAAGAGTCGAAAGAATCGAAAAATCCAATTTGAGGGGCGTGTGCTTTCACGATAAGAGCTATTCGAAAAGTGACACTGGAATTCTCTGAAGCTCTACTTCTTAAGTGGCATTCCGAAGACGGAAAAAACCGCGAAAGTACGGGGACTTGCTCTCACAAGGAAAAAAAAAGCTTCACAGTTGTTTGTTTATTTTTAATCTACCGCCCAATCACACCAAGGTGGAAAGAAAAAAGAATAAAAAGTGCTATTATCAGTTTCACCCGATTTATAATACATTAAGAATTACTTTTCGAGCGGGAGTTGTAGTTTCCTTTCTTCCAGGATGTATGTATGCTCAATATTTAAAAGAGGGGAAATTATCCATTTCTTGCTCCGGTAGCTGTCAGAAATCGTCTGTATTTACTATTTCAGTTAGAAGTGGAGGAAGTGGAAGTTCTTTTTTTAATTTTATGATTAAGAAAAAAAGAAAAAAAAAACAGGTGTAAATGTTAAAACCTTTTGCGTAAAACCGATTTTTTCGGATGACTGTGTGAAGTTCGTGACACAAATTGGCGGAAGTGTGACAGGGATCTTTTCAATAAGTCATTCCGGAGAGTTAATTTTTCATGGAGTTGCTTCAGAGGATGTGAAATTCGATGCTGATATGTGCTTACCTGTTTAGAATGAGAACCGGATGTTGATAGATAATGAGTTTGAGTGAAATTATTTTTCCTGTGGAACAAATGAAGATTTATGGTACCTTATGTCGATAAAAGGGATTGTACACCTTTTATATTGCAGCGGCGTAATTTTTTTTTCTGTCCCCGTAATTACTTATATGAATATTAGAATTTTTTAATAATTAATTTTGTGATGAAATAATAAAGTTGAAGTCTTAGAACTATTTCATTTTTTCACTATATTAAAAAAACTTGCACATTTTTGACACTGCATTGCGAGCAAAAAGAAATACGCACAGTTCTGAAATTTTACATATAGACCCTCAAATGCGCAAGAATGGCTTAGAAATTTTATTTAGGCCTTAATTAATTAATTTACTAGCCCAGTGGCGTAACAGATGGAGATCGTCACCCCCCCCCCCCTCCACACACCGGAAGAAGTATTTTCACACTCTCACCTTAATCTTGAAATCGTGTAGCTCAGTGGTCCTTAATCGGTGTCTAGCGAATTTAAAATTTAATTAAATTTTTAATTTAATTTCAAAAATTCAAATTGTGCAAATGTTTTTTTTAGGTATAACTTCTTCAATGGATACTTTTGCATCATGACCAGCAATATTTCTGTTTCTGGAAGCAATATTTTTGTTGCAATCATGCCCGCAAGCAACATACATCAAAATAACATTATCCAATTTAACTGTAAAATTAGGAAGATTAACGTATTTTTAGTTTCACTGTGTTTATCGATACTTTAGAGGTTTATTTTGGTTTGAGAACAGTTTGTTCACCTCTATTTGAGTAATTCCGTCTTAGTTTAAAGCACATTTCTGATAATATTCCATTTTTTTTTTCAAATATTATTTTCCTTTGGGTATTTTGTGACCCTACTATTTTTCGTGAGGTATAACTATTGATTTGACCTGATTTTCCATATTAGGGCCTTTGTTGCATTCTAAACCCTTGATTTGAGTTATATCTGTCTACTTCATTTTGATTTATCGGATACCATTCATCATATTTTAAGGACAACTCAAAAAATTCCGTGAATGTTGCCGGCACATTTCCAAAGAAAAAAAATTCTTGGACTAGTGTTTTTAGTCTTTCGTAGGCTAGTACATTCATATTCACACCCTTCATTACTTTCTCATATTAATATGTAATATAGTACAGAGAAAATATTGTTTTCACGAAAATTTTCAAATTCGAGATTTTGATGCCAATATATGTTTCAGGACCTCCTGAACATGTTTTGACTATTTTTGGAGTGATATCCGTCTATCTGTCTATACGTTCGCCTGTCTGTCTGTATGTATGTCTGTGGTCTTTTTTTTTGTGTATACGGTAGCGGCCGCAAATATTAACGGATTTTCACGAAACTTTATTTCCGGCTTTCTTATAAATAAATCTAGAACTAGATGGAACTTTTCGGAATTAAAAAAAAAATTAAGTTTATTTTATATTTTTTAACATGGCAGCATAGGATAAAATTTGACATAATCACGCATAAAAGGATTTATTTATGGTTCAATGATCACAAGAGTTAACAGTTTCAATCATAGTTGTGATAAAAAGCCGTGATTCAATATTTGTGTTCGTGTCGTCATTAACTCCCCGAGGGAGGGGCGTACATTGTCAAGTATGGTATATTTTTTCAAGCCTCTTAAAGTGAAGGATAACATGTTATAATTCTGATCAGTTGCACAAACATTACAGATTTTTCAAATTTGTTCTTGAAAAAAAAATGCAAGACTGCTATAAAAAAAATTACAAGCCATCTAAAATTTACTTTAAGAACCCATTTCTCCATCCGTCCGTCTCTGTAACGTTGGGCGACAAATTTGATGGGTTAACTCCAACTTGGCGACGTTTTTAATTGCTGTGAACTTGTTGAAAATGTCGCCGAATCTATAAAATATGTCGCCAAATGAATAAAAAATGTCGCCATATTAAAAAAAATGACGCTAAATTAATTAAATTAAAAGTGTTTTGTTAAGGGATAGTACTGTAATGATGTTTCGGTAGCGTTTTTCTATCAATCCAACCATTCCACTTGGTTACAAATTTGGCGACTTTTTTATAATTTCGCTAAATGGAGCAAAATATCGCCAAAGAAACGAAAATGTCGCCAAATTGATAAAATGACCCTAACTTGATATAATGGCGCATAATTGATGAAAATTTAATATATTGTAAAATTAATTCAATTTTCTTGATAATCAAAATTGCTTTGTGGGAATTATGAATTTAATATCTTAATAACCCATTTCTCCATCCGTCCATAACGCTTGGTGAAAATTTTTGAAGGATGTCGCCAACTTGGAGGCTTTTTTTTTTTTAATTTTGCCAATCTGACAAATATCCCCAAATCGACAAAAATATCGCAAAATTGATAAACATGACTCTAAATCAATTAAATTAATTGTGTTTTGTTTTTTGTTAAGAGATAGTATTGCAATGATGTATCGGGAGAGTTTGTCTGTCGGTCAAACCGTAACGGGAAAAGGGAAAAATCTTTGTTCCAAATGATCACAATTATAGCATGTCATTTAACACGATTGCAAAATTTGAAATAAAAAAATCACAAAACTGATTCTTGTATGAGAATGTTGAGTAACGCCATACTCCAGATAACTTTTAATCCCAATTTGTTTTTTAATTCGGCTTCTTTTTTTACTACCGAATCTTTAGGTTGTTGCTTTACTCTACCTATAGGGGAGAGTCGGTAAATGCCGTACACATTTTTTAAATGTCGTCTATTTTTGTTAATATTCCAGCAATAGTGGCTGTATTGGTCTCATATTTACCTCTGATTTGTGTCGAAGTAAATTATATTTGAAATTGGCTAAAAACAGCATTGCCTTTTTTAAAAAAAATTAAAAAGTGAAAGTGGTGAATGTACGGTATTATGCGACATGGTCGGAAAATACCGTACAGTAAAATATTCTCGAAATGAAATGACGATAAGTCCGTATTGAACTAAAGAAAATGTTTATTCTTAAAAAGCACAAATGGAAAATTATTTTTGGCAACTGTCGCACTCGTATAGTCCCACTGATGTACCCGAGCCATCAGTGCATCCCTCGTGAGACCATCCTCTGCATTTATGGCATTCAATCCAATCTTCTGATGGCGGCTCGACGTATGGCTCTCCACAAACTAAGCAACTGATATCTTGACTTGGAAGATCTCTAGATTTTTCCTTCTTCTTTTTAGTTCCTTTCTTTCCAGACGCTTTTCTTTTCTTTCCAGCTTTATAAACATTTAGCTTTCGTTTTGTGGTTGTTATTCTCTTCTTTGGTTTCAGCTTATCCAAAAGCTTGTTCTTTATGGGCGTGGAAGTCAAAATTTCAGAAGATTGAGCAAGTCTTTTCCTGTTTGTTAATGATGGCAACGCTCGAGGCAAGTTTAGTGGCGAAAGATCCATCTCTTTTGGAGACTCATCTATGACTGATCCTTCTCCTGGTGGTTGGGCACTGTGGGCAGCTTCTCCTGATGGTTGGGCACTGTGGGTAGCTTCTCCTGATTGTGGAACTTCCATGGCTTTGGCAACGACAAAGTCCTCATCACTGATTCCTCATCCCTATTTCAGGATAAAATCCTAAAACTAAATCCTGATAGCACGATAAAATCCTAAAACAATATCCTGATATCAGGATAAAATCCTAAAACAGTATCCTGATATCAGAATAAAATAAAATATAGCCTGAAAACCAATAACTGTTTGTTTAATAACACTATTTTTGAAAAAGATAAAAATTAAATTTTGGAATGGTTCAAAAAGCTTAAATCTAAGATTTTCGAATATTATTATTATTATTATTATAACTGGCCACAATGGCCTGTGTTATGGCTACTACTTCCAGAGGAAATTCACCAGCCAACAATAATAAAGAATCGTATAGTCTCATTTTCGAATAAAATATACCCGAAGGCAAATACCGTACACAGGTGGGTAATGCCGTACACAATGTACGGAATTACCCAACCTGATCCTTTATTTTCTTAAGCCTAACCACGTTTAAATGAAGTAGGAATTGATTTCATCTACCACTTTACCATTAAATGAATCGTTTAAACTAACAAAAAAATTCCGAGACAACAAATAAAATGGAACTGGGTGGTCTCTAGTAGCTAGCAAACATAATTAAAATAAAATTTCCATAAGAGAACTTACCTTAAATCGCAAATATTTCGGCAGTTTTTCAGCGAAGGACTTCGTGACGAAAACAAAACATTTATGGTACAAAAGACGACTATAGATAGGACGACTATAGATAGGATCCAACTATAGATAGGATTTCTATACTGTATGACAGTATTTGCGACTTAGCTAAAATACCTTAATTTAAGTCCGTTGTCAGGGTTTTATGGGGCCTGCTTGCAGGTCCTGTTTTTCTCCCGCTAGAACTGTGAGGTCATTTCTGATTGGTTTGGCCTGGATCTCCCTTCCTGTTGGCTCCTCCCCTTGTCCCGCCCCCCTGCTGCACTTGTACGCACTCATCGTCTCAAGACCGAGTTCCACGGAACTCACCCCTGTTTTACCAAAATTTCTCCCTTTTCTTTCTGGAGGTATTGCTCCGTATTCCAAATTATGCGACACAGAAACCCAATTGGGACTCGTCTCAATTCGGAATCATGTGCACCGCTACGATCACTTGGATCTCTCTCCTACTTAAAATCCCTTTTTATTCTCTTTCCATTTCTTAAGATCGGAGGTTAAAGCAAGCTTTCTAGCTTTGCTAGGCACTCCAAATAATCCCACCTTGAGAGAAGACGACTAGATGCTATAAATGCCGTGCTGCCACCTATTGGCATTATTCAGAAATAAGAGTGTACGGCATTACCAGCCGTACGGCATTTACCGACTCTCCCCTACAATCCTGCTTCTAATTTGTTTGCTCTTCGGCCCAAGTTTTGCAATTGTCGTATTCTAGTATTTCCCACTAATATTTAGCTTTCCCCTTTGGTGTACTTTGTATCACTGCCAATTTTTGGTCGTCGTTTCATGACCCTCTTATAAAGAAATCTTCCAAATTTTTCCAGTATTCTTTCACTGATCCCAGATGATCAAATTTAAATTTGATTTTTTTAATACAGCCAGTGTTTAACAGAGCTGGGTCACAATTGCTTTCATCGCTTACTTCTTTATTTTGCTTAATACGAAATAGATCTAAAAATCCTATTTTATGCTACTTTCATTGTTTTTCCTCATTACAACCTTTTAAACGACTGCCAGTTTTTGGTCGTCTTTTCTTGACCCTCTTACCGTATTGTGGCAATTAATTGAGAAATGCAGTTTTTATTATAAAATTCAGTTTTATTCAAGTTTTCTATGGATACATTTAAAACTAATAAGTGATATGACTTCCCCGAGACTTTATAACATCACAGACACGTTTCGGCATGGAATGTACTAGACTAGCACATGTAGTTTTAATTTCAACGTCTCTGAACCATAAGTCAATAACGGCCGAAATTAGCTTGTCCATCGTCGTACAGTCAAATTTGTGAAGCCGTTTTTTGACAATAGCCCACAAATTTTCTATGGGATTCAAGTCTGGTGAATTCCCGGGCCAATCCAGTACGGTAATATTTTTTTTTTGAGCAGAAATTTTTGATTCGCTTCGAAGTGTGACATGGCGCGCTGTCTTGTTGGAAAACGCAATCTTCGTTCGGCCACAGTTTAGCCATGGTTGGAAGTACTTTTCGGGTCAATATGACTTCGTAACTGGCACTGTTCATCATTCCCTCTACGGGAACAAGAGATTCTGTCCCCAAAACGCTGAAACAACCCCAAAACATCTTTTTGGGCGGATGCTTGATTGATGTGGTGCTGATTGAGAGGTTCTCCTTGGCTCCTTCTCACGAACATAGATCTAAATCCCTGAACCACAAAATGTGTTTCGTCAGAAAAGAGAACTTTCTCCCAGTCCTTCTAAGTCCATGTTTTGTATTTCCGTGCCCATTCCAACCTTTTTTTCTTCATGCGAAGCGTCAGAAGCTGCTTCTTGTACGGTCGACGTGCTCTCCGTCCGCGTTCTAACAGCCTGTATCGCACTGTTGAAGGTGCAATATCAACACCAGCTGCCACCATGGACTTAGACAGGTCAAAACTGGTTAATCGAGGATTTTTAACACTCATACGATGTAAAGTTTTGTCCTCACGAGTCAAAGTTGTTCTTTTTCGGCCGCATCTTCCAGAGCGGTTGGTTCCAGCATTTCCTGTTTCCTGAAACCGCTTCCAGATCCTCCCGACACTTGCTGTACTCACTCCACATATTTTACCTATTTCCTCGAACGTCTTAGAAGTGTGTTCTCTAAGCGCAATCACTTTAGCACGTGTTTCCGCGCTGATATCCATGACGCTAATGAGCCCCGCAACAACTGAGAAACTACCACTGCGGAACACCTGCCACCTGGCGGAGGAATTTGAACACCTGCTACTTACCAGGTGCATACGAACACCTGCTACTTCGATAATAACTGCAATTTGAACTCTGAGCTAATTTGGAGTGCTTCTTCCTAAGCTTACGTGTGATAAAACGAAAAAAATGACATTTCTCAATTAATTGCCACAATACTGTATAAAGAAATCTTCCAAATTTTTCAAGTATTCTTTCACTGATCCCAGATGATCAAATTTAAATTTGATTTTTTTAATACAGCCAGTGTTTAACAGAGCTGGGTCACAATTGCTTTCATCGCTTACTTCTTTATTTTGCTTAATACGAAATAGATCTAAAAATCCTATTTTATGCTACTTTCATTGTTTTTCCTCATTACAACCTTTTAAACGACCACCAAAAAACGACTGCCAGTTTTTGGTTGTCGTTTCTTGACCCTCTTATAAAGAAATCTTCCAAATTTTTCAAGTATTCTTTTACTAATCCCAGATGACCAAAATTAAATTTGATCTTTTTAATACAGCCAGTGTTTAACAGAGCTGGGTCACAATTTCTTCCATCGCTTACTTCTTTATTTTGCTTAATACGAAATAGATCTAAAAATCCTATTTTATGCTACTTTCATTGTTTTTCCTCATTACAACCTTTTAAACGACTGCCAGTTTTTGGTCGTCTTTTCTTGACCCTCTTATAAAGAAATCTTCCAAATTTTTCAAGTATTCTTTCACTGATCCCAGATGATCAAATTTAAATTTGATTTTTTAATACAGCCAGTGTTTAACAGAGCTGGGTCACAATTGCTTTCATCGCTTACTTCTTTATTTTGCTTAATACGAAATAGATCTAAAAATCCTATTTTATGCTACTTTCATTGTTTTTCCTCATTACAACCTTTTAAACGACTGCCAGTTTTTGGTCGTCTTTTCTTGACCCTCTTATAAAGAAATCTTCCAAATTTTTCAAGTATTCTTTCACTGATCCCAGATGATCAAAATTAAATTTGATTTTTTTAATACAGCCAGTGTTTAACAGAGCTGGGTCACAATTGCTTTCATCGCTTACTTCTTTATTTTGCTTAATACGAAATAGATCTAAAAATCCTATTTTATGCTACTTTCATTGTTTTTCCTCATTACAACCTTTTAAACGACCACCAAAAAACGACTGCCAGTTTTTGGTCGTCTTTTCTTGACCCTCTTATAAAGAAATCTTCCAAATTTTTCCAGTATTCTTTCACTGATCCCAGATGATCAAAATTAAATTTGATTTTTTTAATACAGCCAGTGTTTAACAGAGCTGGGTCACAATTGCTTTCATCGCTTACTTCTTTATTTTGCTTAATACGAAATAGATCTAAAAATCCTATTTTATGCTACTTTCATTGTTTTTTCTCATTACAACCTTTTAAACGACCACCAAAAAACGACTGCCAGTTTTTGGTCGTCTTTTCTTGACCCTCTTATGAAGAAATTTTCCAAATTTTACCAGTATTCTTTCACTGATCCCAGATGATCAAAATTAAATTTGATTTTTTTAATACAGCCAGTGTTTAACAGAGCTGGGTCACAATTGCTTTCATCGCTTACTTCTTTATTTTGCTTAATACGAAATAGATCTAAAAATCCTATTTTATGCTACTTTCATTGTTTTTCCTCATTACAACCTTTTAAACGACTGCCAGTTTTTGGTCGTCTTTTCTTGACCCTCTTATAAAGAAATCTTCCAAATTTTTCAAGTATTCTTTCACTGATCCCAGATGATCAAATTTAAATTTGATTTTTTTAATACAGCCAGTGTTTAACAGAGCTGGGTCACAATTGCTTTCATCGCTTACTTCTTTATTTTGCTTAATACGAAATAGATCTAAAAATCCGATTTTTTGCTACTTTCATTGTTTTTTCTCATTACAACCTTTTAAACGACCACCAAAAAACGACTGCCAGTTTTTGGTCGTCTTTTCTTGACCCTCTTATAAAGAAATCTTCCAAATTTTTCCAGTATTCTTTCACTGATCCCAGATGATCAAAATTAAATTTGATCTTTTTAATACAGCCAGTGTTTAACAGAGCTGGGTCACAATTGCTTTCATCGCTTACTTCTTTATTTTGCTTAATACGAAATAGATCTAAAAATCCTATTTTATGCTACTTTCATTGTTTTTCCTCATTACAACCTTTTAAACGACTGCCAGTTTTTGGTCGTCTTTTCTTGATCCTCTTATAAAGAAATCTTCCAAATTTTTCAAGTATTCTTTCACTGATAACAGATGATCAAATTTAAATTTGATTTTTTTAATACAGCCAGTGTTTAACAGAGCTGGGTCACAATTGCTTTCATCGCTTACTTCTTTATTTTGCTTAATACGAAATAGATCTAAAAATCCTATTTTATGCTACTTTCATTGTTTTTCCTCATTACAACCTTTTAAACGACCACCAAAAAACGACTGCCAGTTTTTGGTCGTCTTTTCTTGACCCTCTTATGAAATCTTCCAAATTTTTCCAGTATTCTTTCACTGATCCCAGATGATCAAAATTAAATTTGATTTTTTTAATACAGCCAGTGTTTAACAGAGCTGGGTCACAATTGCTTTCATCGCTTACTTCTTTATTTTGCTTAATACGAAATAGATCTAAAAATCCGATTTTATGCTAATTTCATTGTTTTTTCTCATTACAACCTTTTAAACGACCACCAAAAAACGACTGCCAGTTTTTGGTCGTCTTTTCTTGACCCTCTTATAAAGAAATCTTCCAAATTTTTCCAGTATTCTTTCACTGATCCCAGATGATCAAAATTAAATTTGATCTTTTTAATACAGCCAATGTTTAACAGAGCTGGGTCACAATTGCTTTCATCGCTTACTTCTTTATTTTGCTTAATACGAAATAGATCTAAAAATCCGATTTTATGCTAATTTCATTGTTTTTTCTCATTACAACCTTTTAAACGACCACCAAAAAACGACTGCCAGTTTTTGGTCGTCTTTTCTTGACCCTCTTATGAAGAAATTTTCCAAATTTTTCCAGTATTCTTTCACTGATCCCAGATGATCAAAATTAAATTTAATTTTTTTAATACAGCCAGTGTTTAACAGAGCTGGGTCACAATTGCTTTCATCGCTTACTTCTTTATTTTGCTTAATACGAAATAGATCTAAAAATCCTATTTTATGCTACTTTCATTGTTTTTCCTCATTACAACCTTTTAAACGACTGCCAGTTTTTGGTCGTCTTTTCTTGACCCTCTTATAAAGAAATCTTCCAAATTTTTCAAGTATTCTTTCACTGATCCCAGATGATCAAATTTAAATTTGATTTTTTTAATACAGCCAGTGTTTAACAGAGCTGGGTCACAATTGCTTTCATCGCTTACTTCTTTATTTTGCTTAATACGAAATAGATCTAAAAATCCGATTTTTTGCTACTTTCATTGTTTTTTCTCATTACAACCTTTTAAACGACCACCAAAAAACGACTGCCAGTTTTTGGTCGTCTTTTCTTGACCCTCTTATAAAGAAATCTTCCAAATTTTTCCAGTATTCTTTCACTGATCCCAGATGATCAAAATTAAATTTGATCTTTTTAATACAGCCAGTGTTTAACAGAGCTGGGTCACAATTGCTTTCATCGCTTACTTCTTTATTTTGCTTAATACGAAATAGATCTAAAAATCCTATTTTATGCTACTTTCATTGTTTTTCCTCATTACAACCTTTTAAACGACTGCCAGTTTTTGGTCGTCTTTTCTTGATCCTCTTATAAAGAAATCTTCCAAATTTTTCAAGTATTCTTTCACTGATAACAGATGATCAAATTTAAATTTGATTTTTTTAATACAGCCAGTGTTTAACAGAGGTGGGTCACAATTGCTTTCATCGCTTACTTCTTTATTTTGCTTAATACGAAATAGATCTAAAAATCCTATTTTATGCTACTTTCATTGTTTTTTCTCATTACAACCTTTTAAACGACCACCAAAAAACGACTGCCAGTTTTTGGTCGTCTTTTCTTGACCCTCTTATGAAGAAATCTTCCAAATTTTTCCAGTATTCTTTCACTGATCCCAGATGATCAAAATTAAATTTGATTTTTTTAATACAGCCAGTGTTTAACAGAGCTGGGTCACAATTGCTTTCATCGCTTACTTCTTTATTTTGCTTAATACGAAATAGATCTAAAAATCCGATTTTATGCTAATTTCATTGTTTTTTCTCATTACAACCTTTTAAACGACCACCAAAAAACGACTGCCAGTTTTTGGTCGTCTTTTCTTGACCCTCTTATAAAGAAATCTTCCAAATTTTTCCAGTATTCTTTCACTGATCCCAGATGATCAAAATTAAATTTGATCTTTTTAATACAGCCAGTGTTTAACAGAGCTGGGTCACAATTGCTTTCATCGCTTACTTCTTTATTTTGCTTAATACGAAATAGATCTAAAAATCCGATTTTATGCTAATTTCATTGTTTTTTCTCATTACAACCTTTTAAACGACCACCAAAAAACGACTGCCAGTTTTTGGTCGTCTTTTCTTGACCCTCTTATAAAGAAATCTTCCAAATTTTTCCAGTATTCTTTCACTGATCCCAGATGATCAAAATTAAATTTGATCTTTTTAATACAGCCAGTGTTTAACAGAGCTGGGTCACAATTGCTTTCATCGCTTACTTCTTTATTTTGCTTAATACGAAATAGATCTAAAAATCCGATTTTATTCTAATTTCATTGTTTTTTCTCATTACAACCTTTTAAACGACCACCAAAAAACGACTGCCAGTTTTTGGTCGTCTTTTCTTGACCCTCTTATAAAGAAATCTTCCAAATTTTTCCAGTATTCTTTCACTGATCCCAGATGATCAAAATTAAATTTGATCTTTTTAATACAGCCAGTGTTTAACAGAGCTGGGTCACAATTGCTTTCATCGCTTACTTCTTTATTTTGCTTAATACGAAATAGATCTAAAAATCCTATTTTATGCTACTTTCATTGTTTTTCCTCATTACAACCTTTTAAACGACTGCCAGTTTTTGGTCGTCTTTTCTTGACCCTCTTATAAAGAAATCTTCCAAATTTTTCAAGTATTCTTTCACTGATCCCATATGATCAAATTTAAATTTGACTTTTTTAATACAGCCAGTGTTTAACAGAGCTGGGTCACAATTGCTTTCATCGCTTACTTCTTTATTTTGCTTAATACGAAATAGATCTAAAAATCCGATTTTATGCTACTTTCATTGTTTTTTCTCATTACAACCTTTTAAACGACCACCAAAAAACGACTGCCAGTTTTTGGTCGTCTTTTCTTGACCCTCTTATAAAGAAATCTTCCAAATTTTTCCAGTATTCTTTCACTGATCCCAGATGATCAAAATTAAATTTGATCTTTTTAATACAGCCAGTGTTTAACAGAGCTGGGTCACAATTGCTTTCATCGCTTACTTCTTTATTTTGCTTAATACGAAATAGATCTAAAAATCCTATTTTATGCTACTTTCATTGTTTTTCCTCATTACAACCTTTTAAACGACTGCCAGTTTTTGGTCGTCTTTTCTTGACCCTCTTATAAAGAAATCTTCCAAATTTTTCCAGTATTCTTTCACTGATCCCAGATGATCAAAATTAAATTTGATTTTTTTAATACAGCCAGTGTTTAACAGAGCTGGGTCACAATTGCTTTCATCGCTTACTTCTTTATTTTGCTTAATACGAAATAGATCTAAAAATCCGATTTTATGCTAATTTCATTGTTTTTTCTCATTACAACCTTTTAAACGACCACCAAAAAACGACTGCCAGTTTTTGGTCGTCTTTTCTTGACCCTCTTATAAAGAAATCTTCCAAATTTTTCCAGTATTCTTTCACTGATCCCAGATGATCAAAATTAAATTTGATCTTTTTAATACAGCCAGTGTTTAACAGAGCTGGGTCACAATTGCTTTCATCGCTTACTTCTTTATTTTGCTTAATACGAAATAGATCTAAAAATCCGATTTTATGCTAATTTCATTGTTTTTTCTCATTACAACCTTTTAAACGAACACCAAAAAACGACTGCCAGTTTTTGGTCGTCTTTTCTTGACCCTCTTATAAAGAAATCTTCCAAATTTTTCCAGTATTCTTTCACTGATCCCAGATGATCAAAATTAAATTTGATCTTTTTAATACAGCCAGTGTTTAACAGAGCTGGGTCACAATTGCTTTCATCGCTTACTTCTTTATTTTGCTTAATACGAAATAGATCTAAAAATCCTATTTTATGCTACTTTCATTGTTTTTCCTCATTACAACCTTTTAAACGACTGCCAGTTTTTGGTCGTCTTTTCTTGATCCTCTTATAAAGAAATCTTCCAAATTTTTCAAGTATTCTTTCACTGATAACAGATGATCAAATTTAAATTTGATTTTTTTAATACAGCCAGTGTTTAACAGAGGTGGGTCACAATTGCTTTCATCGCTTACTTCTTTATTTTGCTTAATACGAAATAGATCTAAAAATCCTATTTTATGCTACTTTCATTGTTTTTTCTCATTACAACCTTTTAAACGACCACCAAAAAACGACTGCCAGTTTTTGGTCGTCTTTTCTTGACCCTCTTATGAAGAAATCTTCCAAATTTTTCCAGTATTCTTTCACTGATCCCAGATGATCAAAATTAAATTTGATTTTTTTAATACAGCCAGTGTTTAACAGAGCTGGGTCACAATTGCTTTCATCGCTTACTTCTTTATTTTGCTTAATACGAAATAGATCTAAAAATCCGATTTTATGCTAATTTCATTGTTTTTTCTCATTACAACCTTTTAAACGACCACCAAAAAACGACTGTCAGTTTTTGGTCGTCTTTTCTTGACCCTCTTAGAAAGAAATCTTCCAAATTTTTCCAGTATTCTTTCACTGATCCCAGATGATCAAAATTAAATTTGATCTTTTTAATACAGCCAGTGTTTAACAGAGCTGGGTCACAATTGCTTTCATCGCTTACTTCTTTATTTTGCTTAATACGAAATAGATCTAAAAATCCGATTTTATGCTAATTTCATTGTTTTTTCTCATTACAACCTTTTAAACGACCACCAAAAAACGACTGCCAGTTTTTGGTCGTCTTTTCTTGACCCTCTTATAAAGAAATCTTCCAAATTTTTCCAGTATTCTTTCACTGATCCCAGATGATCAAAATTAAATTTGATCTTTTTAATACAGCCAGTGTTTAACAGAGCTGGGTCACAATTGCTTTCATCGCTTACTTCTTTATTTTGCTTAATACGAAATAGATCTAAAAATCCGATTTTATTCTAATTTCATTGTTTTTTCTCATTACAACCTTTTAAACGACCACCAAAAAACGACTGCCAGTTTTTGGTCGTCTTTTCTTGACCCTCTTATAAAGAAATCTTCCAAATTTTTCCAGTATTCTTTCACTGATCCCAGATGATCAAAATTAAATTTGATCTTTTTAATACAGCCAGTGTTTAACAGAGCTGGGTCACAATTGCTTTCATCGCTTACTTCTTTATTTTGCTTAATACGAAATAGATCTAAAAATCCTATTTTATGCTACTTTCATTGTTTTTCCTCATTACAACCTTTTAAACCACTGCCAGTTTTTGGTCGTCTTTTCTTGACCCTCTTATAAAGAAATCTTCCAAATTTTTCAAGTATTCTTTCACTGATCCCATATGATCAAATTTAAATTTGACTTTTTTAATACAGCCAGTGTTTAACAGAGCTGGGTCACAATTGCTTTCATCGCTTACTTCTTTATTTTGCTTAATACGAAATAGATCTAAAAATCCGATTTTATGCTACTTTCATTGTTTTTTCTCATTACAACCTTTTAAACGACCACCAAAAAACGACTGCCAGTTTTTGGTCGTCTTTTCTTGACCCTCTTATAAAGAAATCTTCCAAATTTTTCCAGTATTCTTGCACTGATCCCAGATGATCAAAATTAAATTTGATCTTTTTAATACAGCCAGTGTTTAACAGAGCTGGGTCACAATTGCTTTCATCGCTTACTTCTTTATTTTGCTTAATACGAAATAGATCTAAAAATCCTATTTTATGCTACTTTCATTGTTTTTCCTCATTACAACCTTTTAAACGACTGCCAGTTTTTGGTCGTCTTTTCTTGACCCTCTTATAAAGAAATCTTCCAAATTTTTCCAGTATTCTTTCACTGATCCCAGATGATCAAAATTAAATTTGATTTTTTTAATACAGCCAGTGTTTAACAGAGCTGGGTCACAATTGCTTTCATCGCTTACTTCTTTATTTTGCTTAATACGAAATAGATCTAAAAATCCGATTTTATGCTAATTTCATTGTTTTTTCTCATTACAACCTTTTAAACGACCACCAAAAAACGACTGCCAGTTTTTGGTCGTCTTTTCTTGACCCTCTTATAAAGAAATCTTCCAAATTTTTCCAGTATTCTTTCACTGATCCCAGATGATCAAAATTAAATTTGATTTTTTTAATACAGCCAGTGTTTAACAGAGCTGGGTCACAATTGCTTTCATCGCTTACTTCTTTATTTTGCTTAATACGAAATAGATCTAAAAATCCGATTTTATGCTAATTTCATTGTTTTTTCTCATTACAACCTTTTAAACGACCACCAAAAAACGACTGCCAGTTTTTGGTCGTCTTTTCTTGACCCTCTTATAAAGAAATCTTCCAAATTTTTCCAGTATTCTTTCACTGATCCCAGATGATCAAAATTAAATTTGATCTTTTTAATACAGCCAGTGTTTAACAGAGCTGGGTCACAATTGCTTTCATCGCTTACTTCTTTATTTTGCTTAATACGAAATAGATCTAAAAATCCGATTTTATGCTAATTTCATTGTTTTTTCTCATTACAACCTTTTAAACGAACACCAAAAAACGACTGCCAGTTTTTGGTCGTCTTTTCTTGACCCTCTTATAAAGAAATCTTCCAAATTTTTCCAGTATTCTTTCACTGATCCCAGATGATCAAAATTAAATTTGATCTTTTTAATACAGCCAGTGTTTAACAGAGCTGGGTCACAATTGCTTTCATCGCTTACTTCTTTATTTTGCTTAATACGAAATAGATCTAAAAATCCGATTTTATTCTAATTTCATTGTTTTTTCTCATTACAACCTTTTAAACGACCACCAAAAAACGACTGCCAGTTTTTGGTCGTCTTTTCTTGACCCTCTTATAAAGAAATCTTCCAAATTTTTCCAGTATTCTTTCACTGATCCCAGATGATCAAAATTAAATTTGATCTTTTTAATACAGCCAGTGTTTAACAGAGCTGGGTCACAATTGCTTTCATCGCTTACTTCTTTATTTTGCTTAATACGAAATAGATCTAAAAATCCTATTTTATGCTACTTTCATTGTTTTTCCTCATTACAACCTTTTAAACGACTGCCAGTTTTTGGTCGTCTTTTCTTGACCCTCTTATAAAGAAATCTTCCAAATTTTTCAAGTATTCTTTCACTGATCCCATATGATCAAATTTAAATTTGACTTTTTTAATACAGCCAGTGTTTAACAGAGCTGGGTCACAATTGCTTTCATCGCTTACTTCTTTATTTTGCTTAATACGAAATAGATCTAAAAATCCGATTTTATGCTACTTTCATTGTTTTTTCTCATTACAACCTTTTAAACGACCACCAAAAAACGACTGCCAGTTTTTGGTCGTCTTTTCTTGACCCTCTTATAAAGAAATCTTCCAAATTTTTCCAGTATTCTTTCACTGATCCCAGATGATCAAAATTAAATTTGATCTTTTTAATACAGCCAGTGTTTAACAGAGCTGGGTCACAATTGCTTTCATCGCTTACTTCTTTATTTTGCTTAATACGAAATAGATCTAAAAATCCTATTTTATGCTACTTTCATTGTTTTTTCTCATTACAACCTTTTAAACGACCGCCAAAAAACGACTGCCAGTTTTTGGTCGTCTTTTCTTGACCCTCTTATAAAGAAATCTTCCAAATTTTTCAAGTATTCTTTCACTGATCTCAGATGACCAAAATTAAATTTGATCTTTTTAATACAGCCAGTGTTTAACAGAGCTGGGTCATATTGCAGGTTTATGATCTAAAATTCAAAAATTCATAAAATATTTATTTTAGATCATTATTATGTCAACGAGTTAATAAGTATTTTTAACCAGAAAGAAATCGATGTCATTGTTTAGTAGTTATCACGATCTGCTTGCTCTCTCTATATATTACTTTTGCTTGAGAAAAAAATATTCAGCGAATTATATTAAATTTGACATGCTTAATTAATCGATAATAACAAAAGTCCTATTGGTTTTCCAGCGAGATCTATATATAAGAAAGCTCTAATGTGTGTCAATGTTTTCCCCACAAAATCGAAATCTGTTAATCTATAGGGAAATTCCTGTTTTGAGAACATACATACTTAAATGTATAAACTCATAACCAAATTTGTTATATATAATTTTAAAAATATACTTCCCGGGCACAACAGTTTGGTTACAAATTTAAGGTTTGAACGAATAACACGTGTTTAAAACTGAAATAAGATGTTGGCGGCACGTGATCTTCACTCTAGACTAAAATTCATTTTCAACTTTCTTTCACAATGCAATGGATTTAATTAATTGCACATAATTATATGCATACTTATTTGAAATTATACCGAATTTGCGGTTTTAATTCAATTTTCGTTTTCATTCGGCATCTAGCCATATTTTGAAACGGTGTGTTACAAAATTGTCAAAAAACTGAAATATCTTGAGACGGTTAATATTGGAGTGATATAGGGCTGGCCTTATTCAATATATTTATTATTATACCTCATGGTCTGTGAAAGTTTCAATGAATTCGAATAAATACTTTTTTTTTCATCCATTTTTACTTTCCTTATATACATAATGTATAAGGAAAGTATTGGGACGGGGTCGAAAATTCGAATTCGAGTTTTCGACGGGAGAGCACGTTTCAAGCATCCCTGATCACGAATCAAACATTTTTGAAGTGATGTCTGTGTGTGTGTGTGTGTGTGTGTGTGTGTGTGAAAGTATGTGTGTGTGTGTGTGTGTGAAAGTATGTGTGTGTGTGTGTGTCAGTGGGTCTGTAGAGACGATAACTGACGAACGAATAGACTGATTCGAACCAAATTTGGTACAAAAATCACAATCTGTAAACACTGGAAGCCTATTGTTTTTATACGCAATCGAATGTTCAAAACCCCCCTAAATTTTCGAATGAAATTTTGAAAAAATCGTCAAAAAATCAAAACCAATATTAAAGTTACGCAAATAGACATTTCTTATGTAATTTTTCATTAGAAAACGATTGACATAAATTTTAGAACGCTAACATGAACCGTTCTCGAGATCTTAAACACATGTGAGATCTATATATATATATATATATATATATAGATCTCACATGTGTTTTGGTGAGACAGGTTTATGCCAGTTATTTATTGATTCGAAACTTCGGACAATACTGCCAGTCTGAGTGGCGCCGAGATTTACAGCAAACCATAAATTTAGGAGTGTTAAGACAGAGGCGGCCCTTACTAAGATGTCAAGTAGCGACATTGGTTAAATGATTAACCAATAGAGAAACTTTTTGTTATGTCACACTGAATGCTGCAGATGAAAGCAATGGGGGAGTGACACCCCCAAGGGAAAAAGGGAACCACAACTTGTGACCGAGGAAGGGCATTAGAAGGAGATAGACAAGAAAACTGAGAGACGATGACTTGAATTGAAATAAAGACTTGTAGAGTGTTCTGTAGAGGTTCCAAAATAATGGGGATCTATTGATGTGTGAGTGCAATCGGGTCTGGGTCGTAATCCCGACAGCCGAAATCCCGACAAGCCAGAATCCCGACAGCCGAAATCCCGACATGCCAAAATCCCGACAGGGTCGAAATCCCGACAAGCCAAAATCCCGACAAGGTCGAAATCCCGACAAGCCAAAATCCCGACAAGGTCGAAATCCCGACAAGCCAAAATCCCGACAGCCGAAACCCAGTCTTGCACAGACTAATACAACACTAAGGCGGTCATCGCAGTGACGTCACTAGGGTTAGAATTTACTAATCAGCACCCCCCCCCCCCCAGCACTGGACTCACGCTCCCTCTTATCTCCAGCCGCTTGCTACGACAATGACCATATGCTAATTGAATATGCTATTTGAACGTATGCAGAATGTGTAAGTGTTTTTTTTCTTTTTTAATAAAATGAATTTCCTAAATCTTATACCGACCTGTTATATCATTTTAATCTTTGTCATTTTCAATTTGTCAAAATTTATTTCAGTAATGGCATAATTGTTATGATTTAGTGATTAAAACTATTAATTTGTAAAATGTAGAGATGTAAAAACGCCGATAATTTTGATCAAGCTATACATATAGGCGTAGGCAGCCATGTGCGTATACCCAGCGTGAGTCCAGCGCATGTGTATGTGGGGGGTGGGGGTGCTGTTTAGTAAATTCTAACCCTAGTGACGTTACTGTGATGACCGCCTTAGTGTTGTATTAGTTTGTGCAAGAGTGGGTTTCGGCTGTCGGGATTTTGGCTTGTCGGGATTTCGACCTTGTCGGGATTTTGGCTTGTCGGGATTTCGACCCTGTCGGGATTTTGGCATGTCGGGATTTTGGCTGTCGGGATTCTGGCTTGTCGGGATTTTGGCTGTCGGGATTATGTCCGGAACCGAGTGCAATCAGAGTACGAGAAGGAGCCACACACCGAAAGTTATGGCGAGTATGAATTACTGATGCCAGCATTTTGATATATGATCATAGTCCAGGACAGCCTTGAAGGTATGTGTTCCTCAAATAACTTTAGGTCTAGAAACGTTTAGGCAAATTAAGTGGTCTCACGTGTTACCCCGTCAAAACTAATAATTAATTATGTAATGAATTAATAAGTGTTGATGTTGTTAATAAATGTTTTATTGTTAAAGTTTACATGGTGCAGTCAATGAGTATTATAATAATTAATATTCCTTTACAGGACTCACGCAAAGTAAATAATTGGAGGGTTTATAGCGGCACAATAAAGCAATGTACGATTTAAATAATGGGTCCTCAATGTACGAATTTAAGGCCATATTAAGATATTTTATGTTAATGATAATTAATCGAGAAGTTCAACTCCTAAACTATCCCTTCGGGCTTCGTAAAATTTATTGACCGTAATTCCCCGAATTCCTAAACTATCCCTTCAGGCTTCGTAAAATTTATTGATCGTAAATCCCCGAACTCCTAAACTATCCCTTCGGGCTTCGTAAAATTTATTGACCGAAAATCCCGAACACTGAAACTATTCCTTCAGGCTTCCTAAAATTTATTGACCGTAAATCCCCGAACTCTTAAACTATCCCTTCAGGCTTCCTAAAATTTACTGACCGTAAATCCCTGAACTCCTAAACTATCCCTTCGGGCTTCGTAAAATTTATTGACCGAAAATCCCGAACACTGAAACTATCCCTTCAGGCTTCGTAAAATTTATTGACCGTAAATCCCCGAACTCTTAATCTATTCCTTCAGGCTTCCTAACATTTATTGAACGTAAATCCCTGAACTCCCTGAACATCACGCATAAAGCATTGATTATGAAACACATTCCAACTGCAATGCAATTTTATTTAAACATCTCAAAAATGCGATAAATTCCTCGGTAATATTTTTAAAATTATCACAATGCAACATTAACTTACTATATTTGAAACATAAAACTTCATCGAAAAAAATGAACTTTATTCCAATGACGGTATTTATATATAAATTGCCTGGTTTAAACATCTCTAAAATGCGATACATTCCTCGGTAATATTTTTAAAATCATCAAATACTACAATAATTTTTTATATTTGAAAACTTCATCGAAAACAACTGAAATTTATTCAAATGACGTCCTCGAAATATAACAGGTCTGGCTCTCTCTATAAAAGCAGCATTTCATTCATAACATTTTTCCATTCATTTCATTCATCACAATACCATAATAATTTATTTTATTTAAAAACTTAAGACCATGGAGATACAAGTAATTAAACTCTATGCTTAAAACTTCATCGAAAAAATCGTCCTTCTCTCTGTAAAATCAATGAATATTTCATTCATATCAGCTATATTGCAGACTCCATGAGCTAAATAATTTTGCGTTAAAGAAGTACAGCAATTCTTATACAACTCATTCTACATCTTTTGGTGATTACATTCTCTATTAGTGAAAATTAGGCTTCGTTGTAGAAATAATCAAAGTTTAATGATCAATTACACTAAAATATATTGTAATTGCGTTGATTCAGAATGTGGGTCCAGAGAATTTAAGCAAAAATAAAGCGGTTTTATAACTGATACAACACTAAATATGAATTAAAAAGATCTTTAAAAATCACAATTTTGACACAAGATTGATGCCATATTTTATTTTGAAGTGGGTCACGTGATCTCTTCATATAATGGTCACTCGATCTCTTCATATAAAGGGTGTAATTATTATTTTAATTTTTATTTAAAAAACTACTGAATATATTTTGCTGAAATTTTTTTTAGATATTTTATGGGATAATTTGAATACTTCCTAAAACTTTAGAAGCAATTTGTGAATTTTAAATTTGCTTAAAAAATGTTAGAAAAATTAGGTCCGGTAGGGTTCAATGTATTTCATTTTTTCAACCCGGGTTCAATCCAAAACTAATTGGGTGATATTATTCATTTATATTCCCATAGGTCCCACAAACTGTTTGAACAACATACTAAAATTTCATTTTGATAAAATCATTTTTACGGCAGGCAGACAGACAGACAGACTGAACAAAGCCATAAACACTTTTCAACTATGTTGTAAAGTGTTAAACCAGTCGCGTCTGCAGTTTACACTTTATCAAAGGTGAGTAAAACATTAAAGCATATTAGCATTTAAAATTTATTTATCTTGTAACATAATCCTTTTAATTTTCTTGGAAAAAATAATACGTTAATAATATCGGTGTATACTTTTAGCGAAGTACTATTAGTAATTCACCATTTATATAAAAACAGCAGTTCTATATATATTTTTAGAGAATATCTATTTACCGAAAAGAAATATATGAATTCATTTTCATTTTCCCTGCAATACGTGGTAACACATGGGGAAAGTACTGGAATCATGCCGAAAATCGCAACTCGAGTTTTCGACGAATCTACACGTTCCGAGACCTCTAGAATACGAAAAAATTATTTTTAGCGTGACGTCTGTGTGCCTGTCTGTTTGTCTGTTCGTGCGTCTGTGTGTATCTCTGTCTGTGCAATGTATGTATCCACTCTAACTCAAAAACTAATGGACCGAATTTCGCAAAATTTGGTAGATAAATCATTTGTGGGTCACCCCGGTGCTGATAAGATTTTTATGCGATTCGGAAAAAAATAACCTGCTTTTTTTTTGCGAAATGTCCTGCAAAAATCGCTAAAATCTAAAATAAACTACGTATGCTTAAATATATCCATTAAATGCTTGTTTTATACGTAATTTTTAACGAAGAAAAGAATACGACCAACCCCATTACAGTAGGACTAGCCGTTCTCGAGAAATTTAATTTTTTTTCGTATTTTCTCTATGTTACCTTTGAAAATAAATCCAGTTACCAAATGAGAACGAAAATTGAATTAAAATTGAATTAAATTTAATTAAAATAAAGAGAACGTGGATATAAGTCTGCAGGGAAAATCATGTGCTGCCCACATCACATTGATTTTACTTTCACTGCAATACATGGTAATATATAGGGAAAGTATTGGAATCATACCGAAAATCACAACTCGAGTTGTGATTTTCGGTATGATTCTCGAGTCTGTCTGTGCTATGTATTTATCCACTCTAACTAAAAAACTAATGAACCGAATTTCATAAAATTTGGTAGGTAAGTAACTTGGGTGAGGCCCTGGTGCTGATCAGTTTTTAGTAGAATTCGTGAAAACAGAACCCGCCTTTTTTTGCGAAATGACCAGTAAAAATTTCATGTATCCATTCTAGCTAAAATACTAATTGACCAAATTTCACAAAATTTGGTAGATAAGTTACTTGTGGGATACTCTGGTGCTGATTAGATTTTGGTACGATTCGGAAAAGAACAACCTGGTTTTTTTTACGAAATGGCCCACTAAAATCTGAAAACAATGAGTAAGTAGTGTATGTTCAAATATATCAATTAAATTCTTGTTTTATACGCAATTTTCGACGAGAAAAATAATATAATATACTCCATTATACTTTAGGACTAACCGGTCTGAAGATACCGGTCTCAAGATATATGAGTTTTCTTGCATTTTTGTTACGCCGATTTCGGAAAAATATCCAGTCACCAAATAAAAACAAAAATTGAATTAAAAATGCAAATTCAGCGTTATTTGGCGCAATTAAACTCAATTTAATGAATTATTAAAGAAATAAAGAAGATATGAATTTGAGTCTGCAGAGAAAGTCATGTGTTGCGCACATCAGATTTTTTCTCTTACCATTGGCCGTAATTTAATAGATCTGTTTGAACTGATTTGTGTTCTTAAATTTTATACTGTTTTATGCCATATGCTATGTTAATTGGCTAAATTTTTAGCACATACTATTATAAATAGATATAGCATTGAAAAATTATGTCCTCATTTGTATTATATGTTTATTATTAAACAAAATAACATAAAATTTACAGATCAAAGTCCAGTTTTGCAGTCAGACTAGCTATGCCAATGTTCTTAACTAATTTTCGGCCATAAATATCGATGCTTTTACTACAAAGTTTGTGATCTGTAACGAAAAGATCCTCAGCAAATTAAAATTTAAGCTTTTGTTTGTAATTTTTTTCATTAGGTGACAAACAATATAAATTGCAAATCTTTGCCATAGTAGCCAATGCAGCCTTTGGCTTGTTCGTCGGCACGAAACTCCGCACTAGTTGCTGGAGCAAAGGGAGTTCAATGAATACTCCCTATATATTGCGCGATAAGGTCAATTTAATGTATATAAAAAAATAAAAAGTTATGTTAAGTTCGTTGAGCAAGATTTTCATACAACTGACACATTTTTCTCCCTATTTGATATGAAAAGTATTTTCATTGCTTTTGAAAGAAAATGGCGGAAAATATTGGAATCGCATATCGCCCTTTTGTCAGCGCCAGTATTGCGAAAGAATTTTTCTTCTTTGGAAATAAATTACACCATATACTTTCCGTTATCAATCAATTTGTTCAACACTTCAAGATATTCTCAAAAACTCTGTTCAACATATGAACATAAGATATCCACGATAACGTTCTTTTATTGTTTTTCAAATTATTTCCTTAGCTAACTCTATTCAACGCACAAGAAGAATGGTGAATTCCATTATATCAACCGCTTTCATTTTACAGCAATTTTATTCAAATTCATGAGAACAACGATCGCGTTTTTATTCAGTATATAATCACCTACAATCAAACTTATCTCAATCGCAAATTTGTCCTTTAGATCCTTAATATCATTGAGAATTCCAAAGAAACGTCAAAGTATAACAAAAACCAAATCATACAATTGCAATGACAAATCCATAACCATTTTCTTTTCATCTGATCAAATTGTTAGAATTTTGTTCCTGGAGAATGGCAACAGGAAAGAACGCTGATCGCAATCGATTTGCTGAGAGAGAGAAAGTTATTTATAATAAATTCGATAAGTAACCACGAGGTATTGACTGTTCTTTTAAAACTCTTTTGTTTTTAATATTTTTGAGCATTTTTTTTTGTTTTGTTTTTCCTACACCGCCTGAAGCAGGGATAGAAATAGTCGCAATTCGTAATATTCTAAGCTCATTAGTTCCGCCATTTTTGTTCTGTTTTTTGGTGTTTTCCCCTTTTGATTATATTTTATGCTTTGCTGGTTGCGACAGAAAGCGTTTTTCTGTATTAGCGCCGTACAATCTTCAGAAACAAGTGTGGAAAGATAAAAGCATGATGTGAGAACATGGTAAATACAAGTAGGAAGCAAAAACATTACGTACTTTAAATTTTACTTCATTTGTACTGAATTGTACTCACTTTGTATTTTTTTTTCGGTCCACTGGTACCCGAGTTTCGCCAATCTTTTAGTGGTGCTTTTCTTACCATTTAAATATACAGTAAAATTTCGTTTATTCGATTCAAGCGGTGCTTGGATTAATCCAGATTTAAAGATTAAGTAATAAAAAATGAAGTAAAAATTTGACAAAATTTCCAGAAATTTGATAGTGAAATCACCCATGTGTTACCCTGGTGTTGATTAATTTTTGGTAAAATCTAACCGAATCTTTTTTTAAGTAGCCTGCAACAATTAAAAAAAAACTAAATTAATTCTAATGTGGACAGCACATGACTTTCCTTGCAGACTCAAATTCATTTTTTCTTTGCTTTTTAATAATTCATTAAATTGAGTTTAATTGCACAAAATAGCACTAAATTTGCATTTTTAATTCAATTTTTGTTTTATTTGGTAATTGGATATTTTTCCAAAGGCGGGGTAACGAAAATACGAAATATCGCATATATCTCCAGAACAGTTAGTCCTAGAGTAATAGAGATGGTTTTATTCTTTTCCTCGTCAAAATATTTGCATAAAACAAGCATTTAATTGATACATTTGAACATAGTCTTTTTTCTAGATTTTTGCGATTTTTGCGGGCCATTTCTTAAGAAATGGCAGGTTGTTCTTTTTCAAATCGTACCAAAATTTAATCAGCACCAGAGTATCCCACAAGTAACTTATCTACCGAATTTTGTGAAATTTGGTCAATTAGTATTTCAGCTAGAGTGAATACGTGAGATTTTTGAGAGCCATTTCGCCAAAAAAAAAAAACAAGTTCTTCTTTTCCGAATCATATCAAAAACTAATCAGCACCAGGGTCATACCCAAGTAACTTGCCTACCAAATTTTATGAAATTCGATCCATTAGTTTTTGAGTTAGAGTGGAGACATACATTGAACAGACAGACAGATACACAGGCGTCACGCTAAAAATAGCATTTTCGGATTTTAGAGGTCCCAAAACTTGTACATTCGTAGAAAAGTCGAGTTGCGATTTTCGGCATGATTCCAATACTTTCCTTATACATTACCATGTATAGCAGGGAAAGTAAAAACGCACATAATTCTTGGGAAAGTCCTGATAAAAACTTTTAATGAAGGAATTTTTAATGACTGTGCACATTAGATGTATGTATAGTAATGTAACCAAATGTAACTAAATAAAACTGATTGTAGCGCCTCCAAAAGTTAGAATGACGAACTCTCCAAATAAGCGAGATACATGATAAATGCCAATTACAAACTTGCAAAGCATTGCCTAATGAGTAGACACCGACCAAAAACTGTTACACAAGCCAGTTATGTCACATAATAGGGTTATAGGGTTATTGGTGAATGACTGTCCTATTCAAGAATGCTAAAACAATCAACACTTGTGTCTTACGTGCGCAGGAACTTATGAACAGCCTGTTCCTGTCAGTAGCAATGCATATTTTGTATTCGATAACGAATATTACCGTGTACTTTAACAACCATTGCTGGTATGACAGTGTTACAAGCGGATACGAGACGGCTTTTGATATATATTCATTTCCGCGTTTCGTTCATATATGCGTTTCATTATTTTCTCGAACTTCGTTTTTTTCTACAATTGGTTAGTTTTGTCTATCTCCCTTTGTTGTCAAGTTTATTATCCTAGCTTTTCAAATTCACCGCCAGAGGCACTGCAATCCATTTTATTCTATCGGGCATGTTCACTTTCCTATATATACACCTAACGTGTATATCCACCTAAAGGGTATATCCACCTAACATGTATATCCACAGACTTTTCCTTGCAAATTTATTGGGGTGTTTAAGGACTTTCCATGGAAGCTTGTGTATGCCTTAATATATTAAATGAATGCTTGTTTTATATGTAATTTTTTGTAAGAAAATGAATAAAACTCTTTACACTATAAATAAAGGAAAACAGTTCATATTTATTTATTTTTATTTTTTTATTATTATAGTTTTTTTATTACTTATTATTTTATTATTATTTTATTTTTTTATTAAACGCGACATTGTAAAAGAAATTATATTAACCATACATTCGATGTTATTTTGGAAATGCGTATCCAAATCACGCGTTATTTTGAAATGCGTATCCAAATCACGCGTTATTTTGAAATGCGTATCCAAGTTACGTGTTATTTCATGCCCCAAGCCCCAAATTAATGTAATAGAAATGAATATAAAAATTAATTTGAGTCTGTAGGTAAATATATGTACTATCCACATCTGCTTTTTCTTACAGGTGTAATGTCCAATTAAAATGAATATTTCGCAATTTTGATTACAATGCCATTGCGGGTGTGATGAAATGTGTGTTTCAATTACATATCGAAGTACTGAAAGAAAACATATATCTTGGATTTCAGCACGTGTAGTTTTAAGTTAAATTCCAGCAATTTTAAGTCATTGCTGTCTATATACATTTTTGGATACAAGCAGCGTTACAATTGGAATTAAATTTGAACTGGTACACTGTAAAAAAAAAAAAAAAAGAGCACTATAGATTTCACAGCAAAAGTTCTGGCAATTCTGGCGGTAGAAATTTTTTCTGTAAATTTTACAGTACAACTGTAAAATTCTATTACACTTTTTGCTGTATTTTTCACAAAATTTTAACTGTAAATATTATAAAAGGATTGCCACTTTTACTGCAATTTTTGCTGTATTTTTGCTCTATAATGTATATTAATCAGTACTCCTGTAAAATTCTACACATTTTCCTGCGTTTTTTTTACAACGTTTCCTACTGTAAAGTTTATGAAAATTTTTATGAAAAACTGTAATGTTAGCAGTAATTTAGCTTTACAATTTACAGTGGAGCTGGGAGTTTCTACTACACTTTTTGCTGTATTTTTTATATAGTTTTGTACTGTCAATTTTACGGTAGTATTTGTTGTACATTTTACAGTACTTCTGTAAAACTCTAAGAAAACCGTTTGCTGCACTTTTACAGCGTTTTAATATTGTAAATATTAAAAACTGTAATTTTTTACGGCATTTTCTGCTATAATTTTGACAGAATATTTTACTGCAAATTAGCTCTAAACATTTTGTGTATTTCTTAAGTTCTACAAAAATTCTTTAGAATGAGTTGTAAAATATAACAGCACAAGTTCTATCCATTCCTTTTAACTGTAGAAAATCTACATGAGACAGTACTTTTATAAATTATTTTTAAAAATAGATGATTTCTATACTGGTGTTTTGTATAATATGTATAATAAAATATGGGAGAATGTTTGGTAATAAATCGGGCGTTTTGGACATATTAGAAACTTGGGTAAGAATAGATGATTCACACATTTTTAAATGTGTTAATGTGTTAATTTGTTCCTGGTAATTCATTTATCGTGCACAGCGAAATATACTTCTATTATAATATATATATATATATATATATATATACATACAAGTAATAGTTTGAAAATACAATGATAGAATAGAGAGAAGTTGTAACTCAAAAATCCTAACTTTAAAAAACGCCTACATAATAAAAAGAAGTATTAAATAGAGAATCATCAATCAAATGGAAAAAAATGTAAATTGCTAGTCAACAAATATCAATGGAATGGAATCGATAATTGAAAAACAAATAAAATCCTAGCATTAAAGCTATACACTTAGATAAACTCTGGGCCTAAATAAATGAATTGTTCATTTTGAAAAAACTCTTCGTCAGGCCCAAGTATTTAATCAAAATGAACACAGATGTGTGTTTCTGATATTAGAGATAGATAATATCTATAAACTCTAATAACGTGGACAACACATATAAAGATAGAAAAATAATAAAGGAAACAAGAATAACCGGAATTAAATATACTGCAAATGTGCTAAACATTGGAGCCCAAAATGAAGAGACCAGTGTTGCCAATCGCAAAGTTTGGAAGTAGAGATACACTGTTGCCAATCGTGTGAAACAAATAACAGTAATGCGAAAAGCAATAAAAATGATATTCTACAGTAAAAACGGCAAAATAATGGGGCGTATAACCGAAAACAGTGAGGCTAATATTTAAAGGGATGTAAATACAATGTAATTTTAAATCAAGAGAATGTTGATGTCTGGCCAATATAAGATACAAAGAAGAGAATTCATGAATATTCAGCTAATCCAAACTTTTTAACAATACCATTTACTATGCTGGATATTTATATAATTTGTTAGTAATTTATAGATTGTTTATATTATTAGCATGAAATTTTTTATCTGATAATCTATAAATTCTAAAAAGTTGATTAAGGATAATATTTCTAAACATTTGAATCGAGTTGAAGGAATTAAATGGTAATATTTTATTATATATATATATATATATATATATATATAAATTTTGAGAATTCACCCATTCTTATCACCTAACTTACCACTTGGCCTGAGTCTAATACCGTTTACTATTTTCGAATAACTATTTTCCACTTGTCCTGAGTCCTATACTGATTACTATTTTTGAAAGTCTCCATACATATTATGTATCGTTCAAATGTATTCATTCCGGTGCCCACTCGCATTGACATAGTGAGGGGAAATGCTCAGTAGCTTGTTGAACTTACACGTGGTAACAATGCTTGTGAGTTCATATTTCTGTTCGAGGAGGTATTATTTTTCTGATTTGTAATTCAATTGATTTATTTTTCTCCTTCCACTAGCCAGTAGACAGTTCCAATGGTGTCTATAGTTAAATACTATCGCCATTGTCAGAAACTGGCTATTCTAGCGGTTTTAATTCGAATTGTATGGCTGTCCTGATGAGAATGCAATTTCGAACTAACCGCCATTTTTTGTGTAGTTTTAATTGATTGTTCTCTATGTCTTAATCTTTTATCTTGAACTTGTTATTATTGCCTATTCTCATTTTTGCCGTGTTTTATTTTTATTTTTATATACATTTAATTGTGATTTTTGAATCCTAATATTCTTCTCATCCCCCTTTCCATTGTAGTGATATGTTACCTTCTATCTTTATCCTTAGTCTTGGTCTATAGTTACTCATTTGTGACAGATATGCTAGAGATGAGTTTTATTGTACATACAGTAGTTTATGCATAATTTTCGATTAAAATCTTTCAATTTATATATATATATATATATATATATATAACAAAACTATTTGCCATATATGGTAATTTACATGAAATATGATTTTCAAACTCATGTGTCATGTAATAAATAAAAATCTACATAACAAATGAAACAACATTACTGAAAATTTTGAAGAAACTTAAATGATTGGAAGAAATTTTTAGTTTGTGATAAAAATAATTTTTTCCTATTACAAAATTTTTATATTGACTTTTTCTTATATTAACTCCAGTTGAAATTGAACATTACATTTTATAAATGATTAATTTCTTCGCAAGCAACTGCTAGCAAAATTAATACGAATTTTTTAATTTATATATATAAGCTTTTTATAAATTAAAAAATTGTGCAATTTGTGCATTTTCTTTATGTTTTATGGTTTTTTAATTTTTGTAGCCCAGGAATAAATGATTTCCAAACCTTTATACCACCTACCTAACAAACTTGGCATATAGTAGAATTAGGTTGATAACTATAATAATAATAGTAAATATATTTATTATTAATTTTTCTATATGAATGATATAATGTATAGGGAAGGTATCGTGGAGATCAAAAACTCAAAATCAAGTTTCCGACGTATGTATATGCTTCGAGGAACTTTAAATTCGAGTTAAACACTTTAAAGTGATGTATATCAGCGGTGTGTGTATGCGCGGTGAAGAAGCAACCATACCAGATTTGAAAACAATCGATCAAACACTGCGGATTTGTACACTAAACAGACATATCTATATATATAAAATGGAAAGCTTTTCAGCTTTTGACAGCTTATGACGAATTTTTATCAAATTTGATATGTCTCCACTTCACCGCGGGGTAACCGCGTCCATGTTTTGAGTTTTTAGAACGAAAAACGAGGGGTTGGTGAGATATTAATAAAAAACGCAAAATTAAACCTTCCATAGAAATAACATTATGCAGACGATTATTTTTCGAAACTTTATGTGAGGAAAATTATATGTTGTTTAGCAATGGAGTTGAATCAAATATGTTTAAATAAATTTGGCAGACGATTTTTATTTATATGATTTAAATAGCAAAGAAATGCATATAAAAACAAGAAATGTAGGAAAAAGGAGTCTTCCAATGGGAAAAACGTTTCATTAGTTCATCAGATATCGTTTTCATAGACTCGCGGACACACACACTAATATTCACACACACACACACACACACACACACACACTAACATACATACATACATACACATTAACATACACACACGCACTGATATACATACCCACACGTTAACATACACATACGCACTAATATGCATACAAATACACTTACATACACACACTACCATAAATACACACCATACATCCATACTTATATACACACACTATCATACATACATACCATAGATACATACATTACCATACGTACACACTATACATACACATACTAAAACACATGCGTTTGGTTCAGGTTTAGAGATGCTTATGTGCTCTTCTGACGATTACTCACATTCTAATTTTCGGCCCCGTCACAATACTTTATACATTATATACTATGTATGTAAGGAGAATAATAAGGCAACATAAAATATGAAAGTTGCTAAACCGTATTCCCCTTCCCTTTAGCAGTTTCGGTTTCATAGAGCTACGAAAGGGTTACTTCAGTCTGTACGCCTAAAGCTTCGTGGGAATATCCAAAACGCGTTTGTGGGAAATCAATCCTTTCATTGATAGAAAGGGTTACTTGGAACTGATACGGTTTGGCGGGCGATTTAAATTCACTTCCACAGAGACTCTCGCTGGATAATCGCATCTTCATCTTAGTGTGGATCTTTTTAAAATGACGAGATACGTGATCGGGCATTTCTAATTTTTCATGCTAATTATATATATATATAAATTGTAGATGCCTCTAAAATTTTTGTATATGTGGTTGAAATAACGAGACCAACAAATTCAATCATCCCAAGCAGCGCAGGCTTCAAATTTCTCCTAAAAGATCGATCTTAGACTGCACAAAGCCACAATGGCAAAGTTCATAATCATAGAACCCAACTATAGGGGACGTTTCAAAATTAGGATCGCGTTCTCAATGCAGACAGCAGCATCTATGGAGCGGTTTAGCTCTTATCATGACCTTGTTGGGTACTTAAACAGATATAATGACAGACAGAAATAAGTACACAAGACTGCATAATTTTCTTTTAAAGTTAAAATACTATAATTAGGAGAGTACGTCATTCGTGATGTCCACGCTCGCCAAACGTATTTTAAGTATTCCATTAGATAAAATGACTCAAGGGACAAGGTGCACAAATATTTATTTTTGGGTATGTTCCTATCATTAGTATAGAAGAGGCTATGTCGCGCATGATATCACGTGAAAAGCATTTGTTTTTAACGACATTACGCAATTATGTAGAAATTTTCTTTTTTTCGTTATATATTATAATCTCGGGTCAGTTAAACATTTTTATTTGTATAGAAATGGAGCGTTATCCACAGCTAAAACTTCATCTATTGAAAATGATTTTATTTAAGCACTTGCAAAGTTTTCTTTTATAGGCGATCTACCAAAAATGCCTAAAGTTGATTTTTTATGGACGTAGCTGCTTTACATCATTTGGGTGAGCTGACGACCTGGGTAATAAATAAATCACCTGCGTCTCCCTTCCCCCCATACTACGCAGGCATAATACGCCCTAAATTAGCGCCCAAATACTCCTCTTATACGACCACATAAGATAGTACTCCAATTTCACATAATGTTGTTGTTGTTCTCGTGTCCTAATTAAGGAAAGAAATTTGCGCTGCTTCTGTTTGGTCTAAGACCCGGGGCACCCCTACGGTAGAAGTCCGACTTCCGCCCAATAAGACATCACAAACATCCATGCCCGCAGGCGGGACTCGAACCCGCAATCTGGCAGCCGAGCCATCACGAGGAAACGCCTGCCTCTTTGACCGCTCGGCCACCCCATCGGCAGTTTCACATAATGATTGGACAAATTGAAAACATTTTTGCAATTGCGAATGTCGTAATTACGTTGCTTTCAGAACGTACCGCATCAAGAAAATCCAATAAAAAATAGAACAAAGCATTCAACGTTTCAAACACAAATAAACAAATATATTTTAAACACAATTTCACAAACGTATTCGTTCTCTGCAACTAGGGAGATTAAAATGCAACAGAACTCGCAACGAATTCTTGAAAAAGAAAATAATGCTTTATACGCCCGTTAAGAACGAAATATAAAAACCGTGCAGTGACATCACGAGAACGTAACGTCTTGAAGAAACTCATAGCAACAGATACGTCCAGCAGTTGTGACGTCAAGAAGCCGGAGACATGTTCCCCGCTCGGGAATCAAACTAATAACAAGCAAACTTCCCGTTAAAGGTCGGAAAATTGGGTTATGCTACTTTGCAATGTCAAATTGTAATTGATTTTGTAATTGAATTTTTTAATTGGCATTTTTTTATCTCACTTTGCTGCCAAGTTTGTATTCCTAAATTCTTCAATTTTACTATAAGGGCGATACAATCTCTTTTATTCGATAACGCATAGTTTACTTTTGATAGTAGACCTAAAATGTATACTCAGAAACGTCTCATTCAAATTAAATGCACTGTGTATATCATATTTGGGTAGTATTTTCTAAAACAACTTCAAGTAATTTCACGCTATTTCTATCTGCATTTATCAATTTATTAAGTGTAGTGCATATCTCATATTTGGGCTGCATTTTCTAAAACAACCTCAAGTAATTTCACACAATTTCTATCTACATTTATCAAATTATTAAGTACTGTGTATATCTCATGTTTGGGCGGTATTTTCTAAAACAAACTCAAGTAATTTCACGCCATTTCTATCTGCATTTATCAATTTATTAAGTGTAGTGCATATCTCATATTTGGGCTGCATTTTCTAAAACAACCTCAAGTAATTTCACACAATTTCTATTTACATTTATCAAATTATTAAGTACTGTGCATATCTCATATTTGGACTAAATTTTCTGAAATAATCTCAAGTACTTTCACGCGATTTCTGTCTACATTTATTACTATCTATATTTATCAAGTAATTTTACGTGATGTCTATCTACGGTTTCATTCAAATTATAAAGTGCAGTGTATATCTCATGTTTGGGCTGTATTTTCTAAAACAACCTCAAGTAATTTCACGTGATTTCTACATTTCTGAGTAAATATTTCAAAATGGTATCTAATTGGGTAAGAAAGACATTAGTGGGGATTTCATTGCGTTCACTCCTGCACATTTCCTGGAAAGTTTATCCCCCGAGGTTGTAAACCCGGCCGTTGGGAGGAATGAATTTTACACGGACTTTTCGAACGATAAATACATACGGCAGATAGAGATCTAAGTTTCTAGGCACGCAATTATCTTTTGAGGTCGACTTTCGAAAAACGATCTCAGCATCAAAAAGTATAGAAAGTAAGAAAAGTTTATTGCTGACATGTTTAGCAGATATTTTAATTAAATTTATTCATAAATAAAAATTTAGAAATCTGGGCCATCAATTTTAAAAACTGTAGCTAAATCTTCCCGAGTGTTTCCCACAAGATATATTTCAACCTCGGGGAGATTAACCTCGTTATGGACGAAACAAAAGTGAACAAATTTCCGGATAAAATTGTATGAATTTCCAAATTTTAGAAGAATGTGCTCTGCAGATTTCTGTCAATAGGAAAATATCAAATCAAGATAGGGCAATAATTTCCAGAGTTTTGTTACAGTCATTGAGTTTTATTACAGTCATCAATGAATGGTATCACTTTGCTTTTAAGATTTGGAATAGCGGGTAATCTCCAAATATACTACTTAAATTGGCCGGGTTAGCCTAGTGGAGAGGTTTGCAACCGTTGTTCGCGAGCACTACAGTCCTCATAATCCGAAATTCAGTGCTTTTTAGAGGTCAATCAAGTTGTCCTCGAGGACGCTTAGCATTTTAAAACAATTCTGAAATTTTAATATTCATTGGATTAAAATTTACTGTCTTGCTAAGTCGTAAAATTACCCGTATGAGCTCTCAAAATGTTACCCGAACAGAAAAAATAATTTTTATCTCTTTATTAACACTTTACAACAAAGTTGAAAAGTGTTTATGACTTTGTTCATTCTGTCTGTCTGTCTGTCTGTCCGTTAGCACGATAACTGCCGTAAAAATGACTTAATTAAAATGAAATTTTAGTATGTTGTTCAGACGGTCTGTAGGACCTATGGAAATATAAATGAATAATATCACCCAATTAGTTTTGGATTGAACCCGGGTTGAAAAAATGAAATACATTGAGCCCTATGGGACCTCATTTTTCAAAAATTTTTTAAGCGGATTTCAAATTCACAAATTGCTTCGAAAATTTTAGGTAATATTCAAATTGTTCCATAAAATATATAAAAAAAATTCAGCGAAATATATTCAGTACTTTTTCAAATAAAAATTAAAATAATAATACCAACTCTTATATGAAGCGATCACGTGACCATGATATGAAAATATCACGTGACCCACTTCAAAATGATATATGGCATCCATCTTGTTTCAAAATCGTGATTTTTTAAGTTCTTTTTAATTCATATTGAGTGTTGTATCCGTCCTAAAACTACTTTTTTGCTTAAATTCTGTGCATTTACATACTGAAACAACGCAATTACAATATATTTGAGTTTAAATGCTCATCCAAATTTGATTATTTCTACAACGAAGCCTATTTTTTACCTATGTAAAATGTAAACAGCAAAATATGTAGAATGAGTTGTATTTGAATTGCTGTATTTCTTTAACAGAAAATCATTTAGTTCATAGAGCCTGCGTAGCTGATATGAATGAAATATTCATTGATTTTATAAAGAGAAGGACGATTTTTTTTCGATGAAGTTTTACGCATAGAGTTTAATTACTTGTAGCTCCATGGTCTTCATTTTTAAATAAAATAAATTATTATAGTATTGTGATGAATGACATGAATGGGAAATTATATATGAATGAAATGCTGCTTTTATAGAGAGAGCCAGGCGTGTTATTTTTTCTATAACGTCATTTGAATGAATTTCAGTTGTTTTTGATGAAGTTTTCAAATATAATAAATTATCGTAGTATTATGATAATTCCAAAATTATTACCGAGGAATGTATCACATTTTAGAGATGTTTAAACCAGGCAATTTATATTTCAATGCCGTCATTTGAATGAAGTTCCTTTTTTTCGATGAAGGTTTATGTTTTCAACTATAATAAATTAATGTAGTATTGTGATAAGTTTTAAAATATTACCGAAGAATGTATTGCATTTTAGACATGTTTAAATAAAATTGCATTGAAGTTGGAAAGTGTTTCATAATCAATGCTTTAAGCATGATTGATTTTACTTGTTTTTTATATTTTGTGCTCTTCACTATAGAAAAAAAAATCTGATGTGGGTAACACATGACTTTCCTTATATAATGTAATGAATTTACTACTTTTACTGTAAAAGAAATAGGTTACTTATATTATTTCCAAGATATTGAATTTTCCACAATTAGTCGTCATTTTCACTGATTTAGCGTCATTTTTATCCATTTGGCGAGATTTTCGTTAATTTGGCAACATTTAAAAAAGTCGCCAAGATGGCGACATTCCACCAAAATCGTCGCCAAAATCTCGCCAAGCGTTATGGACGAAGAAATAAGTTATTCTTACAGCAGATAAATGACTATTGGCGATCAAATGCAAAAGTATTACTCAAAGTATCTTTTTTCATGAATGGAACGAGCTAGATCCACGAGAATGATGTCACCCAATTTATTGCATGGTATTACATATGAAAAGTGAACATGTTTCTCTATAGGAAATATTTTTTTTTAATTTTATATGACTTTTTGATAATTTTTTTGAAAAATGGGCAATATCACGAGAACGGTTCATGTTAGCGTTTAAAATTTATGTCAATCGTTTTCTAATGAAAAATTACATACGAAATGTCCCTTTTCCTAACTTTATTAGCGGTTTTGGTTTTTTGACGATTTTTCCAAAATTTCACTCGAAAATTTAGGGAGGTTCTGAACATTCGATTCCGTACAAAAACAATAGGCTTCCAGTGTTTACGGATTGTGATTTTTGTACCAAATTTCGTTCGAATCGGTCCATTTGTTCGCCAGTTATCGTCTCCACAGACTCACTGACACGCACACACACACACACAGACATCACTTCAAAAATGTTTGATTCTTGATCAGGGATGCTTGAAACGTGCTCTCCCGTCGAAAACTCGAATTCGAATTTTCGACCCCGTCACAATACTTTCCTTATACATTATGTATATAAGGAAAGTAAAAATAAGTAAATTGTCTTAGATCCTTTCTATGGAGTACACCAATTCCTTTATAAACAGTTTGGCGCGAAAGGCATATTTGTTCTTATTCATATAAGGTATTTTTGATTTTTTTGCCTTACTGTAGAGTCAGTTAATGATTGATAGTGTTCTCTAAAATTCATCAAGATTCTAGCTCTTAAAGTTCCTAAACATGTACGGATTGTTCTTTATAATCTAAATAAATGAAATTGTAAATCTGTCTGTGAGTGTGTGTTTGTCTTATCGTCACGGGAGAACGACGGCAGTATCGGATTTCATGAAATTTTGTGGATAGCCTTGGAATAGTCACACTTAAAATTTAGTCTATGTTAGAACTAGAGGTTGTTGAGATTTTAATAAAATACGAATCTTCCATAGGGATAGCATTATGCAGACGATATTTTTTTAGCAAATTCTTTGACGAAAAAATATGTTGTTAAGCAACTGAATTAAAACCAATGAGTTTATACAGCATTGTATCTTTTCAGATTTAAATAATTGAGGAAAGTGTATAGAAATAAATTATATCTAAATTACATTTTTGACAGGATTATACCAATTACGGCTTTCGGGATGAAAGGTTGCGTGTATTATTAATATTTTCATTTAGCCGTTGTTAAGTTTAGCCAATTGTGGAACCAGAATAAAAATGGTACGGGTATATCATCTAATATCATTTTAGTGTTTTCATTTTGGCATATGTTGATCCAATTTCATAGCGCTTTCATTTTAGAATATATTGACACAATTTCATATTTTTTATAAATTTGTTTGTAAACGGCACCAAGATGTTTTATTCTTCAGATCTACTTGTGAAGATAATTTTGTATAGCGAGTTAAGATACTTTTATACTTTTTTTGGAGAATTAAATTGGATATTTTAATAGAATGTTTTAAATAACAATGTCACTTAGAACGCTATAGGAATTTGCACATAAATATAAATGTAAAGTTTATTTATATAATATATTCGCACGAAGAATAGGTTTACTGCTAGTTTTAAATAAATTCAAATATTTTATAATAGGAGAGAAATCTGATAAATTTTTATGAGTTTCACTTTTATCTATCAATCTTCATTTGTAATATGGAATTAAATTCTTTGTGCTAGAAAACAATTTTCGGTGATAAGTTCACTAAGTTTAACAATATCAAGTACAATATAATGCAGAACTAACATGAACATGTACTTTTTGTTAAGTAGCATTTAAAGTGTATATATATATATATATATATATATATATATATATTATGAATACTGTAGTAGCAAATATGCAAATGTAAAAAATGAGTAAATAGGAATGACAATGCAAAATACATTTAATTTATTGCGCAAATGCAGCTAATAAATAAATTTATTTCAACAATAAAAAAAGTTTGAATGTCCAATGAAAGAAAAGTGAGAAGCTGTAACTCGAAAAACCTAATTTTCGAACAAGCTTACAAAATAAAAGTAAAAATCAGTAAATTTTCAAGCAAATGGAAAAAAAATACAAATTTCGAATCATCAAGTCAAAGAAAATCATCAAAAATCAATGGTATGGAATCTATAAAAGAAAAACAGACGGAATCCAAACACAAACGCTATACACCGTGGACAAGGTCTGTGCTTAAATCATGGATTTGTTCACTTCTTCAAAACTCTTTCTCAAGTCCAGGTGTTTTGTAGTATCAAACACAAAAAATGTATGTTTCTGAAGAAATAGATATATTATAGCTATAAACTATTTCTACTTGCACAACATATATAAAGAAGGAAAAATAAAAGTAAAAAAGGATACCGGGAATCTAACTCAACAAATACACGAACCTGTCGATCTCGGGAATCCAGAATGAAGAGACCAGCGTTGCCATTCACAAAGGAAAAGGATATGATCTGCCGAATGTCAACACTGGTCTCTTCATTTTGGGTTCCCGAGATCGACAGGTTCGTGTATTAATGTTCGTGTATCGACAGATTCGTGTCTAAAGGACAACACTTAATTACTGTCTGCGTAGTCACAACACAAAATGAGGCAATATATATTATCCATTGTTGTAAATGAATTATAAATAAATCCAATATCCAGCTCCGTTTTCAGTATCTGATGTCATATGCGAAGTAAAACTCCAGAATACTGGTCTTTATATATGTATATAGATAGTTTAGTTTACTTTACACGCTTAAATTATTTTATATTCTTTAATTTCAAATTCTTATCATAACACCTATTTGCTTCTCATGGAGCACCAGTGTTTTTGAGAACACTGTTTGGATACCGGTATAGTATCTATGGTAGAGGCATTTGCAGTAGAGGTATCTATGCATAGAACGTTAAGAATAGAAATCTATCAGCAGGTTATCATTTACGGATTTTGCTATCAGCTGTAGGTTTTGTCATTTTTATTGAAAAAATGTTTGTTAAACATCTCATTGGTTTTGCGGATGACAATAATAAGTGAATACAGTATAAATAACTGGTTTTCAATTCTTTTTTTCTTGTGATCCTGAATTTCGAAGCTGAATTCTGGAAATTCCTAAAACTGCTAAATAAGTCCCAATGTGTGATGGCCCTATGAATAGTTCTGAATATTTGAAAGACTTCAGCGATGTTTGATTTAAAGTACGTTATATCATTATCGTTTAAAGAGAGAAAATGGCGGAACAATTATTCAATTAGTCCCGTTCCTTTATTCATTCACATTATAAAAGTGGAAATAATTGCAAGTTTTAATTGTTTGAGCATGAAATTCTCTTGTAATATATATTTTTTATCTTTTACTTGATGCATTTAATCCAATCTTTCGTTTCAATCCGCATGTTCTGATTATCTTACGCCTTTTTCAGAGATCAAATTTGCGAGAACTGTGAAAAGCGATTCGCAGATTAATCTATTTTATCTCATCAACTATTAGTGAAAGTGTAATTGGCAACGAAAATCATTGACTCGTGATGTCACGACTTTTGCCCATGAAATGTGCACAAACGTTGGAAAACAGTTGTGTATTTTCCGATGCGCTTCGGTGGTCGGAGATGAGATTCACGACAAATTTAACGCTTGGTGAATTAATGCGAAAATAAGCAGGGTCCGTAGGTTTATTTCAGCAACATATAATTTTCTTTTTCTTCAACGAGACTCCGTGGTAAAATGACTTTTAGAATGCTTTTATTTTTGTTTATTTATTTTTTAGCATGCATTTCGCTTTAATGAAAAGAATATGGAACGATAGTATTATCAGAAATAAAATAAATCTGTATAATAGCTGAATATTAAGAGCATTTTTCTAACGTTTGTAAAATAATCGCAGGGGATGGAATTTTGCTGCATTTCATTCATTAATAAAATTCCTTAAAAGAAGAAAAATATAAATGGAGATACAGGGGTCTTTCGCCCTTTATGAAAACGATTTTGCATTTATGTTTCTCGTTAGCATTTTGAGATAAAGATTTGGCATTTTTAATATAATCGTCTGCTACTGTTTTGTTTTGATTGGAATGTAGAATAAAAGATTTATTTTGAAAATGGCTCCTAAAATTGATAGATGACTCAAAGGTTACATAAATGCGCTTTCCGAGGAATAATATTCGTATCAACAAATTGTAAAGGGGTATAAAAATCGAGGTTATTGCATTTCAAAGAAAGGTATTTTTAATATATTAAATTTGAAAGGGAAAAAGTATCTAGCGGAAAGTAAAAATGAAAAAAATGGCAGCAAAACTGTATCCTAAGACAGTTCAAACGCCGGTAAATATCAAGAAAGTGAAGTCTCTGATCCTAAAAGAAAATCCACCAACTCAAAGATCCATTGCATCGAAACTGGGAATGTCTTCTGGCACTGTAAGTAAAATCATTCATACAGATTTGAAGTTGAAAAAGATATTTAAATCTAAAGTTCATCTGCTTTTGCCAAAGCATATTGCGGAAAGAAAAACAAATTGTAGAAAAGTATATGAAAAATACCTAGCTGCTGATAAATGAAAATTTGTGGCAACACTCGATGAGGCATGGGTGTATTTAAGTGACTGTAATAAAAAAAAGAGCAATTTTCTGTTGCTCAACTGATGAAAATGACCATAAGAAATGGCTTCGTCAATGTACAGAAAATTTCCCAAAGAGATTCATGATAGTTGCATGATTTTGTTACAACGGAAAATTAAAACTCAAAATAGTCTCAAGTAAAGCTAAAATTAATTCACTCAACTATCAACAGAATATTTTGGAATCAATTTTTGAATAAGAAATTCCAGCCTTATATGGAAAGCACATCAATAAAGTTGAGCTTCATATGGACAAAGCCTCTAGTCACGCGTCTAAGTCAACTGCTGCATATTTAGCAAAGAAAGAATCAGAAACAGGAATAAAATGTATCTCATCTAATGAAATACCTGTAAAATCACCTGACGCTTCTCCTACGGACTTTTAAACTTTCGGTTTGTTAAAACGTGCCTTAGGAAAACGGCATCTAAGAACACTGAATGGACTTTGGCAAACGACCCAAGAGGAGTAGGATAAAATTGACATGACGATACTAAGGAAAAGTTTACTTTCATGGAAAATTCGAGATAGAGATATACAGGGTGTCCCAAAAAGATTGAAACGCGCTTTAATTCTTTACCTGTTGGAGATAAATGGACAATGTAAATTGCAAAAATGTTGAATGTAAAGTAGGAAATAAGACTACGTTAATGAAACGGTCCTCCCATTAATTTTCAAAAAGTTACACTTCTTAAATTTTTATTCGATCTCCGTAGACAAGTTTGGTTAATTAGAAAATTTTTATTTCTAATGCAGCAAGAGCATTAAAAAGAAAAACGCAAATCTGGATCTTTAAAATCAATTGAATTATGGTAAAGGAAAAACTCTGACTTATGTCACTTTTCCGTACTATGTCAAAGGCTGTTTTATTAGTGAAAATAGGGATCATATACAAATTGACAATGGAAACTGCTTAGATCAAAAATACGTTAATATGTGTCAAAATTTTTTATCACAAATGCATCTACATAAAGCATTACGTAGACAGAGATCATATAAAGCAGTGGTACTCACTACGAAGTTGGGTATCCTATGTAGTATCATCCAGTTTTATCTTTTTTATGATATGTCACACATTTACATTTCTAATTTGATATATGGTCCCCATTCACAATGTTCAGTTTTCAATTAACTGTAACTCGCGCAATTTTAAAGGTACAGATATGCGGATTTTTTTTAATGAACTTGTTGCATTAAAAATAAAATTTTTATGATTGTCCAAATTTTTCTACGGGGGGCATATAAAAATTTAAAAAGTGTAACATTTTGATAATGAATGGGAGGACTATTTCATTAACGTAGTCTTATTTCCTGCATTTCTTTCAGCATTTTTGCAATTTACATTTCCCACTTATTTCCAACAGGTAAAGAATTAAAACGAGTTTTTTTTTTTGGGGGGGGGGACATGCTGTAGTCAAGAATCAGGACTATCAGATAGAAGCAAATCGCCACAAGAAATATGCACTTTATGCATAAAATTTAATTATCAAAATCGTTTCCTTAAAGTGCAAACGATCTTCTGTATATGATTTTATGTAAGTTATTTCAAAGAAGAGAGCAACCACGATAACTTAATAATATATTAGGTTTTAAACATTAACGAGAAAAATGACGAAATGTTTCTTTTGTCACACTCTAAGTATAGCAACTAAACTATAGTAGTGACAATTACCCCATTGCAACAATCTATTTAATTCAGAAACATATGAATTTTGAAAACATTTTTTTTTAATATTACTGTAATCTTATATTCCATGTGTACAACTGACATAACACAATCAAAAATACAATACAGTTTATTTATAAAATTTATTTTTATGTCAATTTCCTTATTATTTTAATTCGAGAAATTGAATTAATATCGTCTGTCGCGTAAGCACATTTAATTTTATTCCACTACTAAGTAACATGATATCCTTTTCTTCAAATGAAGTATTGAAAACAAAATCATCTGTATAATGCTATTTATATATAACAGTCTTGTATTAATATTTCCACAATTTCTGTGTCTACAAACTTGAAACTTGGGCGGTGTTACCCGCAGTGAAGTAGAAAATTACCAGACTTAGTTTGAAAAAATAAAATCCGTCAAGTACTGTAGAATTGTATGTGAGCAGACAAGCAAACAAAAAAACAGTATTTCAATTATATATATATATATATATATATATCATTCAATAGATCACAATCTGGGAAAATTATACACAAGCTGGGATGAGTATAGGCGCAGTTGCAGCTCTAAACAAACCCGCTATATAAAATCAATATATAAACAAAGACAAGGTTAAAGAATAACAAAATAAATTAAATTAAGGTGTGGTTCCGGGGTATTAGCAATGCCAAGGGGGATTGTGATCCCCTTATCCTGGTTGAAGCATGCTTTAAATCCCGGGAAACACTTCCAGAAACGACTAATTGCCCGAAAGCAGCACCCATCCGTGTGTACGGGAAAAGCAAAATCCAGTATGGAATACAAAGACCATAAAACCAAAAGGAAAGTCGAAAGTCACCTATACCACAATAGATATCACATCTAGTGAAAATGCGAAAATTAGTACGTATCTTATATATATGTATCACCTGATTTCTATTTCATAGATACATTAAAAAGGTCACGGTTACCATGAAAGAATTGTTTCTGTAGAGTTGTAAGGCAATAAATCATTAAAATTAGCATATTCTTCGTTACCATATTTTTTACTGTAAGTATTGTAGTAATGTCTCAGGACACGCAACGGATAGAACTGCTTAAGTGCTTCTTTGATCAATTGTCGTTCGCATTTGATTCGTTGTTTTTTAGTAGAGTTTAATTTTCTATATCTAATGAAATGATTCATGATCAAATTGCGCTTGATACCTATACTTAAATTACTGTGCCAACTAGTGATGTAGTTGATATCACAATTAAAGTTCCTGCGTTTATCAAATATTTTAAAACACAAGTTGTCGTATTGATCATTATATAGTGATATATCCAGAAATTCTATCTCTTCGAATTTCTTTCTTTCAGTTTTTACAAGTTCCAAATTGTTGGGATAGAATCCAAAGTCAAATTGAAAAGATTTATCCATATATCCAATTAAAATATCATCCACAAAACGGAAGAAAAGTAGCTCATTCAGTATATGTGTACCACTTTCATATTTGTATAAATAAAAGTCGGCCAGCAATGACGAACAACCTCCACCCATGGGGATTTCTTTTATTTGTTTAAAGAAATCTGTACCATTAAATAAAACATTCTCAAATAAAACCAATTTAATAAGATTTTTAAACTTATTAATGTCAAAGCTTAAAAGCTGATCACTGATCCTATATGTTTCCATTAAATTATCATACAAGTCCTGTAAGTCGATGTTGTTGAATAGGTCTTTGAAATCAAAGCTTTTAAAGTATAACTTATCGGGAACTTTTTTCAATTTCTCAGTTACTTCATAACTACTGTTAACCATATAAAAGTTCCACCTGATTTAATCTTCTTCATAATTGGTGTCAATATATGAATCAAAATTGTATTTGACTTAGTTAAATATGAACCACATTCAACAGTGACTGGTCTAAATTTGATAGGCTGTTTATGCAATTCAATGCCGTCATTTGAATAAAGTTCATTTTTTTTCGATGAAGTTTAAAGTTTTCAAATATAATAAATTAATGTAGTATTGTGAAATTTTAAAAATATTACCGAGGAATGTATCGCATTTTAGAGATGTTTAAATAAAATTGTATTGAAGTTGGAATGTGTTTCATAATCAATGCTTTATGCATGATTGATCTTTCTTATTTTTCTTTCATCTGAGATTAAGAGTTGGGGAATATCTAACATTCCGATCAGGAGGTATTTGTTAATTTCTTTCAGTTGTAAATGTATTAAAATATTATTTATTTCAATAATTATATTTCAATCCATAAATTTCTGCTGTGGGTGAACCAAAAATGGCCAAATAGTTAAGTTTTTAGGATTTTTAATCATTTTCTGGAAAAGTTATTGCTGATATATGCTAAATTTTGAGCTAAAATATTTTGTTTGAAAAATCCTTTTTAAGCCTTTTATAATGTAATTAAAAACGGTAACTTGTGGGCCACCTTAAGCGTATATGAGCCAAAGATGACCTTTATATTGAAAACGCTTTTAAAAATATTTTCAACGACCTGAAAGAGAAAACACAATGAACAATTTTTAATAAAACAATTTTTACTTCTATGGGAATACTTCTGTTAATTAGTAACAAGAAAACCTTAAGAAAATGTCTTTTAGTCAGAATACACACGGAAAGATTTTAGTAAGTCCTTCACACTCTTGCGCGCCGAATTGCACTCGGTAGGCCCGGGTCCGATTCCCGCCAAAACTACCACCGTGTTCACGCGGAGTACGATCACGTTAAACATGTGGGTCCGCAAGACCTTCCGAGAGATTAGTGGTAGGGGAAGGAGGGTATGGTCCTCCCCCACAGGCCTCCCCTACAGGGTTCCGTTCTAAATTGGGTGGCACTTCCCGGCCGCTTAAACAGTTACCTTACACCTTTCCGGTAGGTCGGACGGTCTGGGTCTCAACAACAACAATACTCTTGCATGTATCGTAAGCATTGAACGCAAATGGCTCATGTCGATTGCATATTTTGCCAGTCTTGAAAGACGGGCAAAATAATCGATTCTCTACATTTCTATTTCTCTACATTTCTATTTTCTACATTTCTATTCTCTATATTTCTATTACGAGCTTATAAAAGGACTTCACTCCTTTATAAGTTCGTAATAATAACAACAGTTTGAAAGGAAAACTTAAATGTTAAAAGTGTTGAAAACACAGGACTATAAGAGATTTACTTTTGAAATGTTTGTAATGATTACTATTAAAATTCTCTTTATAAATGTTTGAACTTCACAGGGCTACTTAAATGGTGACATCTATTGAAAAATTTTGAGGGAATTTAGTTGATCATAACTGTGAGAAATATGATGTCAGACAAATTGTTAACCAGCTAATTGGAATTTAGATTTGTGAAAAGCCTTGATGTCCAGAATATTGACGAACATTTTGTATAATGGAGGCACTACACTAATCATTGTACTACATTTTTCTCAGTTATTACTTAACCATGTTTAATTTGTTTTTCTCTCTTACTCCCCCCCCTCCACCTCTTGCATCTATTCTTTTTGCACCCTCCACCCGTTTTTGCGTCTATTTTTTCTGGTTTTATTATATTTTTTATTTTCTTCACATGTCGGTACTACCACTGTATTTTAGCAGTTGAGAGCACGAAGTTCATTCGACACGAAGTTTTTGGTTTTATTGCGCTGAAAAGGAAAACCTGTAAGGTGTTTTCGAAACGATCGCTTGAGTTTTATATTTTATTTACGCCCAGTCTTACATTTTTATCTGATTATTATTTACTATACTCGCCCTCAAAATAACGTTCTGGATTTAAAAGCCGGTTATAAAGAAGGTATATATTCTGAAAATAGGCTAAAAATTAATAGTGCTGGCAAATGGCAAGCATAAGTTAAACTGAAAATTTAGGTATGCGTATTTAAATGATTGGAAGAATAAATACAAATGGTTTTATATTTAAAGTATTTATTTACATTATTAAATATTCAATATACATAAATATTTATGATGATGGAGTGTGTGTATACAGAATGTGCCCATTTCCTTCAAAACTAGAACATTTCAAGGTTATTATTTATTAATTTACACATGATCAATTCATTCATTAATTCATTAATTAATAATTTAATTAATTAATGCATTAATTCACACGTAAAATAGATTTACACGAAAAATAATGCATTTCTATTCTGATAAGAAACATAGAATCTGTATTCAAAGTATTCAAATGTAATCCATACATACATCATGTAGTTTACAAATGTTTTGGGAGTTTTCTCGAATTAATGACGCAACACATTGCAAAATCTGTAGCTTATATTCGTGGCAGGGAATTGGAGCTCTAAATTGCTGAAAAAAGGTGCCACACTTTCCCCAATATATAGTATCATCGAAATGCAAGGGGAAAATATATCGAATTCTAAATATATGAATTTAGTTGTAATTTTAATTGTAATTCATTTTTAATGTGAATGGCTCAAATATTAAAATTTATATCCAGATTAATCGAATGTACACTCAAAATGCAAATACTTGATTTAAAAATTAGCACATTTAAAAATTTGAAATACAAGTTAAATATTTAAACATTTAAAAGTATACAAATCAATTTTATATCTCAAACATTTAAAAGAAAAAATACGTTTAAAGTTTTAAATCTTATAAGTAAAGAAAATAGATTAAAACTTATTTCGCAAAAAAAAAAATAAATAAAACACCGTGAAATTGCGTTTTTAAAAGCATAGTTTTCTAAAAAGCATAATTGTGAGAGTTGCTGCGCTGGCCATGGGACCGGGTCTTATTGTGTATTTTCTTATGTGCAAAGACATATGATTGGCTAACGCATTTTTTTTTACACTTTCATTTAAGAATTGAAATCCAAAAGGAAAATGTGGCATGTAACAATACTAAAAGGATTTCTAAATATAATTTTAATCTTCTAATGAATAATACTTTCTATTCGATCCCGATACACTTCTACACCGGCCGTCCAAACAGCTGCTCATGTCCTTGGAAGAGTCGTACGGTCTGGGTCTTCAACATTTCTTTGTCAAATGATAAATGAATTTGGCATGTGCAGAGTTGTAGAAAGCATACCGGTGTTATAAAGTATCCTTTTCTTTAAACAAACTGGAGAAGTTTCCAACTCTGAATCATTAGGAATAAATAAAAAATACGCTTAATATTAATATATTATGCAATATTGGAGGGAAAAGTTATTGTTCTTTCCATTTTTCTGACTCGTATTAAATTGTCCTTGTGATGTCCATGGAGTGATGGCATGTCCTTGTGATGGCATGTCCTTTGTGATGGCATGTCCTTGGTATGGCCTTGATGAGTTACACACAAAGTGTTCTATTATTCTGTGCGTCGAGCATGGCCTGGTTCTTCGGACCTTCCCAATATTTTACATCCATGCTATAAAGAAAAGCCAAAATTTTCAAGTTCTCTCAAAGCTAAGAACTCACTATCAATGAGTATATGAAAATGCATCTTAGTGGAAAAGTCGTGTTCCTAGATTAGTACGACAGCTATGTCAGACGTGATGTCACATGAAAACTATATCTGTCGCAATAAACCACTGCTAATAAACATTTCAAAACTTTATTGATAATATCCAGTCATCAACTTTCTAATTATTTTAAATTTATTTTAATGTTATGTTTATTTGTAGGTTTTAGTGGTGAAATCAGTTGAGTATTCAGGAAAATTACTTTTAAACCATCCGGTCAAAAGCCTTATACTGTTTAACATAATAGACCTTAAACTGTTTACCAATTATCAACACATACCTTACAACTCTTTCAATAAATGGTATATTCATCCCATACATTTTGAATACATTGGAACTTATTAGAAAATCCACTAATTATTCAGAAATATAAAATATATTTAAGATATCTTGCTTTATTATGAATGTTTCTAATTATTGCTGTGGCTACCATTGGTTCTTACCATTGGTTGCTCAACTATTATTCGATAATTAAACGTGAATTGATTTATCAATGTATAACTGTTATAATTAATAATTATGAGTAATTATAATTAATGACACTTTAAATTTTTGTATCCCTTCTGACCAATTTATGGGTACTCCACTAAAGTGGTAATAAAAACAGAGCTGCACAATACATATGGAGAAAAGATATTCATCAGTTTTACTGTTTTAACTGATCATCTCCATATCCGTGTTAGTCTTGTTTTTTTATCCATGCATTGAGAATGTAGTTATACACAACCTATAGATGCCACTGCCATCACTGTCACTGTTTTAACAGTTTTAACAGGACATCTTCATAACCATCTTAGTCGTCTTTTTTATCCGTGCATCGGGAATGGCATACACATCGGATGGAACCTCCACCACTTTAAAACTGTTTTAACTGAGCATGTCCAGGAAATTAGTGGTCTTTTTATCCGTGATGCATTGGGAAAGGTATGAACATGGGATAGAAGTCTGGGCCGCTATGATGTCCACCACCTCCGTTTCCTTGCAGCATCTTTGCAACCAGACCGGTTATCATGAGATCGTATTTATTGTAACCATGGTGTCCTTTGTCCTTCTTCTTGCCCTGAGCCAAAGGAGTCAAGCAGAGAGTCAAGGCCGCCAACAGCAACAAGAGGCGAAAGTTGTTAAAAAGGTGCATTTTATCTGAAAAAAAAATTGAATTATTTACGTAAATTAACGAAAATATAAAAGTTCTAATAACATTGTAATAGCGACGACGCATGGATTTATTCCTATAGACTCGAAACAAAGCAACAATCTACTGTTTAGGTGTTTTAAAGTAAAAAAAACCCAAACCCTGCAAAAGTTGTTCGTGCACGAAGTGTTTCAAAGAAAATGATAGCTTCGTTTTTAGTCAAATGCTGCAACCGTTGCTTTGGAGGATCATAGATCCGTAAATGCTGACTGATATACTACAATTTGTTTGCCAGAAATAGTTTCTCAAATCAGGAAAAATAATGCGAAACGTAATATCATTCTTCGTCATGATAATGCAAGTTCACACAATGCATTTCGAATTATAAATTATTTCTTCCATGATAAAATTGATTTGATGAGTTATTATCTTTATTCGCCTGATTTGACACCCAATGATTTCTCAACAATCAAAAATAAAATGCGTGGTCAAGGATTTAACAGCACAGCCGAAGCAGTCGAAACTTATAAATCACATGTTTCTGCTATACCAACTTCTGAACAGCAGCTTTTTTTGAAGATTGGTTTATTCAAATGAAAAAATGTACTGATGCTAAAGACTAATAATTTGAAAAGCAATAAAACGATTTTATTTCCATACAAAAAATTTTTGTATATTATTTTCTAAAAACTTAAATATTAGCCTACGTATTTCATGAAGATCGGTAGTTTAGTTTTGCACATAATAAGTGCAAAACTAGTTCATCGATGCTGTTATTTGCAATGGAAGCGCAATCATAACTTTAGAAAACTACCTATTTAGGCGGATTCTGTAGTATGTTTCTGTATTTATTGAAGTTTTTGAGCTACAATAGTTTTGCATTATAAGAAATTTGTATTTTAATGATTGAATTATTTTGGAAATGCCTGATTCTAAAATTCCTACGTGTATTAAAATTCATTTTTCAACACTTAGCGTTAGCGTTTGTTATACTCCCCACAATTATAAATACATTTATATGTTAAGAAATTTGACTTACAAAGAACATTCCTACATAGAACACAATTTTTTTCTAATCCAGTTTTGTATTTTGCAACTATTTCCATTTGCACTTTTCAAAAAAGATATTTATGGACATGAACTAAAATATTTTCCTTCGATTGGAACAAAGTATGGATAAAGGTTCAATAGTCATAATTTAGGACCTCATTGAGACATGTATTTGAACTACAATCAGAATTTATGTATGTGAAATATTGAACATTATGGTTCAAATGTGAATTACATGCTTAACTACACAGAAATTTTTAGTCGCACAGTTATATCTAAATTATGTTTTGGTTTAACATGTTAACGCTCCTCTCTGAGCACTTATTTAACGAAGTACATCCTACAATATCTTTAATGTATTCCAAAAGGAAAATATATCAAAAATAATCCGTGGCATTGACTTATAATTCACATTTTAACTTCCACTATATTATCGTATGCGATGTTAGTCGATATATACTTATACCGAAAATTTTGCAAATATAACTGCAGATTTTTAATCAGAAATGTAACTCTAAAAAATTTTGTTTAAATTTTAAAAGAAATATGGAACATTTTCAGAACGGTTTACAACCTACTTCAAACACCATCATGACATCTGATCCTCGTACAAAATATTGCTCACCAAAGTACATTTTAAATATGCAGCATTTAAAAATTTACAAGCAATCTTCATGTATTTAGGCTATCTCAACATGACGGGGGATGTGTTTAGGAAAGTTTTTAGATTCACAATATCTAAGAATGAAACTTTGTTACCAAATTATATATTGCTTTTATTCCAAGAAGTTCCATGAAAATAATTGCACACCATATTATAATAATGAAACTATTTACATACACCAAAAACTTCGCAATGTCCAATATACAGTTATCTAATTGTTCACTATAAGTTTAACATTATGAAAGTATTGCAGATCCAAGATGACAGAAAGAACTTCGCAATAACCGATACTTTGCTACATCCCAACTCGCTATAAGTTAACTTCTTCGACCCAGACCGTCCGATTTACCAGAATACGGTATAAGGTATCTGTCTGGACGGCCGGGAAGTGCCACCCAATTTTGACCGGAACCCAGTGGGGGAGGCATCCACAGGGATTGTACCCTCCTTCCCCTACCACCAACCTCTCGGAAGGACTTACGGATCCACATGTTTAACGTGATCGTACTCTGCGTGAACACAACGGCAGTATTGGCAGAAATCGAACCCGGGCCGACCGAGTGCAATTCTCGCGCGCTAACCACTGGGCTGTCGCGCCCTAAGTGAACTCCACTACACTTTCATCTGGAAAGAAAATAACAAAGCAGTTAAATTAAAAGAAATAATCAGTTTCGGAAGTTAAATCAGCTCACATCATCCGCAAACAATAGATCAGAAAGGAAATCAGCTTTTTCTGTTTTGCCTTTCAGGAGGATGTCATTTGGTTTCTCAAATCAGTCTCTTATATGTTAACTGTTTTCCATTTCAGATTAAGGTAACAATTAGTTTATTTTTCAAAATCGGTTGTTTTCTTTGCTTTTTGTTAAATGTTGTTTAATTCCCCAGTGTTTTTTCACAGTTACTAGAGTTTTAGGTTTGCATTCTGTTGTTCGTTTCACTGCTGATATCCTTGGTTTTACTTTCGTTTTTATTGCTTTTGGATTGGCAACGCTTTTCTGTCTGCGTCATGCAAATATTTTCCTGTTGAACTTTTGTTTTTGTTGTTGTTGTTGAAATGTCGTCTCATTTATCCCGGGAATTTATATATATAGGAATGTTTATATCTCTCCGAAATTCATTTACATTTTTACTTCTTTGTTACTTTCCCTGCAATACATGGTAATGTATAGGGAAAGTATTGGAATCATGCCTAAAATCGCAACTCGAGTTTTCGACGGATCTACACGTTTCGAGACCTCTAGAATACGAAAACACTATTTTTAGCGTGACGTCTGTGTGTGTATGTGTGTGTGTGTGTGTGTGTCTGTGTGTGTGTGTCTGTGTGTGTGTGTCTATGTGTCTGTGTGTGTGTCTATCTGTCTGTGCAGATTTTGTATCCACTCTAACTAAAAAACTAATGGGCCGAATTTCATAAAATTTGGTAGGTAAGTCACTTGTGGGCGAATCTGGTGCTGATTAGTTTTGAGTATGATTCGGGATAAAAGAACCCGTCTTTTTTTGCGAAATGGCCCTCAAAAACTTGTATCCACTCTAGATGAAAAACTAATGGAGCAAATTTCACAAAATTCGGTAGATAAGGTCACTTGCGGGACACCTTGGTACTGATTAGATTTTGATACGATTCGAAAAAAAATAACCTGCCTTTGTTTGCAAAATGGCTCGCAGAAATTGCCAAAATCTAAAATAAAAACTAGGTATGCTCAAATATATCCATTAAATGCTTGTTTAATACATAATGTTTAACGAAGATAAGAATAAGACCAACCCCATTACACTAGGACTAGCCGTTCTCGAGATATTTTAGTATTTTCGTATTTTCTATACGCCACATTTGAATATAAGTCCAGTTATCAAATGAGAACGAGAATTGAATTAAAAGTGAATTAAATTTAATGAAAATAAAGAGAACGTGAGTATAAGTCTGCAGGGAAAGTCATGTGCTGCCCACATCAGATTTTTTAATGCTGTTTTAATAGCGAAGTATTTAATTGACAGTTCACATTTTGCAAACTACGGAGTTAATTAGCAGTTCATAATGTAAGGGATTCTTTTTTAGTTTGAAAGAATTATTTTAAACTCCTCCAAATTGTCCCGCGGCTTGACCTGCAAGGAAACCATCAAAAATGAATATTCAAATAGCTTACAGGCTAACTATATCTTAAGCATTTTAAAATATGCTAGATTTTGAATTCCAAATCTCGTATGATTTTCCTCAGGAGATGATGCTAAGCATTGTATTCTGAGGACTCTTATCACCTAAGCTTTTTCAAGGAAGCTTATTTCTGAAACTTTCTGCAAACTAGAGAGTTTTTCTGCATCTGATTATTTCGATCGGTTTTGGAAGAAGGAAATTTTCTTCCGTCTTCATATATGAGATAAATGTATGGTTTAAAGGACAGGTAAAGAAGTAAACTACTAAAATTTGCATAATTTTGTTACTCACGGAAATTAAAAGTAGGTATTTCTTTCCTGTCGACGCTTTAGGAGAGACGATTTTTAAAAGGGAAGTGGATGTTATAATACCACAAAGAACGTAATACTTCTTAAATTTCGGCGATTATAGGAATAAATTGAGAATTATAATATCCTAAAATGCTTTTAAAAAACAGAATAGAATCTACAGCCACTTTTACTTTCTTATACTACTGTATAGAGAAAGTAATGTTTTCCCGAAGATTTTTAGATTCGAAATTTTTACGGATAAACACGCTTTAAGGCATACCGAGCCATTTCGAACACACTGTTTATGGAAGCAAAATAGTTTATATTATTGATAAGCCAAATCGGCGCAATTAAGCTGTTGCCAACTTTAAAAAAGAAATGCTTATAGAATTTTTACGATAAATTTTAAAATAATGACTTCGAAATCTGAAAAAAGATTCACCCTTTTTTTTTATTCTGATAGGATTTTTATACTAGTGGAACAAAATATGAATGTAGATCATGAATAAATGAGAACATCCAGAAGGAATTTTTAAAAAATATTTGCATGATATAAACTTCTAAAAACCACATTTTTTGTCACAATGAATCTGTGGGTTGTATTTGATTGTTGGTATTCTTCTGCGGATCATTGAATATGTCTACGGCTAATTATATACTCGTATTGTGTTTTATTGGTGCTATTTAGGAATTGTAATGCTGGAAGTTTTTTTACAATCTCGGGTTTAGAGTTTTTCGATCCCGGGATCTCGTGAGTTTGAGAACTTCATTTTATAAAGGAAGCCATATCTTATATTCTTATGTTTTGATTTAATTGTTTATATGTATTACATGTATTTAAACGATAATAGCATGTTAATATCTCCCTAAAAGAAACTCTCGGTACAAAATATTGTCAAATATAATGAATATTTTTATTAAAAAAGAAGAGAGAAAAATATTTATTATGACCATTTGTTATGGACGTTTGTTCTGAACATTGACCATATGCTCATAATAAACACTGAACAATAGTGAACCATATCAAGTAACATAAGATAAGTAGGAGGAAAGCTGTATTGTAATAAGCAGTGTAAAATTTTACTTTAAAGACAGCCATTTCCACCATGTCCCAAGCTTAATTTCGCATCACATATCGAAAGGTATAAATTTTCATGACTTATTTTATTATCCCTTATAATTTTAAAGCTTCAATGCATTTAATTTCAAGTAAAGAGGACGGTGGGAATTTATTGTGTATTGGTTCCCTCAGAGTATGTCAAACGAGTAAGAATTAAATTTTATGAGGCCGTTGTGTTAAGCGTATTGGTTGTTTCCTTATTCAAACGGCCTATGGGGTAATATGATAGTGAAAACTGAGGAGAAAGTAACCAACAGCGAAAATTGACTACTATCCATCAAGTTTTGAAGAAGTTTTATCCGTTTATGAAGAGGATAAAAGTTGAGACACGGTCTTAGAAAGTTGAAACACGTTCTTATGAAGCTAAGACAAGCTGTTAAGAAGACAAGACACGCTCTTAGGAAGCTGAGACAAGCTCTTAGAAAGCACCATGCCCAATAATTAGTTTATACTTTGTAACTTCGTATTTCTTCTGAATCGGCTAATGATTTAAAAATTCCCGTTCTTTTCATTATTATGTTTCACTGTTCTATTATTATTTTCCTTATATACATAATATATAAGGAAGTATTGTGACGGAGTCGAAAATTCGATTTCGAGTTTTCGACGAGAGAGCAAGTTTCAAGCATCCCTGATCACGAATCAAACATTTTTGAAGTGATGTCTGTGTGTGTGCGTGTGTGTGTGTGAAAGTATGTGTGTGTGTGTGTGTGTGTGTGTGTGTGTGTCAGTGAATCTGTGGAGACGATAACTGACGAACGAATGGACCGATTTGAACGAAATTTGGTATAAAAATCACAATCCGTAAATACTGGAAGCCTAGTGTTTTTAAATGTAATCGAATGTTCAACCCCCCCCCCCCTAAATTTTCGAGTGAAATTTTGAAAGAATCGTCAAAAAATCAAAACCGCTAATAAAGTTACGCAAATAGACATTTCTTATGTAATTTTTCATTAGACAACGATTAACATAAATTTTAAAACGCTAACATGAACCGTTCTCGAGATATTGCACATTTTTCAAAAAAATTATAAAAAAAGTCATATAAAATAAAAAAATATATATTTCCTATTGAGAAACATGTTCACTTTTCATACGTAATACCATGCGATAAATTGGGTGACTTCATTCTCGTGGACCTAGCTCATTCCATTCATGAGAAAGATACTTCGAGTAATACTATTGTATTTGAACGTCAATAGTTATTTATCTGCTATAAGAATAACTTCTATTATTCTTATAGCAGATAAATAACTACTAGAGATAAACAACTCTCAGTCAGTAAAGCTTGGCGAGATTTTGGCGGAATATCGCCAACTTGGCGACTTTTTGAAATGTTGTCAAATTTACGAAAATCTCTCCAAATGAATTAAAATAACGCTAAATCAATGAAAATGATGACTAATTGTCGAAAATTCAATATCTTGGAAAGAATATAAGTATCTACTATAAGGAAAAACCTATTTAGTTTACTGTAAAAGTAGTAAATTCATTGCATTACATAAGAAAAGCCATGTGTTGCCCACATCAGATTTTTGTTTTTAAACGTAATCGAATGTTTTGAACCCCCTAAATTTTCGAGTGAAATTTTGAAAAAATCATCAAAAAATAAAAACCTTTAATAAAGTTACGCAAATAGACATTTTTTATGTAATTGACATAAACTTTAGAACGCTAGCATGAACCGTTCTTGTGATATTGCACATTTTTAGAATTAATTTATCAAAAAATCTCATAAATTAAAATGAATATATTAACTGTTGAGAAATATGTTCACTTTTCATATGTAATATCATGCGATAAATTAAGCGACATCATTCTTGTGGATTTAGCTCGTTCTATTCATGAGAAAAGGTACTTTGAGTAATACTTTTGTATTCGAACACCAATAATCATTTATCTGCTATAAGAATAACTTATTTCTCCGTTTATAACGCTTGGCGAGATTTTGGTGACGAATTTGGCGGAATATCGCCATCTGGGCGACTTTTGTAAATGCTGCTAAATTAACGAAAATCTCGGCAAATGGATAAAAATGACGCTAAATCAATAAAAATGACGACTAATTGAAGAAAATTCAATATCTTGTTCAATTGAAAATTCAATCTTTTTTCACTGTAAAAGTAGTAAATTCATTGCATTATATAAGGAAAGTTATATGTTGCCTACACCAGATTTTTATCAGTTGTGTTGTTCAATATGCAATGTACTTTCAGTTGTATTTTAAATTTTTGAAGTGACTTTCTCTTAGACCGATATTCCTTAACTTGCTGGAGAATATGCCAGTACTTAAAAATATTTTTATTATTCTGTAAAATTAATATAACATAGAACCGTATGTCAATCATTACGTATATTAATAAAATAAATGTCTCATAGAAAAAGTAACATAAAATTTAGATAAATCAAAAATAAAAGATTAGAAAAAAAAGAAAAGAAAAGAAAAAAAATTGGATAAGCCAAAAAGAAAAGCTGCGAAGCATACATTTTTCTTAAATATGGCATATTACCTTCGACTATTATCTTAAATTTCATAATAAATATAAAAATATATAAAACATATAAAAATATTTAATGATAAATAAAAATATATAAAAATAAATAAAAATATATAAAAATAAAAATATATATACTTTTTAATATATGTACACTTATAGTGCAAAATGTAATTGGCTGATATTGAACACATTGGGTTAAAATGTATATATGAAAACATATCTTTATATGTTGGATTAAAATTACGTCTTGGATCTCATGACAGTATAAATGACAGTCAGAAATCGCTGTCCGCATAAAAAATAATCAAGGGGCTGAAGCAGCCCGCCCGTTTGCGACTTATGTGGCAAAGCATCAGAAATCTTCAGATCAAATTTTGTCGTTTATACTAACATTGAATGCACAATGTGTCGTAATATTTATGACTATCAGCATGTAATATTCAAAATTAATAAATTAGAATATTTATTAAAATTATAATATTTCTTTAGTTTTTCTTAAATTTATCATAGAAAGTTTCTGACCTATAGAAGTTAGTGCTGCCCTCTATTGACATCTATTTTAAAAGTATGAAAATGTACATCAATCGTCAATATTTATTTCTTATTTATCTTCATTTGGACGTAAAAGATAAAATTGTTAAAAATCTTTTTCAGATAGGGAACTATCATACATAAAACACAGGGTTTTAACACATACTTTTAAAACTAATTTTAAATTCTGAAATTTAGGAATATGTATATGTTCGACAGTGACGTCGCCAAGGGAGAGCGATTGGAGATCATAACCCCTCTCAGAAATCCATCAAAACCCTTTGAGGAAGTAATTGGTATCTGGCGATTTGAGAAACAAAATATTTGGTTACCAAATCCCTTACCAAAATTTATTTTTTGGCGACGCTACTGATATTCTACAATATATCAAGAAAAATTTCGCATTAGATTTATTGTGCTGCCATCTGTCGATATTCATTTAAAAATGACCAAAACGTAATTCCAAAATTTTCATTCCTCTTTTTTTTTAACCTTTTTATTTGTACTCACATAATTTGCCTGGAGTAGGGGTTCCAAAACTAATATTGTGGGCCCTTTTTAATACGTAATTCTAGTTGCGGAAACGCCCCCTTCAGGCGAATTCTGTGAATATGAACTTGGCCTTCTCAGACTGTTCTATAAACTCTTTTTCAACACGTACACAAAACAAATTACAATTTCATAAAGAAAATCTGAAAACAAATGCAAATCTCATAATATTGAGAATTATATTACAATTGTTTTAAATCTGAAGATTCTTAATAATGATATTAGGCTGAATCTACATGTCAGAAACAATGTCAATCTTAATTTGCTTTTCGTAGCAACATAATATGTGAAAATCCAGTCTCGTAGTAACTTGGAGATAGCAACATTCAGTTAATTTTCTATTACACTACATTAAAAATTATTTATTGTACTATCCTTAAATTGCATTTTTCATTAAACTCTTATATTATTTGTCATATTCATTTTAAACTTTTAGTTATATCAAATATTGTGTATGTTTGTAAGATAAGTACGCTATAAAATGAACGCATGAACTGCTATAAAATTTTAAATGTCAATACATTATGTAAAAAACTACAAATGATTAGAATTGTTTGCAATTCTCATTATTAGAACTCTAATATTTTGAAGTGTAAAATTTGGGAGAAACATGGTAATTACCAAAACAATGAAGTTAGTATAACCTATGTAAGAAAAACATAATTTTCAATAGGCTATGGTTATAAATAGTATTAAAAACATCTATTAATACAAATTAGTGAAATGCATTTAATTAATTGGTGCCGGTAATCTGTTGACGACTTTAATTACGATTTCGAAAAATATTTATCAAGAAATTTTTTAATAGAATAACTTGTAAACAAAAGCTCATAAAATGTATGCATGTTCATTTATTCTGATGCTGATACAAGTATATCCAAATAATATATATAATTTTAATAGATGATGAAATTAGGTAAATTCATACGACAGACATTTTTTTTTTTTTTTTGACTGAGAAATTGCTTTTAGAATTTTGAGGAAAGAAAGGAAATCGTCACAAAATTAGTCCCTTTATTTTCATCTCACATTACAGTCAGTGCTGCCATCTACAATATATTTCAAGAAATTATTTAGTTTTTGCAGAACAGTAAAATCTGTCTAAGAATCCAGGGGCGTACAAAGAATCCAGGGGCGAACCGAAGGCCAAGCAATCCATGCGACTGCTCGGGGCCTCATGTTTGGAGAGGGCCTCAAAATTGGAAAGGCTAATATTTTTTTATCCTAAGCGTTTCTTAACTTTTGTTTGGAACTAATTATTTCAATGTAGCATTTTATCACTAATTTGCCCCTCCTACGTTTTCCTTTATTATTTTCTGTTATTCTGAAATTTACCATTTAGTCATTCAGATTTCAGTAGTTGTAATCTGAGTAGGGTTTGATGCTGGTAAGGCAGAATCAGTAGCATTTTCATTAGTTTTAGTCCATTTGCATTTGTGTATTTTGTGGTTGCAGGGGCTCCACAGAGCCAACTAGGCCTCGGTCTAAAACCTTTTGCCTAATCTGTATTCCTTCTTTGCCCTGTCTAAACTATAACTATTGAGCCTCTAGTAATAGAAGGTCAATAGGTTTATTTTTAGGTAGATAAAAAGTAATCAAAAGTACCAGGGAAAAATAATCAACTTTTCAAACATGCTATTCTCAAATCGTAAAATATTATAAAAAATTAATTATCTTAAAAATGCAACAAAAATAATTATTTTATATGCTAATTTTTAGTTAAAAGGGAATGACACCCTATAGGATGTTACCTTTTATTCTTGTCGTGATATTACACTTATTTTTACTTTCTCATACGTAGTATTGAGAAAATGTTGTTTTTTTCCACGAAAACTTTCGATTTCGAGACTTTGATGCCAATATATGTTTCAGGACCTTCTGAACATGTTTTAACTATTTTCAGAGGGATGTCTGTCTGTCTGTGGTCTATTTATTGTGCACACGATTGCTGCCACAAATATTAATGCATTTTCACGAAACTTTATATTTGTCTTTGTCATCGAAAAATCTAGAATTAAATCGAATTTTTTTTAATTCGGAAGAAATTATATATTTTTTTAACATGGCAGAATAGGAAAAAATTTGACATAAACATGCATAAAAGAGGTTTTTTATGGCTCAATGATCACGGAACTTAATAGTTTCAATAATTGTAGTGAAAAAATAGCCGTGATACAGTTTTTGTATTCGTAACTTTGCTAGCCCATCAGAGGGGCAAGTGCCCTTCCCCCCATTCGAGGTGCTACATTTTCAAGCTTGGTGTCAATCGAAATATTTTTTGGAGACTTTACAATGAAGGATAAGATTCTATAATTGGGATCTTTTGGAACAACGATACTGTTTTTTAAATTTTTTCTTGTAAAATTAAAAAAAAAAAGAAAACCCATAAGCTGCTTAAAAAAATATTCCGGTAGAAAGTCGAGTTGAACTACATGCCAGTTAATTTCTTTCTCATACTGTTAGATATAGTATAGAGAAAGTATTGTTTTCACGAAAAGTTTCGAATTCGAGATTTGATGCCAGGCCAATATATGTGTGAAGACGCCCTGAACACGTTTTGAGTATTTTTGGAGTGATGTCCGTCTGTCTGTATGTATGCCTGCGGTCTATTTCGTGAGTACATGATAGCTCCACAAATATTTATCGATTTTCATGAAACTGTATTGCTAACGAAAAATCTAGAATTAGATAGCATTTTCTTAAATTCGAGTGAAAACACCGAAATTTTACATTTATTTAATTAACATAACAGTGTAGGACAAAATTTGGCATAATCATGCATAAAAGAGGTTATTTATAACTCTGATCGCGACACTTAATAGTTTCAATTATTGTTGTGAATAACCGCCATACATTTTTTGTGTTCGTGACGTCATCAGCCTTCTCGGCAAGGACGCCCATAAGGGAGAGCAAGACTGGATGTTATAGTCACAAATGAAGAAAGACATCATGCTAGTCGATGTTGTACGTCTTATCCTTCTTATCCTTGAGTTTTCCCCCCTCCCAGAAAAAGTTTTTTGGGTGCCCATGTCCGCCCCTCAGGGGTGGGAGCACCCAAAGAACTTTTGGGTATCCCCCCGAGTTTCTCCCTGGGGTACAATTTCAAGTTTAGAATCAATCGACAGATATTTTAAAGCCCTTTAAAATAAAGGGTTACACGTTATAATTGTAATCATTTGAACCAAAGATACCGAATTTTCAAAACTTTTCTTGTAAAATTGATAAAAATCACAAGCTAGTTACTAAAAAAATGGATTCTGGTATGAGAAAGTCGAGTGGAGCCACACTCCAGCTAATTTTATTTCAATTGTAAGAACAAAAATATTCAATATTCTCACTATTATCCAATGTTAATGTTTTGCAATTCCTACTTTCAAGAAAGAAATAAACACCATTGTTGTCGATTATTTAGAGATGTTCTCGAGATATTGAAAAAAATATATTTTTCCACACAGTTTAATACCTTTAGAAGTAATAAAGTGATTTACATGGAATTTTGTATGTTTATTGTAACCATCACATTATACAGTATGTAACTTGTTAAGGAGTTAACGAATGTAACGGAAATGTAATACGATTTAAATATCAATTAAACTGCTGAATGTACAGACAAATGTGATTATGTTACAGATGAAGGATGGATTTAAAAAAAAGTATTTTTACAAATATTTTCTTGTATATGAAGCATGAAAATCTTTGCGCAGCGAGTCATAAAAATTCGAAAGAGAGCGATTTTTCATTTTTACCCCTTGAACAAAATAAATAATAAAATAACTATAATCGTAGTTCGGATTACATAAAAATTCGGATTATTGGGATTCGGATTACACAAAATTTGGATTAATGGGGTTCGGATTATCGAATCGTTACTGTTTTTGATAAAATTAAGATTAAATAGAGGAATTCGAAGAATTGTGATGGGGGAATTTTTGGTATCACTCCTGGGTGGGTCCAATTCAAAACGCTCGCTGTGAGCCTCAAGAAACCTCAGGACGCCACTGACAGAGAATAATATGGCAAAGCTGTAACATTTAATTTATTAATTTTATATGAAACAGATTTTTCAGCTATTAACAGATATTATATTTCACTATTCAAATTTTATTACTTAAGTTTCTAACATTTGAAGTATCAATTTACAGTGAAAAAAAAATTTTAAACAAGTTATCAAATCTCATTAAAAGTTTAAACTATAAAATTTTTATTTTTAAGTATTATGATATAAATAGCCGCTTTCGACGACTAGTCACTTTTTAAAATGATCTGAACTTATAACAGCTATCAATCATTTAATCTTCTGTTATGCGGGCGCACACTTGGCCGCGCTCCACCTACCACGTGGGCGCAATTCGCCTTAAATAACCGTATAAACACGCTTTCACCTGTTAGGCATATATCCACCGCATAGCGGTCCGCTAAGTGGAGCGGGCGTATGCAATCTGAGTACCCCTCACAGCGGTCATAATACGCTCAAAATAAGTCTTACACATACTGGGGTTGCATTCCTTTCTTTTGAACCAGACCGTCCGACCTACCCGAAATTGAAAGGTAGGGTATTGCACAGATGTTGCATACTGGTGTTGCAGGTGTTGCGCCACAACATTTTCAAGATCAGACAAAAGACAGAGGGTGGGAAAATAATCGGTATTATGGTGATTATTGATCGGATTCAAACGATTTTTTTCATAGAGCACTTATAATAATAAAAAAAATTGTACGTTAAAAGAATCTAAAGTGTATCTTAAAAATTCGCGAAATTGGAAAACCTCTAAATTTAACGCACTTTATGTTTAGACATTGTCTATAAAATCCTTAAAGGGTAATGCCTCAGACGCGCACATTCCATTTCCATCGACACAGGTTATTACGCCCCCCCCCCCCCCTTATATTTCATTTCGAGACAGATGACTGTTTGCTAGAAAAAGAGGGGGATTTTTGGCGAAGATACACATCCATTAAAGTAATTTTTTAACTAAACGTTGCCGAAAAATGCTTGCTTTTGGTGTCAAACATTACGTTTCGGCGATGAAGTCATTACTTTATTGTTCTTTTGACACGAATATTTTCTTCGTTTCTACAAAAGAACGATATTACATCGACGTGCGCAAGTTTTACAATTCTTGCATTGACGTATAAAATTAACTTGGAGAACAAAATGGTGGGTTCAATAATGCTACGTTTTCGTTAATAGTGATATTCTCAGATCTTTAAAAATATATGCTCAATGCGACATATTGGTTGCATTTGATCTAAGAATACAATCTGCAAACGGGATCAGAATGTTTTATTCTTTAGATTTATCTATGAAGATAATGTTGTACAGCGATAAATCACAATTGACATTATTTTTATTTTTATAGGAGAATTGGAAGTTTTGAAGAACAACATGATTTAGTATGTCGCTAGAATTTGAACACATTTTAAATCTCGACAACGTCAAGTATATAACGTATCAACGATGTGATTCTGGAAATCATAATTTTAAATTGGGACGATGCGTATTTCAAACTATTAATTTCGAATAAATAATAAATCGACTTTTTTATACAATATATAAACTTTATCTAAATAGATATCATTTATCAAAATCTTTCCATTTTCGAAGAGGTAGATATGTCTTATATCTTTTATTTAAAATTCGGCTATGTGTAAAATTGCTAAAGGCTCAAAGGGTTTTTCAGATTCTATATCCATATTAATTATTACTTTCTTTATATACAATAATGTATAAGGAAAGTATTGTGACGGGGTCGAAAATTCGAATTCAATTTTTCTACGGGAGAACACGTTTCAAGCATCCCTGATCACGAATCGAACATTTCTGAAGTGATGTGTGTGTGTGTGTGTGTCAATGAGCCTGTGGAGACGATAACTGACGAACAAATGGACTGATTCGAACGAAATTTGGTACAAAAATTACAATCCGTGAACACTGGAAGCCTATTGCTTTTATACGCAATCGAATGTTCAGAACCCCCCTAAATTTTCGTATGAAATTTGGAAAAAATCGTCAAAAAATCAAAACATCTAATAAAGTTACGCAAATAGACATTTCTTATGTAATTTTTCGTTAGAATGTTAATTTTCGTGTACTTATGCACTTTCGTTATTTTTCGTACTTATGTAATTTTCGTTCTTATGTAATTCTTCGTATTTTTTCATTAGAAAACGATTGACACAAATTTTAGAACGCTAACATGAACCGTTCTCGAGGTATTGCACATTAAAAAAAAATATCAAAAAATCATATAACATAAGAAAAAAAATATTTCCTATTGAGAAACATGTTCACTTTTCATATATAATACCATGCGATAAATTTGGTGACATCATTCTCGTGGATCCAGCTCGTTCCATTCATGAAAAAAGATACTTTCAGTAATGCTTTTGTATTTGAATGCCAATAGTCATTTATCTGCTGTAAGAATGCTGTAAGAATAACTTATTTATCTCCATAACGCTTAGCGAAATTTTGGCGACAAATTTGGTGGAATGTCGCCTACTTGGCGACTTTTTTAAATGTTTTCTAAATTAACGAAAAACTCGCCAATTGGATAAAAATGACGCTAAATCAATGAAAGTGACTACTCATTGACGAAAATTCAATATCTTGGAAATATAAATATCTACTATAAAAATAATCTATTTTTTTTTACTGTAACAGTAGTAAATTCATTGCATTATATAAGGAAAATCATGTGCTGCCCACATCAGATTTTTTTAAAATTAACACCCTATTTATGTTCTCATGCTATTTGCATAGAAAAGTATTGTACTCTCGAAAATTTTCGAATTTAAAATATTGATGCATATAAGCGCATTTACCTTTTATAACTATGACGGCACAACCTTTAAACCACTGGAAATTTATCCTCAACTATAGCAGTAACGGCTACATAGCGTCTATACCAGTGTTTTTTACCCCTTTTTTCTGGACAGCACGTATTAACCCCTGTTGAAATAATTTGGTCACTCCTATTCTAAGAATTTAAATCTCTGCTTGGGATGCGTATTAGAAGGAGGGACGGATAAAACATGATTGACAAAGTATTTACATTGAGGGGTGGAGTTTTCTGTTATTTTTCTTTTATAAGGTTGAAATAGGAGACTTTTTGAGCTGAACTGCAAAGGTTAAACACCTCTTGAACCCATTTTCAAGCATCTTTAGCTTTTAGTATGCGCTTGTTTGGGAAGTGTGGATATGATAATTTAAAAACGATTACGGCTACTTTTGATTATTTTTACTGTTTAGCTTATTGTATAAGGCAAATTTAGTCCGTATCTCGGCTGGTTATCTCCAATGTGCTTGTGCTGTGTTGATGTGCGTTTCACTTTATAAAGCGTTTAGATCAGTTGTATGTATTTTACGTTCTTAATTGTGAGATATACCTTTCATGAATTCTTTGAATCTATGAGAACAAATGTATATAATTTCATGTATTTTCACAGAATTTTTTTTTAATAGCTCTGAATAACATTTGTGTAAATATAAAAATGTCAAGATACTCATTTCAATGCTTCTACTTTTTCATAATAGTATTGAAAAAGTGTTCTTTTCACGAAAATTTTCGATTTCGAGATTTTGATGCATATATATGTTTTAAGACCTCCTGAACTTTAAGACCTCCTGTATTTTTGGTGTGATGTCTGTCTGTATGCCAGTGGTCGATTTGTCGTGTGCACGACAGCAGCCACAAATATTAATGGGTTTCCACGAAACTTTATATACGGCTTTGTTATTAAAAAATCTGGAACTAGATTTCTTTTAAATACGATAGAATTGTTTTTTAAATTCGAGCGAAAGCTTCAAAATTTTATATTTTTTTTAACATGGCAGTATGGGACAAAATTTGGCATAATCTGGTATAATCGTGCATAAAATAGTTTATTTATGGCTCAATCATTACGAGACTTAATAGTTTCAATCATTATTGTGAAAAATACTCACTATAAAAAATTTTTAGTTCCCGACTTCATTAGCCCCATTCATGACTTTATTCTTTAATTCTTTCATTCTTTAATGACTTCATTAGTCATTAAAGTGAAGCGTAACGCTCTATAATTGTTATCATTTGGAATCACGATACCGATTTTACAAAAAATTTTCCCGTAAAATTTGAAAAAAAAAAAAAAATGAAGAAGCTACTAAAAATACATTGTGTAAAAAGGATAAAAAAAGTCGATATGAGCCATATTCAAGTTATTTTATTAACACTTTGGAACATAGTTAAAAAATGTTTATGACTTTGTTCATTCTGTCTGTCTATCTGTCCGTTAGCACGATAACTGCCGCAAAAATGACTTTATCAAAATGAAATTTTAGTATGTTGTTCAGACGGTCTGTGGGATCTATGGGAATATAAATGAATAATATCACCCAATTAGTTTTGGATTGAACCCGGCGGGTTAAAAAAATGAAATACATTGAACGCTATGGGACCTAATTTTTCAAACATTTATTAAGCGAATTTAAAAATTCACAGATTGCTTCGATAATTTTAGGAAATATTCAAATTATCCCATAAAATATATAGAAAAAATTTCAGTAAAGTATGTTAGGTATGTTTTTAAATAAAAATTATTTAATATAGGGAAAAAAACAAATTTAATTAAATTCTGACTTTTTTTATATCCTCCAGAAAGAAAAAAGGGATATATTGTATAATAAATATCTTCCCAAGAGCTTCGTTGTCTTATATATTAGAGAGGTTTCACATTTTAAAATAAGTATGGTAGATAACAATTTTTCAAATTTTTAAATAAAATAAGTTATTATGGTATTGTGATGAATGAAACGATTGGAAACATGTTTATGAATGAAATGCTGCTTTTATATAGAGGCGATTTATATTTCGATGACATCATTTGAATGAAGTTCATTTTCTTCGATGAAGTTTTCAAATATAATAAATTAATGTAGTATTGTGATAATTTAAAAAATATTACCGAGGAATGTATCGCATTTTAGAGATGTTTATATAAAATTGCATTGAAGTTGGAAAGTGTTTCATAATCAATGCTTTATGCATGATTGATCCTTCTTGTTTATTATCTTTTATCTATTTATGTATTATTATTTTATTTTTTTGTGTGTGTATGTATCGCATGCTTCGACTGCATACCTTTAGGATATATTTACATGTCTTGGTATTACTGCAGACAAAACGATGCTAGATACCAAATCAGATACTTTCTGTGACATGACACATGATAGCATAACACACAATAAAAATGGATCGAATATACCGCACCGTACTGTTTATATGTTATTCAATTGGTGATGTTTATGGGTTATATTTTTTGCATGACAAAATATATGAACATTTAAAACTTCAAATATTTTAAAGTTAAACACAACATTTCAATATTTCAATCTTTAATTTTGTTTGAGAAAAATAAAAGAAACTAAAATTATATTTTAAAACATGTCAAAAAAAGTTTTGTATCCATGCAACAATATCCACGTACCGGTTTCTTGCTTATTATGCACTCGTCAGCATGAAATAACCGATATTTGTAATGTTAGCAATAAAATTTGCTATAGTCCAACGATTTTGCAAACCGATAAATTCAGTTCGCAACTGCCTTCAAATTTCTTCAAAATTGAACTCAAACTATACGAGGCTCAAAAGGCTAACAAAGCTGTCCACTAAGCCAGGGATTTCAATTATGATTGAATTATAAAAAAACCAAGCTTGCCAAATGTAACTTATAGGTCTTTTGATTTCCAGGACTAATGAACTGGGGGTGCTTTAATTTTTCGAATTTTTATTTTCGAAAATCGAAACACATTAAAAATTAATTACTTCAAAAGTTGATAAAAAGTTCCCACAATGCTGTGCAAATAAAATGAAGCAGATTATCTTTTCGAAACCGCGTTATGTGTTTTCTTCTTCAGTGACTACATACTAAATAAGATGACTACATATTAGCGACAGCTAAATTACATCAGTGGTGATGCCGATTAATGAGGGGAAGGAAAAAGAATATAGAAAAACTAGTTACGAAAAGGGGGGGGGGATAAGACATAGAGAAACAAAATCAATAGTGTCAAACAATAACGTGGAGAAATAGGGTGTCATGGAAAAATTATTAACTAGATCGTTGGAATTTTTATTGCTATGAAAAGTCTCAAAGCAGTCTAGGGTAAAAACTGGGGGATACTTATGAATAATTGAGGCAGAACGAATTGAAATCAATTACCTGTCATTCACAGGGATTTAGAATAGGAAATTCATTAATTTCTTTTTTATTTCATCAATATTTTAATGTTCCATCAAGTGATGCTTTAAAATAGATTTTGTTTGACCTATATACGATAGCCCACATTGACATGCAATTCGATAAATGACCAATAATTGAAATACTTAATAATCAGAATTTTTTATTGATAGAAGAGACACTTCAAAGTCTAACTATTAAAGAATTCTGTCAAGTTTGTGATCAAATTTTAGATATAACGAAGAGATAAAATGCTGTCCTCCCTTAAAATATTTAGTAATACAGTAAATCCGGTTATAACACTTTCAGTTATAACGCTAATTCGGATTATACCTTTGTAAGAATGCCTCCTTTATTTTCCTCCTTGTTCCACCTCGTTAGTTGTGTTTTCTACTTTATGTCTGTTTTTGTTTTTTTAGTTTAAAATTCGGGAAGTGATTCACAGGTCAAACCTAGCGATATTCCTACAACAGAAGAAGCTCTGAAGAGAATTGATACTATGATGACTTGAAGAACCCACATTTTATGAAGGCTAATTGGATTAATCTCAATGAAAGTCACAAAGAATAATCAAATTAGCCTTTATAAAAGGGAAATTATGACCAAAACACTTCATATAAACAACTTAAAATGATAGACTTTGTGGTTTCCGTAGCATCGTAATGATTGAAAAACATGTTAGTACAATACTGTTTGTATATATAGTAATTCATGTGCTATGTATTTGCAGTGTTTCTACTAAAAATATTAATTAATCGTTAGAATATGGACTTTTTACTTTCCCTGCAATACATGGTAATGTATAAGGAAAGTATTGGAATCATGTCGAAAATCGCAACTCCAGTTTTCGACGGATCTACACGTTTCGAGACCTCTAGAAAACAAAAAACTATATTTAGCGTGACGGCTGTGTGTGTGTCTGCCTGTGTGTGTGTGTATGTCTGTGTGTGTGTCTGTCTGTGTGTGTGTCTGTATGTCTGTGTGTGTGTGTGTCTGTGTGTGTCTGTGTGTCTGTCTGTCTGTCTGTCTGTCTGTCTATGTGTCTGTGCAATGTATGTATCCACGCTAACTCAAAAACTTATGGACCAAATTTCATAACATTTGGTAGGTAATTAATTCACTTGGGTATAAGTTATCTTTGGTAGATAAGTTATCTGTTGTGGGATACTCTGGTGCTGATTAGATTTTAGTATTTTTTGGTTTGTGTGTATGTCTGTGACGCCTGTGTATATGTCTGGGACGCCTGTGTGTATGTCTGTCTGTGTGTGTGTGTCTGTCTGTCTGTCTGTCTGTCTTTGCAATGTATGTATCCACGCTAACTCAAAAACTTATGGACCAAATTTCATAAAATTTGGTAGGTAAGTCACTTGGGTATAACCCTAGTGCTGGTTAGTTTTTGGTACGATTCGCAAAAACTGAATCTGCCTTTTTTTCGCGAAATGGCCCGTAAAAATGTTATGTATCCACTCTAGCTAAAATACTTATTAACCAAATTTTATAAAATTTGGTAGATAAGTTACTTGTGGGATACTCTGGTGCTGATTAGATTTTGGTACGATTCGAAAAAAAACAACCTGTCTTTCTTTACGAAATGGCCCTCAAAATTCGCCAGAATCTAAAAAAAAAAGCCACGTATGTTCAAATATATCAATTAAATGCTTCTTTGATACGTAATTTTTGATGAGGAAAGATAAGAACTCTATTACTCTAGAACTAACCGTTCTCAAGATATTTGAGATTTTGGCATTTAGTTATGCCACATTTGGAAAAATGTCGAATTACCAAATAAAAACAGAAATTGAATTAAAAATGCAAATTTAGTGTTATTTTGTGCAATTAAACTCAATTTAATGAATTATTAAAGAAATAAAGAAAATATGAATTGGAGTCTGCAGGGAAAGTTATGCGCAGCCCACATCAGATTTTTTATTTTGTAAATGTCTTTCTTTAACAGACAACTAAGTATAGAACATAAACACATACATTTAGAACATGATAAAACATACAACTATCTTTTAACAGTGAAAGCTGAGCATTAAAATAGCACTCCTTGTGGTTTGATGTCGGCAAAAATCCGCTTTATAACCGAAATTCACAGTCTTGATAAATATTTTAAGGTTGGACATCCATGCTCTGCGGGGGCAGTTTGGAAGAAGCACTACTAATTCAAGATTTATTTGCGCGGAATTTTACGTTGAGATCATTTTATTTATTGTTTATGAGCAAAATTAAGTTCTGTATTTACCTTAACAGTGTTATAAAAATTGCCAGTTTATATGCAATATTTTATTTAAAAGAAATACCCCTATTTATGAGATGCTAACAAGCACTGTTCTTTGGAGATACTGCACCTTTATGATATAAAATAAAGAAATCATAAAATTATTTACTATTATGAAATGAAGTAATATCTTCTAGGTGTTTTTAACAGGAAGTGAATGGACACCATCGATTAGACGAACTGGTCTCAAGAACAACTTACCGATTTTCTGAACAAGTTAACAACTTAGTGAATCAACTTTTAAACTTAAGGCAACGGAATTTCGCACGTTAATGTTATTCATAGAGCCAAACCACGCAAAACAGCTTATGAAAAGAATATAAAATCACTGGACAAGTAAAACTTAACTTTACAAATTAGATTTCCTAACCAACACATACTAGAATGTTATGTTACAAACAGACCTACCTCCGTTTCAGTCGTAAGGCGGAATCAGATGAACTCAAAAGTGTTCACACATTTTCGATCCTTTTTGAGGAGTCCTGCGGCAGATTTCCTGTTCCTCCAAAGAATTAAACCCAACTCTTTCTTTTCCTTCTAGACCATCTTTCCCGTATGGCCGCGGCGGAAGTCAGGGATTATACTGGCTGTTTCAGAGGAGATTGAGGGATGAGATAAGTCAAGAACTTTGTAAGAATTGTTGTTGATTTTTAGAGAAATAGATGGGAGAGTGTCACGTCTAAACGTTGCTAAGCTGTGGCCCTTTCAAAATGAATTTCCCTTATTTTGCAGCAACTTCGCATATAGAATTTAAATGGTGTCTACGTATGATGTTCCAACATATTTAGCTGATATGTGACATTTTTTAAACATGTTTGCACTTCCTCATACTATTGTATAAAGTATGGAGGCCTATCAAAGACGGGGAAATTAACCACTCTTAAAAAATTAAGCTGGCATAAATTAACGGCATAAATTTTATCTTGTTTAACAACGTGTGGCGCTTAGTATCATAAATATTCGTCTTAATCTAAATTTGGTTCAATTAGGTTTATACCTGTGGTTGATACTTAACCTGTTTTGAAATTCGTTTTTTATAACAATCAGATTACATATTATTTAATACATTAAATAGAGGGATTTTAAAAAACATATACTAATCTTTACTCATTCAATCGTTATAAAGATACTAGTATTTCAACCTCTCAAAGATAAGGAAACTAACACTTTTAAAAATATAAGTTGCTATTTTTCTTATAAGTTTTATTTTGTTAAAAATGCATAACACTAAGCGCCGTAAATAGTTCCTCTTAAGGGGACTCAATACCCTTAGAGAGATTTCTTTTTAATTCAATCAATTAAAATAATCTTTTATACATACTATGAAAATGGGTTATTTTTTAAAGTTATTGTAACGGAAAAGAATTCCCACAATTGTTAAAATTATTAATTAAATTATACAATTTAAATATTTATATTAAAATATTTAAATTGTATAAATATTTTAAGGTATTTTAAAAACCTATTTTATTTTTTATTTTTTCCAAAAATTCCTTTTTGTATTGTTGATATTATCCACATCTATCTGTTTACTATCAACAACTTCAGGTATTGGATTTGTAAACAGTATATTTGTTTAGGAGAAATAAAGGGCATATTTATATACAAAAAAGTAAGAATTTTTACACTTTTACCTTAGAAAAACATTCTACTTATTTTATTACAAAATATATGTCTAAATCTATGTAATAAGACTTCGTAAACTAAAAATTTATAAATCATTTTCAACTAATTTACCAAAGTTTTAATATTTTAAGTAGAGCGCAAATTCGAAGAAAAAGCGAATCGAGGCAAATCATTCTTAACTTTTTAAACCTCAAATGCTGACATAAAATAATACTCAATTCACTTTACATTCATTTTGGTAATTAACAATATACACACAATGAAAGATAAGTCAATTTAGTAAAATTTGAGCACAATTATTAACATTTAGAATCTTATATTTGTAACGGCATTCCAACAACGATGAGAAGCTATAATTATCCCAAGAATAATTTTTGTATGCTTTTTTTTTATTATTATTATAAACGCATGTTAAAAGGGAAAGGGTAATGTATAGTATATTGCTGTTAGAAGAATTATATTTTTGGAAATATTATAGCAATATTATATAAAATACTAATTTTTGCTATATTTTCAAAATTCAGAAAATGATGAAGTACCTGCAATAGTTAATGCACTGTTTCAAATAAAATATTTTCTCTTCTTCTTCGTTGTATATGTATAAAACATTTGATCCAGTGCAATGCTAAAAACTGTTCTGAACATTGAAAAGGGCATGACAATTAAGGGGACGGTGGACGTTGAAATGAGCAAAAATCGACTAAACAAGTTTCAATATATAACATTATTTTACACATTTAACATTTGCTTACGGGTGGGACAGCGTCCATCCCAAACGAAGAACATCCCAAAAGACAGGTATTTGACATACCCTATCCCAAATAATTCGACCCCCTTTGCAGGCATTGGTGTCCATGGAAATCGCCGACAGAAACATTGCACCTGCTGCAGCAGGAACTGTTTGGGATAGGGTATGTCAAATACTTGTCTTTTGGGAGGTTTTTAGTTTGGGATGGACGCTGTCCCACCCGTAAGCAAAAGGTTGAATGCATTTTTTTCGAAACGGAATTTTCAAAGGTTTTACATTTTTAAAATGCTCCATGCGTCTTAATTTTTGTCTGAGATGCAAGAAATTTGGCAAGAAGATACCTCTCATACTTTTTAAGGAAACTGGGCATGCATTTTATAATTGGACTTTATTAAAGTAATTAAAAGTGAATAAGAACCTAATTAAATGATGAAAATTAAGTTTAATGCAGAAAAATAGTTTTTAAAAATTAACTTTCTAAAGGATTTAAAAATGATTACCCAAATTTGTTCATAATGTGTTTTTGAGTGATCATAATGTAAAATGAATCAAAAATGTGAACAAATGACACGCAAGGAGCATTTTTAAATTTTGGTTAAAAAAATTAAATTAAAAAAAAAATGCAAAATTATAACAAAATTGAAAAAAAAAATTAATGGTATTATATATAGTAATGTTAAGAGGAATATTTATACAAATTTGCACGTTTCTAAGTCAATAAATAAATAAAAAAAAATTTCAACGTCCACCGTCCACTTAAAGAGCTATCCCCATAATCAGGAGCACCCATAGGGGAGGACAAAAGGCAACATTTCTCACTCACCCCCCGCCCCCCCCCCTGGACTTTCATATTCATAAAAGTGCACATTAAACTAGTCGATGTTGTATGTCCGTCTTGTCCTTGTGTTTTCTGCAGGAAATCGTTTACAGTATTGTATATTGACACACTCGAATTATTGCATGCATTGAAACACACCTAAAAAGGTGAGTTTCAATGCATGCAATAATTCGAAGGAAATGCATTAGGAAGGAAATGCATTATTTTACTCTGTTAAAAAACAGCGTAAAATAATGCATTTCCTTTAATCCGTGATAAGGTACAAAATCGAGATAATTCAATTCCACCATTATGATATCGTATAGTTTACCAAACTTGCAACAATAATGCAACAACATTTTCAAAAGAAATGGCGAATAAGGAAAAATTGAAGTAGTTCTATTGCAGGAAGTTACAGACAGGGTCTTGAGCCAGATAATATCAACCATAAATTGCGTCTATCATGACACTGGGATGAATTAAAAAATTTTCGCTTCGTTGATTGTGGTGCACGTTACACTAGATTAAGATTGTAAACACTAAAAATGCACTTTATTTTTGTTGTTTTTTGTTCACAAACATTTCAAGTATAATGTTTTGGTGTATTTGCAATATGTTTTCTGTATTGAATGGCCGACTGATTTTATCGCACCCTATAGCCTAAAGCGGATTTAAAACCATCGTAAAAAATCTGATGTGGCCAGCACATGACTTTGCTGCTGACTCATATTCACGTTCTCTTTATTTCTTTAATAATTCATTAAATTGAGTTTAATTGCACAAAATAACAGTCATAATTATTACTTTCTTTATATACATAATGAATAAGGAAAGTATTGTGACGGGGTCGAAAATTCGAATTCGAGTTTTCGATGGGAGAGCATGTTTCAAGCATCCCTGAGCATGTTTCACGAATCAAACATTTTTGAGGTGATGTCTGTCTGTGTGTGTGTGAGTGAAAGTATGTGTGTGTGTGTGTGTGTGTATCAGTGAGTTTAGTGGGACGATAACTGACGAACGAATGGAGCAATTAGAACGAAATTTGGTTCAAAAATCACAATCCATAAACACTGGAAGCCTGTTGTTTTCATACGTAATCGAATGTTCAGAATCCCCCTAAATTTTCGAATAAAATTTTGAAAAAATCGTCAAAAAATCAAAACCGCTAATAAAGTTACGCAAATAGACATTTCTCATGTAACTTTTCATTAGAGAACGATTGACATAAATTTTAGAACGCTAACATGAACCGTTCTCGAGATATTGCACATTTTAAAAAAAAATTATCAAAATGTTATATAAAATAAAAAAAATATTTCCTGTTGAGAAACATGTTCACTTTCTGTTGAGAAACCTGTTGAGAAACTTTTCCTGTTGAGAAACATGTTTATTTCTCCGTCCATAACGCTTGGCGAGATTTTGGCGACGAATTTGGAGGAATGTCGCCAACTTGGCGACATTTTTAATTGTTGCTAAATTAACAAAAATCTCGACAAATGGATAAAAATGACGCTAAATCAATAAAAATGACGACAAATTGAAGAAAATTCAATATCTTGGAAAGAATATAAGTATCTGCTATAAGAATAAAATTTTTTTAAACTGAAAAAGTAGTAAATTCGTTGCAATATATAAGGAAAGTCATGTGTTGCCTACATCAGATTTTTTTTAATTGCGAAAGAAGTAAATTCATTGCATTATATAAAGAAAGTCATGTGCTGCCCACAGATTTTTACTTTATATGCATAATGTATAAGGAAAGTATTGTGATGGGTACGAAAATTTGAATTCGAGTTTTCAACGGGAGAGCACGTTTCAAGCATCCTTGATCACGAATCAAACATTTTTGAGGTGATGTCTGTGTGTGTGTGTGTCAGTGAGTCTGTGAAGACGATATCTCACGAACGAATGGAGCGATTCGAATGAAATTTGGCACAAAAATCACAATCCGTGAATACTGGAAGCCTATTGTTTTTAAACGCAATCGAATGTTCAGAACCCCCTAAATTTTCGAGTGAAATTTTGAAAAAATCATCAAAAAATCAAAACCTTCAATAAAGTTACGCAAATAGACATTTCTTATGTAATGTGTCCTTAGAAAACGATTGACATAAAATTTAGAACGCTAGCATGAACCGTTCTCGAGATATTGAACATTTTTCAAATAAATTTATCAAAACATTTCATAAATTTAAAAAAAAATTTAACTATTGAGAAACATGTTCACTTTTCATATGTAATATCATGCGATAAATTAGGTGACATCATTCTCGTGGATCTAGCTCGTTCCATTCATAAGAAAAGATACTGTGAATAATGCATTTGTATTTGAACGCCAATAGTCATTTATCTGCTATAAGAATAACTTATTTATCCGCCCATAACGCTTGGCGAGAATTTGGCGGAATGTCGCCAACCTGGCGACTTTCTTAAATGTTGCCAAATTAACGAAAATCTCGCCAAATGGATGAAAATGACGCTAAATCGATAAAAATGACGACTAATTAACGAAAATTTAATATCTTGGAAAGAATATAAGTATCTACTATAAGAATAACCTATTTTTTTTTCTGTAAATGTAATATATTCATTGCATTATATAAGGAAAGTCCTGTGCTGACCACTTCAGATTTTTTTCAAAGGTGGCGCAGCAAAAATGCGAAAAAACTAAAATATCTTGAGGACTGCTAGTCCTAGAGTAATGGGGTTGATCTTATTATTTTCATTGGCAAGAATTACGTATAAAACACGCATTCAATTTATATATATTAGAGCATACGTAGTCTTTTAAATTTTGACAATTTGTGCGGGCCACATCGCAAAAAAAGTCAAGTTCTTTTTTTTCGAATCATACCGAAATCTTTTCAGCACCAGAGTAATCCACAAGTGACTTATTTACCAAATTTTGTGAAATTTGGTCTATTAGTTTTCAGCTAGAATTGATGCATACATTGCACAGACAGAAAGACACTCACAAATGTCACGCTGAAATAGTTTTTTAGTGTTCCAGAGGTCCCAAAACGTGTAGATCCGTCGAAAACTCGAGTTCCGACTTTCGGTATGATTCCAATACTTACCCTATACATTAACATGCATTACAGGGAAAATAAAAGTCATGGTCCACAGCAATACACTAGAATTTAATACTGCACTAAATATCTTAGTTCGAAAACTAACTATAGATATTCAACTGAGCAAAGGGAGGTTTATCCATTAAACCGAGACTCATTTTATATTTGAAGTGGGCGCTACCTGTAAAGTAAAAGCCTGAACTTTCATTATTCAGTTTCAGTTGTGTTAAAAATACTTCCTCTTTGAACTAAGTTTAAAATTTATTTCCAAAATTTTTAGTGTTATCTGAAACTACTACTTAAATAGTATTAGATTGATATAATATAATTATTCTATAAGTACTTCACAGTTCAATTTAAAAAAGATCTGATGTGGGCAACACATGACTTTCCTTATATAATGCAATGAATTTACTACTTTTACAGTAAAAAAATAGGTTTTCCTTATAGTAGATACTTATATTCTTTCCAAGATATTGAATGTTCGTCAATTAGTCGTCATTTTCATTGATTTAGCATCATTTTTATCCAATTGGCAAGATTTTCGTTAATTTGGCAGCTTTTAAAAAGTCGCCAATATGGCGACATTCCGCCAAATTCGTCGCCAGAATCTCGCCAAGCGTTATGGACGGAGAAATAAGTTATTCTTACAGCAGATAAATGACTATTGGCGTTCAAATACAAAAGTATTACTCAAAGTTTCTTTTCTCATGAATGGAACGAGCTAGATCCACGAGAATGATGTCATCCAATTTATCGCATGATATTACATATGAAAAGTGAAAAGGTTTCTCAGCAGTTAATATATTTTTTTTAATTTATGGGATTTTTTGATAAATTTATTTTTAAAATGTGCAATATCTCGAGAACGGTTCATGCTAGCGTTCTAAAGTTTATGTCAATCGTTTTCTAAGGGAAAATTACATAAGAAATGTTTATTTGCGCAACTTTATTAATGCTTTTGATTTTTTGATGATTTTTTCAAAATTTCACTTGAAAATTTAGGAGGGTTTTGAACATTCGATAACGTTTAAAAACAATAGGCTTCTAGTACTCACGTATTGTGATTTTTGTACCAAATTGAGTTCGAATCGGTCCATTCGTTCGTCAATTATCGTCTCCACAGACTCACACACACACACACACACACACACACACACACACACACACACACACACACACACACACACACACACATACACACAGCCATCACTTCAAAAGTGTTCGATTCGTGATCAGGGATGCTTGAAATGTGCTCTCCCGTCGAAAACTCGAATTCGAATTTTCGACCCCGTTACAATATTTTCCTTATACGTTATGTATATAAGAAAAGTAAAATAGCATTCTATCTTTTCAATTATACTAATTTTAAGTTCAATTTTTATTCTTACAATTGCTAATTAGATCGAAGAATGTATTCAGCAGGTTTAAACTAATAAGCTGCTGAAACTTTTTGCCACTCGATGACTTAAGATAAACTTCAAATTTTAAGTTGATGTCTTAAATTTACCCTAGTATTTTTAGAGCACTCAACTCAGACGGCTTTACCCCACTGCTTTTTGGTCATGCAACGTAAATAAGCCGAAATTTAAAAGTTCTTCAGAAAATGCTTATATGCGTAGATTTGTATTAAAAGTTGGAAGAAGGGGATTACAGCCAGTGGCATATTTAAGGTCGGACTACCAGGTTCAACCCCTCCTTCCCCTTTCCCTGAAATATTTTGCATTGCCTCTCTATTAACTATCTGTGTCGTTTAGTTTTATAAATTAGACATTCAAAATAGAGTATTTTTCACGACTCTCAACTCGGTATCCAAGGTTTTACTTCACAATAGCGTTGCTTTTTAAATTTTATAATTAACAAGAAAAATCAATCATGTATAAAGCATTGATTATGAAACACATTCCAACTGAAATGCAATTTTATTTAAACATCTCTAAAATGCGATACATTTAGCGCTGATATCTCTTTATGTTATCACAGTTCTACAATACTTTATTATATTTGAAAACTTAAAACTTCAACGAAAAAAATGAACTTTATTCAAATGACGCTATCGAAATATAAATCGTCTAGCTCTCTCTATAAAAGCAGTGAATGTTTCATTAATACTCTTTTATTCTAGACTCCAGAGTTAAATAATTTTGCGTGAAAAAATTATTTATACAATTCATCATACAATCACTTGTTTACATTCTGCATCCATTAAAATTAGGCTTCAAATTTTTTTTTATATATTTTATGGGATAATTTGAATATTTCCTAAAATTTTCAAAGCAATTTCCGAATTTTAACTTCGCTTAAAAAATGTTTGAAAAATTGGATCCCATAGGGTTCAATGTATTTCCCTTTTTCAATCCGAGTTCAATCCAAAACTAATTGGGTGATATTATTAATTTACATTCCCATAGGTCCCACAGACCGTCTGAACAATATACAAAAATTTCATTTGGATAAACCCATTTTTACTGCAGTTATCGTGCGAACGAACAGACAGATAGGCAAGCAGATAGACCAAAGTCATAAACACTTTTCAACTATGTTGGAAAGTGTTAAAAACGTAAATCAAAAACGCGGAAAATCTTGGTGTAGGGCATATCCTCTGCCTAAAAAATTGTGGGGACGCGTTTCCCCCATCTCCCGGTTTATACGTCTATGAAAAACTCACCGACAACAATAACCCAGACAATATGATTATATGTAGATCCTTCTTAATAACCTCTTATTTCCCACATTGAAACTATTTCATTCAATATTTTTCGTTATATACAAAACTAGTTAAAAAGTTTTTCACGAATATCAGGCGGTCTAATTAGAAACGGTACTTTCTAAAAATAACTATTACTGCAATTAAATATTACTGCAAATATCTTAGCTATAGACGTCCTCATTTCATCCTTACGGTTTGCATCCCTGGTTGGATAAACGACCATCAATTTGAACTGAAAATTATGCCAGAATTTTCACGATTAACTTAGCTCCTATATTCTTTAATTCCAGAAAATATATTTTACTATTTCATTGATTAGTTATTAATTAATAATGGATTTTGTATAAATAAAACTGATAATATGTATTTGTGAGACCAGGAAAATGTGAGACAGTTTTATGTTCATTATTTTTTTAGGTTTGTAATGTTAGACAAAGGCATCAGACTGAATGACGCCAGTTTTACAGCAGCCCTGATCCGAGAGGTCAAATAGACCATAAATAGAGGAGGCTAAAGTGAAGCCATGAGATTGGTTAAAAATGTTAACCAATTTTTATTTATTTATTTATTTATTTATTTACAAAGACTGCAAGCAACAGGACGTAGTCCCAGTTACAGCATGCAGGAGCAAAACTACATTCAAAATACCATGACATACATTAAAAAAGTTAAAATACATTAAAAAGTTAAAACATTAAAATTAAAAAACACTTCACAAGAATACATGTAATAAAACACAAGATGTTCACAACAAATGCTCTTTAAAATCCTTCTCAGAAGAATAAAAAATATCAAGACAATCAGGGAAACCATTGTATAATTTAGAAAAGCAATTTATAGCACAATTATTGCCAATACTCGACCCAAACTTCCTAATGGCAAATAAATTCAAGCTTCTAGTTCTATACTGTGGGACATGAAAACCAATCCCACCCAAGACATGGGAACAGTCAACCCGGCCACGAAACAAACTCCTGAAAAAAGAACACAGAATAAAATCCCTTCTTCTCTGTAAGCTTACAACACCAAACAAACCACGCAAAAAAGCAGAAGACAATGCATAACAACTAATGCCAGTTTTCCTATAAAAAAGATATCTCAAGAAACTATTCTGAATGACCTCAATCCTTCTAGAGTGAACGGCCTGAAAAGGCCTCCAAACCACAGACGCATACTCCAGCCCAGACCTGACCAAGGCATTGAAAAGAACTACTCTGGAATCCTCATTTACAAAATCATGCGTAATCCTCCTGATGTAGCCTAGATTTCTGTATGATTTAGCACAAATATTGGAGACATGTGTGGAAAAAGAAAAATCAGATGTATACGTGACCCCAAGATCAGCAATGGAAAACCTTCTAGTCAAAACAGAGTTGCTAATAGCATACGAAAATAAAATAGGCACTTTTTTACGAGTAAAAGACACCACACTACATTTACTGATATTGAGATGCAAACGATTTTTGCCACACCAATCAGAAAGGACAAGCAGCTCCGACTGAATATTATTACACGAAACAGCATCAAAAATAGGACACAAAATCTTCAGATCGTCCGCATAAAAAAGGCAATTTCCAAAACAATCAGCAAGATCATTAATAAAGATAATAAACAACAGGGGACCAAGAATAGAGCCCTGGGGCACACCAGATGTAGCCGAAAAGCTCCTACTCGATGACGAACCAAAATTTACACATGAAAACCTAGAACCCAAATATGACTTCAACAACATAACCAAATTAGGACAGAACCCAATACTCTTCAATTTATGTATTAGAATACCGTGATCAACCGAATCAAAAGCCTTCGCAAAATCCGTGTAAACAACATCTAATTGACCCCCAGCATCAATGGCATCAATTACATACGAATTAAAACAAAGAAGATTTGTAACAGTTGACCTGCCTCTCATGAAACCATGCTGATTGACAGAAATAAAAGACCTAACTTGTCTGTATATATATCTATGCAACACAAACTCAAAAACCTTGGCAAAAGGAGAAATAATGGAGATGGGCCTATAGTTATCAATACGACATTTGTCACCTTTTTTAAAAATAGGGACAATTCTCGATCTCTTCCATTCCTCTGGAAAAACATTACACCTGATGGACAGGTTAAACATAATGAGTAAAGGATATACAAGATATTCAGAACACGCCTTAATAATATAAGCAGGAATATTGTCTAAACCCAACGAGCCAGAACCCTTAAGACCATTAATGCCATCAGAAACATCATTCAAAGTAACAAGACCAACACTCACAACACCAGAGATATCCGAATTGGAATGCCCAGCCGGAAACGAATCAGCATCGAACGGTGTACTGACAATATAATTAGCACAAAAAAAATCAGCGAAAGCATTAGCAATGGATTTATCAGTGGAATACAAAGTATTATTCAAATTCATAGCTTTGCACACAGTCTTATCTTTAGACTTACTATAGGACCAAAAACGCTTAGGATTGCTTTTAATAGACAATTCAACCAACCTAACATAAGATTTATAATCACTATTAATATCAGACTTAATCTTAGCTCTAAGCACTTTATACTGAATAAGGTCATAAGTCAAACCTCGCTGTCTATATTTTTCACGAAACCTGTTCTTCAGCCTGATATTCCGTCTAGTACCACGACCAAACCAGGGAGGGTAGTCACTGACTCTATCAACCGTCTTAGGAATACATGTATCAAAAATTTGAAAAAGATGAAGATAAAAAGCACTAACCACATAGTCAATATTATTAGACCAATTCAAGAAATTCCAATCAACATTACTCAATTTTTTATACAAGAGTTCAAAATCAGCCTTTTTAAAATCATATCGCACACAATCAGAAAGAGGCCTCCCAGTCACCTTGACTCTTGGAGTCTTAGTATAATTAAGAGTTATAATGATAGAGGGATGATGTACATCCTCAGGAAGCAAAATATCCTCAACACTAGCCCGTTTAATACTTAAAATACGTTCATCATATCTAGAGATAACCAGATCCAAAGCTCTGTCATTGATATTCAACACCTTGTTCAGTTGATTCATCTCATACAAGTTTAAAAAATTCATAAGTAACATTTCAGTATTAGTGTGATTAACTTCATTAGACATGACACAGGGCCAGACAATACCAGGTAGGTTAAAATCACCAACTATAATAATGTCATGATTAAAACAACCAAAATCAGCTTCAAACAGATTGAAAAATTTGTCATAGGCAATAAAATCAGAAGCAGGTTTAATATATACTACACATAAAAACAAATATTTGCCAACAGCTAGATCAATTTTAATCCACACCGATTCCCCCTGATCATCACCCATGGATAACTCTTTGAAATAAATATTAGACTTGAGTGCAATCAGCACCCCACCTCCACGTAAATCCCGATTATCCATATTTGACCTATCTCTACGTATAACAGTGTACCGGACATCAAAAAGTTCAGAGCTTTTTATACTTTCACATAGCCAAGTCTCAGTAAAACAGATTATATCATAGTCTTATGGAAGATGTTTGGTCACATTGCCCTGAGGTCGACCAGTGGTAGCCGAAGAGGCGCATCAGACCTCAGGCAAAAAGAGGTGGCAACATATAGAAAGTCAGAGATCAATTTCAGTGAGAGATCATTTTGAAGTACAATAATTGCAGAGAGTGTGATAACTGAAGTTGCAGATGTAACCAGAAGTAGCCAGGGTACCAGATACAGTACCATAAATCTGAGTACCAGCTGTACTACTATAGAGATCGACTTCAGCACGAGTAGGAGTACAACACCTTGAGTTAGTACCAGTACGATATACATTGATGTAAGAATACCAGATAGAGTACGAAAGATATGAAACAGAACCAAAGTACGAGTTGTGTGGTAATGTCCAAAGGCAGATATGAAGGTATGTTCGCATCAATTATTGTAGTAGGTCATAGACCATTTTGATAAATTGAATTTACCTGGTCTCACATGTCCAATCTCCTCCGTAAATGATATGATAATTGTTGTAATCAATTTAATAATTAACAAAATGTTCCTAATAAATAATGTTATTTTTAAAGTTTAAAAATTATGCAATTAATTGAGTAGCATTATGCTAATAAATATTCTTTTACAGGAACTCGCACTAAAGACAATATGGTGGGTTAAAAGCGACACAATGCAATGTGTTCCACGACTATATGATACTACGGCCATGTTTTATGAATTACGATCAACGACTACGTTAGTTATGAATAATTTAATGAGTCTAGCTTCTAACTTAATGGGTTTTTTTTTTCATTATTGTGCACCACAGTATTTATTTCAGATATTATTTAATGTTTGCTTTAATCATGCATGTCATACGTTAAACCTACAGGTTAGAATTCGAAAAACTGATGAGAATAGAATGATCTAGATGAGAGAAGAGTAACTTTTTCTGTCCGAAAAGCAATATCTGATTAAATATGAGAAAGTAACTCATTTGAAGAACCTTAAAGGATTTAAGTCTGAACCTGAATTCGAGCTACAGAACTTTGAACTGGTCAGACGACGATCTATTAATTAGGTATTGGGATGAAATTCTTATCTTTCACAGTGAAAACGGACTCTGTATTCTCGTTTGGATTTTCGAATCAAAGTGAATCTTCTGGCGTAAACAATGTCATTTTCTGCCTTTTTAGACACCCTATGCTTCGTAATTTTTCTGAATCGAAATATGCTGTCATAAATTATGGGTTCCTTGGTAAAATCGAAATAGCGAATTTTCTTTCGCACCTCAATGATCACTGCATAGTCTGCTGAGTTGTTTGTGGCGCCAGTGGGAAGCAATCGTATCCGAACCGGGATTAGGGGCTACGGATATTTGAACTGACTTAACGGCGCCCAATCCATTTCTTGACGAAATTCTTATCTACTGGAATGAAATAATTACCCGATAGTGGAAGTGGAGCCTACAAGCTTTATACAGAATATTAAGACAGCCTCCCCCACTGGGTTCCAGTCTAAATTGGGTGGCACTTCCCGGCCGCCCAAACAGATACCTTATACCTGTCTGGTAGGTCGGACGGTCTGGGTCGAAGAAGATGAATATTAAGAGAAGGGTGGGACAACCCAGTGGTTAGTGCGCGGGGATTGCACTCGGGCGACCCGAGTTCGATTCCCGGCTCTGCCCAAAATGTCCCCGTATTCACGCGGAGTACTGGCATCTTAAATATGTGGGTCTGTAAATCCTTCCAAAGCGTTGATGGTAAAGGAAGGATGGTACGGTTCCAGTGGATGCCGTCCCCACTAGGTTACGATCTAAATTTGGTGGCATTTCCCGGCCGTCCAAACAGATACCTAACACCTTCAGGTAAGTTGGTCTGTATGGGTCGAAGAAGAATATTAAGGGGGAACTATATCATTGCCAACGCAGCGAGCTAAATAGAGTGTGTAATATTAAACATATATAGCTAAGTACGTATTCAAAATTATTTTCATTAAATACGCAATTAGCATAGTCATGCAATTAATATGTTCAATTTCCCAGCAGTTTTTCAGTGCGGAATGGGTATGCTGCAACACTTATATATCCCAGAGTCTAAATACTTAACCTTCAGGTAATTTAATTTAATTTAATTTGAATGAAATTCATGAGTGAAAATAATTGTTCAGTTAAATATATCGATTCCAATGCAAATGCATTTTGAGAAAGCTCAGAACTTGCAATAACTCTGATATATCTTTTATATGCATTTTGTATGTAGGGAATTTACAACAGTTGTACATTACTGATTTACACATATACTACTGCATGCCAACGGCCCTACCGTGCTGAGAACACCGGTTCTCGTTAGATCACCGAAATCATGCAGCATCGGGCGCGGTTAGCACTTGGGTGGGTGACCACCTGGGAACACCGCGTGCTGTTGGCACATTTCGGGCGCGGTAGCCCGGTGGTTTGCGCGCTGGATTTGCACGCTGCCACAACTGCAGCCGTGTTCATGCGGAGTACGATCACGTTAAACATGTGGGTCGTAAGTCCTTGTGGTAGGGAAAGTCTAACGATGACACTAAGATTTCTGAAATTCAACAGAAAATAGAGGACATATAGCCTGCCAATTTGCTTTACTTATTAAGCCCATTACGAAATATACAATTTTAAAATTGATCACTGTATATGTTTAAAAGAACACAAATTTAAGGGATTACAATTATCTTGTTAACATTTGCTGACGTGTAGGAAATGTTCAAATTTGCATATCCCTACATCTCATATGAAAATAAGAAACATATGTTTAAATTAATGTACTTCTTCTACAGATTTTTTTTTCTTATCCCAACTATTTCTTATTTACAATGTTCGTTGAAGTAGCAAGTACTTGCACGACATTAAATAAATTAATATACCAACCAATAAAATTACAATACATTTTCATTACATTAAAAATTTTTCAGAAGCGTCTGCGGTAATTTTAAACATAATATTATATTAATTGACGTGACTGTAAAAATACTTATATTACTAGGATATTAAAAATCATTGCTATTCTGGTTCATAATCCTCATTTATCGATTAAGAGCCAAGTATTAGACAATCCCTGATCTAGCATCTGAATCATAGAGAGAGAAAGAGAAAGGAGATAATAATACCATATTGATGAACATCATTGCTATATAATATAATACTATAAGATCTAAGAAGCATCGATATTACGATAGTATCGATACATTACTGAATAATGCATATAGATACACTGTACTGGATGTATCGTGTCGGCTTATTAGGTGTTTGACACACATTACCGCGGGTTTTGCTGTTTGAAATTATTTTGTACGATTATTTTCAGAAAGGCCTGGCTGAATAGTTAAGTATTCTGATAGTAATGCTTGAAAAGATTACGGAGTGTTTACTTTGCTTAAATGTTTTCCCACTTTTAGTTACCGTGGGTACAAATTGTAAACAACTACATAAGTGACCAGTGCAAATATTACATTCGAATGAAGTTGAGCGGAAAACTGGGGATGTTGTTGTTGTTACTTATCCCCCGTGGTGAAGAGCGCCTGAGCACCACGTCCACTAGACCCCCGGTCCCATGGCGAAGGGGCGATAATTTACAGCTTCACTTTTATTGAGGCACCTCAAGGGCGGAAGTCTGACTTTGCCTCGACAACACAACATCCATGCTCGCTGGCGGGATTCTAACCCACAACTCGGCAATCCAGCGATCAGACGGAAACGCATGCCCCTGACAGCTCGACCACCGGATCGGCGTTCAAAATTTGTAAAGATTAAGTTCAGTCTGTACGAATCTGCAATGGTCAAGTTCATACTCATTGAACTCATCTAAAGGGGGCGTTCGCTAAGCCGATGATTTCCTTTCCAAAGCTTTTTTTTCCCTACTGCGAGGTAGAATTGACTTTAAATTTCTCCATATTGATTTTCAAAATCATGGCACATAGCATATTTTCTTGCTACCAGTGTCGGATTAGCATGCTGAAGAACAAACAAAACTGGCAAGTTTTCTAACAGTCCTCTTACTGCATATTCAGATGCTTCGGATTCCATAATAAGGGCGAAACCAATTCACGGATGCTGTTATAAGCAATGGGAGCGCGATTCACAAAATATTCATCTTTAGGAAGTCGAGTGGTTCTTCCCATTCTAGATATGTACATTGGAGATCAAATATGCTCTTCCTGAAAGAGTGTTTTACCTGAACACTGATTTTGGCAATTACCTATCACGGTTTATTTCAGTCCGCTTGTTTTTGAAGGAAGCCACGGTGGCGGCAAATTGGAGGTTATATTCCGAGGATCCCGATTTCTGGAACAAATTGGGCTGAAAGCACGCCACGCTCTGTCATCGTGAATGGAGGGTCCGTACTCATAACCACAGCAGACCTAGCAGTAATGAGTTTCCTCCAGGATGGCGAGGTTATGCTTTTCCTGTTATGTGAGTCATCTTCACGAAGCTCTAAATATAAATATGGATAACAAAGTCAGCTGAAATAATGAGAAATAAATAACAATTTGTTCTAAATTTTTTGAAGTACAAGTGATAAAGGGAATGTCCATGATGTCGTTTTGAAATTGCACGGATGAGTCAATTTTAGTTCGAGGAAAATCACTAGGACTTGGCATATTTTTGGCAATTGATTGTTAAGTTCCGCTCGTGAGAATTCTTCTAAGATAGCTGTTGGCCATTATCTAAAAGTTCCTCTATTTACAGCCTTAAATTTTGCTGATAGCTATACTTCAGACAAGCAAAGTTGACAGTAGAGAAGTACAGAAAAAACTGCAAGCCTCCGCAAAGCTATTGTTGTACCCAATAAGTCTTTACCGTATTGAGTATGCTAGTTAGAAAGAGCCATTTACAGTTAGCAATTGTTATTACGTGAAGGTCCAGATTGGTTTATCTTGGCGACAAGTTTGGCAACCTTAGCCAAAATTTTTCGAGAAAATGTTACGAAATCTGCAGCTTCTGGCGTTTTTAATTTTATTTAATTTTATTTTTTATTTTTATTATTTTTTGGTTTATTTATTTATTTTATTTATTAATTAATTTATTTATTTATTTATTTGTTTATTTTTTGAGAATGTGTCATTGGTCAAGAATTTTACGCGTTACCTAGATTATTCTAGATCTTTCCATACAGAGTATATAAAAGATGCTATATTCGGAGAGCGCAAGTTATGTGATACAAGAAACACTAAATTGCGAATACCTCCAAATTTCGAGAATTTCCGTAGTTTGAGGTGTATTCTCAGGATACAAAAATGAATCCAGGGCGTAAATTGTTGACCAATTGAAAGAGTACTGATTTGTATAGTTTTAATTTCTCGAACACTGCCAAATTTGCCCAAAGTAGTCGCCAATTGGATATATTTCCACAAATTTTTCACTAAGGTCAAGTGATACATCTTCAGAATCAGGAATAGCAAGAAACTTATCCTCAGGAATCTTTGACTATTTGGAAGATAATATATTATGAATTACTATCAAAGTTATATATTATTGTATGTGATGGAACAAATGTCGACACAGATTTCAAAGATCACATTATTAGACTAATTGAAGTTAAAATTTCGCAGGCCTTTGGAGTGTTGCATTTGCCTAATCCACGCTAATGACTCATGTATATCTCACTTTGAATTATGCATTTCAAATTTTGTTAGCTATATATTTGGACCTTCATAATTGAGTAGACATATTGATAAATCATTGAAACATCGGGAAACTTTGCCTTTTTTGTATATTACATTCATTCGTTCAGATATACAACTTCCACATGCATTTTGTTTGTAAGCTCTTATCAAGATTATTTACGTGAGATAGTATATATAGAAAAGTTCACATTTTAGAATTTTAGTTTATAGCTAGAGCGAATTTCCCGGGTTCTCAAGCGTCTGCCATTTAAAGATAAAAATAACACCGCTCAATTTTTAAATCACGAGCTAAAATCATTCTTGCTATCCATTTTTTCCATGCGCAGCCATGCCAATTGTGTAACGTGGATGTAATACGCCCCCTAAATAAGTCCATTTGATACGCCCTAAATAAGCGCGTTGCAATTCGCCACGTATGAACACAAACATTTGGTTCGTCGATTGCCGATCGTTAGAAAAACATCACAAAAATATCTGATAGGCTTAACATGTTAAAGGGGACCAAAGGGGGACAATATGCAGCAAGTCTGAAAGGATGTTGATTTACAGCCGCCTCTATGTCATGACTTCTGGTGTTATAATGTAATGTAAAAGTTTTAATGGTTATATTGTACTGAACCAGAGGGTGACTAAATGTTTCGATCAATACTTTTGTATGTTATGAAGTACGTACACTACCCGACACAGAAAATGCAACACCATAAAAGAGCGAATAGAGAGTGTGATGACAAAGAACACACAGACAGAGATGGCACATATAAATAAGTGATGTTAATTCCAGAATGATAATGCAATACAGTAATGGCATAGACAGGGCGAACAGTAGGCAGTTAGATCACCTCTTGCGGCGATACAAGCAGCAACCCTTTAAGGAACAAATGCAATGAGCGTGCGGATAGTTTCCTGTGGCATGGATGGCCATTTGCTTCAACCGTCCTCCACAGGTCGTCTTCTGTTTGAGGCGCGAGCAGGCCAGTCAAACTACGGCCAATCACGTCCCATAAATGCTCGATGAGTGAGCGAACTGGAGACAGTGACGACCAAGAAAGCACCTGGATACCTTGCACAGTTTGTTTGCTGATGGTTGCCGTCTGCGGTCGTGCGTTATCTTGCTGGAAAACAGAATTTTGCAACCGCTGAAGGTAGGGCAGTGCAACCGGCTGCAACACCTCATCCATATATCGTGGTGCCGCCATTGTGCCTCTGACACGAACCAGAGGTCACCCCAAACCATGATGCTGCTTTGTCGAGCAGGATTGAAACTGTTTTCACGTTGCCTCCAGACCCTCACACGGCGACTGTCATTCGACAAACAGAATCGAGACTCGTTGCTAAACACTACCCTGTCCCATTCAGTCGTCCAAGAGGGTCGGGCCCGACACTATTGCAATTTCTAACGTCGGTGTCTTGTCGTCAATGGCAGTCTTCGTAAAGACCTGTTTGAGTGTAAACCGCTTTCGGCCAATCGAAGAGAAACTGTTCTCGCTGATATTGGAACATCCAATGTACCTTGCAAATTCGACAGAATGTCAACAGCCGCCGTTTGTGGGGCCGCCACAGCATGCCTTCGAATGCGTTGATCAACAAGTGCTGACGTACGTCTGGATGGACCGGTACCACTGCGACGATTCGCATGCCCTTCATTAATCCATCTTCTCCAAATGCTTTCCATGATGGATGCATCTACACGTGTTTCAGCTGCGATACGCCGGTACGACCACTTAATCTTACTTAGGCCTAAAATGAGTCCCCTCGCACGATCGTCCAATTGATGAAACGGACTTCGGCGTCGTCGGCCAGGCATCTATTCAACAACACGTGTCTTCTGAAATGAAAACCAGCTCGGAATACGAGTTTCCGTAGGAAACAGACAGGAACAACTGATGGCTCATCTGCCGTTTCAATCCCTTTTATCCCGCGTTCTAATGACGGGACCTACCTTCATTTCAGATGATTTGCATACATCGATCAGCTGCGTTTGTCTCGCACTTTGCATAATTATACGTCGAAAGCTTCATGGTGTTGCATTTTCTATGTCGGGTATAGTGTATAATATTACTTTGCGCATTAATGCAAACTTAATAATAAAGTAATGTATTTGCCGCTATTTAGCACATTTTTATGATCACATTTTACTGAAATTATTTTAACATTTGGTTTTTGCGTGGCATCGGTAAAATATTTGACGATCTCGATATATTTGCATTACTATAGAGTGATTCAAAATTCTCTGTAGAAACTTTAATGCGAGACAGAGAGCACTAAACAAAACCTTTTCGTTTATAAATGTATCCCCGCAGACATCACCCTATGGTACATAGAAAGCGCTGTTGGGGCGTCGCGTTAATTGCCTATTACTTTTCCTACAGTGTATGGTAATGTATAAGAAAAGTATTGGCATCTTTTCAGAAATGTGAAACTCAAGTTTTCGACAGATTTACCCGTTTCGAATCCTATAGAATGCGAAAAATCCGTTTTCAGAGTGACGTCTATATGTGTGTGTATGTCTGTGTGTTTGTGCAATGTATATATCCACTCTAGCTCATAAACTATTTGATGGAATTTCCCAACATTCGGTAGGTGTGTCACTTGATGGTTACCCTGGTGCTGATTATATTTTGGTACGATTCGGAAAATAATATGTCTTTAATTCGAAATGACTCGCAAAGAATCTTTAACAGAAAGCTTCATATGCTTAATTGTATTAATTAAATGGTTGTTTCACGCGTCATTTTTGCCGGCAAAAAGAATAAGATCAGTCCCTTTTTAATAGGATCAATCGTTCTTGATATATTTAATTTTTTTTCGGGGATTTTTGTAAACTGGTGACAAAATGTGTTTAAAAACTGTATATATAATTGAATATAATTTCAAATAAATATATGTATCATTTTGTGCACTTAAACTCCATTCAGTGGATTATGAAAGAAGTGAGAAAAAAAATCTGATGTGGGCCACACATGACTTTCCTTATATAACGCAATGAATTTACTTCTTCAACGGTGAAAAAGTGATGAAAAAATCCACAGCACAGTGTTTGTAACGTTAAATTGTACATTTGGCGCTTTTCCGGATGACATGTAAAACTATTTCGTACCCAATCAACTTATATTTTACGCAACTCTAAATAAACTATCAATATTGATATCATCCTCAATTAGCAATATAGTCCATATATTTAAATAATTTAATAAGAAATTCATCAATTAAGCGTAATTTTCTATCTTAACATCATTTTTGAAATTTTGACGATATTTTCGTCAATGCGTGGCTAAATATCGCCAAGTTGGCGATATTTAGAAGTGCATTTCCTATATAATAAAAGGTATGTCCATCACGTCACGGAATTAATAATTTGCAAAACATTACATCCCATTTGGCGTCATTTTTATCCATTTGGCGACATTTTAATCAATTTGATAGCATTTTTATCAATTTTTCAAGTTTCGCCAATTTGGCAACATTTGAAAAACAGTCGCCAAGTTGGCGATATGCCGCCAAAATTAGTTGTCAGAATGCCACCAAGCGTTTATTCTTATAAATTTGGAGACATTTTTTATTAATCTGGCGACATTTTTATCAATTAGCGACATTTTCATCAATTTGGCAACATTTAAAAACTCGCTAAGTTGGCGGCATTTCGTTAAATTCGTTGCCGAACGTTCGTAATGCATCATGGTCGGAGGAATAGGTTTTTCTTATAGTAGATAAAAGACAAATGGCGTCCAAATACAAAACTGTTACCCAAAATATCTTCTCTTATAGTAGATTCCTATATTCTTCCCAAGATATTGAATTTTCATTAATTAGTTTTCATTTTCAACACTTCTCATTAGCGTCATTTTAATCAATTTGGTGGCGTTTATATCAATTTGGCGATATTTTTGTCAATTCGGCAACATTAAAAAGGCTCGCTAAGTTGGCGATGTTCCTTCAAATTCGTCGTCAAAGTTTTGCCACGCATTGTGGATGCAGAAATAGGTTATCCTTATAGTAGATGAATGACTAATAGCGTCAAATTAGAATGCTAGTGTCGTCAATGAAATGAGCTAGATCTACGAGAATGGTGATAATAAATTTATCGCATAATATCACATATAAAAAGTGAGCAGATTTCACAATAGTTAATTCTTTTTATGAACCTTTATGTTATTTTTTAATAATTCTTTTTTAAATGCGCAATATCTCGAGAATGGTTCATCCTAGCGTTGTAAAGTTTGTGTTAATCGATTTCAAATGAAAAATTACATATGAAATACTTACGTAACTATATTAAATAGTTTAATTTTTTAATGATTTTTCTAAAATTTTGGTGAATTCTGAGCATTCGATTACGTGTAGATTGTAATTTTTGTACCAAATTTTATTGGAATCGCTTCATTCTTTCGTAAGATATCGTTTCGACACACACAGACATCACATCAAAAACGTCTGATTCTTGTTCAGGGATGCTTGAAACGTGCTCTCCGGAAAACTCGATTTCGAATTTTCAACCCTGTCACAATATTATCCTTATACATTATACTATGTATATAAGGAAAGTAAAAATGTTAAGTCTGAATGGAAAACAAAGAGCTGCTGTAAGTTTTGGGGAAATGTCTGGGATTTAAAAAAATATGATGTGGGCAGCACATGACTTTCCCTGCAGACTTATATACACGTTCTCATTATTTTAATTAAATTTATTTCACTTTTAATTCAATTTTCGTTCTCATTCGGTAACCGGACTTATTTTCAAAGATGGCGTGGAGAAAATACGAAAAAAACTAATATATCTCGAGAACGACTAGTCCTAGTGTAATGGGGTCGATCTTATTCTTTTCGGCGTTAAAAATTACGTATTAAACGAGCATTTAATGGATATATTTGAGTATGGTATAATGGATATATTTGGGTAATCCACAAGCGACTTATCTACCAAATTTTGTAAAATTCGGTCCATTATATTTTTAGCTAAAGTGGATAGAAGCTTTTGCGGGCCATTTCGCAAAAAAAAGGCGGGTTCTTTTATCCTCAATCGTACCCAAAACTAATCAGCACCAGATTCGTCCACAAGTGACTTACCTACCAAATTTTATGAAAATCGGTCAATTAGTTTTTTAGTTAGAGTGGATACAAAATCTGCACAGACAGACAGACACACAGACACACAGACACACAGACACACACACAGACGTCACGCTAAAAACAGTTTTTTCGTATTCTAGAGGTCTCGAAACGTGTAGATCCGTCGAAAACTCGAGTTGTGATTTTCGGCATGATTCCAATACTTTCCCTATACATTACCATGTATTGCAGGGAAAATAAAAATCTGATGTGAGCAGCACATGACTTTCCCTGCAGACTTATATCCACGTTCTCTTTATTTCAATTAAATTTAATTCACTTTTAATTCAATCTTCGTGGTCATTTGATAACTGGACTTATTTTCAAAGGTGGCGTGGAGAAAATACGAAAAAAACTAATGTATCTCGGGAACGGTTAGTCCTAGTGTAATGGGGTTGGCCTTATTCTTTTCTTCGTTAAAAATTACGTATAAAACAAGCATCTAATGGATATATTTGAGCATACGTAGCTTTTTAGTTTAGATTTTGGCAATTTTTGCAGACCATTTTGCAAAAAGAGGCAAGTTATTATTTTCTGAATCGTACCAAAATCTAATCAGCACCAGAATGACTTATAAGTGACTCATCTACCGGATTTTGTGAAATTCGGCCCATTAGTTTTTCAGCTAGAGTGGATACAAGCTTTTGCGGGCCATTTTGCAAAAAAAGGCGGGTTTTTTTATCCCGAATCGTACCCAAAACTAATCAGCTCCAGACTCGCCCACAAGTGACTTACCTACAAAATTTCGTGAAATTCGGTCTATTAGTTTTTTAGTTAAAGTGGATACAAAATCTGCACTGACAGACAGACACACAGACACACAGACACACAGACAGACACATAGACACATAGGCAGACACACACACAGACGTCACGCTAAAAATGGTTTTTTCGTATTCTAGAGGTCTTGAAACGTGTAGATCCGTCGAAAACTCGAGTTGCGATTTTCGACATGATTCCAATACTTCTCCTATACATTACCATGCATTGCAGGGAAAGTAAAAATCTGATGTGAGCAGCACATGACTTTCCCTGCAGACTTATATTAATGTTCTCTTTATTTTAATTAAATTTATTTCACTTTTCATTCAATTTTCTTTCTCATTCGGTAACCGGACTTATTTACAAAGGTGGCGTAGAGAAAATACGAAAAACTAAAATATCTCGAGAACGGTTAGTCCTAGTGTAATGGGGTCGGTCTTATTCTTTTCGGCGTTAAAAATTACGTATTAAACGAGCATTTAATGTATATACTTGAGTATACCTAGTTCTTTAGTTTAGATTTTGATGATTTTTGCTGGCCAGTTTGCAAAAAAAGGCAGGTTATTTTTTTTCCGTATCGTACCAAAATCTAATCAGCACCAGGGTGACCCACAAATGACTCATCTGCCGAATTTTGTGAAATTCGGACCATTAGTCTTTCAGTTAGAGTGGTTAAAAACTTTTGCGGGCCATTTCGCAAAAAAAATAAGCGAGTTTTTTTATCCCGAATCGTATCCAAAACTAATCAGCGCCAGGCTCGCTCACAAGTGATTTACCTACCAAATTTTGTGAAATTCGGTCCTTTAGTTTTTTAGTTAGAGTGGATACAAAATCTGCACAGACAGACAGACAGACAAACAGACAGACAGACAGACACACAGACACACAGACACACACACAGACGTCACGCTAAAAATGATTTTTTCGGATTCCAGATGTTTCGAAACGTGTAGATCCGTCGAAAACTCGAGTTGCGATTTTCGACATGATTCCAATACTTCTCCTATACATTACCATGCATTGCAGGGAAAGTAAAAATCTGATGGGAGCAGCACATGACTTTCCCTGCAGACTTATATTAATGTTCTCTTTATTTTAATTAAATTTATTTCACTTTTCATTCAATTTTCTTTCTCATTCGGTAACCGGACTTATTTACAAAGGTGGCGTAGACAAAATACGAAAAACTAAAATATCTCGAGAACGGTTAGTCCTAGTGTAATGGGGTCGGTCTTATTCTTTTCGGCGTTAAAAATTACGTATTAAACGAGCATTTAATGTATATACTTGAGTATACCTAGTTCTTTAGTTTAGATTTTGATGATTTTTGCTGGCCAGTTTGCAAAAAAAGGCAGGTTATTTTTTTTCCGTATCGTACCAAAATCTAATCAGCACCAGGGTGACCCACAAATGACTCATCTGCCGAATTTTGTGAAATTTGGACCATTAGTCTTTCAGTTAGAGTGGTTAAAAACTTTTGCGGGCCATTTCGCAAAAAAAATAAGCGAGTTTTTTTATCCCGAATCGTATCCAAAACTAATCAGCACCAGGCTCGCTCACAAGTGACTTACCTACCAAATTTTGTGAAATTCGGTCATTTAGTTTTTTAGTTAGAGTGGATACAAAATCTGCACAGACAGACAGACAGACAAACAGACAGACAGACAGACACACAGACACACAGACACACACACAGACGTCACGCTAAAAATGATTTTTTCGGATTCCAGATGTTTCGAAACGTGTAGATCCGTCGAAAACTCGAGTTGTGATTTTCGGCATGATTCCAATACTTTCCCTATACATTACCATGTATTGCAGGGAAAGTAAAAAATCTGATGTGGGCAGCATATGACTTTCCCTGCAGACTTATATTAACGTTCTCTTTATTTTAACTAAATTTATTTCACTTTTAATTCAATTTTCGTTCTCATTCGGTAACCGGGCTTATTTTCAAAGGTGGCGTAGGGAAAGTACGAAAATCTAAAATATCTCGAGAACGGCTAATCCTAGTGTAATGGGGTTGGTCTTATTCTTTTCGCCGTTAAAAATTACGTTTTAAATCAGCATTTAATGGATATATTTGAGTATACCCAGTTCTTTAGTTTAGATTTGGACGATTTTTGTGGGCCATTTTGCAAAAAAAGGCAGGTCATTTTTTTCCGAATCGTACCAAAATCTAATCAGCACCAAGGTAACCCACAAGTGACTCATCTACCGAATTTTGTGAAATTCGGTTCATCAGTTTTTCAGTTAGAGTGGATACAAACTTTTGCGGGCCATTTCGCAAAAAAAAGGCGGGTTCTTTTATTCCGAATCGTACCCCCAACTAATCAGCACCAGACTCGCTCACAAGTAACTTACCTACCACATTTTGTGAAATTCGGTCGATTAGTTTTTAGTTAGAGTGGATACAAAATCTGCACAGACAGACACACAGACACACAGACAGACACACAGACACACACACAGACGTCACGCTAAAAATAGTTTTTTCGTATTCTAGAGGTCTCGAAACGTGTAGATCCGTCGAAAACTCGACTTGTGATTTTCGGCATGATTCCAATACTTTCCCTATACATTGCCATGTATTGCAGGGAAAGTAAAATGAATATCAATTAATGCGCCGCGGAAATATTTTGACTATTTTGATACAATTTTTAGGTGACATATGTAGCCTATAAGACAGTTTTCTGCACACACACACAAAAAAAAAGGTTTTCCTCGGTACATGCAGCATGGATTTATGAATATTTGCCCCTAAACAGTAATATCGACATACGTTCTGGCAAAACTGTAAAAATTTTCTTTTATATAATTTCTATTGTTTATAGTCAAACCCTTAGCAAAACTGGCACACATGGCGTCTTACTTGCTCACTCTTTACAAAACACCGACGGAAATATGCAACAAATAACAACCTGCATACTTATTATCACACATATTTTGTTATTAAGTTATTTTAATTTATGAAAAATTTATATTAAAATATTTTTTAGCATTTTTACTATCCTTATACACATATCATGTATAAGGAAAGTATTGTAACGGGGTCGAAAATTCGAATTCCAGTTTACGACGGGAGTGCACGTTTCAAGCATGCCTGATCACAAATTGAACATTTTTGAGGTGATGTCTCTGCGTGTGTATGTATTTGTGTGTGTCAGTGATTCTGTGGAGACAGTATCTTACGAACAAATGGAGCGACTCGAATGAAATTTGTTACAAAAATTACAATCCTTGAATAAAAGCCTATTGTTTTTAAACACAATCGAATGTTCAGAACCTCCTTAAATTTTCGAGTGAAATTTTGAAAAAATCATCAAAAAAGCAAAACTTTTAAAGTTACTCAAATAGACGTTTCTTATGTAATTTTTTCTTAGAAAACGATTGGCATAAACTTAGAACGCTAGCATGAACTGTTCTCGTGATATTGCACATTTTTCAAATAAATTTATCAAAAAATCCCATAAATTAAAAAATATTTAACTATTGAAAAACATGTTCCCTTTCCATATGTAAATGCGATAAATTTGGTGACACCATTCTCGTGGATCTAGCTCGTTCCATTCACGAGAAAAGATACTTTGAGTAATACTTTTGTATTTGAACGGCAATATGCTAAAAGAATAACTTATTGCTCCGTCCATAACAATTGACGAGATTTTGGCGATATTTTAAAATGTTGCCAAATTAACGAAAATCTCGCCAAATGGATAAAAACGACGATAAATCAATGAAACTGACGACTAATTGACGAAATGTCAACATCTTGGAAAGAATACAAGTATCCACTATAAGAATAACCTATTTTTACTTTCCCTGCAATACATGGTAATGTATAGGGAAAGTATTGGAATCATGTCGAAAATCGCCACTCGAGTTTTCGACGGATCTACAAGTTTCGAGACCTCTAGAATACGAAAAAACCATTTTTAGAGTGACGTCTGTGTGTGTGTGTCTGTGTGTCTGTCTGTGTGTCTGTCTGTCTGTGTGTTTGTCTGTCTGTGTGTCTGTGTGTCTGTCTGTCTGTGTGTCTGTCTGTCTGTGCAGATATTGTATCCACTCTAACTGAAAAACTAGTGGACTGAATTTCACAAAATTCGGTAGATGAGTCACTTGTGGGTTACCCTGGTGCTGTTTAAATTTTGGTACGATTTGGAAAAAAATCACTGGCCCTTTTTTGCAAAATGGCCCGCAAAAATTGTCCAAATCTAAACTGAAGAACTTAGTATACTCAAATAAAATGCTGATTTAATACGTAAATTTTAACGACGAAAAGAATAATACCAACCCCATTACACTAGGACTAGCCGTTCTCGAGATATTTTAGTTTTTCGTACTTTCCCTACACCACCTTTGAAAATAAGCCCGGTTACCAATTGAGAACGAAAATTGAATTAAAAGTGAAATAAATTTAATTAAAACGAGAACGCTAATATAAGTCTGCAGGGAAACTCATGTGCTGCCCAAATCAGATTTTCTTTTACTGTAAAAGTAGTAAATTCAATGCATTATATAAAGAAAGTCATGTGCTACCACATCAGATTTTTGATATACATTACAGGCTCCATGATTATAAAAGGCTATATAATATTACTGTCCCAATTATGAAATTATAATTACTTTCCTTATATACATAATGTATAAGGAAAGTATTGTGACGGGGTCGAAAATTCGAAATCGAGTTTTCGACGGGAGAGCACGTTTCAAGCATCCCTGATCACGAATCAAACATTTTTGAAGTGATGTCTGTGTGTGTGTGTGTGTGTTTGTGTGTGTGTGTGTGTGTGAAAGTATGTGTGTGTGTGTGAAAGTATGTGTGTGTGTGTGTGTGTGTGTCAGTGAGTCTGTGGAGACGATAACTGACGAACGAATGGACCGATTCGAACCAAATTTGGTACAAAAATCACAATCTGTAAACACTGGAAGCCTATTGTTTTTATACGCAATCGAATGTTCAGAACTCCCCTAAATTTTCGAATAAAATTTTGAAAAAATCGTCAAAAAATCAAAACCACTAATAAAGTTACGCAAATAGATGTTTCTTAAGTAATTTTTTATTAGAAAACGATTGACATAAATTTTAGAACGCTAACATGAACCGTTCTCGAGATATTGCATATTTTTCAAAAAATTACCAAAAAGTCACATAAAATAAAAAAAAGTATTTCCTATTGAGAAACATGTTCACTTTTCATATGTAATACCATGCGATAAATTGGGTGACATCATTCTCGTGGATCTAGTTCGTTCCATTCATGAAAAAAGATACTTTGAGTAATACTTTCGTATTTGAACGCCAATAGTAATTTATCTGCTGTAAGAGCAACTTATTTCTTCGTCCATAACGCTTGGCGAGATTTTTGAGACAAAATTGGCGGAATGTCGCCAACTTGGCGACTTTTTGAAATGTTGCCAAATTAACGAAAATCTCGCCAAATGGATAAAAATGAAGCTAAATCAGTGAAAATGACGACTAATTGTCGAAAATTCAATATCTTGGAAAGAATATTAGTACATCTACTATAAGAAAAACCTATTTTTTTACTGTAAAAGTAGTAAATTCATTACATTATATAAGGAAAGTCATGTGTTGCCCACATCAGATTTTTTAAATGTTATGATATTTAATTTTTTTTGGTAAGCAAATGTATAAGGAAAGTCTTGTAACGGGATCGAAAATTCGAATTCGAATTTTTGACGGCAGACCACGCTTCAAGCATATCTGAATACGAATCAAACGTTTTTGAGGTGATGTCTGTGTGTGTGAAAGTATGTGTGTATGTGTGTGTGTGTGTCAGTGAGTCTGTGGAGACAATATCTCACGAACGAACGAAGTGATTCGAACGAAATTTGGTACAAAAAATACAATCCGTAAATGCTGGAAGCCTATTGTCGAAACGCAATCGAATGTTCAGAACCCCCTAAATTTTCGAATGAAATTTTTAAAAAATCATCAAAAAATCAAAATCGTTAATAAAGTTACGTAATTTGTCATTTCTTATGTAATTGTCCCTTAGAAATCGATAGCCATAAACTTTAGAACGCTAGCATAAACCGTTCTCGATATATTGCACATTGTTCAAATAAATGTATCAAAATATCACATAAAATTAAAAAAAATATTAACTATTGTGAAATATGTTCACTTTTCATATGTAATTTAATATGATAAATTTGATAACATCATTCTCGTGGATCTAACTCGTTCCATTCATAAGAAAATATACTTTGGGTAATACTTTTGTATTTGAAAGCCAATAGCCATTTATCTGCCATAAGAATAACTTATTTCTCCGTCCATAACGTTTGGCGAAATTTTGACGACGAATTTGGCGAAATATCACCAACGTGGCGACTTTTCTAAATGTTGCCAAATTACCGAAAATGCTGCCAAATTCATAAAAATGACGCTAAATCTATGAAAATTACAACTAATTGACGAAAATTCAATATCTTGGAAAGGATATAAGTATCTACTATAAGAATAACCTATTTTTCCGCCCGTAACGTTTGGCAAAATTTTGGTGACGAGTTTGTTGGAATATCTCCAACTTGTTGACTTTTTAAATGTTGCCAAATTGACGAAAATGTCACCCAATTGATAAAAATGTCGCCAAATGAGAAGCAATGTTTTGCCAATTCTGGTTTCCGTCATATGACGGGCATACATTCTAGTATGTAAGAAATGCCTTTCTTTCCGTTTGTTTGTAACACTTGGAGATGCATTTGACAAACTTGGAGAATAATCTAGCAAAGTATTGTCAACTTGGCGATATTTCGCCCCAGATTGACAAAAGTTTCGTCAAAATTCCAAAATGACGCTAAATTAATTAAAATGACGCCTAATTAATGAATTAATTATAAAAAAATTTTAATATATAGACTATATAGCTTATTGAAGATGCTATCAATATTGATATTCGTTAATTTAGAGTTGCGTTATATATAAGTTAATTGGATACTTTGAAATAGTATTACATGTTGTCGTCAGGAAAATCGCAAAATATACAATTCAATGTTGAAAACACAGAACCGTGGTTCTTCTACATTATTTTTTGACTGTAAAAGATGTAAATTCATTACATTATATAACGAAAATCATGTGTTGCCCACATCAGATTTTTTGTCATGGTGGGTGGCCATTTGCACAGCTATGCCCATACATCTTGGAGATCTATATTAGGGTACCAACGCGAAGTTTTTAATCAGAGCGGTGCAAAAGTTTAAAATCCTTCGCAACAATTTGGTTTGGTATACTATAAAGAGATGACTGATCTAGCTCGTTCCATTCATAAGAAAATATACTTTGGGTGATACTTTTGTATTTGAACGCCAATAGCTATTTATCTATTATAAGAATAACTTATTTCTCCGTCCTTATCGCTTGGCGAGATTTTGGCGACTTTTTATAAAGTTACCAAATTAACGAAAATATCGCCAAATTGATAAAAATGACGCTAAATCAATGAAAATTACGTCAATGTAAATTACGATTAATTGACAAAAATTCAATATTTGGGAAAGAATATAAGTATCTACTATAAGAATTAACCTAATTTTCCATCCGTAACGTTTGGCAAAATTTTGGTGACGAATTTATCGGAATATCTCTAACTTTCTGACTTTTTAATAGTTGCCAATTTGACGAAAATGTCACGCAATTGATAAAAATTTGCCAAATTTATGAAACCGACGCTAAATCAATGAAATGACAACTCATTGAGAACTAAAACAACTTAAAATGACAACTCAATATCTTTGAAAGAACATAAGAGTAGACTATAAGAATAACCCATTTCTCCGTCCGTGCCTAACGCTTGGCGAGAAATTTAGTGGGATTGCGCCAACTTGGCGACTATATTCAATGTTGTCAATGTGACAAAGATGTCGCCTAATTGATAAAAAGTGATTCCAAATGGGAAGTAATGCTTCACAAATTCTGATTTCCGCCATATGACGTGCATACCGTCTAATATATAGGAAATGCTTTTCTCTCCGTTTGTCTGTAACACTTGTTGATGCATTTGGCGAACTTGGCGAATAATCTGGCGACGTATAGCCAATTTGGCGATATTTCACTCCAGATTGACGAAAATATCGTCAAAATTGCAAAAATGACACCAAATTAATGAAAATGACTCCTAATTGATTAATTAATTAATAAAATATTTTAATATATGAATTATGTCGCTTTTTGAGGATGCTATCAATATTGATAATTGTTTATTTTGAGTTCCGCGAAATATAAGTTAATTGGGTACAGTGAAATAGTTTTACATGTTGTCATCCGGAAAATCGCCGAATGTACAATTCAACGTTCAAAACATAGTACCATGGTTCTTATATATTATTTTTTGACTGTAAAAGGAGTAAATTCATTGCATTACATAAGGAAAGTCATGTGCTGCCCACATGAGATATTTTAGTTTTGTCTGCATAATTCAAACTAGTTTACGCAAATTATAAAAATCTCTATACTGCTACGTTGATAATGGGATCACGTGTTTGTTGGACGATCATGTTAGATGTTTGTGTTCGACACAGTATTGCGAACACTTGATCTAGAATCGTAAGGCTTTGCAGCTTCTGGCTAGAATCATAATAAAAATTGGCTAGATTTCAACTTCTATAGATAATCTTTATAACAGCACTATAAATTTCAAATTTTTTCCACTAAATGTTCCAAAAAATGGCAAAATCTAGCTATAAAATAGCTAAGTGGGCAACACTGCTACAGTTCTACATAATGTCATGTTTAAGGCGAATATTTTACGGTTTTATGTCTTGAAAATAACTTAAATATTGAAGAATGTATGGATGACTTTGGAAATAAATAAATAATTAATATATTAACTCAGTTTATCATTACTTTCTGTGATTAACGAATAAACCAGGAATATGATATAAAAATATTTTTACTCTCAGGGCAATGAATAGACAAATATTTATCTTAAAATTAGTAAAATCTATTCAGCGCATCTATGCATGAATGCAATGTGTGAGACCTCCTTAACAAATAATTCTCTTACAAAAGTAGTTCTGATTACGGAATAACCGTACATGTGTCGAAAACCCAGACCGTCCGACTCGTCCTGGGGAATGAGCAGCAATGTGGACGATCGGGAAAAAACCGTACTTTAAAGAATATTTAAAAGTTTATATATTCTTTATGACAAGCATTTCATTGAAATTCCTCCTAAATTTTGCCTGATTGATACTGACTGACGTTAGCTGCATTAGGAGCAACAATAGTTGTTACGTAATAAAAGTCGTTACGTAAAGTTGTTACTGATTTCAAAATACACGAAAGAAAAATATGTTTGTGGAGAGGATATTTTGGTGAAATACTAGAAATATAACTGAATCACAGAGTTGGGCAGAATCTGGATTTGACGAGTATGTATGCTAGTTTCTTGGCATTTGTTTAATCGAGGTATCGCTATATTATGTAATAAGTTTTATTGGTGGAAAAAAGCCATACTATATTTTTTCAGAAAAATGTTTCTTGAAACATATGTTTCTTGGGATCTGCTATAGATAGAGCTCAGATGATGACTGATTTGAAATTATCGTCGTATTTCGGAGTGATTGGAGGTTCACTATGGATTTCTATTTCCGGTTCTTTTTTCATTTTCGGCTTAAAAATTGTCATTTTACTTAAAATGTCTATATCTCGAAATTGGCTATAGATATAGCTTAAACTATAACTGATGATATGGATTACGCATCAAATTTTAGAAGATGTAGAGTGGTTCACAAAGAATTTATACTTCCGGTTTCTTTTCCACATTTGGTTCAAAAAAGGTTCATTGAAACATCTATTTTACAGAATTGGTTATAGATAGAGATAATGACTAATATGGATTCAGCATCAAATTCCGGAGCTGAACGTGGGTTCACTAAGGATATCCACATCCAGTTTTTTTCCACATTTTCGGTTGAAAAATAATTCTTGAAACTTTATTTCTTAAGATTGGCTATAGGAGATGATAACTGATATGAATTCAGCATTAAATTCGGGAGATGATTAAGGGTTTACACAAAGATTTTCACTTCTGTTTTTGTTTTCCCTTATGTTTCTTTGTTTTCCCCTTTCGGTTCAAAAAATTTCCTTGAAAGATCTATTTTTAAGGATAGAGCTTAGATGATGACTAATATAGATTCAGTGTTGAATTCATAAGGGGGTAACGGGTTTCACTTAGCATTTTTATTTACAGTTTTGCAGATGTTGCTACCGGTTTTCCGGAAAATTCGTATGACTGTACGAAATATGTATTCAAAAGAGAATTAAAATGCTTAATACTTCCATCAAAAATGAAGTGTACAAACCATTTGCGATCATATGGAGGTTTCTTCATACATTTCTTGTTTTTTTGTTATTATATCTTTGTTTGTTATATAAAATGTGTTCTCCCATAGATTCCTTTATTTTTACTTTATTAACTTACTTTATTAAGTTAAAGGGTTCAAAGGGTGCAGTCTTTTAAGTCATACTTTTTTAATACATTCTAATCCGTTTAAAGATCCAATGTTTCTATTTAACAAATAACAAGGTTTGTTTATTTCCAATAAAATGTATAGACAAATGTTACTTCGCATTGAAAATTCAATCCAGTCCAATACCCAGCAGTGTTTCATTTTTTAAAATATATTTTGTATTTTGAATGTACTTTAAAAATACACGTGTTTTGCATTTTAAATATACATGCATTTTGTATTTTGAATGTATTTTGAAAATACATGTATTTTGTATGTGGAATTTTTTAATTCGAAAAGTATTTTGTATTAAGCTCTAATACCTATGTATTTTGTATCGAAAATACATTATCAATGTATTTTGCTCAACTATGATCAGTAATTAGAATTGTTCTTCCATTGCAGATAAGAGAATCCATGGCTTTGTTTCAGGTTTATTCGTCAACACAATTTGCAATGGAAGCAATGCACTACAATTTTACGAACCTCTACGCCCTACCACGTTCTTCAAATTTCTTTAAAATTGAGCTGTGAGTATGAATTGTTCTGTATTATGTGAGTATGAATCGGTAGTTGTTGATATTCTATTAATTCACTTTGTTTACTTACACAGTTTGTACATTTATTTATTCTTAGTTCTTATTAATTATTTATTAGTTCTATTCACTTCAATAAAAAGACATGAACACGATATACTACGACTTCCTCAAATAACTACAATAAAACTGTACTTTATTTACAACATTGAAAATCTGTACAATATTCTACAGTTGATGCTAATGAAGCATGATTGGCATGACATGTTTACACTCGGTAACGTTGTTGTATTACCACCCGTGTCCTCCAACATGATACGGTATATACTGCACATGGTGGTGGTGTCCTCCTCCACCGTGGTGTTGAGACAACAGTTTTGCGAGGATGCCAGCTGCCAAGAGTGCCTCCACGCCACTAGAACCTCCACCACCGTGCTTTCCGCCACCGCCTCCTCCTAATAGACCACTCATCATGTGGTGTCCACCCTCTACTAGGATGAGTGAAGAACTGAGTAGCATGCAAAGAAAGAAGCACACAGTTTTCTGCGAGAATGCCATTGCGATGATATTCTGGAACACAAAAGGTTTATTAAATAAACATTGTAAAAATATAGTTTTGATTTCTTTAAACTACTTTTGACTTCTTTAAAATATAGTCCTGACTTCTTTAGACATTGTCTTCATGGTGGCAAATGTGATTGCAAGTGAAATGCATATCACAAAATGCAAAGATAGTTGATTATTCATGGATGTTATTAATAATGAAAAGAGCACATGTTCGGTACATGCTCTTTGCTGTTGTCGAATTTCTTAAGATACACCGTGTTAGATAATAAATTTTTATAAAATTTGTTTGGCCAATAGTTGAAGTTATAATCAGATAAAGTACGGAAGATAATGTTAGAAACAATGTAATGTTATCAACAAAAATATATATTCGATTTCCTTAGTAGTCCGCAGCGACATATTCAGAGGTAGGTCGAAATCGAAGGTGAGCTGCGAAAATTTTAATAACTTAAAGTTTTAAAAAATTAATTCCATTCCATTTGTTTTGAGATTGCTGTTGTGAACTAATGGGTAAGTATTTTATTATTTTTATTCTTCTTTTTTCAAACTTTAAATTTTTGTTTTCTTCTTTTTACAAACTTTAAATTTTTGTCATTCTATAGTTTTAAACATTTTTACCAACTGATTTCAAACATTTTTCATAATTTAATTAACTGCTAGTTTTCCTCCTGTCATAACCCCCATTGACCAAACAATATCTTCCATCATCCATCCCCATTCGTTCGTCTAGCCCACCTCTTTTCTAGATTCGGCTACGCCTATAGTCCAAGTTAATTCCAAATGCGAAATATGAGGAAGCTTTGTGAGATTAAAAGCAAAATAGAATAAGATGGCTTGTAGATGGCGCCGAATTGAGTGTGATATTTCAGATAAATTGGCGTTAAGAAACATGCTACATAAGATTTTTCACGTTTAAGTCATTTAGATAAGTCGTCGTAGAAAATCCCTTACATAGAACTTTCATAACTATGGTTATGAATTATAGTTATGAAAGTTCTATGTACGAATCTGTTATGAAAGTTCTATGTACGGGATCTGTTATGAAGGATCTATTCCGATATCACGATCTGTCAATTCCTCACAGTAAATCTAACGTGACTGCTTCCCTCCTGTCGGCGGCACTATGGTTAGGTACTGCAACTTTACAAACCATTACAGTACATGACAAAAACCACCACAGGGGGGGGGCAGCCCAGTGGCTAGCGTATGGGGGTTACACTCGGAAAAGCCGAGTACTATTGCAGGCTCTGCCCAAACTGTCCCCGTGTTCATTCGGAGTACTGACACATTAAATATGTGGGTTTGTAAGTCCTTATGAAAGGTTGGTGGTAGAGGAGGAAGAAGTTGCCTGTGAATGACCCTTTACTGCCCCGGACGTCCAAACAGATATTTTACACTTTCGGGTAGCCGGCCACACAGAAAGCTACCATAAGCCTTTAGGTTGGTCGTGTGGTCTGGGCTTTCTACACTTTCGGGTAGGTCGGACTGTCTGGGTCGAAGAAGTAGAAAGTCTACCACATAGCCGGTGTCAAATTTCCAGAAGATCGATATCTTAGGGCCAAATTAGCGAGGTGGTTAAGGAGTTGGGATCCTAAGCGACAAATCGGTTCGAGACCTGTCGATCTGTCTCTGTGTCTAAGCGGAGTTTGGGCACGTTAATTGTGTAAGCCTGGAAATCCACCCGAGAGTTGATGGGTTGGGGCAAGGATTGTACAGGTCCTGGGGTTGCCACACCTATTAAGTTCCGGTCTACATTGGGTGATACTGTCCCTGGCGTCCAAAGAGTTTCAGCACCTTCGGGTAGGACCACTAGCTGATCATAGAGGCAGGGGATTCAGCCTCCCACAAAATGAAGTCGTCCATACAAGATAAAATAACGTTTTTACCTATATTGTACCTATATATGTATATTTTACCTATGTACGAGATAAAAAAATCTTAGCCCCCTCGCCCCCCTAAAAAAATGAAATATTTTTTTTTTATCTGCCACAGAGTAAGTTGAACGGTCTGAGAAGGGGGAGAAAAAGACGATGGAGCTCATATTTCATATTGTATGGCTGACTTTGTCAGTCATCACAGAGTTTCACAAAATTGAAGCACATAATGATTTTCTTTTATACCTATGTAGTCATCGCAGATTCAATGCTGAAGAACGCCAAAAAGAGAAAACTAGGTCCATAGAAGTTAAGCAACTTAGGATCGTGATTCAAAGTTTTGAAAACACGTGTTGACGGGTTCGATAACTATTAACTTCATTTAGATTTAAAAAAACATGTTTTGTTGGTGTCATAACTTTGCAAACATCAAATTGAATATCAATCTTTAAATGACGCGCTGGCCTGTTTTATATTTATTTCCAAAAAACTTCAGTTCCTTTTCTAAGTTAAAATAAATTTCAAACTAGTTTTTAATTAAATCTTCCCATTCTGGCGAGGTTTTCATGTATTCATACGATCTTTATATTTTATTCCAGCTTGAAATGATATTATACAATAGGTTTTCAATACAGTAGTGCTGCCATCTACATTCTGTTAGGTTACATAATAAATGTTTCTGATATACTTCACTAGATGGCTACAGTGATATTATCAGAATAGAATCTTAGATTATAAATGCATATCTTTACAGAAAAGCAATTGCATATTCAAGCCGAAAAGCAGCAGAACGCATTTCGGAACTTTTTCTAAATGTTAAAATAGAAAATCATTAAATGTATACAACTCTTGAAACAAATGAATGGTTATTTGAAATTGGTCTCTGATAGGGAGAAAATGAAATAAAATCTCTGTGTAAATGATTCAATTTATCTTACGCAAAATGCTTGAATGCCAAAAAGATTATTTAGGTAATGATGGCTGAAGTGATCCAGCAGATTTTGGAACATTTAAAAACGTATTCCAAAATTATAGCTCGCAGTTCCGAGCGCGACTTCAGCAGTATAAATTGAATATCAACTGAAAAAAAAATTCGGTATACTTGTCGAACGTGTGACAAATTTGTTGTTTATTAAACTACATGGTTTACCTTTAGAATTATGGAATTCAAATTATTTGTGTCCGAACTTTGTTCAACAGCAGAAAGATAAGACTTCAACGAAAAGGGCAGTTACACAAGAATACGTAATAGATCTTGTATGGGAATTTCTGATTCTTCTTAACAGTACTTTTTAAATTATTACTTTCCTTATATACATAATGTATAATGAAAGTATTGTGACGGGGTCGAAAATTCGAATTCGAGTTTTCGACGGGAGAGCACGTTTCAAGCATCCCTGATCACGAATCAAACACTTTTGAAGTAATGTCTGTGTGTGTGTGTGTGTGTGTGAAAGTATGTGTGTGTGTGTCAGTAAGTTTGTGTAGATGATAACTGACGAACGAATGGACCGATTCGAACGAAATTTGGTACAAAATAACTATCCGTAAACACTGGAAGCTTATTGTTTTTATACGAAATCAAAATGTTCAGAACCCCCCTAAATTTTCGGGTGAAATTTTGAAAAAATCGTCAAAAAATCAAAATCGCTAATAAAGTTCCCAAATAGACATTTCTTATGTAATTTTTCATTAGAAAACGATTGACATAAGTTTTAGAACGATAACATGAACCGTTCTCGAGATATTGCACATTTTTCAAAAAAATTATCAAAAAGTCATATAAAATTTAAAAAAAAAGATATTTCCTATTGAGAAACATGTTCACTTTTCATATGTAATACGATGCGATAAATTTGGTGACATCATTCTCGTGGATCTAGCTGGTTCCATTCATGAAAAAAGATACTTTGAGTAATACTTTTGTATTTGAACGCCAATAGCCATTTATCTGCTGTAAGAATAACTTATTTCTTCGTCCATAACGCTTGGCGAGATTTTGGCGACGAATTTGGTGGAATATCTCAAACTTGGCGACTTTTTTAAATTTTGCTAAATTAAAGAAAAACTCGTCAAATGGATAAAAATGACGCTAAATCAATGAAAATGACTACTCATTGACGGAATTCAATATCTTGGAAAGAATATAAATATCTACTATAAAACTAATCTATTTTTTTTTACTGTACAAGTAGTAAATTCATTGTATTATATAAGGAAAGTCATGTGCTGCCCACATCAGATTTTTTTTATTTCTGCTTTCGGGTTTTTTTCACCTATCTTTGTATTTTACTTTTAAAATTTTTATATAATGGTTATAAATAAATAGTAAACAAATATTATAATATTTGACTTAAGTTATGAAAAGTTAGAATTATTAAGTTTTGAAAACGAGAAAAGCGTAGGTATTTATTTTTAATTAATTGACGAGCACTCTTCTACCATTTCTTTTAGAAATACACCACTAAGGTAGGAAAGGATTTCTATATTGGTAGACAATAGGGAGATGTTATTCTTTATGATTTGATGTTATACAGAGAGAAATAATGCCAAAATTATACGGTTTTTATATGAAAATAAAATTTCATAGTGCTTTATATCATAGAATTGAAAGTTGTTAAAATTATAATTTATAGCTATCAGGATTTGAAACATCAAATTGTCAAATATATATATATATATATTTATATATATTAAACGCAAGAGCGTTCTGCTAAACCTTTAACAGTCCCTTCTGCACGATATTTTATTTGCGGGTTCTTAAATAAATTGTCCGTCGGAGGAATTTAACTAGCTCCCGTTGTTTCTCTAAAGTAAGACGAGAAGAGGAAGAACAGCTGGTACGCTTTTAACCTTTTGCTTACAGGTGAGACAGCGTCTATCCCAAACGAATGGACGCCAATGCCTGCAAAGGGGGATCGAACTGTTTGGGATAGGGTATGTCAAATACCTGTCTTTTTGGGAGGTTCTTTTTGGGATGGACGCTGTCCCACCCGTAAGCAAAAGGTTAAGAAGCATGTCATGAAATTCCCATGCACCGAACTGAGGGAGCGACTGGGACGGTAATGTATAAAAATCATCGAACACTTCCACTGCAGCTGAAATCTTAGTTTTGGTGTCATTCGATCCGTCTCAGCTTCAATAACCAACAGGAAAGTCATAAATTTCAAACATTCCATTTAGGGGTGACGTATAGAAATAATGATTTAAAACTTCAAAACCACTTTTCAAAATGAACAGGCATTTCCACTTGAGTTAGAATCTCGGTTTTAGTTTCATTCGATCCGTCTGAGATCAATGAAATAATCGAAAATTCCAAGGGAATTTTTTTTTTTTTAATAAAATGGTGAACCATTTCATTTGTAAGAATAAATTTGAAACGGTTTTTGATATTCAAAACTTTTATTAAGAGTATAGGTGTCACATTGAGTGGTGACCAGCCATTGACAAGGCTCGAAGCGCGAGTGCAATCGCTAGTTTAGAGATATGCTGTGGATGTATAAGTAAGCATATTGCACATAGGGATTGCAGTACCGGACGTTTTTTTGCAATCCCGGAATCTTAGGTTTAAGAATTTTTAAATCCCAAGATTCTACGAGATTGGGAATTTAATTTTATTTTGTTTCACAAAAATTATATTTATTTCACAGAAATTATACTTTACCATCTTACATATTAATAAAATATATAACGAAAGTTTCATATAAAAACCTTTCGTAATTTTTTTTTATTTATTTAATGATTTTATAAAAAAATAGAAATTTCCTTTTGTAATTTTTCGCGTTTGTACCGACCATGCTCATAAAAAACTTTCAACGATAGTTAACTGTTTAAAGTATTATATTTTAAATTAAGTAATGAATGTATATGAAAATATCTGGTTATTTTACATTAAAGGCGTATTACTTTGACATATAGCAGAAAATAAAACTGGCTCATATTGAACTAATTATCAATAAAATTTACATATAAAATTTTATAAGATAAAAGACGAATTTGCCTTATCAAATTTTATAGCAAAAAAAAAATATATATATATATATATATATATATATATATATATATATATATATATATATATATATATATATATATATATATATATATATTTAAAGATACAAAGTTTTATTTTTGACTCATGGAAATTATTCAATGTAATTCTTGCTGATAAAAAATGATTTTATGGCATTTTAAATCTATTTCATCCGATTTTGCATTCAGTCTGTATATTCACACGATTATCAAATATGGCTTAGAACCAATTTCTATTGAATAAATAAAGCACACGTTTTCGCACAATCAATAATGAACTGGATCACATCGATATATATAGCCCAATTTAAGATAAGCAAGTATACGTACGTTTCGGAAATCATTAGATTTCCCTCTTCAGTTCAATGAGTCTGAATTGACCTGAACGCTTAAATAAGCGCAAAATTAAACCGGACAAGTAGAAACTAGTTAAACAGAGCCCAATATAGTAGCGCCACCTAATATGACTAAAGGGAAGTAAAGCGAGAGAAAATAGACGATCAAGGTAATATGAACTTGAGAAGCAAATAAATAAAATACAGAGTATATGAACTCAAATACAAAGTATATAAATTTCCGTTTTTTTTTTGTTGTTGTTTTATTCTGAACGTTGAGTTAATATACGTGCGCCTGCCACAAACAATTTTCGGAAATTCTAAATATATTTTTAACCAATAGGGGGGAGGGTGACTATGTGGATGTACAAGTTCAAATCGCTTGAACTGCATTTAATAATTAAATTATTAACGTAACTGTATGTTTCCTTAGCCACTTAATAAAATAGCCTGGTGGTTGTTAGCACGTGGTTAGCCCAGTGAGATAGCCCAGTGGTTAGCGCGCGGGGATTGCACTCGAACGACCCGATTTTGGTTCCCGACTCTGCCCAAATTGTCTCCGTGTTCACGTGGAGTACGGGCACGTTAAATATGTGGGTCTGTAAGTCCTTTCGAGAGGTTGGGGATAGGGATGGAGGGTACCCTCCCTGTAGACGCCGCTCCCACTGAGTTCCGGTCTAAATTTGGGGGCACTCTCCCGGCCGTCCAAAAAGATACCTTACGCCTTCGGGTAGGTAGGTCGGACGGTCTGAGTTGAAAAAGAAGAAACCGCCAAACTGGATAAAAAATAATCTGCAAAGTTGCCGCATATCTCACCGATTTTTAATTTAGCTGCGTTATGTCCATAAAAGATAAAACAAACACAACAAAAGAAACTGCTTAAACGAGTTTTTGAATCTAAATTTTGTTTCTGTCTATGTGATCATTGATCTCAGTTGAACGAAATCGCACGCATACATTGTTCGCACATGGTGTGAATGAATGTGAATAATCACAAAGCATTAAGAGAATCGGCAATTTGAAGGGGTCCTCCTTATTGACTTGAATTTAAACAATGATCGACTGTTTGAAAACGGAGTTGTTTAGGTCCTTTCTTGGATTGCAAAAGAAAAAATAATTTTAGCGGTTTTCCTCCTTTCAATATCGAAGAGCTGCTGATTTGATTTTTAATCAATTTTTCAATCAATCACTTCAACAGATCACTTCAGAGCGGCTAATCAAAATTTGATCTCAAATATATGGTCAATAAGTGGATGCATTGCTTTTACAAGAATATTCGAAATCGAACATGTGTTTGAAGAATAATAGTACGTAAAAGGTCGACATTCTTATGTATTGCATATTGACCCATTCTTCATTGATCGACTATTAAAAAAAATACCTCTTACAAATCATTTCATAAATTACTTTCAAAGTAAAAGAAATATTAACATATCTCTAATTCAATAATATCACTCAACAGAAGTTAATTTGCTGCTGCACTCCAATTTGCACATCGAAGGAAATTTGCGCTTTTTTATACGTGTATGAGTGGCAAAAGTTAGGGATTTTAATTTACGTATACACACGAGGTGCTAAGTAAATACATTCAATGTAATTCTTTGTAATTTATGATTATATATATATATATATATATATATATATATATATACAGGGTGTCGAGTACTATCGATACTCAATTCCTCAACCGTTAGGCATAGAGATATACTTCCAATTGCAAAAATGTTTAAAATTTTAAAATATATTATCTTAGAAACAGTTTAAATCAATAAATACATTTCTGAAAGAAATACGAAATATAAATTTTTATACGGTTCCCTAATCCTACCAATTATATTTAGGAAAATCATCCTTATACAATTTCATGAAAAATTTAAAAAAATCTTCCTTCTACGACCAAAATTCACCGAGTTATGAAGCATTAAACTTTATGACTTAAGTCACTTTTCCAAGCATAAAAATGTCCCGTTTCAGGCAACCAACCAATCAGGGACCATATTGACAATTTCTCTAGGCAACCAACCAATCAGGGACCTTATTGACCGTTTCTCAGAACAAAAAGCGCTCCAACTTTAAACAGCTATAAGTTGGGCTATATATTGGTCGTAAAAGGACGATTTTTTTTCTTTTAATGCATAAAATTGTATGAAAATGATTTTACTAAAAATATAATTGGTAGGACCGGGAGCCTGTATAAAACTTTATATTTCGTATTTCTTTCAGAAATGCATTTATTGATTTAAACTGTTTCTAAGATAATAGATTTTAAAATTTAAAACATTTTTGCAATTGGAAGTGTATCTCTGTGACTAACGGTTGAGGAAATAGCCAATGGGCATCGATAGTAATGGACACCCTGTATATATTCTAAGTTGAAGAGATTGTGCTTTTACGGCTTCCTTTCCATGATTTTAAGCTCTTTTACTCTCTTATTTATGTCTTACATTTTCTGGATCAGTGGTGGTAATCCTTTGAACATTTTGTATTTTTATGGCATACCTTCGACCTTCCTTTGTTTTCTCATTTCCATCTCTTAAGCTGACTTTTTATTCGTTTTATCTTAGTACGCTTTTGTTCTGTTTTTTACTTAATCTGGTATAATTGAAGTAATCTCCTGAACATTTAGTATCTTAACGACTTAGCTTCCATTGTTTTGTTTTTTTCGGAATTCAAAATTTGATGTAATTCAATGACTTTCCTTACTTATTTTCATCTCTGTATTATAATGGTGTTATATAATATTTTTTGGTTAATTTGTTGCTCTTTGAAATGCTACACAAACACACACACACGCGCATACACACACACTCATGCACACACACACACATATATATAAATGAAAAATAAAAAAATAAACAAAAATTCGGAAAATGTAGAATAGAAAATAATGTTCATAAATATTTAATATTTTAAAAATTATTTTCGCTAAAAATATGTAACTTTAGCGAGTTTGTAGCAGCAATTTAAGCCCTTTTTAATGTTGTTAGTGGCATACTCGTTTATTCACTTCTCCCGTGACTCCCTTTTATAATAAGATTTTTCATCTATGATTCCTGTTCATCCTGTTTATCTCATATAAATTATGATTGTTCTGTCTCCAGCTCTAATTCTTTGGATGGGTTTTAGTGGAGGTCCTTTCAACTATTTGTTCACCTCTGAATCCATGATTTATATTCTTCTCCTCCTTCTCCCGGATGCATCTCAACCTTTTTCATTCAATTTCAACTACTCGCCTTCACAGCACGTGTATATGGGGTTCCTGCCTCATGGTTCATGGTAATAATTGATTTCTTAATCATTTTTCAATTTTTACTGCCCTTATATACATAATGTATAAGGAAAGTATTATGACGGGATCGAAAATTCGAATTCGAGTTTTCGACGGGAGAACACGTTTCAAGCATCTCTGATCACGAATCGAACATTTTTGAGGTGATGTCTGTGTGTGTGTGCGTATGTGTGTGTGTGTGTGTCAGTGAGTCTGTGGAGACGATATCTCACGAACAACTGGAGCGATTCGAATGAAATTTGATACAAATACCACAATCAGTGAATACTGGAAGCCTATTGTTTTTAAACGTAATGGAGTGTTCAGAACTCTCTAAATTTTCGAGTGAAATTTTGAAAATCATCAAAAAATCCAAACCTTCAATAAATTTACGCAAATATACATTTCTTATGTAATTTTTCCTTAGAAAACGATTGACATAAACTTTAGAATGGTAGCATGAACCGTTCTCGAGATATTGCACATTTTTCAAATAAATTTATCAAAAAATTCCATAAATTAAAAAAATATTAACTGTTGAGAAACATGTTTGCTTTCCATATGTAATATCATGCGATAAATTGGGTGACATCATTCTCGTGGATCTAGCTTGTTCCATTCATGAGAAAAGATACTTTGAGTAATACTTTTGCATTTGAATGCCAATAGTCATTTATCTGCTATAAGAATAACTTATTTCTCTATTCATAACGCTTGGCGAGATTTTGACAACGAATTTGGCGGAATGTCGCCAACTTTGCGACTTTTTTAAATGTTGCCAAATTAACGAAAATCTCGCCATCTGGATAAAAAAATGACGCCAAATCTATGAAAATGACGACTCATTGTCGAAAATTCAATATCTTGGAAAGAATATAAATATATACTATAAGAAAAACTTAATTTTTTATTGTAAAAGTATTAAATTCTTTACATTACATAAGGAAAGTCATGTGTTGCTCACATCAGATTTTTCCCTCTATTAATGCTTGTAGTCCATGCTATGGCATTTATAGTAATTTACTACTGTCATATGTGAAACAAGCATTTGTTTGGGTAAATTAGAAGTAGATGTTCAGGCCTGATGAAGAGAGAGTCTAATCTAATTAACCTTCAAATTAAGCCAGTGTTCATTGTTTTTTTCGGCATGGTGGCCGTGGTATAACTGCTTTAGTGATTTTACTGTTTTAATGTTTCGTAATTACTTGGAATTGGTTATTATATCATATTTCTAATATATATATATATATATATATATATATATATATAAGAAAAAAAGGTTTGAAGATCCCATGAAAGAAAAGTGAGAATCTGTAGCACAAAAATTCAAATATCTAACAGGCTTACGAAATAAAAGTATAAATCAACAAATTCTCAAGCAAATGGAAAAAAAAATAAAAAACAAATAAATAAAATAAATATCGAATCAACAAGTCAATGAAAAGTATTAAAATACAAAGGTATGGAATCGAAAAAAGAATAACAAACGAAATCAAGCACAAACGGTATACACGTGGACAGGGCTCTAAGCCTAAATCATGAATTGTTCACTTCCACAAAAATCGTATTCATGCCCAAGTTTTTTGTAGAAGCAAACACAAAAATGTATGTTTCTGAAGAAATAGACAGATTAGTATATCTATAAACTATTTCTACTTGGACGACATACATAAAAAAGAAAAATAAAAGGAAAAGTGGATACCAAAAAACAGACAGAAAAAACACACTAACCTAGTAAGCATGGGAACACAGAAAGAAGTGACAAGGGTTGCCATTCACAAAGGAATAAGATATACTGTTGCTATTCGTAAGAAATAAATAACAGTAATGCGAAAAGACATGTACAAGAGATAATATACCATCAAGAGGTGCAATAAAAGAAAGGCTAATGTCTAAGTGGACTCATAAATAAATATTAAAACAAGAGAAGGAAGAAGTCAGGCTAAAATTTAAAGCAATATTAAATAAATAAAATTCAAGAAAATCCAGTTATTCTAAATTTTTCAACTATACCATTTACAAAATAAGAGGGATATTTATATAAATTGCTGGTAATTTTTAAATTATCAATATGTAAATCATGGAATTTTTTATCAGATAATCTATATATTCTAAAAAGCTGATTAAGAATAATATATATATATATATATATATATATATGTATATATATATATATATATATGTATATATATATATATATATATGTATATATATATATATATATATGTATATATATATATGTATATATATATACCATTATGTATATATATATGTTATATATGTATATATATATATATATATATATATATATATATATATATATATATATATATATATATATATATATATATATATATATATATATATATATAGGGTGATTCAAAAGTTCGAAGCAAAAGTAAAAAGTGATAAAAAAATATCTATGGGTCGGAGAGACATGCGGTTTCCAGATTAATATTCACCGTGGTGGGGCATTTTGCATGGCATAAAAAAAATAGTTCAAATTCTTGACACTAGCGGGCGTTGCTGCAGATAAAGCCATGGAGGTGATGTATGCATACCGCTCACGCAACGCAAAGTTAGGATCAGACAAAAACGTTATTGAATATCATCCCACACTACACGTCAAGTGATGGAGTTGCTACGGTCTACGTTTGGCGCCGATCGCCTACTGGGCAAGCATAGCATACATGAATGGCCTGCGAGATCCCCAGATCTCACACCCTATGATGTCTGGTTGTGGGGTTACCTGAAATCACGGGTTTATAGAGAGAATTCCCAGTCCTTACAAGCACTGAAAGACACCTTATGACAGGAGGTGGCAGCCATTCCCTTGGATATGCTGTTTCATGCTGCATCAGGCGTAATACCGCGACTGCACTCAGTGCTGGATTGTGGTGGTGACTAAACACATTGAGCACTTGCAGCTGTAAATCATGCTGAAATAAAATATCTCATTTCACAATTATTACCTCTCCTTGTTTTCTTTGCAGCAACGCTTCCTAGTGTCGAGATTTAGAACTAATTGTTTCTTCATACCATACAAAATCTCCCACCACGGTGAATATTAATCTGCAAATCGCATGTGTCCCCGACTTATAGACATTTTTTTATAGCGTTTTACTTTTGATCCGAACTTTTGAATCACCCTGTATAGAGAGAATTCCCAGTCATATATATATATATATATATATATATATATATATATATATATATATATATATATATATATATATATATATATATATATATATATATACATATGTATATGTATATATATGTATATATATATATGTATATATATATATGTATATATATATATATACATATATATATATATGCATATATATATATGTATATGTATATATATATGTATATATATATATATATATATATATATATATATATATATATATATATTTATGTATATATATATATATATATATATATTTATGTATATATATATATATATATATATATATATGTATGTATATATATATGTATATATATATATATATATATATATATATATATGTATATATATATATATATATGTATATATATATATATGTATATATATATATATATATATATATATATATATATATATATATATATATATATATATATATATATATATATATATATATATATATATATATATATATATATTTCCAACATGTGTAGTAATGTTGAAGACCCAGACCGTCCGACTCGTCCGAGGACATGAGCAACCGTTTGGACGTAATGTGAAAGAACCAGACCACCCGACTCACCCTAGGGTATGAGCAGCTGGAATCCTATATTTAGGAACAAAAATACTATATAAATAAGCAAAATATAAAAAAAAATTACAAACCTATCAATAAAAATAAACATATGAAATTAAACATATGGAAAAATGTGATTAAATTTTGATACATAGATTAAAAAATGCATGCTTAGTGGAATATCCTGAGGAATGTATATGTAAATAAAAGGTAAATAGAAAAACAGCGTATGAAAATATCAAATGAAAAATGAAAAGAAAAGATAAGCAACATAATTGAAAAATAAGAATTTGCATCGTAAGCCTAATTAGACGCAATGACACAAAAGATAAAAAGGGGTATTGAACCAACGTAGACAATGAAAGTAGAAGTAAGAATTCAATGATCCACTTAATCTATGATTGTTGCTGTGCTTCTGAGATTTATAATTTTAAAAGGTTCTGCGAATTAAATTTGTTTTGGCTTTGCAGAAATAAGTTCAGAATTAAACACTGTCAAAGATAAAAGTATTTAATCCTGAATCTAAAACAGTATAAATAATATAGAATAGAATTAAATCAATAATTTAAAATCGAAAGTGATACATCATCAACTCAAACCTCATATGTTTAAGCACACAAAGAGGTGTAAGATTTATAATAAATTTTTCTTGAGGTAGCCAAAGCTGGAATGAATGCAGAAAACAACTGATATGAATTGAACATAAATCAGTTGAAATGATAACTTAATAATACTAATTAGTAACTATTACATGGAGAATTGAAAAAGTTGAAAATATCTTAGAAGTAAATGAAATTGTGAAGAAATGAGTAGTTGATGAATTGCATGAGAAAATAGTGTATACAATAAGATTGAATAGTAAATAAAACGTATCTGAAATAATAAATCAGTATAACATTTAAATTATGTTATATGCTTGAAATTATTAATAACAATAGTGATAAAAAATCAGGGTGGTTATAAATCTTATTGATATGTTTTAAATTACTAATGTGTAGATAACAATATTTTTAATTTTGAAATCTATCTATTTTTAAAAGCTTATTTACTATGTTACGAAATAATTGAATACAGGTACATGAATGAAATGAAAGCAGCTTATGGATATGAAAGTTTTTGTGATCTTTTTCATAAGTTGGTAATTAGTTTATTATGGGGTTTTACACTTAAATTTAAATCAAAATAATTAACATTATTACTAGCATTTGGCTTGTTTGCTATTAATTCTGGGTTTGTTGGGTAATGATCAATATTTATAGTATAGTTATCGACTGTAGTACTGATGCAAATTAAATAACAAATCTATAAATTAACTAATCCCTAGATATAAATTGACGTTCATCATGATATTTGTATTAGCTAAAATACTGCTAGTGCATCAACCCTTGTGGTACTTTTGAATTTTGTAAATACATATTATTATCCAGAAATAAATAATTATTTAGTAATACAAAATGTAGTAATATTAATAAATTGACTTCTAAATTCTCAAAATTAGGCATAATATAATCATTATTTAAAGATATATAAACGTTTTATAAAACTTTAATATCAATGTTATTAACCACATCTTCCGAGTCAAAAATTCTGAATCCAAAATTGTGGTGAAGCCTACTAATATTATTAATTAAATCAGAACTTTACAAAATAGGTTTAAAATGTGATTGCCTTTTAAGTAATCATGAGAAACATAAAATTGTTCATAAATAATTATATAACTATTAGATGGTTTATCAATGTAAGTGATGAAACAATTTTGCTGAAGTTCCTTAATTGCTATAGTTAGTGTTTTCAATTATAATTTGGCTTCAAAAACTTTATATAAATAATAACGTTTTTAACAATATTTAAAATGAAATACTTCCACTAATGCTGGTGGCAAGTTCTGGTTTCAGTGGATATAGATCTTTAATTGATATTTTGAAGCAGTTAGCAGTAGGCTGCAAGCTACTTCAAAATGTTTCAAATATGAATAGACTAAATTGTATAGAAATTTTTTTAAGTCGAAATATAAAAAGCGGAGAAAAAATTTAGTATTGTATCAAATTTGTATAGAGAATTTATTACCTTTAGACATGATATTTCTGAGTATATAATATTTAACAATAATGAAACCGCCAGTAATAATATATCCATGCGTTATAATTACATATTGTGAATAAACCGTACCATTACATATACATAAATTTTGAATGTTTGAATGTAAATATTTAGAGATATAATTGTGATTGAATATTAACCTACTAATTCGCAAATTGTACTTCTATGCGTTTCGAATATGAATATATTTGATAGAAAACAGCTGTTTATGTCTATAAAAATTGTCGTTAAATTCAACAGCATTTAGAATGATATGTTTATAGCAGATAACACAATATAAATTTAAATGTGACTTATTAGGTATTTTATTAAGCATACAGTTTAAGTAATTAGCGCATGCAATTAGTAAGTCAAAAACATATGCTTGAAATGGTCATTATTAAATTTTAATTTTAAAAAGTTAATATAAACAATATATAAACTTTTATAATATAAACTTTTTAACAAAAAATATTCAAGTTGCAAATGGGAGGAAATGAAATTTTTTATTATAGTTATAATGTAAATTTTTAGTGTTAAGCTAAGTGTTAATCCTTTGTCAAGCATAGTTTTTTTTAAGTAGATAATTTTAAATACAAGAACAGAAGTTTATAAATGAAAAAGTTATTAGAGTTGACATCAACATTAATTTTAACTACATTACTTTGGTTATATACTTGATTTAATCCATATAGGTAAAACCTTTGATGCTTTTTTAACATAACAATTTTCAAAGAATAATTTAGCAGTTATATCAATTTTAATGTTTATGTATTTATGAATAAAAATATTATCAAAGACATAAATGGTAAAATGTTTATATTCATATTTATTACAAAATGGAAGATAATAATTAGCATTCTTAGAGAATTTCTTAATATGCACCCTATGAACATTCATTCTTATAAAAAGGGGTTACTAGTTTGTCCAATATAAGATAAATTGCTTATATTACAGGAAGTTTTCATATCACATATAAAATTATGTGTAAATAAAATATAACAGAATTTAAGACGGTTCAGAATTTTCTATGTCATCGTATTGTTGGTTCAAATTCTGTCAAAATTTTGCCAATCAAAGGCAAAAAAATGTTGTAAAATATCTGAAAAATTTTATGAAAAGAAACTCACGTACGATTTTAAAAAATAAATGTATTATGCGTCATGGAAATAATTGTATTACGCAGGCCCCGCTCTTTAATTTGATATGTACTTCGTATTTTGAATAGTCGATCAGAGAAGATATCAAAATACCAGTAAAAAAGCTATTATAACTGCTATAAAAATAAATCCATTATTTCTGCCCGTCTGCGTCACTTTACCTACAATTTGGCAACTTTGACGATAAATTTGGCTCACGATCTCCAAATTTGTGACTTTTGACCGCCAAGCAAACGGTATTTCAATATCTCTTAAAATTAAATTTTATTTCTTTGATAAACCCCGTCGCTTTGTGCGAATCAATAATTTAATATTCTTGATTACAAATATTATAAATAACACGTATGTGCAGTAATGTGTATCAACCTCATATTTAGGAACAAGAATGCTATATAGATAAGTAAGATATAAAAACAATTTTGAATACACAGTACTTATGAATCATGAAGAACAAATGTAGTTAAATTCTGATACATAGCTTAAAAATAAATGAATAATGGGATATCATGAAAAATACATATGTAAATAAATATAAATAGAAGTGTATGAAAATAACAAATGAAAAATGAAAATGAAAAGATAAATAACATAATTGAAAAATAAGAGTTTGCATCCTGAACAATTAGTCGTAAGGACATAAAGGACAATAAGGGGTATTGAACCGCAGTAAAAAATGAAAGAAGTAATAAAGTTTACATATTCATTGTACAGGTACGCCTTATTAAGGGATCTAGGAGATCTTTAAGAAATTGAGTTACTAGTTTATCCAATATAAGATAAACTACGTATATCACAGAGAATTTTCATATAAACAGGCACGCCTTATTAAGGTGTCTAGGGGGTCTTCAAGAAATTGAGTTACTAGTTTGTCCCATATAAGATAAATTACATATGTCACAGAGGGTTTTCATATATACAGGCATGCCTTATTAAGGTGTCTAGGGGGTCTTCAAGAAATTGAGTTACTAGTTTGTCCAATATAAGATAAACTACGTATATCACAGAGGGTTTTCATATATACAGGCACGCCTTATTAATGGGTCTAGGGGGTCTTCAAGAAATTGAGTTACTAGTTTGTCCAATATAAGATAAACTACGTATATCACAGAGAGTTTTCATATGTACAGGCACGCCATATTAAGGGGTCTAGGGGGTCTTCAAGAAATTGCGTTACTAGTTTGTTCAATATAAAATAAACTACGTATATTACAGAGAATTTTCATATATACAGGCACGCCTCATTAAGTGGGTCTAGGGGTTCTTTAGCAAATTGCGTATTGTTAGAGGGTCGTATAGCAATTAAGTATTGGTCGCGAGAGTATTCGACTATTTTAAAAGTGCAAGTGGAATGATGAGACGTATACGTAACGTTATGTAAGCCGTCTTATAAGGGACTCAACATTTAATAATATATAGACATACAATGTATAAGCATTGACTGTACCTACCGATGAAGTAAATCTTGATCTGCTGAAAACACGAGACTGATGCAGACGATGAACAGACGCGCTCCTTATATACGGAACCCTTAATTCTTTCCGCAGACACTGACTACTTCCTAAATGAGGGCCCTCCTCCTCTAAACAGGGCCCTCGGGTGATGATGACCACTTTCCTTTTTAAAATGTCCGTTTTTTTTCTCTTTCGCCGCAGTTAGTTGCTTGACCAACCGTATCTGCATGATGGTAAACGGGCGGGGGAATTCCATTGACAGAGGTCTGATGTTTTCCTTGTTTTAATTTCCATCCATCTGTCGAAAAAGTTACTTAATAAGCATATCCTGCCTTTTGTGGGTCAGGGTGTTATCTTGGTTTTCTTTCCCCGAATCGCTGCTGAATGAAGTGGGATTAGTGTGGCAGTTGTGAATGCTTCTGGAAATGAGTATGCGCGTTTTAATTCAGTTAAAAGATTTATGTGATTTGTTTCGAGCCTAGGTAACGCAGATTTTTTTAAAGATTCTAAAGCACTTGTTTGAGATTGATATGGTGGTGTTTGGAAAAAGTGATGTTAATCTCACCTTAACTTAGATATTATCGGAGAAGTTAGTCAAATAAGGAGAAGGTATGGAACATTTTTAAAATGCAAAAAGAGGAGATAATTTCGGGAAGATATGTTGTGATTTTTAGCAAAGATAATAGACAGAAGGGTGGAAATTGAATATTTTTGCAACATAGACTATTACTTTGGTAGTAATTTTTGAAAACTCTTTTGCAGAGGTAATCCGTAATGCCTTAATGCTATCTTTTGGACGAACTTTATGGCTAGAATCATAGCAAGAAATGGCTACATTTCCAGCTAATGGTTAACGTTCATAAGCAGCGTTGTAAACTTTGTCATGTTTGGGTATTAAATATTCCAAACTATATGTGTCTAGCCATAAAATAGCGAAGTTGCCCAACTTTGGTAAAAATGCCAATAAAATTAATGCACTTGAAATTTTATATATAAATATGAATAAAAAATGTAGTAATACTTTATTTTATATATATATATATATATATCGTTCACGTGTATTCATTCCGGTGTCCTCTCGCTTAGACGAAGAGATGTAAAATGCTCTGTCGCATGTTCTGCCGCGAACGTGTAAATTGCCACGTGGTAGCTGTGCCTGTGAGTTAATCTTTATGTTTTTTATATTTCTGGTTTATAATTCACTTGATTTTTATTATTTGTCCTTCCACTAGCCAGTAGACAGTTCCAATGGTGTCCATAGTAAATACTATCGTCATTGTCAGAAACTGGCTATTCTTTCGGTTTTAATTCGAATTGTATGGCTGTCCTGACGAGAATGCAATTTCGAACTAACCGCCGTGTTTTGTGTAGTTTCAGTTGATTGTTCTCCATGTCTTGATCTTCAATTTTGAGCTTTTTATTATTGCCTTTTTTCATTTTTGGTTTGTTTGCTTTTTATTTTATTTTATATATCTTTATATGTATATACCTTTTAAATTATGATTTTTGTATACTCATCTTTCCCTCACCCTCTTTCCATTATAGTGATAAATTACCTTCCATCTTTTTCCTTAGTCTTCGTCTATAGTTACTTATTTGTAATCGATATACTAGAGATGGGTTTTTTTTGTACTTACCGTAGTTTATGCATAGTTTTCGTTTAAAATAATTTCAATTTATATATATATATATATATATATATATATATATATATATATATATATATATATTTATTTATTACTTAAAATATAATGTAGAACACAATGCACCTATTTGAGCACTTATTTTAAGAAGACTTAATATATTTTAAAATGTCCATGCTAATTAATAGTGAAAACTTGCTATTTAAGAAACATTGTATAACATAATTCTCTTTGCTGTAGACGTTCTCAATTGCTTATCGTTAACATTGTTGTTCCGACAGATACCATTACAACAATGCTTTAGTTGGCAGTGAGCGGAAACGACTTTGGACGAAGAGTTTGAAAATGTCAGAATGCTTTGAGAATTATATCTAGACAAGTGTTTTATTCCTGGAGGTAAGAAAAGACATAGAATAAACGAAGACGAAAATAAAAGTATAAATAAGAATTTTGAGTTCGTAGAAATATTTTTTACTGATTAGGGTGGCAATAAACATTCAAATGAGCAAAATATTTACGAAATTATGCAAAAGAATTTTTGGTAGAATGTTATTATGCACATTGTCTTACATCGATTACAAAGAAAAAATCGCATTCGCATTGAATGTGCACGTTCAGAATTATGAACAGGTGAAGGAAGGCTGTAATGCACCAAAAATTCATTGAAAAGTGAACTTTAAATGAGCTTTCCTCAAAATGAGATTTTAAAAATTTTTATATCTTTAAAAAGTTCCATGCCTTAACATTTTTGTCTTAAATTCATGATATTTGCTGGACATGTAGGATATATACTATATTAATAAAATTGTGCATGCTTAAGTGGCATAAATGTGCAGTACAGCTTAAATATAAGTAAAATTTTGGTGAAAATCAACTTAAAATCCATGAATATATGTATTTTTAAATAGTTTGAAGATGGATTCATAAATTAATGTACACATTTGTTCATATTATTCTGTTTAATCAATGTAATGGAAAATTAAGAGAAAAAAAAATTTAAAATTGGTACTGAAACAGTATTTAAATTATTTTTTTTAATTTAACTTTGTGAGTAAGTTTACTTTATGTAAGTTAAAATATTAAACTACATCGATATTTTAAGAACTATGTTTGGTAAATATATGATAAATTTAGTATTTATACAAAAATTATGTCAATTTAATAAAAAATTAAAAAGTTGGATTTAAACGACCACTGTCTCTTTACGCTTTAGCAATAACTTACATTGTACTAATAGTTTATATATGCAAAATCTACAGTTTAAATGGATAATTAATGCAATAAAAGCCTCTTGTCATTAAATACATACATTGCGTGATGATGGGGTAAAACGTGAGCGCCACCTTAATTGTTGTCTCAATGATTTTGGCGGTTTTCAAATATGGGGTTTTTACTCCGTCTCTTTACTTCTATTGCTGGTGTTTAACTAATTAATTTTGCGTGACTTGCCACTTGAAAATAAATAATTTAATGTGATTTTAACAAAATAACTGCTGGCGAAGATTAATTTCCGGTTGCTAATTAGAGATCATAATTATTGGAGTGCAGATTATATGGCATTTTGAGAAAACATCATAATTGTAAGTGAATTTAATATTATGAAAGCTTCTTCATAGCAATCTAATTAAATTTTGGCACAAACTGGCAAATATTACACAAATTAGATCCGAAAAAATAATTTAGTTAAAGCACAGTTGTGGCCGCCGGTTGGTTTGATACATTTAGAAGTGAAATGCTACCGTGTCAAGAAAAATATGTTCGCTTTTTCGTTTAAATGCATCTTCTATTTAACGACCGATAGTTGAATGATAGAAAACGAACAGTATGCATCATACATGCCTAAATATATAAAAAAAATTCCAAAATAACAGGCATTTGAAATTTAAACTATTTAATAAAATAAACAAACATTTTAAAATATACATCTTGAAATGAAAAGGAAACAATGTTCTGAAATTTAAAATGTTTCAAAAGTAAACAGAGCACTTAAAACTCTAAATATTCAAATTTAAAATTAGGAAAAGATATGCTGAAAAGTAAATTCTTTAAAACTAAACGAAGTGCCTCAAAATTTCAATAAATTAAACGCAAAGAAAAACAGAAGAATCAAAATGTATAAAATAAGAAACAAAATATTTTTAGCTCAAACAACAAATGAAAATAAGACGCGTATACAAAACGTTGTAATCCAAATAAAATTTAAAACATGAAAGAGATAATGTTTACACCTACAATATATAATGCAAAGCAACGGTTATAGCTACTGAAATGGGATGAAAGAGAACCTTGTTAAAAGTGCAAAGAAAGAAGCAAACAAGCAAAAAAAAAAAACATTCTTTACTAAAAATTTATGGTTTACGACAAAACAAAGAATTAAATTACCCATAGCGCATTTTATTTTGAGTTATAAACAACACCAACCGGAAATATTTAACTATTCTTCAATAAAATACGTTTTTAGTTTGGTAAGTTTTATATGTGTACATCAAAAACGTGGTATTGATGAGAACAGAAAACATGGAGCTGAACCTCTTAGTTAGTTTAAATAAATTATTATGTAACTAAATTTTTATTAAATTATTCAGTTCTTTATATCAAATTTAAATTACCGAAAATTTATTGCTTGTCATTGAAGAAGAAAAAAAAAGTAGATTTCCCACTGTAGAGAAAAAACTGTTTTGTTTGTTTATGCAATTTTATTATGTCTATAAATATCATTATATGCATTTCGGAATGAAACTCTAATGAAAGTGGAAGTCAATTTGTTTGGAGTTTCAACTATGTTTGCTACAAAAATTATTTTGGAATCAGCCACGTAGATTTGTAGATGTTCCTTCTGTTGGGCAACCAACGCCAGAGGTCTTGTTTTCTGTAAGGGGCAAAGGATGTAGCTTGTAAGGATCAAGCTTGCAGAACAAGTGAAATTAATGAAAAATGGAATTATTTTCAGATTTGTTTCAATGATTTTAAGTTATGATTTTAAGATTTAAAGAAAGGTAACTAATTTTGTTAGGTAACTAATTATTATATATAAAAGCTTAAAGTTGTTTAACAACTTTAAGCTTTTTACAGAAGTGATCATAAAAATATGATCAGTGCATGACATTCTGAAAACTTTCGTTTTTAATAGCCAGGCATTTGATTAACTTTTTTCTGAAAACTTATTTCAACTTGTAAATAATTAGATACCATTGTTCTTAGTTATAGTTATCGGTGTAAAGAGCAAATTTACAAACATTTTGGATAACTAATGCTATATGGCATCGTTTGTCACATCTGTTGGATATTCTGGAAAGTAATATCATGCATTTGGAGATTAATATCTTACATTTGGAGAGTAATATCAGACGTCGGATTTAAATCCCATGCCGTATTATATCCAATGCTGGATTGTAAGTTATAATCTGTTTTCCCCTGCCATGCCTTGGATCGACTTCATCACTTAATGAAAGTGCCCGTCTGTTTCACCTGAATATCAATTCCAGAAAGAAAATTTCGGTTCTCGTACCTGCCCCCCCCCCCCACTCCACCCCCAATTTTCCTCGAACAGTTATAACTTGTATCGTGTTTCAAGTGAATCTCTGTGCAAATCAGAGGCCAACAATGCGAGAATAAAATTCGATCAAACGATCATTCGATCCTAAATGTTTTGAAAAATTAAATACCTCATTTAAAAAAAAGCAGTTGATTAAATATCAAATTTAAAATTTGATAAATTTAATTAACTCTCTATCTTATACTGTTAACAACAAAGGGAATTATTTTCATGATTACTGTTGTTTGTTGTTGTTGTTTCTAATGACCTCCTGTTTCGGTACAGCCGATACAGGACCAGTGACGCAGGAAAGAACGAAGAAAGACACACAGGACAAGAGGACAAAATTTATTACAAACAAGCATCACTGACGAAGGTCGGAGGGGGTGCAGCTTCACATTTAGACGAGGATCCAGAAGGCGGAAGACTGACTTGCCTCAATAAACATCCATACCTTACTCGGGATTCGAACCCGAGCCCACAAGACAGCAGCCGAAGACGCTACCCACTTCACAGCGACCTGTTTTTACTAGAATGCAGTATAAAAAACGACAGATTTCAGCTCAAAATGGCAACTGTGACAAAATTTGAACTGCAGCGTATTTATTGTATGCCAATATAACTGTAAAATCAGTAATTAGCTTAAGTCGCTGCTTTAACTTATTTCGTATATTGCAATGATATTAAAATAAATAATTTGCAATACGGAACATGCACATAAAACTTGCAATAATACGAATTAAGGTTACTCCACCACAGGAAGGTTACAAATTATTTACAATAAAGTATGCAATAAACTTCCCCATTTGCATCACAAAATTAAAACTCATAAAAACAAAAAAAAATATTTCTTCTTTGATGTGCTGTTTATGAGGCTATGCCTCAATGATTTTGGTGTAATGCTCAATTTGTTAGTTGCTTCCTCGACGCTAAGTTTTTCTTCCGATACGTATGAGACGCAGATCAAGTAAAAAAACAAAGGTATAGTCCACAAGAAGTGGTGATATTTTTGATGGAACGTTCTGGAAAAGATAACTTCCTTCTGTAAATTGTTATTATGAAACGGAAGTTTGGTGAAAACTGAAACAAAATGAGCAATTTATTTGTTTTGTATTTAGCTCTTTAATGTATCTCAAGAGATATTATTGGTGGCACAAATTTTGTCATGCTATTGTTTTTACTAAAGAGTTTTCCTTGTAACATCTATTTCTCAAGATCTACTAAAAACAGAAATTAGATGATGCCTGGTTCATCAAATTCCGGAGACGAGAGAAGATATTCACTTCCGGCTTTTTTTTCTATTTCCGGTTCAATTTTTTAAATTTTCCTCGAAACATCCATTCCACAAGATTGACTAAATAAAGCTTAGATAATAACTAATATGAATATATCATCAAATTCTAAAATCAGGTAGTGTGGTTTACTAAGGATTTCTATTTCCGGTTATTTTTTCACTTCCGATTTAATTTTTTTTAAACATCTATTTCTAAGAATTGGCTATAGATTTAGATTAGATAATTACTCATATGAATTCAGCATCGAATTTCAAAGGACGTATGTAGTTAGTTCACTAAGGATTTCTGCTTCCGATTCTAGAGATGTCACTACCAGTTTTTCCGAAAATTCGTATAACTGTACGAAATAAGTATGTAAAAGAAAATAAAAATACTCGATAGTTCGTAAAAAGTAAGTGCATGCATCATTTACCACCGTATGAAGGTTTCTTGATAAATTTCACGTATCTCATTATCCTTTGTATATTGCCTTTCAAAAGTTATGTATGCGATGTAAATTCTCAAATAGCGAGCGCATCCTTGGATTTTATTGGATGAAACTTATTGTTGTCATCTATGGGAATATGCAAATAAAAAATTATGTGTCCAATAGCAACTTGCTCTCCGAACAATATGAAAATTAGGACTGGGATGAAAACAACTTGTTTCCACCAACTTGTTTGAGTTTCAATGCTTGAATTTCTTTTTACTTTCCTTATATATAATAATGTATAAGGAAAGTATTGTGGCGGGGTGGAAAATTCGAATTCGAGTTTTCAACGGGAGAGTACGTTTCAAGCATCCCTGATCGCGAATCGAACATTTTTGAAGTGATGTCTGTGTGTGTGTGCGTGTGTGTGTGTGTGTGTGTGTGTGTCTGTGTGTCTGTGTGAAAGTGTGTGTGTGTGTGTGTGTGTGTGTGTGTGTGTGTGTGTGTGTGTGTGTTAGTGAGTCTGTGGAGACGATAACTGACGAACGAATGGATCGATTCGAAAGAAATTTGGTACAAAACTGACAATCCATAAACACTGGAAGCTTATTGTTTTTATATACAATCGAATGTACAGAACCCCCCTACATTTTCGAGTGAAATTTTGAAAAAATCGCCAAAAAATCAAAACCTCTAATAAAGTTACGCAAATAGACATTTCTTATGTAATTTTTCATTAGGCAGCGATTGATATAAATTTTAAAAAGCTAACATTAACCGTTCTCGAGATATTGCACATTTTTCAAAAAAATTATCAAAAAGTCATATAAAATAAAAAAAATATTTCCTATTAAGAAGCATGTTCACTTTTCATATGGAATACCATGCGATAAATTGGGTGACATTATTCTCGTGAATCTAGCTCGTTCCATTTATGAAAAAAGATACTTTGAGTAATACTTTTGTATTTGAACGCCAATAATCATTCATCTGCTGTAAGAATAACTTATTTCTCCGTTCATAACGCTTGGCGAAATTTTGGCGACTAATTTGGTGGAATGTCGCCAACTTGGCGACTTTTTTAAATGTTGCTAAATTAACGAAAAACTCGCCAAATGGATAAAAATGACGCTAAATCAATGAAAATGACGACTCATTGACGAAAATTCAATATCTTGGAAAGAATATAAATATCTACTATAAAAATAATCTAGTTCTTTTTACTGTAAAAGTATTAAATTCATTGCATTATATAAGGAAAGTCATGTGCTGCCCACATCAGGTTTTTTTCGAATAATGTTTCTTTTGGATTAGGTTAGCTTTGCTATGACACAAAGAATACGTTTGGAAAATTCTGAACGCTGCCGTGTTGTTAAGAGGCTTAAGACAGGACAACCCACTAAGAAGTTGCTAATTTCATGTTTTTCCATTCTGTTGCTTCTCGTTAATGGAAACAATTTCAAACAACGGGGTAGTTATTCGGAGATCCGTTAGAGGTCGTTCTAGGGCTACAATATTTTCTGAAGACCAGTGCGTTGCATTACTCAGTGATTGCCCAGTTCCTTTATTTGCAAACTTTCCCTACTTTTTAAAAAGAATTCTCACATTCCTTTGATTTTCTTCTTTTACCTACTTTTCTACAATTATAAACTCTTCTTTTGCTTATGTGACTAATCGCAAGTATATTGGGAAGAATTTTCGAGGAGTTAATGATACCATGTACGAAACGAAGTGAAGAAAATCCGTCTGATGAAGTTTTGTTTTTATGAAATAATGCTAGAATTAGCATTTTTTATGTAAGAGTACGCGATTATTGAGAAAGAGCGCTAAGTTTTTCTTTCCAATGGCCAGGCACTAGACTCTAGCACTAGACTCTACGTTGACTTACGTCGGTTGCCCTATGTACGGCGGAAATCGTGAACCATTTTGCCGTCCTAGGACGTTGCCCCAGGTGCACCAGAGGGGGGCGGAACACACTGCGCCCACAACACACAACATCCATGTCTTACATAGGACTCGAACCCACAACATGGCGGCCGATCGATCGCTGGAAACGCTCGCCTTGACGGTTCGGCCACTACGTCGACTTAAATGAGCCAACAGCAGACGGTGTTCCCAGGTTGTCACCCACCCAAGTACTATCCGCGCCCGATGCTGCTTAACTTCGGTGATCTAACGGGAACCGGTGTTTTCAGCACGGTAGAGCCATTGGCTAAGAGCGCTAAGTTCATAACATTAATTTCTCATACTATGTAATATAATATAAAAAATATTGTTTTCGCGAAAATTCCCGAATTCGAGATTTTGATGTCAGTATATATGTTTAAGGTTCCCCTGAACAAGTTTTGACTCTTTTTGAAGTGATGTCCGTCTGTATGTCTGTGGTCGATTTATTGTGTACACGGTAGCTGCCATAAATATTAAATTTTCACGAAACTTTATATCCAGCTTTGTTGTTCGAAAAATCTAGAAATAGATAAAATTTTCTTTTAATTTGGAAAAATAAAACTTCGAAATTTATTCGAAATTTCATATTTTTTTAACATGGCAGCATAGGACAAAGTGTGACATAATCATATATAAAAGGGGTTATTTATGGCTGAATGATCTCAAGCCTTAATAGTTTCAATCATTGTTGTTTGAATCTAGTTTTTCAAACCTCCGAAAAGTCACCAAATATCACCACTTTGCGATAAATCGGCAAATATGACACCCCCTTCCAAACCCGGCCACACAAATAGCTACTGTAAGCCTTCGGGTCAGTCGTGTGGTCTAGGTCTTTCACACCCTTCCAAACATCAGAACATGGCAACCCTAGATACAAGTCATAGAAAAGGTTGCTTCTAGTTCTAATGGTGTTTTCTCTGTCTGAATTTCAAAAGAGACTTCATTGAGGAGGCCATTCAATACGTTCGTAATAATATTCAGAGATATTTATCATACTTACCAAATGAATTTAGGAATTACACATAATCGCCGGAGTCGCCAACGGCCCTACCGTGCTGTAAACACCGGTTCTCGTTAAATCACCGAAGTCAGGCAGCATCGGGCACGATTAGTACTTGGGTGGATGACCACCTGGGAAAACCGCGTATTATTGGCACATTTCGGGCGCGGGAGCCCGGTGGTTTGCGCGCTGGATTTGCACGCTGCCCCAACTGCCGCCGTGTTCATGTGGAGTACGATCACGTTAAACATGTGGGTTCGTAAGTCCTTCCGAGAGGTTGGTGTTAGGGGAAGGAGGGTACGGTCCTTGTGGATGCCTCCCACACTGGGTTCCGGTCTGAATTGGGTGGCACTTCCCGGCCGTCCAAATGGTTACCTTACACCTTTCTGGTAGGTCGGACGGTCTGGGACTCAACAACAACAACATAATCGCCGGTGGGCGCGGTAGCCCAGTGGTTAGCACGCGAGAGTTGCACTTGGTAGGTCCGGGTTCGATTCCCTCCACTGCCAAAACTGTCGCCGTGTTCACGCGGAGTACGATCACGTTAAACATGTGGGTCCGTAAGTTCTTCCGAGAAGTTGGTGGTAGGGGAAGAAGGGTACGGTCCCTGTGGATGCCTCCCCTACTGGGTTCCGGTCTGAATTGGGTGGCACGTCCCGGCCGTCCAAATGATTACCTTACACCTTTCTGGTAGGTCGGACTGTCTGGGTCTCAACATCAACAACATAATCGCCGGTGGGCGCGGTAGGCCAGTGGTTAGCACGCGAGAGTTGCACTCGGTAGGTCCGGGTTCGATTCCCTCCACTGCCAAAACTGCCGCCGTGTTCAAGCGGAGTACGATCACGTTAAACATGTGGGTCCGTAAGTTCTTCCGAGAAGTTGATGGTAGGGGAAGAAGGGTACGGTCCCTGTGGATGCCTCCCCTACTGGGTTCCGGTCTAAATTGGGTGGCACGTCCCGGCCGTCCAAATGATTACCTTACACCTTTCTGGTAGGTCGGACTGTCTGGGTCTCAACATCAACAACATAATCGCCGGTGGGCGCGGTAGGCCAGTGGTTAGCACGCGAGAGTTGCACTCGGTAGGTCCGGGTTCGATTCCCTCCACTGCCAAAACTGCCGCCGTGTTCAAGCGGAGTACGATCACGTTAAACATGTGGGTCCGTAAGTTCTTCCGAGAAGTTGATGGTAGGGGAAGAAGGGTACGGTCCCTGTGGATGCGTCCCCTTCTGGGTTCCGGTCTAAATTGGGTGGCACTTCCCGTACGTCGAGACAGTTGCCTTACACCTTTCTGGTAGGTCGGACGGTCTGGGTCTCAACAACAACAACATAATCGCCGGTAAAAGTGAGCAATTCTGCCTTATTTATCAAATTTACCAACTTCGTTTGGAAGTTATGCAAAATCGCTGGTAAAAGTGAGAAATTTAGTGAAATGTATTAAACTTACCAAGATGATTGGTGATTATGCATCATAACCAGCGATTATGCATAATCACCGATTAATAACTTTTCCCGTAACATACATGAGGAATATATTTCTATCTGTAGACAGTTAAGTTTTCTTTCTCTAATTATCCTTCAGAAAAGTATAACAATATTTTTATATAAAAAATATCGGTCTAAAAATAAAGAATATCTTTCAATAGTGATATTAGTATCTATTTAAAACAAGAAAGATCAATCATACATAAAGCATTGATTATGAAAAACTTTTCGGCTGCAATGCAATTATATTTAAAGATCTTTAAAATGCGGTACATTCAGCGGTGATATTTCGAAAATTATCACAATACTACAATAATTTATTATATTTGGAAACTTAAAACTTCATAAAAAATGAACTTTATTCAAATGACGTCATCCAAATATATATAAATCGCCTGGATCTCTATATAAGAGAAGTGAATATTTCATTCATAAACTTTTATTCCATTCCTTTCATTCAGCGATGATATTTTTAAAATTATCACAATACTACAATAATTTATTTGACTTAAAATTTAAAACCAGGAAGGCAAAAACAGTTTCTAACTCTTTGCTTAAAACTTCATCGAAAAAGACAATACTATAAAATCGTCTGCTTCTCTATGTAAAATCAATAAATGTTTTATTCATATCAGCTATATTCCAGACTCCAGAGCTAAATAATTTTGCGTTAAAGAAATTCAGCAATTCTTATACAACTCATCTTACAGCTTGATGTGTTGTTCACACTCTGCATAGGTTAAAATTAGGCTTTGTTGTAGAAATAACCAAGGTTTGATGATCATTTAAACTCAAAAATATTGTAATTTCGTTGGCGTAGTATACAGAAGGTCGATTGCACATTAGGGAAACGATTTTGTTAATTAATTTTTATGCATAAAGGGCGTATTTCTTGGGACGATTTCCTTCTGTCTGATAGCCTTGATTCTTGACTATAGCTCTATCTCGAATTTTCCATGAAAGTAAGCTTTTTCTTAGCACCGACATGTCAATTTTATCCCGCTCCTCTTGGGTCGTTTTTCAAAGTCCGTCCAGTGTTCTTGGATGCCGTTTACGTAAGGCACATTTTAGCAAATCGAAATCACAAAAGTCCATAGGAGAAGCGTCAGGCGATTTTACAGGTATTTTATTAAATGGGATACATTTTATTCCTGTTTCTGATTCTTTCTTTGCTAAATATGCGGCAGTTGACTTAGACGTGTGACTAGAGACTTTGTCCATATGAAGCTCACCTTTATGTCCTTTACATGTAAGGCTGGAATTTTCTCTTCAAAACTTGTTCTAAATATTCTGCTGATAGTAGAATGAATTAATTTCAACTTTACTTGAGGCTGTTTTGAGTTTTAATTTAGCGTTGTAACAAAATCCTGCAACTATCATGTATCTCTTTGGGAACTTTTTGTATATGAACGAAGTAATTTCGAACGGCCATTTTCGTCAGTTGAGCAATAAAAAATTGCTTTTTTTATTACAGTCACTTAAATACACCCATGCCTCATCGAGTGTTGCCACAAATTTCCATTTATCAGCAGCTAGGTGTTTTTTATATAATTTTCTACAATTTGTTTTTCTTTCCGCAATATGCTTTGGCAAAAGCAGATGAAATTTAGATTTAAATATCTTTTTCAACTTCAAATCTTTATGAATGATTTTACTTACAGTGCCAGAAGACATTCCGAGTTTTGATGCAATGGATCGTTGAGTCGGTGAATTTTCTTTTAGGATCAGAGACTTCACTTTCTTGATATTTACCCGCGTTCGAACAGTCTTAGAATGCGATTTTGCGGCCAATTTTTCATTTTTACTTTCATCTAGACACCTTTTCCCTTTCAAATTTAATATATTAAAAATATCTTTCTTTGAAATGCAATAACCTCGATTTTCACACCGCTTTACAATTTGTTGATACGAATATTTTTCCTCGGAAAGCGCATGTACGTAAACTTCGAGCCATCTATCAATTTCAAGAGTCATTTTCAAAATAAATTTTTTATTCTACATTCCAATCAAAACAAAACAGTAGCAGGCGATTATATTGAAAATGCCAAATCTTTATCTCAAAATGCTAACGAGAAACATAAATACAAAATAGCTTCCATAAAGTGCGAACGACCTTCTGCATAGATGCACAGAAATTACGCAAAAATATAGCGGTTTTAAGACGGTTGCAACACTAAATATAAATTTAAAAAAACTTTAAAAATCACGATTTTGACACTTGGAAAAAAGATGGATGTCATATTTTATTTTGAATTGTGTCACGTGAACTCTTCATATAATATGGGTGCAATTATTGTTTTAATTTCTATTTAAAAACTGCCGAACATATTTTGCTGAAATTTTTTTTGCATTTTTTATGGGATAATTGGAATATTTCTTAAAATTTTCGAAGCAATTTGTGAATTTTAAATTCGCTTAAAAATGTTTGAAAAATTAGGTCCCATAGAGCACCATGTATTTCATTTTTTCATACCGGATTCAATTCAAAACAAATTGGGTGATATTATTAATTTACATTCCCATATGTTCGACAGGCTGTCTGAACAACATACTAAAATTTCATTCCGATAAAGTCATTTTTACGGCAGTTATCGTGCGAACGGGCAGACAGACGGACAGACAGAATGGACAAAGTAATAAACACTTTTCAACTATGTAAAGTGTTAAAAACATGGCATGACTATGTAGCAAGTCACGTAATTTAAATCAGTATTTTTTTTTCAATGTTTTATTTTAATCTCCTGGCATATTCGAGAGACCATTTCTCAGTTCATTTAGATATCACTTGAAAATGGCTACATCTTGCAACTGTATATAATGGGCGTCTATAAAATTTAACCATTTTTAATGTTAATAACATCTGTGGTCGGGTTATTTCTGACCGAAATCGGAGCATTACAATAAATGTAAACATTTTGGACGCTTATATCTCCGAACTTATTAAATAAAAATATAAACACGTTTTACCTGGTTTTGTCAGAAATATAGTACAATTTATGAATATTAAAATATAAATTCATATCTAATTTTTTTTAACTAAAAAAATTTTGGCCGAGTTTCTTGTTTCACTTTGCTTACTTTCATTCGTAATATCTTCGAGACTATAAATTATAGATGTAAGTAGTAAGAAACAAAAATGTTCAGTATAATATCCAGTTTCAAGTTGAGTAATTTTTCTTTACAGAGTTATAACAGTTTTCGAGGAATCGAATTGTCAAGGTGAAGAAAATTGAAAATTTTCAGTTTTCAAGTTTATAATCTCAAAAACTAAAAGAACTAGCTATTAAAAGTAATAAATTATTTGTAGTCCTTTAAAATCCCTACAGGGATACATAATTGAATTTCAGATAATGGTTATAATTTTGATACTTTAATATTTTAGCCAGTTAAAGTTTTCTAATGGGAGAAAAGATGTAACATTTTCTTTGATTCACTATCTTCAGCCCTTTACATGGAGCAGCAGTTTGGTTTGTTCAGCTGAAAGTCCAAATCTATGTAAAATATGTAAATATTAATACAATTTCTTAACACCAAGAAAATTTAAGCTTAAATAATGGGTTTAATATTTTTAAATACATTCTTTTTAATCTTTGATCCACAACAAAATTCGTATTTTCTTATATTTTACTTTTGTTTCTCATGCACAGAAATAGTAAATTATATATGTAATTGCTAATGCACAATTATAGTCAAAAATAATAACCTAACATGGAAATTTTTATTATTCAAAAGTTACAGTACAATGTTGTTTTGGTGTTCTACGGTCTTTTTATGCTCTACGGAACTAAATTTAAATAGCCAGTTAATAATTTTAAACAATTATTATTTCATGAGAACATGTGGGTTACTGCTTTAAATTTGATGAAAAACGGATGCAAATTCAAAATTGATATTTGAATTTGAATTTACGCATGCTTGTACTGCTCACGAAACGTGCTAGTTTTAAAAAATTGTGATGCCAATTTTATATACTTTAAACGTTCTATCTTTAAGCCAGGTTGAGTGAGTAATTCCGAAGATGTTGCAATAGAGCAAAGCGGACATTCACGTTCTGCTTAGTGACACGGGTGAAAAATATTTTTCCTGACTAATGTAAACCTTATTTCTATTATTAAACTCGGGATGGCAGCACTAGATTTGTTTAAAAACTTTTAAAAATATTCCAGAGTCTACTTCAACGATAAGAGCTTGCAAATTGGTTCCAGTAGCTAGAGATCTAGAGAACGATTCCCGAGTAGGGTAGCAAGTTTCTTGACAATGGCGCCAGAACAAATCAACCCTGTAGGTTAGTGCAAAGATGCCGGTGGTCTGAAGACCCTAGACCGTGCGACTCACATAGTAGGTTTAGAGTAGCTAGCTGCACAGCCGGGAAAGGATACCTCCTGCACCCAGGAGGCACCCAAGGTCTACCATCCCGCCAAACGAACATTTATTTAGGTTTAAAAATATAACAATTGATGAAAAATATTGTGGTTAAACAGACAGTTTTACATTTTATTTGAACTTGACAAGTAAGTCCATTTTTCAAAAATGGGAAAAGGATTATTCCGAATATAGATAAAAAGATCATTGGAAAATAAAATTTAGAGTGTGGTATATTAACATAATGAAAAACAGAGTAAAATTAAAGAAAATAATAAAATTTTAAAAGTAAAATTTAGAAAATATATAAAAAGAAAATATATGAAAAGGAAAAAAAAATAGGCGCATGGAAAATTTAGAATAAAAGAACAGAAATTTAGAATAAAATTTAGAAAAGAAAAATTAGAAAAAATACAAATAAAAAGAGTCAAAAGAAAAAGAAAGAACCGAGATAATAAGAACAGTTAAAATATCTTTTTTTTTATTTAAACTGAAAATATGGAGGGAACACAATAAGTCCATATAAGTTAATAAGAATGAAATAAAGGGATTCAATGATCCAAATTAATTGAGAGCAGAATCTACTCATAAGCTTAGGTCACTTTATTAGAAATTTCCATGGCAACAAGAATACAGTTTTTAACACTTTACAACAAAGTTGAAAAGTGTTTATGACTTTGTTCATTCTGCCTGTCTGTCTGTCTGTCTGTCCGTTAACACGATAACTGCGGTAAAAATGACTTAATCAAAATGAAATTTTAGTATGTTGTTCAGACGGTCTGTAGCACCTATGGAAATAAAAATGAAAAATATCACCTAATTAGTTTTGGATTGAACCCAGGTTGAAAAAATGAAATACATTGAGCCCTATGGGACCTAATTTTTCAAACATTTTTTAAGATGATTTAAATTTCACCAATTACTTCGAAAATTTTAGGTAATATTCAAATTGTTCCATAAAATATATAAAAAAAAATTCAGCGCAATATATTTAGTAGCTTTTTAAATAAAAATTAAAATAATAATAACACCTCTTATATGAAGCAATCACGTGATCACGATATGAAAAGATCACGTGACTCACTTCAAAATGATATATGGCATCCATCTTGTCTCAAAATCGTGATTTTTAAAGTTCCTTTTAATTCATATTGAGTTGTATCCGTCCTAAAACAACTTTATTTTTGTTTAAATTCTGTGCATCTACATACTGAAACAGCGCAATTACAATATATTTGAGTTTAAATGTTCATCCAAATTTGATTATTTCTACAACGCAGCCTATTTTTCACTTATGTAAAATGTAATCAGCAAATTATGTTGAATAAGTTGTATTAGAATTGCTGTATTTCTTTAACACAAAATCATTTAATTCATGGAATCTGCGTAGCTAATATGAATGAAATATTCATTGATTTTACAAAGAGAAGGACGATTTTTTTCGATGAAGTTTTAAGCATAGAGTTTAATTATATGTAGCTCCAAGGTCTTAATTTTTAAATAAAATAAATTATTATAGTATTGTGAGGAATGACATGAATGGGAAATTATTTATGAATGAAATGCTGCTTTTATAGAGAGAGCCAGGCGTGTTATTTTTTCTATGACGTCATTTGAATGAATTTCAGTTGTTTTCGATGAAGTTTTCAAATATAATTAATTATCGTAGTATTATGATAATTCTAAAATTATTACCGAGCAATGTATCACATTTTAGAGATGTTTAAACCAGGCAATTTATATTTCAATGCCGTCATTTGAATGAAGTTCAGTTTTTTCGATGAAGGTTAAAGTTTTCAAATATAATAAATTAATGTAGTCTTGTGATAAGTTTTAAAATATTACCGAGGAATGTATTGCATTTTAGACATGTTTAAATAAAATTGCATTGAAGTTGGAAAGTGTTTCATAATCAATGCTTTAAGCATGATTGAACTTTCTTGTTAATTTTATCTATTGAAGAGGGATTTGCACGAACTTTGGAGAACCAAATTAATTTATTAGAGGGGGAGGGTTTGCAAAGATGAAAATTTTTAGAAAAAGGACAATCGAAAATGTAATAGTCAACGTCACCGAATTTATTGCAAATACAGTTAGAGGTGGATTTAATTTTGAAAAAGTATAGGTAATCAAGAAAGGGGCCATGACCAGTAAGAAAGTAAATGAGGTATTTATTAAAAATTTGTAAATTCGGATTTACGATAGGTAGGTAAGACAGGATTCTAGCCGGATCACCAGTCCTGGTGGAAATATAATCATTAAGATAATTTTGCCAAAGATTAAGGATATGAGATTTACAAAATTTTGAGAGGAGCGAGTAAGGAAATGGAATAGTAAGAGGGGATCCAGAGATAGCAGCAATTTTGGTATGGTAATCAGCAATTTCATTTCCAGATATGTTATTGTGAGCTTTTCCCCAAGAAATATTGACAAGGTTTTTGGAAAGGAGAGCTTTGGATTTAATGGAATTAAGATAATTAGATTTATTTTTTATTGAGTTAAGAGCTTGAATGGAAGAGAGGCAATCGGAAAAAATACTAACAGGGTTATTATTAGAGGAAGGCCAAACAATAGCAAAGGAAATAGCGGTAAGTTCGGCTTGAAATGCTGTATTCCTGTTGTCAAGTTTATAGAAGAGAACCTTTTCCAGAACATCATGTTTAAAAATATAGACTGAAAAACCAGTGTTATTATTAATATTTGAACCATCAGTATATATAATATGAATGACAGAGATTATGATGTCGGTGGTCTAAAAGTGACCCTAGTACGATTAGTACGGATTCTGTGGACTCTGTAAGATTGGGCGCCAATTTCAAATTGAGAAGATAACGACCACGCAGGATACTAATCTGGATAAAATTAGTAATAGCAGGAGGCTAACCTGAGGTAAAAATAACAGGAGGTTAACCTGAGATAAAAATAGCAAGGGGCTAGCCTGAGGTAAAATTAGTAGGAGGTTGTCTGCCAGATTGTTAGTCGCCCACCAATCGGTCATTAGAAAGTGGAGAATGCAGAGTCCACTTTGACGATAAGCGCTTGCAATGAGCATGACGATAAGCGATTGCGCCCCAGTAGCTCAACGGTAGAGTGTCGGCTGAGCAGTTCGGAGATGCAGGATTCGATTCCCGGTTGGAGCAGCAAGGTTCTTTACAAGATGCTTGCTTAAAATCAAATTTTTGTTAGTAGAAGACCCAGACCGTCCGACTCGTCCAGAGGACTAAGAGCAACTATTTGGACGGCCGGAAATTTTTGTTAGTGTAGATGTTGTTGACACTTTAAAAATTTTCATTTTATTATATATTTCATTCTATTATATTTTCATTTTATATATATATATATATATATATATATATATATATATATATATATATATATATATATATATATATATATATATATATATATATATATATATATATATACATATATATATATATATATATATATATATATATATATATATATGTATATATATATACAGGGTGGCCATAATTAAACTAGAGGTGTTAAGAGCCCGATAGTGAGAGCACTGTTGGTCCAAACTCAGCCAAATTTGCAGAAAATACTATTTAGACCATGGGATTTTGATTTTTAATAGGAAATATAGTTCGGATTTTTGCCACCGCGGGCCAAAGTGGCGCTGCAAGGTCCATTTTTGGTGTAAAATAGGCATAGGGTGTACAGAAAGCTCCGTCAATGCTGAGAGGTATCGAACAATGCTGCTGAACTTTGTTATTCCGTAACTTCAACAGCGTGGATGTCTTGAATCTACGATATTTATGCCGGATGGAGCATCCCCTCATATTGGATTGCGCTTACAGGAAGCCCTACGACAGTATTTTACCAACAACGGAATAATTAGTCTAGCGCTTCCTATGAAGTGGCTAGTCTGTTCACCTGATCTGATCCCTTGTGACTTTTGGTTGTGGGGTCATACAAAGCGCTTGGTATACCAAAGGAATGTGGATAATTTAGCCACTTGGAAGGACCGAATAACATTGCACGTCAAGCAAATCAGTTGAGATTTGCTGCATTCTGCAGAGAATGCAGTTCAGAGAATGCACTTTTTGGAGCATAAACAAAGAAAGCATATTGAATCACACATGTAAATGATGCCAATATAAAAATTAATGTCATACGTATGTAAATGTAACATGCAAATGTAAATATAAAATGTACTAAATACGTATAAAATGTAAATGTGATTTCCTTTCCAAAGCACATATAAAATATTAACTTTCTGTACTTCTTATACATATTTTACTCCAAAAATGGACCTTACAGCGCCACTTTGGCCCGCGATGGCAAAAATCTGAACTATTTTTCTTTTATAAATCAAAACCCCATAGTCTGAGTAGTATTTATTGCAAATTTGGTTGAGTTTGGCTCAACGGTTAACGGTTTTCTCGCTATGGGGCTTTAAACATCTCTACATTAATTATGACCACCCTGTATACATACATACATACATACATTCATATATATATATATATATATATATACCAAGTACACAGATTTTACAGATATTATCTATCTCTCTCTTCAAAAACAAGCTTCTTTTGTTCATTTTAAATAGATATACTTGGACTTGAACTTGAAAAAGAATTTGTTCAAAATGAATAACTTTTTAAGCCTAGTGCTTAACCACGTGTATGGCTTTTAACCTTTGTTATTTATTGTTTTCCAATTTTTTAATCCTCACCATTGATATGCGTTGATTATATTTAGCTTGATGACTAGATATATGCATTTTATTCTCCTCTTAATTGATGATTCTTTAATTTTTACATACTTTTGTATTGTTAACATTTTTTAAGTTAAGATTTTAAAAGTTACAACTTCTCTCTTTTCTATCATTGGAATTTCATATTATACATATATATATATATATATATATATATATATATATATATATATATGTGTGTGTGTGTGTGTGTGTGTGTGTGTGTATACACTACCGACACAGAAAATACAACACCATGAAAGTGGGAATAGAGTGTGATGATAATGAACACAAAACATACATAAATAAGCGATGTTAATTCCAGAAGGATAATGCAAAGAGTAATGGCATGGGCAAGGTGATCAGAAGGCAATGGACCACCTCTTGCGGCAATGCAAGCAGCAAACTTCGAGGAACAAATGCAATGAGCATGCAGATAGTTTACTGAGGAAATGGATAAACATATATCTTCAACCATCTTGCATTGGTCGTCCTCTGTTTGAGGCGGGGACAAGGCAGTCAAACGATGGCCAATCACGTCCCATACAAGCTGGATGGCGGAGAGATCTGAAGACAGCTAAGGTCAAGGAAACACTTGGATGCTTTTCAAGGTTTGTCTGCTGATGGTTGTGCGGTCGTGCTTTATCTTGCTGGAAAACAGCATTTTACAAACGTCGGATGTAGGGCAGTTCAACTGGCTGCAACACCTCATCCACATATCGTCGCTCCGTCATCGTGCCTCTGAAACAATCCAGAGGTGACAAGCTATCGAAGACGATGGCACACCAAATCATGATGCCGCTTTGTCGAGCAGTATAGCATTCAACAGTCACAGCAAGATTGGATCTGTTTCCACGTCGCCTTTAGACTCCCACACGCCGACTGTCATTCAGCAATCAGAACCGAGACACGTCTGTGAACATTATCCTGTCCCGTTCAGTCGTCCAAGAGGCTGAAGCCCGACACCATTGCAATCTCTCACATCGGTGTCTTGTCGTCAACAATAGTCTTGGTAAAGGACGGTTTGAGTGCAAGCCGCTTTCGGCCAATCATCGAGAAACTGTTCTTGCTGATATTGAAACATGCAATGTACCTTGCAATTCTGCAGAATGTCGACAGTTGTCGTTTGTGGAGTCGCCATCGCATGCCATCGAATGCGTCGACCACCGCGTGCTGACGTACGTCTGGATGGACTTTTACCATTGCAACGATTCACATGCCCTTCTTCAATCCATTATCTCCTAATACTTTGCACAGTGGACTTATCTATGCGTGTTTCAACGGCGATACATCTTCTTCTTTGACCCAGACCGTCCAACCTACCAGAAAGGTATAAGGTATCTAATTGGACGGCCGGGAAGTGCCACCCAATTTAGACCGGAATCCAGTGGGGGAGGCATCTACAGGGACCGTTCCCACATTTCCCTACCACCAACATCTCGGAAGAACTTACGAATCCACATGTTTTATATGATCGTACTTCTCGTGAACACGGCTGTAGTTTTGGCATGTGGGGGGAATCGAACCCGGGCCGACCGAGTGAAATTTCCGCGCGCTAACCACTGGGCTGTCGCGCCCCAACTGCGATACATCGGTACGACCATCCAGACGTACGTAGGCCTAATATGAATCCCTTTGCACAATCGTCCAAATGCAGAAACAAACTTCGGCGTCTTCGGCCAGTTATATATTTAACAACACGTGTCTTTGAAACGAAAAAACAGCTCGGAAAACGGGTTTCCGTAGGCAACGAACAGTGACAACTGTTGGCTCATCTGCCGTTTCATTCCTTATTACTCCGCGCTTTAATCACGTGACCGACTTGTATTTCAGATCATTTCCATGCATCGGCTAGCTGAGGTTGTCTCGCAATTTACATAATTATACGAACAAAACTTCTTGATCTTGCGTTTTCCATGTCGGGCAGTATATATATAACTGTACACGCAAATACTTGTCAACCGAATATGCGAATGATAAAAAATTCGCAGCCAATGAATGAATAGTCGGAACTACAGCTCATTGAAACTGAGCACCATGGTGGTGTACATAAGGAGCGAACCTCTCTTTCAGGAACAAAACGTACAGTGGATTTCAATTGCTTTTACGTACCTTCATTGTAACAATTCCTAGCCGACGAATTCGCGGCCATTACGAGCATATGAAGGAGTTTGAAAGAGGGCGTGTGGTCGGACTGCATGATGCTGGATGGTCACATCGACGAATCGCTCGGCATTTGGGCAAGAGTGATGCAGCAATTACATGATGTTGGCAAGAATGGGTCCGAAATGGCAGATTTCATCTACAAGCGGGCAGCGGACGGCTTAGAGCGACGACAGAACGGGAAGATAGAGCGATTGTCAGAGTAGCTATGACAGCACGAGATTCGTCGTTATCAACCATCCAACGCGTGACAACCATGGAAGTAACCACCCGGACCATTAATAAAAGACTACGGCTAATAGAGGAATCTATACTCGCGACGCCCATTACGCTGTCTACCACAGACCAGTATGCACCGTCAACAGCGATTGCAGTGGTCTGGGTGCGACCAACAGGGAATTGTTCGGATTAGGAACAAATCGTCTTCAGTGATGAGTGCCGTTTCGAACTGAGTCCCGACGACTGGGGCAGACATGTCTGGAGACAGCCCGGACATCGTCAAGACCGATCCTGCTCTTACTATCACACGCCACACGGCCCCGACAACAAGGACATATGGTCTGGGGTGCCATTTCATTTGATAGCCGGACCCTTTTGATAGTCCTCCGTGTCACCATCACAACACAGCGGTACGTTTCCAACAATCTACAACCCGTAGTATTGCCATTATTTTCGCGACATCCCAAGCTAACTTTTCAGTCTGGATTTATATATATATATATATTGCCAGACCACACGCGACACGCCTTTCTGTTGATTGTTTGCGTGCTTACAACACACCTCCTTGGCCTTTTCCCGGCCGCCCAAATTGCTGCTCTATGTCCACGGATGAGCCGGACGGTCTGGGTTTTCGACAGTCCTTCGACACCTCCTTGGCCAGCCAGATCCCCAGATCTCTCACCAATGGAGCACATTTGGGCTGAAATGGGGCGTCGCCTTACCAAATGTCAGCTCTTACCAAATGACGCAGCTAAGCGAGTGAAATTCGCAAATTGGGCTTTGTCGAAAATCGACGAGGATCCACAATGACTGCTCAATATCTTGTGGACAGACGAGGCTCATTTTTCATTGCATGTGGAACAGTCAATACCCATAACTGTAGAATCTGGGCAAAGGAAAACCCACATGCCTACAGTGAGGAGCCCGTACATTCCCCACGTGTTACTGTTTGGTGTGGATTCACTGCGTCTATTATTGTGGGCCCGTTTTTCTTTGAACAGCCCTGTGCAAAAGCAGGCTGACAGACGTGCTCAATTAATGGAACACGCTACTTGCAAATGCTAACGGAGAAAGTGATACCGTGCTTATTGGAACATAATGTCCTTGACACAGTAACATTCATGCAAGACGGGGCACCTCCTCATATTGCAAACAAAATGAAGAAGTTCCTGAGCAGAACCTTTACTGAAGAACGATTAATCAGTCGTCACTGTACAATTGAATAGCCCCCTTGCTCACTGAACTTAACACCCCTAGATTTTTGACTCTGGGGTTACGTTAAACCCCGAGTGTACCGCAATAGCCCATCTTCTTTAGTGCAGTTAAAGGATGCCATTCGCCACGAAATCTCCTGCATCCATCCGGATATGCTACATGCTGAAGTTAATGGTGTTGTCACTCGCTTGCAAACTATCATTTGTGGTGACGGCGGACACATAGAACAAGTACTCTAGTGCTGTGATGTGCTTGTAAACATTTGCCTGCATGCAAATAAACGTAGTTTTCCCACTGAATTCTGTAATTGCTTGCGTGCAGCGCCTTCTATTGACAAAATTTGGAACTAATTTTTTTTCCTCTACCAAAAATAAATCCCCCTTCATGAGACTAACATTGTCGCAAACCGCATTCAAATATACCAACTCAATTTTTACAAATATACCTTCAAACTTTAGGAATTTTTAAACTCATTCGGAATTTATGGAACACCCTGTACATATATATATGTTCAAATCGGAAATGATTTAATAAAAATCGTATGGCACATAACACATTGGATCCGTTGCTAAGCGACATGATATCATTTGCTTCAAATAAATTGATAGAAATCATATCGTCTGAATAATGCTATCGCCATGGAAGGTTTGGCGACATTTTCGTCAATTTAGCGATAACTTAAAAAATCGCCAAATTTATCGCCAAGTGGGACTGTAGAACTCATAGTCCCATTTTGCGACAAATTGACGAAACATCATCACAATACTATCCCCTAACAAAACACAATTAATTTCATTTATTAAGCGCGATTTTATCAATTCCATGATGTTTTTATGGATTTACAAATATTTTTATCAATTTGGTGATATTAAAAAAAGTCGTTAAATGTGTTACTAAGAAGGATGGATGGACTGACCGACAAATTCTACCGAAACATCATTTCAGTACTCTATTCTAAAAAAACAAATTTAATTTCATTGATTTGTGTCATTTTTATCAATTTGTTGACATTTCCGCTAATTTGGCAAAGTTTAAGAAAAGTTACCAAGTTAGCGATATTCCACCAAATTCGTAGCTCTGAATTTGCAGATCTGAGGAATAAAATATCCTGATCCCGTTTGTATATACTAAATGAAAACACTAAAATTGTATAAGATACACCCGTTCTACTCTTTTTCTGTTTCAACAATCGGCTAAATGAATTTATTGGGTAAACACAATATATGAGTTTATTAGCTAAACATAATATATGAGCTTGAAACCTCTTTGCTAAAATAAATAACAAGTGATGTACGCAGTCCGCAATTTATATAATTAAAAGAACAATCAAACCGTTCATTTATAAAATATATTTTTACATTCATTTATGTATTATTCAAATAGAAAAAATAATAATAAATATTACAACACATTTAGTTTCATTCCGTTGCCGAGCAACATGATATAAGCTAGAATCTTCCTCATAAAATGCGAAATTAAATAGCCATTTTGATTTCTTTATACTTTTCATCGTTGAGTAAAAGCTTGGGAAAGATAACCCATGGAGGTAGATTTTTCCATTTAAATTCATGTTTTTAACAATTCATGTTTTCCGATAGAGACTAATTAACGCAAAAATCCTGCACCAAACTCGGAAATAAAGTTTTATTTCATTTTGACGTTTAAAAAAACGATCTTCATCCTTTCCGTTTGGATAAACCACGGAGTTGGAGAGTAGAACTCTTAGGAAAAAGTTCGGTCTTAGAAACTCGAAACTTGGACTAAACTTATGGGGGGCTATTTCAAGGCTATCCACAAAATTTCATTAAATTCGGTTTAGCCGTTTTCCCGTGATGATGATACAAACGAAAATTTTGTTTTTTACTAATATCTCGAGAACCACTGCTCGTAGGAACTCAAAACACAAACTAAATTTTAAAAGGAGCTATTTCTAGGCTACCCGCAAAATTTCATCAAATTCGATTCAGCTGCTCTCCCGTGATGATGGAACAAACAGACAGACAGATTTTCAATTTTAATTATATAGATTGTAGTATTATGATAATTTTAAAAATATTACCGAGGAACGTATCACATTTTAGAGATGTTTAAACTAGGCAATTTATATTTCAATGCCGTCATTTGAATGAAGTTCATTTTTTCCGATGAAGTTTTAAGTTTTCATTCATAATACATTAATATACTATTGTGATAATTTTAAAAATATTACCGAGGAAGGCATCGCATTTTAGAGATGTTTAAATAAAATTGCTTTGAAGTTGGAAAGTGTTTCATAATCAATGCTTTATGCATGATTGATCTTTCCTGCTTAGGAAGTAGCGCATAAGTGACGCGATTTGTTTTAGAAAGTTCTAGATCAAATATATATCTCTCTTAGTCATCTCAAGCTTTTACGTAATAAATTTTTTACTTTCCTTATATACATAATGTATAAGGAAAGTATTGTGACGGGGTCGAAAATTCGAATTCGAGTTTTCGACGGGAGAGCACGTTTCAAGCATCCCTGATCACGAATCAAACATTTTTGAAATGATGTCTGTGTGTGTGTGTGTGTGTGTGTGTCAGTGGGTCTGTGGAGACGATAACTGACGAACGAATGGACCGATTCGAACCAAATTTGGTACAAAAATCACAATCTGTAAACACTGGAAGCCTATTGTTTTTATACGCAATCGAATGTTCAGAACCCCCTAAATTTTCGAATGAAATTTTGAAAAAATCGTCAAAAAATCAAAACCAATAATAAATTTACGTAAATAGACATGTCTTATGTAATTTTTCATTAGAAAACGATTGACATAAATTTTAGAACGCTAACATGAACCGTTCTCGCGATATTGCACATTTTTCAAAAAAATTATCAAAAAGTCATATAAAATAGAAAAAAAAATATTTCCTATTGAGAAACATGTTCACTTTTCATATATAATATCATGCGATAAATTGGGTGACATCATTCTCGTGGATCTAGCTCGTTCCATTCATGAAAAAAGATACTTTGAGTAATACTTTTGCATTTGAACGCCAATTTTTCTGCTGTAAGAATAACTTATTTCTTCGTCCATAACGCTTGGCGATATTTTGGCGACGAAATTGGCGGAATGTCGCCAACTTGGCGACTTTTTGAAACGTTGCCAAATTAACGAAAATCTCGCCAAATGGGTAAAAAGGACGCTAAATCAATGAAAATGACGACTTATTGTGGAAAATTCAATATCTAATAAGTTATATAATATATAAATATATAATAATAGTTATCTATATAAATAAAAATGAAAATCTGTCTGTCTGTCTGTCTGTCTGTCTGTCTGTCTGTCTGTCTGTCTGTCTGTCTGTTTGTCACACCATCACGGGAGAACGGCTGAACCGAATTTGATGAAATTTTGTGGGTAGCCCAGAAATAGCCCCACTTAAAATTATATCTGTGTTTTGAGTTTCTACGACCAGTGGTTCTCGAGATATTAGTAAAATACGAAATTTTCGTTTGTCTCATCATCACGGAAAAACGGCTGAACCGAATTTAATGAAATTTGGTGAATAGCCTTGAAATATCCCCCCATAAATTTTGTCCAAGTTTCGAGTTTCTAAGACCTGGGGTTGTCGAGATATTAATGAAAAACGGAACTTTTTCCTAGGAGTTCTACTCCCTAACTCCGTGGTTTATCCATACGAAAAGCTTGAAAATCGTTTGAAAGTGAATTAAAATTTAATCTCTGAGTTTGATGGGAGATTTTTTGCGTTAATTAGTCACTTTCTGAAAACATGAATTGTTTGAAACATGATTTAAAGGGGAAATCTATCTCCATGGTTCATGGTTTATTTAAAACAAGCTTTTACGGAACAATGAGAAGTATAGAGAAATCAAAATCGTTATTTAATTTCGCAGTTTATGTTATAAGACATGACATATTTAACATGTTATAAGATTCTATCTTATATCATGCTACTCAGAGACGCAATTAAATTAAATCTGTCTGTTAATTTTAATAATTATTTTTTCGATTTGAATAATAAATAAATGGATATAAAAATATATTTTAGAAAAGAACGATTTGATTTTTCTTATAGTATTTTTGACTGGATAATATCAATTACGGTCTTCAGGTTTAAAAATTATTATTATTTATATTTTCGGGGATTATTGATTCAAGGATTATTGATATTTTCAAGTTATTATGCAATTATTTTATTATGACAAAAATTGTTTAAACTCATATATTGTATGTTGTACGAATCTTCTACAAATACACGTGTATATCTTTTAATCTACGAGAATATAAGTAGTACAGGTATATTGACATATGTTTTGATATATATTGGCATATATTGGAATCAATTACGACCTTCTGGTATAAAGAGTACGGATATTATTGATGTTTTCAATTTATTACGTCATCTCTTTTATTTTGGCAAATATTTTTGAGACGCATATTGCAATACGGGTAATCTTCTACTAACACATTGGCATATTTTCTGATCTGCGACAATATAATTAGTACGGGGTTGCATATATTCATTCAATTCCTATTTTTTCTTCTGTAAATTTGCTTACAAAAGGGGGCAGGATGTTTTATTCTTCAGATCTGATCGTGAAGATAATTTTGCATAGTGAGAACATATATTCTTAAACTTCTCTTTAGGAGCAATAAATTTAATATTTTAACAGAATTTGCACATGATTGCGAACTTTAAGTTTCTTTAAATTATACACTCCGTACGAATAACGGGTGTGCTGTTAGTGGTTAATAAATTTTAACATTTTAGGAGGATATATCATGTTGCTCGGCATCGCAATTAAATTAAATGTGTTTGTTAATGTTTTTATTATTTTTTTTCGATTTAAATAATAAATAAATGGATAAATGGATATAAAAGTATATCTTATGAATGGACGGTTTGATTTTTCTTTTAATTATATTAATTGCTGACTGCGTACATCAATTTCATTTATTTTGGCAAAGAGTTTTCAAGCTTATATCGTATTTAGCTACTAAACTCATATATTGTGTTTAGCCAATAAATTCATATAGCCGATTGTTGAAACAGAAAAAGAGTAGAGCGGGTATATCTTCTAATACAATTGTAGTGTTTTCATTTAGTATATTGAAACGGGATAAGAATGTTTCATACAGATCTGCAAATTCAAAGCTACGAATTTGGAGGGATATCGCTAATTTGACAACTTTTCTTAAACTTTGCCAAATTGACGGAAATGTCGCCAAATTGATATAAACGACACACAAACAGCTGCCATAAACCTTCGGGTTGGTCGTGTGGCTTGGGTCTTCTACATATCAATGAAATTTTTTTTTGTTTTGTTAGAAGAGAGTACTGAAATGATGTTTGGTTAGCATTTATCTGTCAGACCAACCATCCTACTTAGTAATACATTTAGCGAATTTTTAAAATGTCACCAAATTGATAAAAATGTTTTCAAATCTATAAAAATATCTTGAAATTGATAAAATTGCGCTACATAAATGATATTAATTGTTTTTTGTTAGGGGATAGTATTGTGATGATATTTCGTCAATTTGTCGCAAAGTGGAACTGTCAGTTCTACAGTCCCACTTGGCGATAAATTTGGCTATTTTTTAAAATGTCGCTAATTTGACGAAACTGTCGCCAAATGTTCCATAGAAATATAACTATTTAGACGATATTTTTTCTATCAATTTATTTGAAGCAAATGATATCATGTCGCTTAGCAACGGATTTAAATCCAATGTGTTTATGCGGCAGGCGATTTTTATTAAATTCTTTCTGATTTGAATAATGAAGATATGTATATAAAATAAATTTCATTGCCATTTCATTTTCGACTGGATAATATCAATTATACTCTTCAGGTTTAAACATTATTATTATTGATATTTTCCGGAATTATTGATTCAGGGATTATTGATATTTTTAAGTTATTACGCCATTGTTTTATTGCGGCAAAAATTGCTGACACACGCATATTGTACGTTGTACGAGTAATCTTCTAGGAATGCACGGGTATATCTTCTAACCTACGAGAATATAAGTAGTACAGGTATATTGGCATATATTTTGACATATATTGGCATATATATTGGAATCAAGTACAGTCTTCTGGTATGAAGATTAAGGGGATTAATTATATATTCAATTTATTACGTCGTCTGTTGTATTTTACCAAAAAACATTTGTGACTCATATTGCAAAACGGGAAATCTTCTACTAATAATCGGACATTATAAGTAGTACGTGTATATCTTGCCATATAATTTTAGCACTTTAATTTTGACATATATTGGAATAAATGACTTCAGATTTAAAGATTACGGGTTTATTGGTATTTTCAATTTATACATGTAATCTACTAATGCAGGTTATATTTTCTAATATTCGCGTATATAATTAGTACGGGTCCCATACAATTTTAACGCTTTATTTTGCATATATTGATTCAATTTCATATTTTTTTTTTTTATATTTGCTTACATAAGGGGTCCAAGATGTTTTATTCTTCAGATATGTCCATGAAGATAATTTTATATAGCGAGAACAGAGATTCTTAAACTTCTTTTTAGGATCATTATATTAAATATTTTAACAGAATATTTTGATTAAACATGTCATTTAGTATACTATAAGAATTTGGGCATGATTATGAATTTCAAGTTTCTTTATATTATATACTCCGTACGAAGAACGGGTATGCTGCTAGTATAATATATGTCGAAAATTCAATATCTAATAAGTTATATATATATATAACTTATTTCTTCGTCCATAACGCTTGGCGATATTTTGGCGACGGAATTTTCGAAATGTCGCCAACTTGGCGACTTTTTGAAATGTTTCAAAAAAATTATCAAAAAGTCATATAAAATAGAAAAAAAAATATTTCCTATTGAGAAACATGTTCACTTTTCATATATAATATCATGCGATAAATTGGGTGACATCATTCTCGTGGATCTAGCTCGTTCCATTCCTGAAAAAAGATACTTTGAGTAATACTTTTGCATTTGAACGCCAATTATATAATAATAGTTATATAATATATGTCGAAAATTCAATATCTAATAAGTTATATATATATATAACTTATTTCTTCGTCCATAACGCTTGGCGATATTTTGGCGACGGAATTTTCGAAATGTCGCCAACTTGGCGACTTTTTGAAATGTTTCAAAAAAATTATCAAAAAGTCATATAAAATAGAAAAAAAAATATTTCCTATTGAGAAACATGTTCACTTTTCATATATAATATCATGCGATAAATTGGGTGACATCATTCTCGTGGATCTAGCTCGTTCCATTCATGAAAAAAGATACTTTGAGTAATACTTTTGCATTTGAACGCCAATTTTTCTGCTGTAAGAATAACTTATTTCTTCGTCCATAACGCTTGGCGATATTTTGGCGACGAAATTGGCGGAATGTCGCCAACTTGGCGACTTTTTGAAACGTTGCCAAATTAACGAAAATCTCGCCAAATGGGTAAAAAGGACGCTAAATCAATGAAAATGACGACTTATTGTGGAAAATTCAATATCTAATAAGTTATATAATATATAAATATATAATAATAGTTATATAATATATGTCGAAAATTCAATATCTAATAAGTTATATATATATATAACTTATTTCTTCGTCCATAACGCTTGGCGATATTTTGGCGACGGAATTTTCGAAATGTCGCCAACTTGGCGACTTTTTGAAATGTTTCCAAATTAACGAAAATCTCGCCAAATGGATAAAAATGACGATAAATCAATGAAAATGACGACTAATTGTCGAAAATTCAATATCTTGGAAAGGATATTAGTATCTACTAGAAGAAAAACCTATTTATTTTACTGTAAAAGTAGTAAATTCATTTCATTATATAAGGAAAGTCATGTGTTGCCCACATCAGATTTTTTGTTTTATAACTAAAAATATCTTCGAAGATTTTAAATTTATCAATTTTCTATAATTTATCTTCATCAAACATGTAACATCGTAGTCAACATTTTGCCAAACAACGGTATATTCTAAAATATTGGATTCGCGCTTCTGTTTAACGAACAGGGTCGTACGACTGGACATACTTATATCCTATGGCCACTGATACTTCCCACAATAACCATTTAGATAAATTTGCCCCTTGATAATATTCCATGCTGCCAGACTAATTATTACCCGTTCGGGGCTAAAGAGTTCTAACACGTGCAAAACCAATTCTTCGATGCTGAGTCCTGGTCTGAAAGGTCAAAATAATATACCATATCCATAAACGGTAAAAGAATAGCTAACTAAATTAATCATTAGGTTTGGGATGTTATATTTTATTGTAAATTTATTATGTCGCTACAATATAGCATCATAGGCAAGACTATTGGTGCCAATAATGTTGCCATATTATTGTTTTTACTGAAATAAATACTTGAAGCAATGCCACCTAATTTTGGTAATTCAAATTAAATTTGACTGAGAAACGTTATATCTATATAAATAAAAATGAAAATCTGTCTGTCTGTCTGTCTGTCTGTCTGTCTGTCTGTCTGTCTGTCTGTTTGTCACACCATCACGGGAGAACGGCTGAACCGAATTTGATGAAATTTTGTGGGTAGCCCAGAAATAGCCCCACTTAAAATTATATCCGTGTTTTGAGTTTCTACGTCCAGGGGTTCTCGAGATATTAGTAAAAAACGAAATTTTCGTTTGTCTCATCGTCACGGAAAAACGGCTGAACCGAATTTAATGAAATTTGGTGAATAGCCTTGAAATATCCCCCCATAAATTTTGTCCAAGTTTCGAGTTTCTAAGACCTGGGGTTGTCGAGATATTAATGAAAAACGGAACTTTTTCCTAGGAGTTCTACTCCCTAACTCCGTGGTTTATCCAAACGAAAAGCTTGAAAATCGTTTGAAAGTGAATTAAAATTTAATCTCTGAGTTTGATGGGAGATTTTTTGCGTTAATTAGTCACTTTCTGAAAACATGAATTGTTTGAAACATGATTTAAAGGGAAAATCTATCTCCATGGTTCATGGTTTATTTAAAACAAGCTTTTACGGAGCAATGAGAAGTAGAGAGAAATCAAAATCGTTATTTAATTTCGCAGTTTATGTTATAATACATGACATATTTAACATGTTATAAGATTCTATCTTATATCATGTTACTCAGAAACGCAATTAAATTAAATCTGTCTGTTAATTTAAATAATTATTTTTTCGATTTGAATAATAAATAAATGGATATAAAAATATATTTTAGAAAAGAACGATTTGATTTTTCTTATAGCATTTTTGACTGGATAATATCAATTACGGTCTTCAGGTTTAAAAATTATTATTATTTATATTTTCGGGGATTATTGATTCAAGGATTATTGATATTTTCAAGTTATTATGCAATTATTTTATTATGACAAAAATTGTTTAAACTCATATATTGTATGTTGTACGAATCTTCTACAAATACACGTGTATATCTTTTAATCTATGAGAATATAAGTAGTGCAGGTATATTGACATATGTTTTGATATATATTGGCATATATTGGAATCAATTACGACCTTCTGGTATAAAGAGTACGGATATTATTGATGTTTTCAATTTATTACGTCATCTCTTTTATTTTGGCAAATATTTTTTAGACGCATATTGTAATACGGGTAATCTTCTACTAACACATTGGCATATTTTCTGATCTGCGACAATGTACGGGGTTGCATATATTCATTCAATTCCTATTTTTTCTTCTGTAAATTTGCTTACAAAAGGGGGCAGGATGCTTTATTCTTCAGATCTGATCGTGAAGATAATTTTGCATAGTGAGAACATATATTCTTAAACTTCTCTTTAGGAGCAATAAATTTAATATTTTAACAGAATTTGCACATGATTGCGAACTTTAAGTTTTTTAAAATTATACACTCCGTACGAATAACGGGTGTGCTGTTAATGGTTAATAAATTTTAACATTTTAGGAGGATATATCATGTTGCTCGGCATCACAATTAAATTAAATGTGTTTGTTAATGTTTTTATTATTTTTTTTTCGATTTAAATAATAAATAAATGGATAAATGGATATAAAAGTATATCTTATGAATGGACGGTTTGATTTTTCTTTTAATTATATTAATTGCTGACTGCGTACATCAATTTCATTTATTTTGGCAAAGAGTTATCAAGCTTATATCGTATTTAGCTACTAAACTCATATATTGTGTTTAGCCAATAAATTCATATAGCCGATTGTTGAAACAGAAAAAGAGTAGAGCGGGTATATCTTCTAATACAATTGTAGTGTTTTCATTTAGTATATTGAAACGGGATAAGAATGTTTCATTCAGATCTGCAAATTCAAAGCTACGAATTTGGAGGGATATCGCTAATTTGACAACTTTTCTTAAACTTTGCCAAATTGACGGAAATGTCGCCAAATTGATATAAACGACACACAAACAGCTGCCATAAACCTTCGGGTTGGTCGTGTGGCTTGGGTCTTCTACATATCAATGAAATTTTTTTTTGTTTTGTTAGAAGAGAGTACTGAAATGATGTTTGGTTAGCATTTATCTGTCAGACCAACCATCCTACTTAGTAATACATTTAGCGAATTTTTAAAATGTCACCAAATTGATAAAAATGTTTTCAAATCTATAAAAATATCTTGAAATTGATAAAATTGCGCTACATAAATGATATTAATTGTTTTTTGTTAGGGGATTGTATTGTGATGATATTTCGTCAATTTGTCGCAAAGTGGAACTGTCAGTTCTACAGTCCCACTTGGCGATAAATTTGGCGATTTTTTAAAATGTCGCTAATTTGACGAAACTGTCGCCAAATGTTCCATAGAAATATAACTATTTAGACGATATTTTTTCTACCAATTTATTTGAAGCAAATGATATCCTGTCGCTTAGCAACGGATTTAAATCCAATGTGTTTATGCGGCAGACGATTTTTATTAAATCCTTTCCGATTTGAATAATGAAGATATGTATATAAAATAAATTTCATTGCCATTTCATTTTGGACTGGATAATATCAATTATACTCTTCAGGTTTAAACATTATTATTATTGATATTTTCCGGAATTATTGATTCAGGGATTATTGATATTTTTAAGTTATTACGCCATTGTTTTATTGCGGCAAAAATTGCTGACACACGCATATTGTACGTTGTACGAGTAATCTTCTAGGAATGCACGGGTATATCTTCTAACCTACGAGAATATAAGTAGTACAGGTATATTGGCATATATTTTGACATATATTGGCATATATATTGGAATCAAGTACAGTCTTCTGGTATGAAGATTAAGGGGATTAATTATATATTCAATTTATTACGTCGTCTGTTGTATTTTACCAAAAAACATTTGAGACTCATATTGCAAAACGGGTAATCTTCTACTAATAATCGGACATTATAAGTAGTACGTGTATATCTTCCCATATAATTTTAGCACTTTAATTTTGACATATATTGGAATAAATGACTGTCTTCAGATTTAAAGATTACGGGTTTATTGGTATTTTCAATTTATACATGTAATCTACTAATACAGGTTATATTTTCTAATATTCGCGTATATAATTAGTACGGGTCCCATACAATTTTAACGCTTTTATTTTGCATATATTGATTCAATTCCATATTTTTTTTTATATTTGCTTACATAAGGGGTCCAAGATGTTTTATTCTTCAGATATGTCCATGAAGATAATTTTATATAGCGAGAACAGAGATTCTTAAACTTCTTTTTAGGAGCATTATATTAAATATTTTAACAGAATATTTTGATTAAACATGTCATTTAGTATACTATAAGAATTTGGGCATGATTATGAATTTCAAGTTTCTTTATATTATATACTCCGTACGAAGAACGGGTATGCTGCTAGTCTATATAAATAAAATTGAAAATCTGTCTGTCTGTCTCTCTGTTTGTCCCATCATCACAGGAGAACGGCTGAACCAAATTTGATGAAATTTTGTGGGTAGCCTAGAAATAGCTCCTTTTAAAATTTAGTCTGTGTTTTGAGTTCCTACGAGCAGTGGTTCTCGAGATATTAGTAAAAAACGAAATTTTCGTTTGTCTCATCATCACGGGAAAATGGCTGAAACGAATTTAATGAAATTTTGTGGATAGCCTTGAAATAGCTCCCCATAAATTTAGTCCAAGTTTCGAGTTTCTAAAACCAGGGGCTGTCGAGATATTAATGAAAAACGGAACTTTTTCCTAAGAGAACTACTCTCCAACTCCGTGGAAAGGATGAAAATCGCTTCTTTAAAACGTCAAAATGAAATAAAATTTTATTTCCGAGTTTGGTGCAGGATTTTTGCATTAATTAGTCACTATCGGAAAACATGAATTGTTTAAAACATGAATTTAAATGGAAAGATCTACCTCCATGGGTTATCTTTCACAAGCTTTTACTCAACAATGAAAAGTATAAAGAAATCAAAATGGCTATTTAATTTCGGATTTTATGAGGAAGATTCCATCTTATATCATGTTGCTCGGCAACGGAATTGCCGATTGTTGAAACAGAAAAAGAGTAGAACGGGTGTATCTTATACAATTATTTTTTTCCATTTAGTATATGCAAACGGGATCAGGATATTTTATTCCTTAGATCTGTAAATTCAGAGCTACGAATTTGGCGGAATATCGCTAACTTGGTAACTTTTTTTAAACTATACCAAATTAGCGGAAATGTCTTCAAATTGATAAAAATGACTCAAATCAATGAAATTAAATTTGTTTTTTTGGAATAGAGTATTGAAATGATGTTTCGGTAGCATTTGTCGGTCAGTCCATCCATCCTTCTTAGTAACACATTTAACGACTTTTTTTAATATCACCAAATTGATAAAAATATTTGTAAATCCATAAAAACATCATGGAATTGATAAAATTGCGCTTAATAAATGAAATTAATTGTGTTTTGTTAGGGGATAGTATTCTGATGATGTTCCGTCAATTTGTCGCAAAATGGGACTATCAGTTCTACAGTCCCACTTGGCGATAAATTTGGCGATTTTTTAAGTTAGCGCTAAATTGACGAAAATGTCGCCAAACCTTCCATGGCGATAGCATTATTCAGACGATATGATTTCTATCAATTTATTTGAAGTAAATGATATTATGTCGCTTAGCAACTGATCCAATGTGTTATGTGCCATACGATTTTTATTAAATCTTTTCCGATTAGAAAAATTAAAGATATGTATATAAGATAAATTTCATTGACATTGCATTTTTGACTGGATAATATCAATTACGGTCTTCAGGTTTAAACATTATTATCATTGATATTTTCGGGGACTGTTGATTCAGGGATTATTGATATTTTCAAATTATGATGCCATTGTTTATTTATGACGAAAATTGTTGAAACTCATATATAGTACGTCGTACGAGTAATCTACAAATGCACGGATATATCTTCTAATCTACGAGAATATAAGTAGTACAGGTAAATTGGCATATAGTTTGACATATATTGGCATATATATTGGAATCAAGTACAGTCTTCTGGTATGAAGATTAAGGGGATTAATTATATATTCAATTTATTACGTCGTCTGTTGTATTTTACCAAAAAACATTTGAGACTCATATTGCAAAACGGGTAATCTTCTACTAATAATCGGACATTATAAGTAGTACGTGTATATCTTCCCATATAATTTTAGCACTTTAATTTTGACATATATTGGAATAAATGACTGTCTTCAGATTTAAAGATTACGGGTTTATTGGTATTTTCAATTTATACATGTAATCTACTAATACAGGTTATATTTTCTAATATTCGCGTATATAATTAGTACGGGTCCCATACAATTTTAACGCTTTTATTTTGCATATATTGATTCAATTCCATATTTTTTTTTATATTTGCTTACATAAGGGGTCCAAGATGTTTTATTCTTCAGATATGTCCATGAAGATAATTTTATATAGCGAGAACAGAGATTCTTAAACTTCTTTTTAGGAGCATTATATTAAATATTTTAACAGAATATTTTGATTAAACATGTCATTTAGTATACTATAAGAATTTGGGCATGATTATGAATTTCAAGTTTCTTTATATTATATACTCCGTACGAAGAACGGGTATGCTGCTAGTCTATATAAATAAAATTGAAAATCTGTCTGTCTGTCTCTCTGTTTGTCCCATCATCACAGGAGAACGGCTGAACCAAATTTGATGAAATTTTGTGGGTAGCCTAGAAATAGCTCCTTTTAAAATTTAGTCTGTGTTTTGAGTTCCTACGAGCAGTGGTTCTCGAGATATTAGTAAAAAACGAAATTTTCGTTTGTCTCATCATCACGGGAAAATGGCTGAAACGAATTTAATGAAATTTTGTGGATAGCCTTGAAATAGCTCCCCATAAATTTAGTCCAAGTTTCGAGTTTCTAAAACCAGGGGCTGTCGAGATATTAATGAAAAACGGAACTTTTTCCTAAGAGAACTACTCTCCAACTCCGTGGAAAGGATGAAAATCGCTTCTTTAAAACGTCAAAATGAAATAAAATTTTATTTCCGAGTTTGGTGCAGGATTTTTGCATTAATTAGTCACTATCGGAAAACATGAATTGTTTAAAACATGAATTTAAATGGAAAGATCTACCTCCATGGGTTATCTTTCACAAGCTTTTACTCAACAATGAAAAGTATAAAGAAATCAAAATGGCTATTTAATTTCGGATTTTATGAGGAAGATTCCATCTTATATCATGTTGCTCGGCAACGGAATTGCCGATTGTTGAAACAGAAAAAGAGTAGAACGGGTGTATCTTATACAATTATTTTTTTTCATTTAGTATATGCAAACGGGATCAGGATATTTTATTCCTTAGATCTGTAAATTCAGAGCTACGAATTTGGCGGAATATCGCTAACTTGGTAACTTTTTTTAAACTATACCAAATTAGCGGAAATGTCTTCAAATTGATAAAAATGACTCAAATCAATGAAATTAAATTTGTTTTTTTGGAATAGAGTATTGAAATGATGTTTCGGTAGCATTTGTCGGTCAGTCCATCCATCCTTCTTAGTAACACATTTAACGACTTTTTTTAATATCACCAAATTGATAAAAATATTTGTAAATCCATAAAAACATCATGGAATTGATAAAATTGCGCTTAATAAATGAAATTAATTGTGTTTTGTTAGGGGATAGTATTCTGATGATGTTCCGTCAATTTGTCGCAAAATGGGACTATCAGTTCTACAGTCCCACTTGGCGATAAATTTGGCGATTTTTTAAGTTAGCGCTAAATTGACGAAAATGTCGCCAAACCTTCCATGGCGATAGCATTATTCAGACGATATGATTTCTATCAATTTATTTGAAGTAAATGATATTATGTCGCTTAGCAACTGATCCAATGTGTTATGTGCCATACGATTTTTATTAAATCTTTTCCGATTAGAAAAATTAAAGATATGTATATAAGATAAATTTCATTGACATTGCATTTTTGACTGGATAATATCAATTACGGTCTTCAGGTTTAAACATTATTATCATTGATATTTTCGGGGACTGTTGATTCAGGGATTATTGATATTTTCAAATTATGATGCCATTGTTTATTTATGACGAAAATTGTTGAAACTCATATATAGTACGTCGTACGAGTAATCTACAAATGCACGGATATATCTTCTAATCTACGAGAATATAAGTAGTACAGGTAAATTGGCATATAGTTTGACATATATTGGCATGTATTGGAATCAATTACGACCTTCTGGTATAAAGATTACGGGGATTATTGATATTTTCAATTCATTAAGTCATCTCTTTTATTTTGACAAATATTTTGGAGACTCATATTGTTATACGGGTAATCTTCTACTAACACACTGGCATATTTTCTAATCTGCGACAATATAAGTAGTACGGGGTTGCATATATTGATTCAATTCCTTTTTTTTTGTAAATTTGCTTACAAAAGGGGCCAGGATGTTTTATTCTTCAGATCTGCCCGTGAATATAATTTTGCATAGTGAGAACAGATATTCTTAAACTTCTCTTTAGGAGCAATAAATTTAATATTTTAACAGAATTTGCACATGATTGCGAATTATAAGTTTCTTTATATTATATATTCCGTACGAAGAACGGGTATGCTGCTAGTACTTGATAAGAATAATACTGTGTAAGAACTTTCAGGGTCAGTATTCAATGATAAAATTTGAGAATTTTATTTTAAACGGCATTAGTTTAAAAAAATGCAAATTACTTCATTTTACTCAGGACATGTGGAAGAAACTGAACTACATAATCATAAATGTTTATAGAGCCATAAAGAGATTAATTTACCTTTGAAAACTGAAAATTATTTCCAATAAAACAAATTTTATAACTTTTAAACTATTCTGCAGTAAAAATCAAAATATTTGAGAAAAATATATTCTTGTTTATATTATTGTCCATATTATTATTGTCCATATTATTGTTTTCACTAAAACAGAATTGAAACCTAAATTAAATCCAGCTGAGGAGTCTTCTTAAAGAGTAGATAAGAATAATACTTTGTAAACGCTTTTAGGGTCAGTATTCAATGATGCTATGTGAGAAGTTTTTGTATAAGTTCTTTTAGACTGCATAATATTAATTAATTTTTAAAAACTGTAAATTATTTTATTTTATACAGTTCGGGTGACAAAAATTGTCGGCGTTTCTTAAAGCTGTTTACTTCTTAAACTATGAAGTAAAAATCAACATATTTGAGGAAAATATATTTATTTGATTAGTGACTTATTTACAACATGTTATATACACAACTGAACCTGCCTGTAAAATATAATTTACGTAAATGCTTCATTCATTCTTGAACATTGAGATGCTCGTCTGCTCTTACTGGTTGCAGCAATTGCTTTTGTATCATTGCTATCAATGATGGTGGTGGTGTCCATGGTGATGGTGCCCATGATGGTGCCCATGGTGGTGATGGTGCCCATGATGGTGATGGTGTTCTAAGAGTTTAGCGAGAATACCTGCCGCCAAGAGAGTTTCAATACCAGACCCTCCTCTGTGATGATGGTGACCAGCTACACCAATCATTTGAGGACCCGGAACCAAAAGACCCAATACGAGGACCAAGAATAAAGCAGCAAGTTTCTTTGGGACAACCATGTTGTAAACTGTCAAGACTGAAAGAAATATGGAAAATGAGCAGAAAGCACAAAAATGCATTTTAACTTTTTTTTTAAGTAAATGATTTTATTTAATATATAACTATAAAACGTTATTTTAACCTGCTGACTTAAATAATCTGAAATATTAAATAGTTAGTAAGTTACAGCATAGCCAGCTGATTAAAGGACTGTCCAAGTAGGACACATATATTCCTACTTGGCGTAAACATTTTTCTGTTGACATTTCCCTGTCTTTGAAGAAGTGACTACTGTGTCTCAATATTTATGGTGAAGGAGACTTTTTTGGCTTCCGAAAACGATAAATTCCTTCAAACAATCGTTTTAAATGTAATTAAAATATTAAATTTCAAATGTGACTATATGGCTTGGAAAAATACATAAATTTACATATTTCCATTGTAAATTTTGGTGATGGTGTCCTATTTAACTACCAAAAAACTCCGTGTTCCTTTCACTCTATTATTACTACATAAGTTAACATTTTTTATTCACTAATATTTTCTTAATAACATTTGAGCATATTTTTATGTTAGTCTATTATGCTGCTCTTGGATCTTCCGAAACGTGATATTTCCCTATTTATTTTATCACAGGGCATTTAAGTTCGTATTTTTATTTACTGAGAAAGGGCTTTGAATGCTGCTACTGTTATTTTCCCTTCCTTATAGGTTTTCCCTTTCGGTTTTCCACATTTTCGCTTAGCAACGTCTTTCGTCTTGGGTCACTTAACGCAACTAAGTATTGATAGACGCATTGCAACATTTAATGATGCGATTTCTTTATCTATTTATCCTGAAGAATGATACATTTTTGCCTCCAAAAACGGTTCAAACTTTAAATCAGTTTTTTGCTATGAACGAAGTGTTTTTATTGCTGAGAAATTTGATTTAGTTTTCAAGTTTTTTTTTTATTTTATAGTTTATAAAGTGTAAATTGTATTATTGATTTGAATATAAGACTTTGAATATCAGATTTTTCAATTCCTCCTCTTATTAATGCTCGAAAATTCCTATTGGAATCTTAAAGTCCCATTTTGTTTTTAAATATTATAATTCGGTCTGTATTCTTTGTCTGATTTTTCTTGGAAAAAAAGAGGAGTGTTGTTATTGAAATTATGCAACACATAAAATAGATTGCACATATTACTATCCTTATATACCCATAGTATGCTATTTATAAAAAGTACTGTGATAGGATTGAAAATTCGAATTCAAAATTTTAATAGAAAAATATGTTTTAATCATCCACGACATCGAATCGGACGTTTTTGAATGTTCTCTGTACGCCAAACTTTAAAATATAAATATATTTATAATTGTGTGGAATATAATAAGCTCTAACGCTAAGGGTTGAAAAATCAATTTTTAATCCACGTAGTAATTTATTTAAGAATCAGGCATTGCCAAAAGAATTCAAACCTTAAAATGCAAAATTTTTATAGTGTAACACTATTGTAGCTCGTAAACTTCAATAATCCTCCTATAGAGGGCGTTTCCTAAAATTATGATTGCTTTTCCATTGCAAATAACAGTACCTATAAACTAGTTTTGCACTTATAATGAGTTCTACAACATGAAATGTGTAGGCTAGTATTGAAGTTTTTTTGAAGTAATACACAAAGTGTTTTTGTATAGAAATAAATCGTTTTATTGCTTTTCAATATATTCGCCTTTAGCATCAATACAATTTTTCATTTGAATGCACCAATTTTCGAAACAATTATACCATTCAGAAGTTGGTATAGCAGAAGCATGTGAATTTTAAATTTCAGCTGCTTTTTCTGGGCTGTTAAATCGTTGACCAGCATTTTAATTTTGGTTGTTTGGAACAAGAGAAAATCATTGAGTGCAATATCAGACGAATAAGGACAATAACACATCAAGTCAATTTTTTTCATGCTTCAAATAATTGATAATTTGAAATGCAGTGGAGCTTGTATTTTCATGATAAAGCGAATTGTCATATGCCAATTCGGACGAGTACCCTCACAGTACCCTCCTTCCTCTACCACCAACCTCTCGGAAGGACTTACGGACCCACATATTTAACGTGCCCGTACTCGGCGTAAATAAGGGGACAGTTCGGGAAGAGTCGAGAATCCCACTCAGGTCGTCCGAGTAAAATACCCGCGTCCTAACCACGGGGAAGCGCCACCCTTTTGTATTAACTCTTCTTCTTCTTCTTCGACCCAGACCGCCTGACCTACCTGAAGGTGTAAGGTATCTATTTGGACAACCAGGAAGTGCCACCCAATGTAGACTTAAACCCAGTAGAGGTGGCATCCACAGGTACAGTACCCTCCTTCCCCTACCATCAACCTCTCGGAAGGACTGACGGACCCACATATTTAACATGCCCGTACTCCGCGTGAACACGGCGGCAATTTGGGTAAAGGCGGGAGTCGAACTCGGGTCGTTCGAGGGCAATTCCCGCTCGCTAACCACTGCGCTGTCTCACCCTTTGTATCAACCCTTGTCAAAAGTCATAATCATAGCTCGAAAATCCCTTTGACTTAAATGCCTGTTTTGTCACTACCTTATTTCAAAACGACGCTGTTAAAAGAATTTTATATTATTTCGAGTTCTTTAACAGCCAATGTTTATGTGAAAGTTCAGATTTTAAAAAATCGTCTGCTCTGAAAGCTGTTATTTTTTGCTATTGCTACATTCTAAAAACTTAAGTAGTGGCCCCGTATGGACACATATTCTATTCGGACGAATCGGTTTCAAATGTGGTCAATTTCAGTTTATGTGACATTATTTATATTCCAAAATCATTGCGGTAGATCTTGTACACCATTCACTGTCAAAGAACTAAAATCATTGCATTATGTAGGGCAAGCCATTTACTTTCCACATCCCAATTTTTTTTTTTCAAAGCTGTTCGAAATGCATTCAAGAAATTATAATCTTTTAATTTTTCTGGAAAAATTATTTTTGCCATACAAAAGTACACGAAGAAGCATTTAAAATATGAGTAGTATATTTGTACTTATTAGTTTAAAATCCTCTAGGAAAAGAGTTTATACATGTTAGAACTTCCTTCATCATAATCTGCATCTCTCGGTGAAGCCCATTAATATCTTTAGTGAAATCTAAATAAATGAGTTCCTTTTCAAGAAAATTTATCAGATATATAGAATAACAATGTCGGAGCTGGATCTTTGCCTAGCTTAAAATTAAGTACTTCATTGTTCTTTAAGGAAACAGCAATTACTGTGTAATAAAAAACGGGAATTGAAGCAGAGAGTTGATAAATTGGGATCGAAATATTAGTAGCAAAGCGCTGTACGAGGAAATTGATTGACAATAAAATTAGATAATACATTTAAAAGATGTTGTTATTTTTCAAACAATTACAATGGAATTTCAATTAGAAGTATAAAATAGAATTATATGTAGGTGAATCATATGTATTAGAATTATATGTAGGTGAATCATATGTATTAGAATTATATGTATAGAAAGTGAATCATGTATAGTGGCTTACAAGAAAGCGTCTACTTATCAGCAATTTTACTCCTGAAAAAAAGTGGTATATAACTATAGTCATTATACTGACAATTAAATTCCTTTTCGGTTTCAGAGAATTTAAATCTGGAAACCTTTCATTATGCCTTGGATGTTGTCAATTTGGAGAAATTTAATTTTTTCTATCAATCAGGGTTAAAAACAAAAAATCACTGTTTAGACCAAAATATGGTTTAAAACAATGGGAAATCATGGTTTAAATCAATGGGATTTAAATCAGTCTCAACCTTGCTCAGTCAACCAGTAACTTTAAACCAGTCAACTCCTATTTTAAGCTGTTAAAGTTCTTTCTTGATTAATAATTAAATGTTTAAGATGAATTGAACTGAAATTATCGTAAAGACATACGATTTTTTTGTTAAACGTCAGCCTTAAAATCTGTGACAAACAAGGCTCTCTAACTCAACTAAAAAAAACTTAGACAACTGGGCAATTTTCTTGTAAATCGTCACATACGTAATCGTCACGTAAGTAAATCGGTTGAATATAATTATATTAGAATCATATGTAGGTAATGAAATGTCAGCAAAAAATGAAATAAGAGAAACGTGAAAAAGAAATTGATTAATTGATTATACAGTAGTTAAAGATAAATTTGCTTTATATTTAAAATCTTAGCAGTACTTCAATGACAAGAAAAATAATGTATTATCAACATAAACGTATTATGGATAATTTTGTGTATAATTCATTTTTTGTATTTCATACATTTTAAATTTTTAAAACTATCATACATTTAGAAAATTCCCATTCTATTTTACTACAATAATATTTAGTTCTTCTGTATAGCGATTTTCTCGATATAAAACTACGTGCTTTAAGAAAAGGATGAATAAGCATTATGAGAAAACGTCTTCTTCTTGTTGTTGTTACTAATCTTAACTTGTCTAGCCAATAGGCTAGACCAGGTCCATGAGACCAAAAACACTCAAAAAGTCCAAGACAAGGAGGACTCAGTGTCAAATCCTCCTAGACAAGCCCCAGCCAGGACAGAAGATGATCAGAGGTGGATTGATTGATGTTACATTTCCCACAAATGGGGAAGATCTTATTGCCCTGATCAAATTTAAGGCATTTCAAGTGACCATTCAAGAGTCTGGACAAAGCAGTCTCCTGGACACGATTGCCCATAAAAGCAATAGCTCCACCCGGCCGCTTGCCACCATACCAGTTAGAAAGAAAACGTCTTACACCCTATGAGCATGAAAACAATATACGAGTGAATAAATACAATGTAATGACAGATAATTACAAAAAACAACATCATGTAATTACAGATTTAAATGCATAGAACTAATGAAGTACTTAATATGTCATAATAAATTTTAAAAATATTATATTTACTTTTAATTAATTAAACATTTAAAAACTGGTTAACCTTTTATTAATTTAAGTTAAAAACTTTTTATTTGTTTCTCATATTTTAAAGCTTTTATAACTCTTAAACACATTTTAATTTAAGAAAAAAATCTTTCTTTTCATCTTTTAAATTTTAAACTTTTAGATTTAAAAATATTTCTGGAATCTTTAAAGGATTTACATTTTGAAAGAATATTGTCTACTCTCTACAGTTTTGTACATTAACAATTGGCAATAAGTATTATGGAGGATGATATATAATACACCAGTGTTGAATATTTTTATAACTTATGCAATTCAAGATATATTTATAACTCATATAAATTTCATAATCCAGTACAGAACTTCGATTCAATACATATCTGCGATACTTAGCTTTTAAAGAGATAAAATATTTTTATAAGACAATTACTCACTTTGTTTTGCACCGAAGCGAAAATTGGAAACCAATAAATGGAAGGATGGAAAGAGATCGAATGATTTTCGAACAGAAATGCTTCGGTTTATATACTCCGTGATAAAAAAAAAATTCTTGAATACACCTTCCTTCGCCTCTGCAGTTAAGCGTGCCCTTAATCACAACCCCCTGATACCATTCGGAAAAAAAGATAATAAAAATCACATTTGTTCCCCTTTTTTCCCCGTTTAACACATTATCACACCTTTCCCACTTTCTGCAAAAATTACTTATACAATTATAATTAGATATTTTGCACCATTTCCTCAAATTTCACATGTACGGCAGGAAAATAGTTGTAGTTCATGGACTAGCGGATATGATTGGATTCAAATATGGCTGATAGGTGATTAGAGATGGAGCCGGGTCTTATTTCGTGTTTCATGAGCGAGACCTTTAAAGCCTTTTTCTATCTTCCAGTTTTTTTTCATTAATTTTTTTTTCTCATATATTTTTCTAAAACCAAAAATGTTAACAAAATATGTTTGGTAGCTTTTTAAATAAAAATTGAAATAATAATTACACCTATGATATATGAAGAGATCACGTGGCTTATTTCAAAATAAAATATAGCATCCATTTTTCCCGTGTAGAAATGCTGAAGATCTCTTAAATTTGCGTTGCATCTGTTATAAAACCTCTTTATTTTCACATATTGTCTGTGTATCTAAATTCTGTGCCAACGCAATTACAATAGTTTCGATTTTAAAGGATCGCTAAACTTTGATTATTCTTACAAAGAAGTCTAATTTCTATAGCATGTAGAATGTAAACAAATTAAACAAATTTTTTCATGCAAAATTATTTAGAATCTGGAGTCTGAAATATAAGTGATATGAATGAAATATGCATTGATTTTGCATAGAGAAGCAGACGATTTATAGCATTTCTTTTATATATATATATATATATATATATGTATAAAGTTTTAAGTTTCCAAGTTTAATAAATTATTGTACTACTGTGATAATGTAAAAAATATCAGTTCTGAATGTATTGCATTTTAGAGCTCTTTAAATAAAATAAAATTTCAGTTGGAAAATTTTTCATAATCAATGAATGCTTTATGCATGATTGACCTTTCTTATTTTTTTCGAATATTTTACTGAAACCTTGTATGAAAAATGGTAATACAGCGAAACCAGGTTAGAGGAACTTAGAAAATTTTCATTATATTAAGATATTCATTATACCGGACAAAAAAAAATATAATTTTACTTAGATAAATTATTATGATAAGCAGGCTAAGTTTTAAGAATTTAACTGAAACTAGCGCAAAAATGACAAAGAATTTTAAGATTTTGTGACAATATAATGTTTATTTAATTATTAATTAAGATATGCATCTGATACCAATTTTCCTCGTAAGTTTGGAAATACGCACCCGAGCGTCTAAGGTCATTAAAAATGTTCCGTAATATTGGTTTAAATTTTACTAAACGCAAGACGCTAAAATTTATATTGTAAAATGAAATTCAATAATTTAAAAGGAAAGGTTAAATGCATTGCCCTTTACAGCGAATTAACTTCCAATTTGGTTTTTAGATTATATATGGCGTGCAACGATAAATAAGGCATTTTTATAATTTTTATAAAGTCAGGCTACGCATTAAACCAACGATAATCCTAAATACAGGGTGTCCAGAAAGTTCCGGAACGGCGCAATATCTCGAGAAATACACTTCGGATCAAAAAATAAAAAAAACATGTATTCAATATTTTTAGAAAAGCTATCCAATTATACCAAAATTGACCCAGGAGGGGGAGGGGAGTGGGGCAACTTTGAAATTTTCAATGGGAACCCCCATTTTTTATTGCAGATTTGGATTCTCCTGAAAATATTACATACATTTGACCTACGATTTTTGATTTTTGCTCCCACAAACGGCGCTATAATTGAGAAAAACGGAGGTGGGGCACAAACGTTTAAAAATGGGAATGTCTCAGGAAATACACTTCGGATAGAAAAATAGAAAATTACGTGTTCAATATTTTCAAAAAAACTATCCAATGATGCTAAAATTGACCCCCTCCCCCCGCTAACCGTTCACGTCAGCGACAACTGTTGACTTCAGTTTAGAAAACGGTTCAAAACTACTTTTAGCAATACCCAGGAACAACGATGTGGATGTAGTAGTTTTCTGTTCCCTTCGGGGTGCTTGATTAACATGAGTCCCCTTGCCTCTCATGATCAGCGTGCTTTTTTCTGTAACTTTTAAATGTTAGTACCCCACTTCCGTTTTTCTCGATTATTGCGCCGTTTGTGGGAGCAAATATCAAAAATCGTAGGTCAAATGTATGTAATTTTTTCTGGAGAATTCAAATCTGCAATAAAAAATGGGGGTTCCCATTGAAAATTTCAAAGTTGCCCCACCCTCCTTCCCCCAGGGAGGGGAGAGGGGGGGTTAATTTTGGTATCATTGGATAGCTTTTCTAAAATATTGAATACTTGTTTTTTTATTTTTTGATCCGAAGTGTATTTCTCGAGATATTGCGCCGTTCCGGAACTGTCTGGACAACCTATATATAATTTTTCAGAGTCCAATTTTTGTATCCAATGGTTATTTCTATTGCCTGTAATAATTCTTTCGCATTTGTTTTTAACCAAACGTTTTTATTAATGATAGGTCCTAATATTTTAGTATAAACAGAGTTGTTTTTATCAATTGACTTGTAGAACCCAGGTTCGACTTTCCTAAAGTTAGAAAAGCCCCATCATATATTTTAATCATAATTATATTAATACTAAACCGAAAATGATATATTAATACTAACATTGAAATTCCCCTCCTATCACTGCGTCTTATGGACGGTTCGGAAAAGCTAAAGCTCTTTGTTATTTATTAAACAGATATAAATGGTATCACTAATCATTTGTACCATATTTTGAAGTTGCTATAAACCATGTTGGCAACCTGGGACTTTTGGTGGCCAGCGACTACTTACCATTTTTATATTACTTGTGGCCCACGAACCTTGACAGTAATAAATTAATTGAGTTTAAAATTATCATGATTTTAAAGTTATTTTTGCTCATGATTATTTTATCATGACTATAAATATACCATGATTATAAAGTTTAATTTTAAAGTTATTATAAAATTTTATAATTATTATTATAATTATTATTATATTGATTATAAAATAACATAGACACAACAAACCATAAATTGTTGTGTTTTTGTTGCCAAATAATAATATTGCACAAGCCAATTATAATTTTTTTTAAAGCTTTTCAATTTTTAAAAAACATTTCCTTGCATAAAATGAGCGCAAATTTCCTTTTACCGTTGGTCTAATTAGCGCTTAAAACCTTTTGATATATGTATATCGGATAATCATTTCTAAATTTTGTAAATTAATTTCTGTTTAATTAGAGAATGTCAAGGAATCAATCAATATCTGAAGATGTCAGCCTTTCTATCCGAACTTGCACAAGGCGTGTAGAAGAATTGGGGAAGAAACCTATTTGAGCAAGTCAAATATGTAGAAAAGTCATTTGATTATTATACGTTGACATTGGATTAAAGTAATGACACTTCACAGTTATTAATATTTATTCGGGGATAATGAATTTAATACTACTGAAGCATTGGCTATTAGGCTGAGTTTAAAAAATACTACAACGGGGAAGATATATTTGTTAAAAACATTCTTACTGCCTTGGAAGTAGAATAGGATAAATTAGTAAGTGTAACAACATATGATAGAAAAATATGTGTGCTTCCCTAACTGGTTTATTAATATGGTGAATTTGTTCTGAAATTCAAAAGATAAGAAGTGATGCACCAATTACGTTTCATTGCATTATTTATCAAGAAGCACTGTGCCGCACAATTTTCCTACTATGCAAAATGATATGGACACAGTTGTATCAACAATTAGCTATATTCAACCTCCATGTATTGAAGCACTTAAAATTCCAACAATTTTTGAAAGAATTGGGTTAAGAGTTTGGCGACGTTTCATATCTCTCAAACGTGAGATGGTTAAGTAGAAAAGCTGTGCTGAGCAGAGTTTTTTCATTTACGAGGAGAAATAGGCATTTTCATGGTAGAAAAAGGTTATGCCTCAATTATCGGATGAAAAGTGGATCATGTCTCTTGCATTTATGGTAGATATAACTTCATACCGGATTTAATATGGACTACAAAGAAAGATAAACTATGGCAAGTTTTCAGTCATAATAACATTTGAAGCGAAACTACGTCTACTTAATGAACACATGTAAAAAGGAGTTTTGTATCATTTTGTAACTTGCCGTTCCTTATAATCTTCAGCAGACCGATGGATGTCGCAAAAGGACATATTTGTTAAAACGATCCAAGCCCTTCAAAAAGGTTTGCAAATTTTCTCGAAAAAGCAAAATTAAGAAATGTAATTATTTTTGAACCCTCTAGTTTGTAGCGGATATTTATAATATTTAACTTTCCCTCAAAATGGAAGTTTTCGAAATTCAGAAAAATGATAATCTGGAAAGTGTTTTTCAGGTAGAAAATCGCATCCAATTCTGCAAATGCTTGCTAATTAATTTTCTTGCAATAAAAAGTTTTCAAAAAAGGTACATAACTACAGCTGACTGTACTCACATATGCGAACAAACCTGTTCTATAATAAATCACAGAAAAAATCAATTTTGTACTCTACTAACTGATAAGCATCTTGTAAAGATGTACGCAACTGACAATCAACTGACCACCTCCTACTTTTTTTACCTCACGTTAGCCTCCTGCTACTACTATTTTAACCAAAGTTAGTATCCTGTGTGGTCGTTATCCTCTTAATTTAAAATCGATGCTCAATATTTTAGATTCTACTGAATCCGTACTAGTCGTACTGGACGGGTCACATTCAGACCTCTGACATCTTTTTAATAACCTACAAGGTTGATCTGCTCGGGTGCCATTGTAAAGATCCTTGCTGCCCCAACCGGGAATCGAACCCTGGATCTCCGAACAGGTCAGCCGACGCTCTACCGTTGAGCTACTGGGACGAAATTGCAAGCTCTTACAGCCGAAGTAGACTCGCAATCTTCACAGTTCCATACGAATTAGCATTTCACAAATGTAATTAGACACAAACAAATTAACGAAGACTGTACAGCAATAAAAATATCACTGATTTAAGTAAATTAAATATTTATATTGTTTTATATTAAGTTTAATTTGTTAAATGCTTATTATTTTATCAGAATAATATTTCATTCAGCACATATTTTAAAGGGATATTTTGCATTCTATCTTGTTTTATTTTCTAATTTTTGCAATTTTAATATTATTCAATAGATATGTTTGTCATAGAATGGCATTAATATTTTAAATATAAAGATTTTCCACATAAAATGACATTTTTCTTATTTGACAAATATTAATTTATTCATTCAACTTTTTAACACTTTACAACAAAGTTGAAAAGTGTTTATGACTTTGTTCATTCTGTCTGTCTGTCTGTCTGTCTGTCCGTTAGCACGATAACTGCCGTAAAAATGACTTAATCAAAATGAAATTTTAGTATGTTGTTCAGAAGGTCTGTAGGACCTATGGGAATATAAATGAATAATATCACCAAATTAGTTTTGGATTGAACCCGGGTTGACAAAATGAAATACATTGAGCCCTATGGGACCTAATTTTTCAAACATTTTTTAAGCAAATTTAAAATTCACAAATTGCTTCGAAAATTTTAGGTAATAGTCAAATTGTTCCATAAAATATATAAAAAAAATTCAGCGAAATATATTCAGTAGTTTTTTAAATAAAAATTAAAATATTAATTACACATCTTATATGAAACGATCACGTGACCATGATATGAAACGATCACATGACCCACTTCAAAATGATATATGGCATCCATCTTGTTTCAAAATCGTGATTTTTTAAAGTTCTTTTTAATTCATATTGAGTGTTGTATCCGTCGTAAAACTACTTTATTTTTGCTTAAATTATGTGCATTTACATACTGTAACAACGCAATGACAATATATTTGAGTTTAAATTCTCATTCAAATTTGATTATTTCTACAACTAAGACTATTTTACACCTATGTAAAACGTAAACAGCAAAATATGTAGAATGAGTTGTATTAGAATTACTGTATTTCTTTAACACAAAATAATTCAGTCCATGGAGTCTGCATGGCTGATATGAATGAAATATTAATTGATTTTATAAACAGAAGGACGATTTTTTTCGATGAAGTTTTAAGCATAAAGTTTATGAATTGTAGCTCCATGGTCTTAATTTTTAAATAAAATAAATTATTATAGTATTGTGATGAATGAAATGGAGAAAGTTATGAATGAAATCCTTCTTTTATAGAGAGTTCCAGGTGTGTTATTTTTTCTATGATGTCATTTGAATTTATTTCAGTTGTTTTCGATGAAGTTTTCAAATATAATAAATTATCGTAGTATTATGATAGTTTTAAAAATATTACCGTGGAATGTATTGCATTTTAGAGATGTTTAAACCAGGCAATTTATATTTCAATGCCGTCATTTGAATGAAGTTCATTTGTTTTCAATGAAGGTTTAAGTTTTCAAATATAATAAATGAATGTAGTATTGTGTTAAATTTCAAAATATTACCGAGGAATGTATTACATTTTCGACTTTTTTAAATAAAATTGCATTGAAGTTGGAAAGTGTTTCATAATCAATGCTTTAAGCATGATTGATCTTTCTTGTTTAATTTTATTTTTGTGCGTCTAGAAATCGTGCTTAATTGCAAAACAAAATATTTTTATGCCTTTTTTACAAACAATCGTTATTAGTTTCCTGAAAATAAACAGACCCAAGTTTCCATAATATTTAAAAAAATTTCTCAGTAATATACAATTGTATTTTTATATTTTTTATATATTGGAAATGGAATATTTAAATTTGAAGATTTATATTTCTCATTGCGTCTCTCATATGAATTTTGGATTTATTTGTACATATGGTTATCGTAGAATGTAAATCAAATGCAATGCATACCAATATGAACTCAATTTTCACTATTGCAGCATAAATTTTAATATAAAATTTTGTTATTCTTCTCGTTAAAGTGTATCTTTCAAAAATGTTAAACTATGAATATTTCGAAAATTATTTACTCAGAGGAAAAAGAAGCTGATTGGATGCCCCTGGCGGTAATAACTTCGAAGCCTTTAGACCCAAGCCCCAAAACAAAAAAAAATGTGTAAGGAAGTGGTAACTTTTTCGGAAATATTTCAGTACTAGATTTTTAATGAGTTGCTTATACCAGCAATATGTAGATAATAATAAAACTCAATTTTCAAGAAAAATCAGAAATTTATTCAAACAATTGAACAGTAGCTAAGTTACCTGAGTGCTTATAAAAGGTTTTCTATATGAATTTGAGTCTTGATTTTTCTTTGGATAATTTATCAATTATTTTTTCACTATGTATTTCGTCCAAAATTTCTTGTTCTATGCATAACATGGCCATGTTGTTCAATCTGTCTTTTCCTATGGTATTCCTTAAATAGTTTTTAACGGGTTCTAAAACTGAAAAAGATCATTCACCTGATGCATTTGATATTGGAATCGTTAAAAATATTTTCGAAATAATCTCTACGTTGGGAAAAGTCGAAGACATTTCTCTTGCAGATGGATAAATTTCTGATGTGGTTTTGGTGGTATCTTTGTTTTCTTGTAGAAATAGCAAAAACTGTTCCAGTTCATCGTCAAAAGTAGAAATATCAATGTCATTTTTGTAAAAATTATTTAGTTTTTTATCGCGTTCTTTTTTGCTTCAGTTGGTAATCTTTGATCGAAAAACACTCTAAAATGCTCTATAACAGCTTCATACGTCTGAGTTCTAGATAATTCTGCTTTGGTGCTATCGCATATGACATAAAATGGATTGATAATGAAATTTTCCCTTCCTGCAAATTCATGACCGACTTCTTTGCTATCATCTAAAAACATTTTTCTCCTTTGTGGCCGACGAGCTTGTCCATCTTCACCAAATGATAGCCCTAACAACTCAGTTGCTTATTTTTTCACTTTTCCAAATTCTTCTATGAAATGTTCGATAAGATTCTCTAGTGACCTTAGTAGAATATAATAGCCTTACAATAGTTCACACTCCACTGCTTGCAGTGATTTGCTAGTAACATTTATTCTCTGTAGAATGATATTCCAAATCCCTGTCATCAGGGCGGTTTCATATTTGTCTATTTTTTTTTTCAGAAGTAAAGTTGCCTCGACTATTGTGGTCTTTTCTTCTTCTTTTGAATCACAGATTTCAGTTAAAGCCTTTTTTACATAGATGTAACCAAGTTTTATAGCCCGTACGGTAACTGCTCTTGCTGACCATCTTGCGTTTGAAACTCTATTCATTGAGACGGCATGTTCACACTTTTCCAGCTTTATGCACAGAACTTGTCAGCGATGGGTTGACGCAGAAAAAAATGTGAATAAATGCTGTACAAACATAAAATACTGAATCGCAGTGCTACAACTTTCTGCAGCGAAATTTACTATTAAATTTAAAGAGTGACTGACACAAGGTATATAAACCGCACTCGGATTGTGTTTTTTAATACGTGCCCGTAGGCCTGAGTACTTCCTTGAGGCATTGTAAAATGATTGTCCTTGACAATTTTTAATATTCACTCCTGATTATGCTAAAATCTTCAATACTTGTTGTTTCAAATATGAAGACGTATGTCCTTATATGGGGATGAATTCCACAAAACTGTCTTTGGATAAAACACTACTGGATAAAACATATCTTATGGTAAATGTCATTTGATCAACATGTGGCACATTGGGCGTAGAGTCAACGATGGTACGGTAATAATTCGTCAATTATGTCCGCTCTTACTTGTTTACCAATGATGCCTATAAATTCGTTACAAATATGGTGAGACAAATAGCTAACATTTCCTTGTCCTCGATTTGCATATTTCTGTATGTGCAACTTCAAGAAATGAGCATATTCACTGAGATATTCCAAGCTCGTCATGTAGTTTCCTTTTCATGTAGAATTCTGGCCTTCTTCTCTTTGAAGAGTTCTGGAAGAACCCTAAAAAATCCTTTTCGCAGTATCCTGGCCTTCTTCATTTTCTCTCCTCTGCAATAACTGAGTATCAATTCTATTAAATCTTGATAACTTCTTATACAAAGTACATATGGCTGATATATTCTCTTTTGATACTTCGTGATCGGATAAAGTTGCCGTAATTGATTTCCAATTTTGAAAACCAGTTATTAATTTGGACTTTGTCGAAAAGCTTGCAAGGATAGCAGTAAACACTTTTGTTTGTTTTTGAAAATACAAGGCCTATTTTTCTCTTCCTTGATTCCATTTATATTTATCCTATAAAAATTATCATAGGAAAACCCTCTGTAATGCCCTTCATCTCTATCTTTGTACGCTGATTTCAATGTCTCTATATTCCCGATGTTCTTTGATTTGTTTCTAAGAATATGGTCAATCATTGTATCTGTTAATATCGTAGACCATAGTTCTATATATTCTAGTACTTTGACGTCTAAATCGGTGCGTTTTTCTGGACTATCGCTATCTTCTATGTTTTCACAATCACCTTCAGTACCATTTTTAACTTTTGATTCTTGACTTGTTCTTTTCCTTTCTTTTCCTCTTCTTCGTCTTGTTCTCCATCAATGAGCCTCGTTTCAGTTATACATGTTTCAGAAGCCATTTCGAAGGTAGAATTACCTATCAAGTATTTCACCAACGTTGGTTGAGTAAACAATGAACAGTAGTAACAGTAGTCAACAAACGGGACTATTTCATTATCATCTACTACGTACTGCTATTTATTTATCACTAATGGTACGAAAAAACTCAGACAAACTCAAACGTTTTAAAATTAAACTTGAAAAAATTCAACAAAACGAAAGTTTTTTTCACTTTTCAGGATTATTTCAGTTCAATCTGTTCGAACTCGAACACAATGGATTACGTGAGCGCCGCAAGAGTTTCAATAGTGGCACAAGAGTGCAATGGCTACCGATCGCAATGCGCAGTCGCAATTTTAAGCGGGAATTCTCGTATTTATTTAAAATGATTCCAATGCAACTTTTCATATTGTTCAAGAGATTTGTAAAAATCGATGACTTCTTATTATTAAGATGTATATTTTACAATACAGTATACTTGAAGTGGATAATAAATTAGCTTAACGAGTATATAAGCATAACATAAGAATGGAAGGCAATGGAATGCTATCCCTTTGACATTATATCTCAACATTTACAATCTGATATTTAGATAATTCTGAACATTTGGATAATATAAAAATTGCTGATCATAAAAAAAAGAGAACTGAACATTCGAAGCAGGTTTAATTAAATATCATGCTGCCCAAACTTATCTTAATTAAATGTTTAGGATATTCAATTATAAGCGAAGTAGAACTATCCATAGTTCATTAAATTATTGATGTTGATACTTTTACTTCGCAAAAAATTCACTGAGATATTGAAACAATTAAAAGTTTCAGTTCTTACGAGTCTTGCTTTCGGCTTTTGCGTTTCCATGTAGAATACGTGAATAATATTAGATATTGCATTTTTTGCTTTTTCTGTTGTGGCAGTTTTTAACTAGGAATCAATCTATCGATCTTGAAGCCCCGTAGAGCCAACCGCTTAATCCGGCCCTGCATTTACTATGAAGGCTTTCGTCTCGCCCTACGCTTTCATGATTTTCAAGCTGTCTGAAGCATACGGCCCTTACATTCAAACCAACATTTAAATGTGATCCGTAAGTGCAGAAATGTTGCCTACCCCTGCTATAAGCAATAGCATAAACGGCAGTATCAATAGGTCATATATTTAATTTGGTGACGTTAAGTTGGTAATTTTCAAGAGTTTTCTTTATAGAGAAATATTTAATTTAATTCATATTCTAATTATTTAAAAGAGAGCGTTAAAATCTAGGAAAAGGAAGCCTGAAATCGAATGAATGGTATTTGTAAAAAAAACATATGTCCTTTTCTGAGCCTATTCCATCACCAAGTTGCAAAGAGACTTTAAGTTCCGGAAACAACTGTACTGGCAGAAATAAAGAATTAGTTTCTACCACAGACATTTATAGTAGATATTGTGCTTTTTCAATGATTTCAAGACTGAAAGATCAAACACTTTTTAAACAACTTAAGAACTTGCATATCCCAGCAAGCACTATACATTTTCAGTGCCAGTTTAGGCGTTTCGCGCGTCAGTCTATATACACAGTACTTGATCGTGCATTGTAAATGCTCGCCACGTAAGCTTATAGTTTATGCACGTATGAGTACGGTTGCAGAAATAGTCGGAGTAACACAGTTTCTACTAACAGAACAGGTAAGTGGTTTCCACACAGAGATAAAAATTATTGTACGTGTTTGCAAATTTTAAAATGACATTTCTTTTTTTAATATATAAATGTAAAATTTATACATAATTTATATTATTATTTAAGATAATAATTATATAATAAAAAATTTTTTTAAAAAAAATTATTAAAAAATAAGGGGATACTGAGTGTTTGTACACATAAACCGCCTTTAAACTTTTCTGACGACGCCGCTGTTCCAGGATATTATTGCATTAGCTTTAGGAAAGCAATATTTAATCGAGTTACTTACATTTTAATGGATTTTCAAGTTAGTCAAATAAAGCAAAATAAAGCAAAATATTTGCAAACTGAAAATCATGAATGTTGAAAGTAGAAGTCAGTTCCGAAACGAGAGCACTGTCAGTTCCGATTTTTATGAGATGGCAACATCATTTTCAACAATGAAAGATTAAATTTTGAAGATACAACAAAGAAAATAAAATTTTCATACAAAAGTAGTGTGAATAAATTTTCACTTCAAAATTGTATAATAAATAGAAATTTCTATCCAATTATAACCAAAATAGGGGACGACATAGGGCAATGTATTATAAATCATCATACCAAATTTCAAATCATTTGATGCAATAAGTCCAGCCTTGAGAAAAAATCTCTATTTAAAAAGGATTTGGAAAGCAGCTGCACAGAGCTTTTTTTAACACTTTATAACATAGTTGAAAAGTGTTTATGACTTTGTTCATTCTGTCTTTAAAATGAAATGGCTTTATCAAAATGAAATTTTAATATGTTGTTGAGACGATCTGTGGGACATATGAGAATGCAAATGAATAATATCACCCAATTAATTTCGGATTGAACCTGGGTTAAAAAAATGAAATACGTTGAACCCGGGACCTAATTTTTCAAACATTTTTTAATCATTTTAAAATTCACAAATGATCCAATAAAATATATATAAAAAAATTTCAGCAAAATATGTTCGGTAGTTTTTAAAATAAAAATTAAAATAATAATGACACCCATATAATATGCAGAGAGGTCACGTAACCCCCCTTGAAAATGAAATATGGCATCCATTTTGTGTCAAAATTGTGATTTTTAAAGTTCTTTTTAATTTATGTTTAGTGTTGCATACGTCCTAAAAGCGTTTTTTCTGTGCATCCATATTCTGCGCCAACGCAATTACAACATTTTTGAGTTTAACTGATTAAACTTTGATTACTTCTACAACGAAGCCTAATTTTAATGAATGTGAAATGTAAATGAATGATATGTTAATGAATGTAAAGTGATTGTAAGATGAGTTGTACAAGAATTGCTGGATATTTTTTCACGCAAAATTATTTATCTCTGGAGTCTGGAATAAAAGTATATGACTGAAATACTCACTGCTATTACATAGAGAGCCAAACGAGTTATATTTCGATGACGTCATTTGCATAAAGATTGAATGGAATTTTAAGCATGGAGTTAGAACGTACTTTTACCTCCATGGTTTTAATTTTCCAAGTAAAATAAATTATTGTAGTTCTGTGATAATTAAAATAATATCGCCGCTGAATGTATCGTATTTTAGAGATGTTTAAATAAAATTACAGTTGGATAATGTTTATAATCAATGTTTTAGGCATGATTTATCTTTCTTGTTTTCATATTTAGTGTTGCATCCGTCCTAAATCCGCTTTATTTTTCATATTATCTGTGCTTCTAAATACTCTGATTACCTAATTACAATATTTCTTATTTTAAATGATCACTAAACTTTGATTATTTCTACAACGAAGCCTAATTTTAACAAATGCAAAATGTAAACAAAACAAGCGATTGTAAGAGGAGTTGTATAAGAATTGCTGAATTTTTTAACGCAAAATTATTTAGCTCTGGAGTCTGGAATATAAGTGATGTGAATGGAATATTCATTGATTTTACTTAGATAGAGAAGCAAGCGACTTTACAGCATTGCCTTTTTTGATGAAGTTTTAAGTTAACCAATTATTGTACTATGATAATTTTAAAAATATCACCGCTGAATGTATCGCATTTTGGAGATGTTTAAAAAAATTGCATTGAAGTTGGAAAGTGTTTCATAATCAATGCTTTATGTATGATTAATCTTTCTTCTTTAATATAGAGATTACCTATTGTTAGAAAGCATGGGAGACCGGGGACAAATGTAACACGGGACTATTGTAACAGTCTTCCTTACACGAGCTTCGAAAGAATTCCAATAAATGTCGTTAACATATCCTTATAAACAGCTCGCCTGGATGAAAATACGTATTAGTTATTCAGAAATTTATTACGACATATTCCTTGAAATCGTGGGTGTCGCTCAAGATACCAGAATATGTCCAAAATAGCTGGTTAGCTAACACGTTTGTTCACAAGCACAGCGTAAACAAGAACAATAAACAGTAAAGCAGCACTTAAATGATCCACCAAATTTGCAAATCAACTGATGCTATTCTCGAAGCATTGACGTATTTTATTTCACAGAATAGCCACTATTCTCAAAACGTTGACGGATGCAGTTCAATGTAGCTCGTATCACGTCAGTTGATCTCCAATTGAGTGAGGACTCCTGTTATATACTCTTTATAGAGAAACTTCTGGAAATCTCTCGTTTCACGCAGAATAACTGTTATTTCGAGGTGCTTCTCGAATCTTCGGAAAGTCGCCAGACGTCACCAAATTGGCGATAAATCGGTAAATCCGGCTACCCTTTTTCAAACTTTGGCACATGGTAACCCTAGATTCACGTCATGGGAAAGGATGCTTGTACGGGTGTTTACTCCGTCTGGTCTTCAAACGATACTTCAGCGAGAGGGAGAAAAAGAGACACCAGAGCATTTGACGCGTTCATAGCAACATTGAATGCTTCACTTTTGATTTGTGGACACTTGAAACGTTATTTTAATGCCCAACGAAACCAATGCAATATAATGACAGGTCCCCGATATGTGCAAAATCGAAGGCACTAGAACGAAGACAGAATGGAATAACGAGAGGTTGAAATTTATAATGTCAATCTGACAACCATACATTCCGGAATGCACAAAACTCTTCCTTAAGTAAACTTTTTAACGCATGCGTACTTCGTTATACACTGTTATGATGTCATATTACCGATGTCTTGTCTAAATGAGTATTCTTCTTCTTTAAAGAAGGAATTATAATGATGTTTAAGAAAATTTATCGGGTAATATTTGTTATATGCTTCTCGCATGATTCTTTTGTTACTTATTATACAATCATTTTTGAAAGTATTATTGTGCAGATTTCTTCTGAGGTGTCCTGTGATGATATTACGGAAAATATTCTTAGTCAAATTTGAATTCCATTCTATGATTTGGTTAATCTTCATATCAAAATTGTCACGTTTGCTGTACAATACCGTACGAATTCCTTTTATATTGTTGTATCTTATGGTGATGTCTAACAAGTTTGTTTACCTGCAAAAGTTATTACCTTGAAACATTGCAGAAATCTTACATGGAACCTACTATGTATAAACCTCTACCATATAATATTGCAGTAATGTCAAATAAGATCAAAGCATTATACAAAAGAATCGGCATTAATTTAAAATCAGTGTCTTTCCCATATCTGGTCCTCATCCCAAAACTGCATAAAAAACCTGTAAAATTCCGTACTGTAACAGTGGGATGTAATTCATATTTAACGTTAGCAAACAAGAAACTATTGTATATCCTTAAACCTGTTTATAAAGCTTTATTACTACAAAACTCTATTATGATAAAAAACAGCAATGAAGTCATAAAACGACTAAAATTCTGCAATGAAGATATACAGTTTGCAAGTTATGACTTCCGTGACCTTTTTAACAACATCGACCTTTCAAAACTACATGACATACATCTATTGGTGCACGAGGAATACAATCTCAAAAATGTAATCACTTATCGTAGGTATTTGGTTCTTATCAAATTGGTTTTATACGAAAACGTGCTGTATAATGGAAAAGAATTTTTTCAACAAATTAAAGGCATCCCTATGGGAGGGGGTTACTCTTCAATCTTAGCAGATATATATTTATCATATTTTGAAAGAGGCAATCGTATATTATATGAATTACCATATTATAGATTCGTGGACGATGTGCTATTAGGACAATACTTGCATACTCCTGAATTCGATTTTAGCTTTTATCCCCAGGAACTGAAACTGATCAAGAACCTTAATACAAAAAAAGACGAAGTTAATTTCCTAGACATCACCATAAGATACAACAATATAAAAGGAATTCATACGGTATTGTACAATAAACGTGACAATTTTGATATGAAGATTAACCAAATCATAGAATGGAATTCAAATATCATCACAGGACACCTCAGAAGAAATCTCCAGAATAATACTTTCAAAAATGATTGTATAATAAGTATTAAAAGAATCATGCGAGAAGCATATAACAAATATTACCCGATAAATTTTCTTAAACATCATCATAATTCCTTCTTTAAAGAAGAAGAATACTCACTTGGACAAGACATCGGAAATGTGACATCATAACAGTGTATAACGAAGTACGCATGCGTTAAAAAGTTTACTTAAGGAAGAGTTTTGTGCATTCCGGAATGTATGGTTGTCAGATTGACATTATAAATTTCAACCTCTCGTTATTCCATTCTGTCTTCGTTTTAGTGCCTTCGATTTTGCACATATCGGGGACCCGTCATTATATTGCATTGGTTTCCGTGGGCGTTGTGTAGACATAAAAGTACTTTAAACGGGAATGAGAGGTCGCTATCCCTCTCAGCCATTTATATGCAATTTATCTGCCATCCCCCCCTTTACATATTTTTACTTTTTCTTAGTTATATCCTGTTTCGGATTATAGAGCCGCAATGCGCCTTATCCTAGGTAGTATCCTGGTAATTTGATGTAGAATTGTATACATAAATTGAGATTTCATTGGTACTAAATAGGTATGAAATACCCCTCTTTCCCTGTTCTATATACGAGGCAAGCAATTGAAAAAGAATTACATGTGATCACATAAGATTGATGAATATAATCCCTTAACTACACCCTTAGATAAAAATTTATTTTAAGTGTTATTAATCATATATGTAATACTGTTACTTAAGGTACTAATCTCCTTGTTCCCTGCATAAACATACATCGTGTAAATGCATGAATAGTGTATAAGATGAAAAGTTTCAAACAGAAAATATTGCACATGGAACTAGGCCTTTCTGGCTCACAAAAATGTTCTAATGAAAATGAATATAATTGAAAAAAGTGAAAAGCATTTCCGAAACCATGTACGTTATCAAGGGCCATACCTGGTTCAGTAATGCTGAACTTCTACGTTTCTGTGTGCATTACTGTAAATTGTATAGCAGAAATTATGCACATGGTCCGACGTACAAGAATGTAGAAAATGGATCAGATATAAATATAAAAATAATCAAACAAAATAATTAAATATACTAGCTTGATGCCTTGTAATATTAATTTTATGAGAATACAATCTAATGTTTAAAAGATGAAAAAGAATAAGAATAATATAACATAAATTGAGTTACCACATTTTCTGTATACTTGGGAGTGTTATTGAGACTGACTTAGCTTTGAGTCAACTCAAAACAGGTTACAGTTAAGGTTTAGTAACTTATTAAGATTACAGTAACCAGTTAAGGTTACAGTAACCGATTCTTCGATGTGGGGCTCTGCCCTGAAAGCACAATTCCAAAATATTACACCATATCCATGAACGATAAGAGAATAGTTTAATATGAAATAATCACTAGGTTTAGGCTGTTATATTTTATTATATATTTGTTCTATTGCTAGAATATTATAGCATCTTAAAAGGTTATTGGTTATTGGTGACAATAATGTTGCCATATTGTTGTTTGTCCTAAAAGAAAATTGAAACCTACCTAACTTTGGTTAACCAAATTAAATTTGGCTGAGAAATCTTTTTAAAACTTGATAACAATAATACTTTGTAAATCCTTTCAGCGTCAGTTTTCAATGACGCAATTTGAAAATTTTCTGCATAAGTTCTTTTCGACAGCATACTGGTAATGAATTTAAAAAAAAAATGTAAATTGTTCCATTTTATCCAGTACAGGTGACAAAATTATAGAACCATAAGTTTTTGTAGGGGCATAAAATGATTTATTTACTATTGAAAACTTCAAACTATTTCAAATAAAACAAAATTTATAATTTACTGTTCCCCGGAAGGAGTTAAAATTGTATAGGTGCTTCGTAAAACTGTTTATGTCTTAAACTATGAAGTAAAAATCAAAATTTTTGTGAAAAGATATTTATTTGATGAAAGACATATTTACAACATGTTATATACACAACTAAACCCGCCTCTAAAACATAATTTACGTGAATATTTCTATCATTCTTGAGCAATGAGATGGTCTTTTGCTCTCTCTGGTGGTGTCCATGGTCTAATGGTGGTGTCCATGGTGATGGTGGCCATGATGGTGATGGTGGCCATGGTGGTGATGGTGTCCCAAGAGTTTGGCAATGATACCTGCTGCCAAGAGAGTCTCAATGCCAGATCCTCCGCCTCCTCCATGGTGACCAGCTTCTACACCAATCGTTTGAGGACCAGGAACCAAAAGACCTAAGATGAGGACCAAGAAGATAGCAGCAAGTTTCTTTGGTACAACCATGTTGTAAAATGTCAAAACTGAAAGAAACATAGAAATGAGTAGAAAACACAATCATTTCTTTTATATTTTATTTGAAAAGTAAATGATTTTAGTTAACATGTAACTATTAAACGTTTCTTAACCTGCTGACTTATTCTGAAATTTAAAATAGTTCAGCATAGAGAGCTGCTTACAGGATTAGTAACACTTATGGTCCTAAGTCACGTAAGAATTTTTCTGTTGACATACATGTCTCTGTCTTTGAAGAAGTGACTACTCTGTCTCAATCACCCTGATGAAGGAGCCTCGATAAATACTTTCAAACATTTGTTTCCAGATGTAATTAAGGAAGTAATTTTAAATTTCAAATGTGACTTTATGGCTTGTGAAAACACATAAAATTATATATTATTTCCGTTGCAGATTTTCATGATGGTAGCTTATTTAGCTTCTGGAACACCTCGTATTTTTACTTTCCCTGCAATACATGATAATGTATAAGGAAAGTATTGTAATCATGCCGAAAATCGTAACTCGAGTAACTCGAGTAACTAATCGTAACTCGGATCTACACGTTTCGAGACCTCTAGAATACGAAAAAATTATGTTTAGCATGACGTCTGTGTGTGTGTTTGTGTGTCTGTGTGTCTGTGCAATGTATGTATCCACTCTAATTCAAAAACTTATGGACCGAATTTCATAAAATTTGGTAGGTAAGTCACTTGGGTATGATCCTGGTGCTGATTAGTTTTTGGTACGATTCGTAAAAACAGAACCCGCCTTTTATTGCGAAATGGCTCCAAAAAAATTTCATGTATCTACACTAGCTAAAATTCTAATTGACCAAATTTCGCAAAATTTGGTAGGTAAGTTACTTGTACGATACTCTGGTTCTGATTGGATTTTAGTATTAATCGGAAAAGAACAACCTGCCTTTTTTTAAGAAATGGCCCCCGAAAATGTCATGTATCCACTCTAGCTAAAATACTAATTGACCAAATTTTACAAAATTTAGCAGATAAGTTATTTGTGGGATACTCTGGTGCTGATTAGATTTTGGTATTATTCCGAAAAGAACAACCTGCATTTGTTTACGAAATGGCCCTCAAAAATTGCCAATATCTAAAATAAAGCTACGTATGTTCAAATATATCAATTAAATGCTTGTTTTATACGTAATTTTTGATGAGGAAAAGAATAAGAACAACTTTATTACTCTAGGACTAACCGTTCTTGAGATATTTGAGATTTTTCGTATTTAGTTTTGCCACTTTTAGAAAATGTCCAATTACCAAATAAAAACAGAAATTGAATTAAAAATGAAGATTTAGTGTTATTTTGTGCAATTAAACTCAGTTTAATGAATTATTAAAGAAATAAAGAAAAAATGAATTTGAGTCTGCTGGGAAAGTCATGTGCTGCCCACATCAGATTTTTTATTCTGCTATCATCTCTAAAAGTATAGTGTTGGTATGTCAGAGCACCGAATGCAGCCCTGAGATCTGAAAAAACTCATGTATACTAATTCGAACACACTGAATTCAAATCTGAAATCGGTTTTCTATATAAACCTTTGGATCTGAAGAAATAGCCTATCAAATATTGACTTTTTTTCTATTCTTGTGTTTATAATTTCAGACCGAAGGCGTCGCCATAGCATGATACAATTGCATGACCATAAGACTAAAACTAAAACTGTATCCAGCTCATGGAGTTAGAGTTCAGACCACCTCCATCATTCAGCTGAATAGGAAAATTGATATTGATAGGTCATCCCAATTTAAAAATTCAGAACCATGGAGTTAAAGAGACTTGCTTCCTCGTTTATCTTTACATTCATGTTTTGAACATTGCAATTAATGTTTAGAGATAGATTAGTTGGAGCTAAATTGTATGACCCATGCAGTTAGAGGAAAGTAGCCCATGGTATGACCAGAAATTGAAAACTTGAAATAAAAAGTGTGAGGTATAAACTTGATAAATTCGTCTGTTAAAAGGTCTAAGGGAGCGTAAATTAATTGTGGTATGTTAGGTGATATTATAATGTGTATATTTTGATAGGGAGTCATATAAGAAATAATAATATTGAATGGGAGGGATGTATGGCTCGCATGTGTCTGTGGGTATTAGGAGCGGATTGGAGGTTCGACGGAAGTTGATGTCCGTCGGTTCCTGTTTCACATGCATGACCGCTGTGTATTTGGACGGGAACAGCGGACGAAGTACATAGGCTTTGCTAATCACCTCTCTAAAAGCGCAGTGTCAATAAATCAAAGCAACAAATACATTCCCGATAGCTGAAGAAACTTGTGTATTCGACCATGCTGAATCCAAATCTGAAATCCGTTTTTAGATTACCTCTTAGATCTCAAGAAATACCCCTCTCGAATTTTGTCCTTTTTTGCTAATTTTGTATTTATGGTCTCAGGCCGAAGGCATGAGAATAAAACTAAATCTGTATAAACTTCATGTATAAACTTCATGTATAAACTTCATGTATAAACTTCATGAGAATAAAATTAAACTGTAATCAGTTCATGGAGTTAGAGCTGAGGACTTCGTTTATCTTCAAATTTACATTTTGAACATTGCAATTAATGTTTATAGATAGATCAATTGGAATTGAATTGTATGACCATGGAGTTAGAGATAATTAGCTCATGGTATGACCAGAAATCGAGAACTTGAAATAAAAAGTGTGAGGTATAAACTTGATAAGTTTGTTTGCTACAGGCTCTAGGGGTGCGTTAATTTATTATATTTTTATAGCCATGTACTTTCCATATTAAATATTTTACAAAGGGCCCCGAAATACATTCACAAAATCCCAATCTTTTATTCAGGAAAAAAATCTTCAGTAAGACAATAGTACATGAAGGAACATTAAAATATGAGTAACATATTTCTACTTATTCATTTAAAACCCTTTAGGAAAATAGTTTATAAATGTTATAACTTCCTTCATCATATTCTACATCTCGATGAAGCCCATTAATATCGTTTTCAATGAAATCCAAATAAACGCGTTCCATTTCAAGAAAGTTTATAGAATATCAGATATATAGAATAACAATATTGAAGCTGGATCTTTGCCTCGCTTGAAATTAAGTACTTCATTGTTCTTTAAGGAAACAGCAATTACTGTGTAGTGCAAAAAGAAAACCGAATCAAAGCTGAGAGTTATTACATTGGGCTCGAAATATCAGGAACAAAGCGCTGTACGAGGAAATTGATCAACAATAAAAGTAGATAAAACATTGATTAAATATTTTATAAAAACGTAATCATTTTTCAAACTATTTCATTTGAATTAGAATTAGAATTAAGAGTATAAAAGCAGACTAATATGTAAGTGAATCATATGTATTAGAATTATATGCATATAAAGTGAATCATATGTGACTGTTTACAAGAAAACTTTCCGCACTTGTCGATAATTTTACTTCGGAGATAAAGTGGTATATAACTATAGCCATTACACCGACAACTGAGCCCTTTTTACTTTCCCTGCAATACATGGTAATGTATAGGGAAAGTATTGGAATCATGCCAAAAATCGCAACTCGAGTTTTCGACGGATCTTACGCGTTTCGAGACCTCTAGAATACGAAAAAACTATTTTTAGCTTGAAGTCTGTGTGTCTGTCTGTGTGTATGTCTCTGTGTCTGCGTGTCTGTCTGTCTGTGCAGATTTTGTACCCACTCTAACTAAAAATCTAATTAATAGAATTTCATAAAATTTGGTATGTAAGTCACTTGTGGGCGAATCTGATGCTAATTAGTTTTGGTACGATTCGGGATAAAAGAATCCGCCATTTTTTGCGAAATGGCCGACAAAAGCCTCTATCCATTCTAGCTGAAAAATTAATAGATCAAACATCGCAAAATTCGGTAGATAAGTCCCTTGAGGGATATCCTGGTACTGATTAGATTTTGCTACGATTCGGAAAAAAATAACCTGCCGCTTTTTACAAATAGGCCAACAAAAATCGTCAAAATCTAAAATAAAAAGCTACTTATGCTCAAATATATCAACTAATGCTTGTTTTATACGTAATTTTTAATGAAGAAAATAATAACACCAACCCCATTACACTAGGACTAGTCGTTCTCGAGATATTGAAGTTTTTTCATATTTTCTCTAAGCCAACTTTGAAAATATGTCCAGTTACCAAATGAGAACGAAAATTGAATTAAAAGTGAATTAAATTTAATTTAAATAAAGAGAAAGTGGATATAAGTCTGCAGGGAAAGTCATGTGCTGTCCACATCAGATTTTTGTTTTTAGAGGATTTAGGTCGAGAAGCCTATGATTGTTCCTGCCGTGGTTTACGTGTACGAAGTGTTCTCGGCTTAATTTTGTGTATCAATCAAGGTTAAAGATAAACAAACAACCTCTTTAAACCTTGGTTTAAACCGAAAATATCGTTAACAAAAATTATGGTACTAATGAGTTTTAAATCAGTCCAGCTTGTTGTCAACTAAAAAATTTCATGCTGTTTTACTGTTTCAAAGTTCTTGCCTAATTAGTAATGCAAAATTTGTAAGATGAATTGCAATAAATTTAAAAGTTGTAAAAAAACAAAGCTAATTGTAGAGACTAATTGTAGAGACTAATTTTGAAAATTATAGACAACTGGACACTTTTGTAAATCGTCACATATGTAGGTGAATCATATGAATAGAATCATATGTGTTAGAATAACATGTAGGTAATGTGAATGTTTGCTAAATATAAAATAAGAGAATTTGAAAAAAAATTCTACAGTAGTTAAAGATAAATTTACACTATTTTAAATGACTAACTTCCCATTGAGAATAAACATTGAGAAGAGAATGTATTGGCAACAGAAATGCATTGTAGAGAATATTGTCTATGATTCATTTTTCGTATTTTAGATATTTTAATTTTTTAAAACTATCGTTAATTTAGAGAATTTCCATTCTATTTTACTGCTTTAATGTTTGTTCTCTATAACGATTCTCTTGATACAAAACGACGTGGTTGAAGAGAAGGCTGAATAAGCGTTATGGGGAAATATATAAACACTATGAGCATAAAACACCCAGTAAGTAAATAAGCACAATTTAATGACAGATTATTATAAAACAAGAAAGATCAATCATGCATAAAGCATTGATTTTGAAACACTTTACAACTTCAATGCAATTTTATTTAAACATCTCTAAAATGCGATATATTCCTCGGTAATATTTTTAAAATTATCACAATACTACATTAATTTATTTTATTTAAAAAGTTAAAACTTCCATAGATAAAAATGAACTTTATTCAAATGACGGCATTGAAATATAAATTGCCTGGTTTAAACATCTCTACAATGCAATATATTCCTCGGTAATATTTTTAAAATTACCATAATACTACAATATTTTATTATATTTGAAAACTTCATCTAAAATAAATGAACTTTATTCAAATGACGTCATAGAAAAAATAACACGCTTGGCTCTGGAAAAAATAACACGTCATCGAAATATAAATCGCCTCTATATAAAAGCAGCATTTCATTCATAAACATTTTTCCATTCCTTTCATTCATCCCAATAATATAATAATTTATCTTATTTAAAAACTTAAAACCACCGAGGTACAAGTGATTTAACTCTATGCTTAAAACTTCATCGAAAAAATCGTATAGTTCTCTGTGTAAAATCACTGAATGTTTCATTCATATTAGCTATATTACAGACTCCATGAGCTAAAAAATTTTGCGTTAAAGAAATGCAGCAATTCTTATACAACTCATTCGACATCTTTTGGTATTTACATTCTTTATAATTGAAAATTAGGCTTCGTTGTAGAAATAATCAAAGTTTGATAATCATTTAAACTCAAATATATTGTAATTGCGTTGTTTCAGCATTTAGATGCACAGAATTTAAACACAAATAAAGCAGTTTTAGGACGGATACAACATTAAATATGAATTAAAAAGAACTTTAAAAATCACGATTTGGACACAAGATGGATGCCACATTTTGTTTTGAAGTGGGTCACGTGATCTCTTCATATAAGGGGTGTAATTATTACTTTAATTTTTATTTAAAAAACTACTGAGTATATTTTGCTGAAAATTTTTTTATATATTTTATAGGATAATTTGAATATTTTCGAAAACTTTCGAAGCAATTTGTGAATTTTAAGTTCGCTTAAAAAATGTTTGAAAAATTAGGTCCCATAGGGTTCAATGTATTTCATTTTTTCAACCTGGATTCAATCCAAAACTAATTGGGTGATATTAATCATTTATATTTCCATAGGTTCCACAGACCGTCTGAGCAACATACTAAAATTTCATTTTGATAAAGTCATTTTTACGGCAGTTATCGTGCTAACGGTCAGACAGACGGACAGACAGACAAACAGAATGAACAAAGTCATAAGCACTTTTCAACTATGTTGTAAAGTGTTAAAAACAGAATGATGGAATTACAAATTTAAGTTCGTTAAACTACTAAAGTACTTAATACATCAGAATAAATTTTTAAAATATTCTGTTTCCTTTTTGTGAATAAAAAGTTTAAAAACTGGTAAACATTTACACATTTTAAATTTAAAAGCGTTTTATTTATTTCTTAATAGCGCAAATTAAAAAAAATCATAAACTTTAAATAATTTACACGTGAAAAAGATTTTGTTTTCCATTTAATAATTTAATTTATAAATATTTAAATTTAAAAACATTTCTGGTGTATATTAAATGATTTAAATTGTCTACGTTGGAAAGCTTTGTGCATAAGAATTGGCAGCATTATGAAGGATGGTATATAATACACAAGTATTGAATGTGTTTAGATTACAACTTATGCAATGTAAGATATACTTATAACCCATTTAAATTACATAATCCAGTACAGAACTTCGATCCAGTACATATCGGAGATACTTAGCTGTTAAAGAGATAAAATATTTTTAAAAGACAATCACTCACTTTGTATTGCACCGAAGGGAAAGATTGAAACTAGTAAATGAAACGATGGAAAGAGATCGAATGATTTTTGAACAGAAATTCTTCGGTTTATATACTCCGTGACAAAAATTTCTTGAGTAGACCTTCCTTTTCCCTCGCTTCTGCAGTTAAGCGTGCTCTTAATCACAACTCCGGAAAAAAAAGAAATAAAAAGAAGCCCATTTGTTCCCCTTTTTCCCCGTTTTACACATTATCTCACTTTTCCCACTTTTTGCAAAAATTACTTGTACAATTACAATTAGATATTTTGCATCATTTCCTCAGATTTCGCATGCATGGCAGGAAAATACTTAGTAGTTTACGAACAAGCGGATGTGGTTGAATTTAAATGTGGCGAATGGGTGATTGGAGATACAGAAGGGTCTTATTTCGTGTTGTATGGACGTGACCTTCAAACCTCTTCCGATCTTCCAGTTCATTTTTTTTTCTCATTTATTTTTTTGAAACCAAAAATTTTTTTAGCAAAATATGTTGGGTAGTTTTTTAAGTAAAAATTTAAATAATAATTACACCCATGATATATGAGGAGATCACGTGACTCATTTCAAAATAAAATATGGCATCTATTTTTTTTCCGTGTAAAAATTGTGATGATTGAAGATCTTTTAAATTTATGTTTAGCGTTGCATTTGTCATAAAACCGCTTTATTTTTGCATATTATCTATGTATCTAAATTCTGTGTCAATGCAATCACAATATTTTTTTTTATTTTAAATGATCATTAAACTTTGATTATTCCAACAACGAAGCCTAATTCCTATACCATGCAGAATGAAAACAAATCAAGCGATTGTAAGATAAGTTGTATAAGAATTGCTGAATTTTTTTCATGAAAAAATATTTATCTCTGGAGTCTGAAATATAAGTGATATGAATGAAATATTCGTTGATTTTACATAGAGACACGGATGATTTAAAGCATTTTTTTAAAATATATTTTTAAGTTTCCAAGTTTAGTAAATTATTGTAGTACTGTGATAAAAAAAATATCAGTGCTGCATGTACCGTATTTTAGAACTGCCGACGTGGTGGTCGAATGGTCAAGGCGAGCGTTTCCACAGTAATCGCTCGACCGCCGCGTTGTGGGTTCGAGTCCCACGTAAGGCATGGATGTTTGTGTTGTGGACGCAGTGTGTTCCGCCCCCTCTGGTGCGCCTGGGGCAACGTCCTAGGAAATAAAAACGTTCTTGGAAATTGTTTCATAATCAATGTTTTATGCATGATTGACATTTTTTTTTTCGTATATTTTTCTGCAATCTTGTAATAAAAGTGGTAATACAGTGAAACCAGGTTAAAGGGATCTACCATGAGAAAGAGAAATTTTTTCTCTATATGGAGACAATCATTATACCGGGCAAAAGAAAATTTTTATTTAGATGAAATATCATGAAAAGTAGGTTGAATCCTAAGAATTTTAATAAAAAGGGCACAAAAATGACAATTACAAAAATGTAAGATCTTGTCACAAGTTTATATATTTATTAAGTAAGAAATGCACCATAAAATGCGTAACAAATGCCTACATTCCTTTCAGGTTTCGGAAAACGCACCCGTGTGTATAAGATCATAAATAAGGTCCTGTAGTGTTGGTCTAAATCTTATGACTGAACAAAACACTAAGAATTACTTTGCAAAAGAAAAAAAATTAAATGATTTGGAAGGAAACGTCAAATACATTGCCAATAAAAGCGAATAAACTTCAAATCTGGCTTTTATATTATGGATGGCGTGTGCCGATAAATAAAGCATTTTTATAATTTACACGTTACACAAAAACGTTGAATTATACACACATTAAATTATATATTAGTGAAATTACACATTAAACCCACGCGGTCGTCCATTTTGTTGCTCCAAGTCCTCTGGACGAGCCGGACGGCCTGGGGCTTTCACATTAAACCCACGACAATCATAAGTATATATATAATAATTTTTAGAGTCCAATTTTAAAATCCAGTCACTATTTATACAGTAGTCAGTAGTCACTATCTTTAATACTTGTAAAGATTCTTTCGCATTTGGTTTTAACCAAGAGCTTAAGTATTGGTCCTCCATAGATTCCATTCAGTGGAGTCCTCCATATTGCTACTGAGGCTTCCACATATTGGGAGGAGAGAGGACTGTCGAGGCAATAGCCTTAGGTTATCTTTTGAAGTTTTGTCGGGTTTTTTTATTACTTTTGTATTTTTTTCATATGCCCCAGTCATTAGAAATAATTTTTTTTTTATAATGGCCAGGCATTGACTCTCTCATCTTCGCCTATACATCGGCCAGAACAGTGAACCTCTTAGCCATCAAAGACGTTGCCCCAGCGCACCAGTGGGGGTGGGACACATTGCGCCCAACAACACAAACATCCATGTCTTACGTGAGACTCGAACCCACAACGTGGCGGCCGATCAATCGCTGGAAACGCTCACCTTGATCGTTCGGCCACCACGTCGACTGAAATGAGCCAATAGTACGCGGTGTTCCCAGGTGGTCACCCACCCAAGTACTAACCGCGCCCGATGCTGCTTAACTTCGGTGGTTTAACGGGAACCGGTGTTTTCAGCACGGTACAGCTGTTGGCTATAAAAAAATATTAATCCTAATATTTTAGAGTAGTCAGCGTCGTTTTTATCAATTGACTTGTGGAGTCCAAGTCCGACATTCTTAATATTAGGAGAGTCCTATCTGACATTTTAATTATAATTATACTAATACGAAATTATATATTAATATTGATACTGAAATACCCCTCTTATCATTGCATCCTAAAAAACTAAAATTGTTGTTTGTTAAAACGATTTAAATGGAATCAGATATCATTAATCATTTGTACCACATTTTGAAATTCTTATAAACAGTAACATAAACAGCTGTTTTGGGGGACGCCCCTTTCTGGTTGGTTCTTGAAATTTTGAACTTGGCCTTTGCAACTTCGTGAAGCTCAAGCTAAATTGTAAACCGACTACTATAGTTTGCAAAATTACGACAAATAGCAATTTTTCTTGCTGCCATTCCAGTTTAGATAATGGTTATTCTATGCTAATAAGCGCAAAACCGTTCCATGGATACTGCTATCGGCGATCTGAGTGTCTTCCTTATAAACAACTGTATTGATTGATGATTTATTTGAGTTGGTCAAGTTCTGCTAATTTTCAAGATTTTTCTTTATAGAGATATATTTAGTTTAATACGTATTTTAATCATTTAAAAACGATATAGGTGCATTAAAATTGAAAGACAAGAAGCCTGAAAGCGGGCAAATTTTGACATTTGTAAAAAAAAAAAAAATATGTCTCCTTGTAAAGTGTTTTCTGAGAAAGAGACTTTACATTCCAGATAAAACTGTGCTGGCAAAAATGAAGAATTAGTTTCTACCACAAACATTTATAGTATATGTGTTCGTGCTTCAATAATTACAAGATTGACTGCACAAACACTTTATTAAACAACTTGGAAACTTGCATAGCCCAACAAGTACTATATTTTAAGCGCCAGGTTAGGCGTTTCATTTGTCAGTCAGTACCCAGTACTCGATCCTGCGTTCGAAATGCTCGTCACTCAAACTTACAGTTTATGCGCGTGTCGGCATGATTACGGACACAGTTTCCACTAACGTGCATAACAGTAGAGGTAAGTGGTTTCCACAGAGAGATAAACATTTTAGTACGAGTCTACAAATTTTAAAATTAATTTTAATTTAAAAAAATTATTTTAAAAGTATAAAATTTAAATAAAATAATTAAAATTACTTATTAAATTAAATACGATTTAATTAATTTAATAAGTAATTAAAAATTATTTTAATTTTAATTTTTAATTACTTCTTAAATTAAATTATACATTACTTTTTTAAAAATTTTAAATATATAATTTAAAAAATAATTATATAAATAAAAATTATTTTTAAAATTTCAAAAAATTTAAATTTAGAAGTTTGTTAATAGAAAATTTAAGTTCGGAGAAATTATATTTTGCAAAATGGGAAACAGAATATTAGGATACCAAAATCCCTCTCAACTATTTTCTGACGACGCTATTGTCCCACGATATTGCATTCGCTTTAGGAAAACAATATTTGAGCAAATTTGTTTATATTTTGCCGGACTTTAAAGTTAGTCAAATAAAACAAGAAACATCAATCATGCATAAAGCATTAATTATGAAACACTTTCCGACTGAAATGCAATTTTATTTCATTTAAAGCTGCTTCAAAAATTGCCATCGACAAAATTAATCTTAAAACATTGTCAAAAAAGACAATGCTAGTCACACAAAATTAACTTCATTCAAATGACGTCATCGAAAGCATAATTTGTGAAGTGTTTACGATGCTTTTGCAATTAATATTATGTCACAAGTATAATAGTCCATTATTATAGAAACTACACAGTTTTTAGCTCAGGTTAAATTAGTTCTTTGAAATTGCTGTAACTATAACAAACTACATTTTATAAATCGTCTTCTCTCTATGTAAAATCAATTAATATTTCATTCATATAACTTATATTCCAGACTATAGAGCTAAATAATTGTGCGTGAAGAAAATTCAGCAATTCTTACACAACTCACCTTACAATCACTTGATTAGTTTACATTTTGTATGCTAAAGTTTAGCGATAAAAAGGCTTCGTTGTAGGAATAAAGAATGTTTAGTGATCATTTGAAATAAAAAATGATGTAATTGCTTTAGCACATAATTTAGATACACAGATAATACGCAAAAATAAAGCGGTTTTATGACGGATGCAACATTAAATATAAATGTAAACGATCTTTAAACATCTACCGAAAAAAAATACACAGCGAAAAAAAATGGAAGCTATATTTTATCTTGTAATTAGCCACGTGATCATTTCATATGATATGGGTGTGGTTATTATTTCAATTTTTATTCAAAAATATTCCTACATATTTTGCTGAAATTTCTTTTACACAATTTATGTGATAATTTGAATATTTCGAAGCAAATTTGTGAATTTTAACTCCGCTTAAAAAATATTTGTAAAATGAAGTTCCATAAGGTTCAATGTATCACACTTTTTACCAGGGTTAAATCCGAAACTAAATGGATAATATTATTCATTTTCATTGCCATCCCTCAGATCATCTCAACAACATACTAAAATTCCATTTCGACAAAGTCATTTTTACGGCAGTTATCGCCTATAACGGACAGACAGACAGAATAAATGATCAAAGTCATAATCACTTTTCAACTATTTTTGTAAAGTGTTAAAAATTAATCTCCCATAGAGATAGCATTATGCAGACGATATTTTTTCCGCCAATTTATTTGATGAAAAAAATGACAAGTTCCTAAACAACGGAATTAAACCCAATAGATTTAAACAGCAGACGATATTTTATTAAATCTTCTTCGATTTAAATAATTAAGAAATGTATGGTAGAACAACAATATTTGATCGAATTGTTTATATATTCTGTTAGACTTTTAAGTTAACCAAATAAAGTAAAATAGAGTAAAATATTTGAAATCTAAAAATCATGAGTGTTGAAATAGAACTCAGTCCCTCAGTTCCGAAACGTACGACTTGGTTGCTAATTGCAAATGCTGTCTTTATTTCATAGTCTGCTGAGCATTTACCTAGTCTCGAAATTCCCTCCCGCCGAAAAAAAAAGCCTTTGATTAAATAAAAATAAAAAGAAAATAAGGGAAGAAATAATTGAATAAACCAGTCACACATATAAATTGCGACATTTCCTCTCCTTAATTCAACTTAAAATATTGTGGAAAAAATGTTTATTAGCATTTGATACTAAAAGCTCTAGCAACTTATTTACAGTTATTTATAGCTGCCTCGCACTAATTTGGACCGAGTTAACTGCTTATGAAGAAAAAGTACGAACGTAAGTGAAGCATGTGAAAGTAAGTTAAGTCGAGTACAGGAATTACACCATGCAAACTTAGTTGATTCACTGCTTATTATTTGAAATGTTTTTTAAGCATATTTACGCGTGTTGTTCAAAGAATAGCTAGGATGTTGAAAGAATGTTATAGTAGTAGTAAAAAATACGTTAAGTCGACATACATAATGAGGATAATTGTGAATATTTGTTTTCTAAAGTAATTAGAAGTTCAAGGAATAATTATTGGGAGAGAAAATTGTAATATGGGAGAAGGTTGTAATATGGATACCGCTATAACTGTACACGTGCTATCGCCATCCATCGGTGAATCTGTCATATTACGCCTAAAGGTGAACTCTAGTCTCCCGACAGATACGCAGAGTGGAATTTAAGAAATAATACAGGAGTAGGTGGTAATATGTGAGGGAGTTGTAATATGGATATCCCTATAACTTTATACTGACGTGCAAGTGCCACCTAGGAGATATTTTTGCCCTGCTACGTCTAAAAGGTGTACTCTGAACTCCAGAAAATCCACTCAGTTGGTAAATGACGCCAAGGAGAGAGGGCAGAATTTGTTTTCGAAAGTCTGAGTTTTTGTAAGAAAATATTTCTGCTTGTTCCTTTACCGAGTATATGTTCTAATGTAATTCGACCTACGATTTTAAATAATCTTTAAAGAGTTCTTTAAAACGAGCTGCTTAAATGTACTAAAATCGCATTGATAAATTCAGTTCAATATTTTTTAGGTTACACACACACAGGCTGTTCTCATAGTACCACCTGATTTTCTCAGGTCTAAATATTGTAAATTTTTTTCTTGTTGTTCAGCATTTCTTGTTTAATGTTTTAGTTGGTATTTTGCACACACAAAGACGAAAGGTTACATAACATAATAGTGTCATTACCCAAGTTATTGCTTCCCTTATGCTAAATTTTTAATCTGATTAAAAAAAAACCTTCCCTTATTGCCATCTTTTCTTCTCCTGAAAAGAAAAAAATAATATGCAACATAAAGCTTCAATAAAAAAGAATGTATTTGAAATATATCTGAACAAAAATGCTGGAATGAAAAACTTGGCTTTTCGATCGATGCCATATTTCCTTAATCTAATGCGATTTTGATGCATGCAGGATGCAGAAAGTGTTGCCATAAAGGGGTTCTAATGGTCGATATATTACTACCTACCTTCCGCTGGACATTAAAACGCATTTATTGGAGAAAGTACGGACATAGACTTGTTTCCTTATCAAATCCAAAAGCGTCTACCCAATCCGTCATGAATGGCAAGAAATTAAGTGAAGCGTCAAATTCTTGATGGGTTTTGATTCAGCAGAGTTTGGTTGTTTCTGAATATTTGGTAATTTTGTGTACCACATTTCATTAATATCGCTCCATAAGTTTTAAATATGGATCTTAAATTCTATATAAAGGCAGGATTAAGTTATATTTTCGAGTCCAATGTTCATACTTACATTGGAATGGCCTACTGAATTCATGTGACTTAGTCGGTTAAATAGTTATATTGAGTACTTATATTCAATTTCTCAGTTTATCAAACATTATTTGAACTTATAGCTTATTTTAATTTTACTTTAAATCAGTATAAAATTTGTATGAGCTTTTGTAAGGTTCAGAATTTAAAGATGAATTGGTGTTTATCAGTTTATTATTCTCTGTAAATTTTTTTATAACGTGGCATGCTTTCGTACAGGTATTGATTCAAATATATTAATTTGATATAGTATTTTCTGGATGATCATTTTGCTTAGTTGGCGCATCCGAATATCCGACGGAAAAACGTTTACTAAAATTTACGTTAAAATGAGAAAAAAAAACATTTAAAAAAGTTTTGTTCCATGATTATGTGCAGTTGTTGTTTTCCAGATGTCTGAAAAACATAAAAACACGTATTCTGAAAATCACGCCATCTCCCCTATACGGCCGTCATTGTTTCAGGATTTATCATTGCTCTCCACAGGAAATGATGCTATGAATATCATAAATTTTAAATCATTCTTGTTTCAATAATGTGAATTTACAAATATATTTGATAATTTTTTGTATGGTGTAAATAGATATGAAATTCTGTAACATTAAAAACATCTGTTCCGGAATCATCGTTTCGACACTTGTAAAGAACCTTACTGCCTCAACTTGGAATCAAACCCTGGGTCTTCGAACTGACCAGAAGACTCTCTACCCCTGAGCTACTGGGACGAAATTTCAAGCTCTTATTGTCGAAGAGGACTCTGCATTCTCCACTCTCTAATGCCAGATTGGCGTGGAACTAACAAACTCACTGACAACCTTCTGCTTTTTTTTACTATTCTTACCGATTTCTTACCCTATTCTTACCCATTTTTATCCTCTAGGTTAATTTCCTGAGTGCTCGTTATCCTTTCGATTTTAAAATCAGCACTCCCAGATTCCGTGCTAGTCGTACTAGAGTCACGTTCAGACTACCGAAGTCGTTGCACTAACCTACAGGATTGTCTCTATTTCGGCTCCATTTTATGGAACTTTGTTGCTCCAACCGGGACTCGAACCCTGAATCTCCGAACTGGCCAGCTGACTCTCTACCGTTGAGCTACTGGGACGAAATTGCAAGATCTTATTGTCGAAATGAACTTTGCACACTTCATAGACATACACACATATGCACAAATATTCAGGTAGACATTTTTTTAAAAGTATACGAGCTGTGTTTGTGGGATCTTAAAATGTTATTGCGTAATTTTGACTAAAACAAATACAACAGAATGACGAATATCCGAATGACATTTATACCGATTTAGAAATTATCCCGTTCTAACCGATATTTTTACCACGTGAATATTAAAAATTCATAATTTTGCACTAAATTTTCAGTACCTATATTTTAAACAGCAAAAAGTAACGTAATAAAAAAAATGCCAAAATATTACATGTTTCCTTAATGCAGTCTTATCTCCAATAAAGGCAATGATGAAACATGCTAAATTTATATTCTAAATATACTTTTTAACCATTTTTCAGTCTAATAATTGTCTGTTATCGGTAAAGACTTATGACAGTTTTTTTGCTTTCGGTTAGAAATAATTTGACGTTAAAAATAGTTCGTGTAATAAAACGTAGAAAAACACCAACTTTGACCAATTAAAACAATTGTCGAAAAATGTATGCTCAATATAAAATAAATTAAGTAGGAAGGATATAATTACTGATTCTATAAAATCCTTCGAGCGTGGAAAACAAATAAAAATACATATTTGTAATGACGATATTATAGGTTATGTGTACTGGGCCAATGTTTGGACTAGAGATGAAAATTATTGCTTTTTAACACTTTACAACATAGTTGAAAAGTGTTTATGACTTGTTCATTCTGTCTGTCTGTCCGTTAGCACGATAACTGCCATAAAAATGACATTATCAAAATGAAATTTTAGTATGTTTTTCAGACGGTCTGTGGGACCCATAAGAATATAAATAAATAATATCACCCAATTACTATTTTATTGAACCCGGGTTGAAAAAATGAAATACATTGAACCCTATGGGACCTAATTTTTCAAACATTGTTTAAGCAAATTTAAAATACACAAATTGCTTCGAAATTTTTAGGAAATATTCACATTATCCCATAAAATATACAAAAAAAAAATATCAGTAAAATATGTTAAGTATTTTTTTAATTAAAAATTATTTAATATAGGGAAAAAAACAAATTCAATTAAATTCTAACTTTTGGGATATCCTCCAAAAAGAAAAAAGAGATATATTATATAATAAATATCTTTCCAAGAGTTTAATCAATTTGTATATAAGAGAGGCTTCACATTTTAAAAAAATCTGATGTGGGCAATACATGACTTTCCTTATATAATATAATGAATTTACTACTTTTACAGTAAAAAAATAGGTTTTTCTTATAGTAGATACTAATATTCTTTCCAAGACATTGAATTTTCGACAATTAGTCGTCATTTTCATTGATTTAGCGTCATTTTTATCCATTTGGCGAGATTTTCATTATTTTGGCAACATTCCAAAAGGTCCCAAAGTTGGCGACATTCCGCCAAATTCGTCGCCAAAATCTCGCCAAGCGTTATGCACTAAGAAATAAGTTATTCTTACAGCAGATAAATGACTATTGGCGTTCAAATACAAAATTATTACTCAGAGTATCTTTTTTCATGAATGGAACGAACTAGATCCACGAGAATGATGTCACCCAATTTATCGCATGGTATTACATATGAAAAGTGAACATGTTTATCAATAGGAAATATTTTTTTTTTATTTTATATGACTTTTTGATATATTTTTTTTAAATGTACCATATCTCGAGAACGGTTCGTGTTAGAGTTCTAAAATTTATGTCAATCGTTTTCTAATGAAAAATTACATAAGAAATGTCTATTTGCGTAACTTTATGAGTGGTTTTGATTTTTTGACGATTTTTTCAAAATTGTATTCGAAAATTTAGGGGGGTTCTGAACATTCGATTGCGTATGAAAACAACAGGCTTCCAGTGTTTACGGATTGTGATTTTTGTGCCAAATTTGGTTCAAATCGGTCCATTGGTTCGTCAGTTATCGTCTCCACAGATCCACTGACACACACACACACACAGACATCACTTCAAAAATGTTTGATTCGTGATCAGGGATGCTTGAAACGTGCTCTGCCGTCGAAAACTCGAATTCGAATTTTCGACCCCGTCACAATACTTTCCTTATACATTATGTATATAAGGAAAGTAACAGGTTTTTCTTATAGTAGATACTAATATTCTTTCCAAGATATTGAATTTTCGAAAATTAGTCGTCATTTTCATTGACTTAGCGTCATGTTTATCCATTTGGCGAGATTTTCGTTAATTTGGCAACATTTCAAAAAGTCGCCAAGTTGGCGACATTCCACCAAATTCGTCGCCAAAATCTCGCCAAGAATTATGGACGAAGAAATAAGTTGTTCTTACAGCAGATAAATGACTATTGGCGTTCAAATACAAAAGTATTACTCAAAGTATCTTTTTTCATGAATGGAAAGAGCTAGATCCACGAGAATGATGTCACCCAATTTATTGCATGGTATTACATATGAAAAGTGAACATGTTTCTCAATAGGAAATATTTTTTTCATTTTATATGACTTTTTAATAATTTTTTTGGAAAATGTGCAATATCTCGAGAACGGCTCATGTTAGCGTTCTAAAATTTATGTCAATCGTTTTTAATGAAAAATTACATAAGAAATATCTATTTGCGTAACTTTATTAGTGGTTTTGATTTTTTGACGATTTTTCAGAATTTTATTCGAAAATTTGGGGGGGTTCTGAACATTCTATTACGTATAAAAACAATAGGCTTCCAGTGTTTACGGATTGTGATTTTTGTACCAAATTTGGTTAAAATCGGTCCATTCGTTCGTCAGTTATCGTCTCCACAGACTCACTGACACACACACACACACACACGCACACACACACACACACACGCACACACGCACACACAGACAGACATCACTTCAAAAATGTTTGATTCGTGATCAGGAATGCTTGAAACGTGCTCTCCCGTCGAAAACTCGAATTCGAATTTTCGACCCCGTCGCAATACTTTCCTTATACATTATGTATATAAGGAAAGCAATAAATTTGGTAGATAACAATTTTTCATTTTTTATTTAATTTTATATAACTCTTCGTGATATACTTATTTTATGGCATTTTTAATGAACTTTCCTACGTCCTAGAGAGTTAAAATTTGGTACACAGCTTAAATTTGTTGAACATTTTATTCGACAAAAATTTGGTGAATCTTTAAATATAGATCATACATTTTTTTCGAAATGGCCTGCAAATAATCTCCGTTGACTTCTATAAATCATTGTTGTAATATTGTTAAAAATTCTGATGTGGGCAGCACATGTCTTTCTCTCACAGACTCATATTCACGTTCTCTTTATTTTTTCAATAATAATTTGAGTTTATCTGTACAAAATAACAGCCATAAGTATTTTAAATGACATTGAATTTGCACGTTAAACTTAAATTTGGTTCTCATTTGATAGCTGGACTTATTGTCAAAGGTGGCTTAGAGAAAACGCGAAAAAACTAGAATATCTCAAGAACGGCTAGTCCTAGAGTAATGGGGTTAGTCTTATTCTTTTTGTTGTCAAAAATCACGTATAAAATAGGAATTTAGATGATATAATTGAGCACACGTAGTCTTTTATTTTTATATTTAACGATTTTTGCGGGCCATTTCGCAAAAATCGCCAGTTCCTTTTTCCCGAATCGTACTAGAATAACCTACCCTTTATATACCAAATTTTGTTAAATTTGGTATATACATCACTTGTAGGTTATTGAAATATTATACACCAAATTTTGTTAAATTTGTTCCACTAGTTTTTAGCTAGAGTGGATAAAGGCAATTTCTGCCGCCTTTTCGCAAAGAAGGCAGATTCTTTTATTACGAATCGTACTATAATCTAAGGAACATCAGGATTTTCCACAAAAAACATACCTACCACATTTTATGAAATTCGGTCCATTAGTTTTTCAATTAGAGTGGATGTAATATCCTCACAGACACACAGAAACATACATAAATACACTCTTACACACACAGACGTCTTTCTAAAAATAGTTTTTTCGTGTTCTAGAAGCCCCAAAACGTGTAGATCTTTTGAAAATTCGAGTTCCGATTCGAGACACGATTCCAATGCTTTGAGTACACACACACACACACACACACAAATACATATTATCTGTGTATCTGTGTATTATCTGTGTATCTAAATTCCGTGCCTATGCAATTATAATAGTTGTGATTTTAAATGATCCTTAAACTTTTATTATTTCTTTAACGAAGCCTAATTTTAACATATGCAGAATGCAAATATCTCAAGCGATTGTAAGGTGAGTTACATAAGAATTGCAGAATTTTTTTCACACATAATTATTTAGCTCTGGAGTCTGGAATACAAGTTATATGAATGAAATATTCATTGATTTTGCATAGAGAATCAGATGATTTATATTTCGATACAGTTTTAAATATTTAAGTATAATAAGTTACTGTAGTACTGTACTGTGATAATGTAAAAGATATCACCACTGAATGTATCACATTTTAGAAATTTTTAAATGAAATTGCATTTCAGTTGGAAAGTGTTTCATAATCAATGCTTATGCATGATTGATCTTTCTTGTTTTCATTAGCAGTGGTACATGCTACTGCTAAATTTTATTAGCTATACCATACTGGCCAACCTTTATCTACATTTTTACGAAATTCAGAATCATTTCAACAGTCATATAATGTACAGATATATTGATGATTTAATTATTATTGGAATTACTAATGAAGCCAATGAATTAAACTTAGATTTCTATCCACCTACTCTACAACTTATTGAAAATGTATATACATCCAACTGGATCAATTTTCTAGACGTTAGTTTAAAAATTCAAAATGCAGACACACTAAAATTTAAATTCTATGACAAAACAGAAACTTATAACTTCAAAGTAAATAAACTTCAACATTTTTCTTCAAATCTTTCAAAATCTGTATATAGAAATATTATTAATAAGCAGTTATTAAGAATCAGAATGTTAAGTACACCATGTTACTACAAAGAGCATCTACATAAATTCATAAACACCACTATCAAAAATAACTACCCGCCCAACCTTATTTTTTTTTTTATTAAAACACATTTTAAATTTAAATTCAACAACTTGCAAAAATTACAGCAACATATTGACAAATCATACTCCAACATTTCTAAATAGTTCATCTCCATGTTATCTTCTAACAGTTAAACGTTTCGTACAATTAACTATAACCAGCTTTGCAAAAAACTGCTTAGTCAGTCACAAAAATACACTGTAACCTGTTCTGAGATGATTGGTCAGTTTCAAGCAATTTCTGAAGTTCAACAGTACAAGGAGTAGATATATATTCATTATATTTTCATTATATTCTTTTGATTTTTCTTTCAATTACATTGTATTTTCATTTAAATATTTAGCCACAAGCTGGTGTAAAAGAATATATTATATTCATAATTGATTTCCTTATGTATTTGATCCACCTTGTATTTTCTTCTACGTCGGGCCATGTACATTATTTCTGTAATACATTTTACAGTTGTGTACACAGAAACGTAGAATCAGCATTAATGAAACATGTATGGCCTTTGATAACGTACATGGTTTCAAAAATGCTTTTCATATTCATTTTATTCCTTTTAATATTCATATTACTTTTTTTTCCTAAATTATTGGAAGCTAGAAAAGGCCTAGCTCATCGTGCTACACTTAGTTTCAGATTAGCTCTTTTTCATCTTTTACCTTCTGTATTTACACCTTGTATGCTTTTGTAGGGTAACTGGGGAATAGTACCTTAGATAACTGCATTAGATATGAGTAAAATTACTTACTTATATGCTCTTATATACATGTTTACATGTTACAACAGCTTGTTGTATAGCCTTTTTGTAACCACATCCGTCCATTTTCATTTCATTTTTTATATACAGCATTTTTCTAATTGCAATTCTCGGGTATATATTACAAGCAAAAATTAAAATCTTCAATTATATATATATATATATATATATATATATATATATATATATATATATATATATATATATATATATATATATATATATATATATATATATATATATATATATATATATATATACTCGATAATTCACAAAAAAATGCTCTTACAACTATCGCATTTTATGTGTGGGTTTATTACGAGAAAAACAAGAAGTAGATAGAAGTTTTATAATTCTTACAATTAAAACTCGAATGATTCAAATATAGAGATATTTTAGCATTATTTTCTATAGGAAAATAATATTAATTTCTGGAACAGTGATTGTACTATATAATAATAAGACGAAATGGATAATATGAACTGCTACGTCACTAAGCTAACAGCTGAAAAGAACAAAATTTTTAAATACATTTTTGACTATAATGTTTTAAAAGAATATCTTCAGTACAAAATATGAAAAAAATATTTTTTTTCTTTTTATTCTGATATTGCGAGTTAAGTAAGCACTGACTGTGCATGTGAGTTGAGTGAAACGCAGTAGAGTATGAATGAATGATAAAATCGAATAAAGATTCACACTCCAGAAAGAAGTTGCTGCAGCGTGTTAGGAAAACACTGAAAAGGGACGTCTTGAAGACGACCGCAAAATCGTTGAACCGCGAGAAACGCAATTAAATTTAGCGTGGAAAAAAGCTAGAATTGTTTACTTACATTTATATTTGCAAATTATAGGTATTTCTACGCATAAAAAAATGCATCATCATTATCTATGGAGTTTGTACATTGCTGAGTTTTCAGAATTACCCTTTTTACTTTCCTTATATACATAGTTTAATGTATAAAGAAAGTATTGTGACGGGGTTGAAAATTCAAATTCGCGTTTTCGACGGGAGAGCACATTTCAAGCATCCCTGATTACGAATCGAACAATTTTTGCGAACGATGTGTGTGTGTGTGTTAGTGAGTCTGTGGAGACGATATCTCACGAACGAATGAAACGATTCGAAAGAAATTTGTTACAAAAATTACAATCCTTGAATACTGGAAGCCTATTGATTTTAAGCACAATCGAATATTCCGAACTCCCCTAAATTTTAGAGTAAAATTTTGAAAAAATCATCAAAAAATCAAAATCTTTGATAAAGTTACGCAAATGTACTTCTTTATGTAATGTTCCCTTCAAAAACGATTGACATAGATTTCAGAACGCTAGCATGAACCGTTCTCGAGATATTGAACATTTTTCAAATAAATTTATCAAAAATTTCCATAAATAAAAAAAAAACTGTTGAAAAATATGCTCACTTTTCATATGGAATATCATGCAATAAATTGGATAACATGATTATCGTGGATCTAGCTCATTTCATTCATGAGAAAAGATACTTTGTGTAATACTTTCGTATTTGGACGCCAATAGTCATTTATCTGTTATATGAATAACTTATTTCTCACTCCATAACGTTTGACAATACTTTGGGGACGAATTTGGCGGAATACCGCCAACATGACGCCATTTTTTAATGTTGTCAAATTAACGAACATCTCGCCAAATGGATAAAAGTGACGCTAAATTAATGAAAATAACGACTAATTGACGAAAATTCAATATCAGTATCTACTATAAGCATAACCCAATTTTTTTTTACTGCAAAAGTAATAAATTCATTGCATTATTTAAGGAAAGTCATGTGCTGCCCACATCAGACTTTTTATGATTACCTGTTGCGTCGTTCCCGCTTAATAAGCACAAACGATAATTTACTGTACATGGTTCAAATTAGTTCCTAATGGCAAAGTATTAAATGGTTTCTCCTACGCTTCTCATAGATCTTGTTGACTTTAATAAAATATGAAGAATAAAAACGTCACAAAACAAAATTAAATAATATATTGTATCAAAATAATATTTATTTCGCCACAAAATTTTTTTGATTGTTATCAGAATATTTTGCGCACAAATTAAAATACAAAAACAGTTTATTTCTCTGCACCAAAGCTGGCATACAATCACAGCAGACATAAGTCAGCGCACACTGCAGAATATAATTTATTTTTTTACAACGAAATTTGCATAAACATTCATTTCTGCTATAACGCAATAATTCCCCCCCCCATTATAGTTACCATGGTACAGTTAAAACAAGATGACTTTTTGTGAACCTGGGATACCAAAATTATATTTAAAACCGAAACGTTCATATGTAATACCCTTTTATAAGGTTTATATATTATATATAACAATATATTACATATAATAATCAAAATATTTAAAAATTTTGAATTCATATCTAATATCAGAAAAAGTAAATTCATATCAAATATCTCCTAGTTGACAGAGGGTTTGATATTCCAAAATTCTTAAATTATGGCTAATTCAGCATTTTCTCCATCTTAATGTGAATATAGCATTACGTGTTTTAGCCTTTTTCAATTAACTGCATAACATTTTTAACCTTTTTGTAAAATTAGAGAAAGAAAGAATAACTCCAGATGTGCACGGCTGCGTTTCATTGTCATCTGTTTCTAGGAAATTGCAAGGAAAACACATATTTTCTAATGTGTCATTTTTGTATATCTCCAAAGAAACTGTTCATAGTGTGTCTACTTTAATTTATAAAAATGTTGTTGCAATTTCCTTTATAGCAATGTTACTTTTAAAAGTCGTAAATCTATTAATGCATATAAATTCGTCTTCTCCCAGTATAAGAATCTACAAATTGCCAGAATCTGCGATATTACTGTTTATCTCCTGGTTCAATTTTTTTCCCAGTCACATTGAAAGTGTGGTGGAAATGCGTAATGAAAACTAAAGGAAATATGCGTTTTGCAAAAACAACCGATTCATATATAGTGATATGCAGTAAACGTTAGAAAAACATACATAATAGCAGAAACGAATGTAAAAGCAATATATATTTCTTCTATAATGGCACAGTTCAAACATCCTTGATTTCATGCTACCTCCAACCCATACCGTGTCCCATAGACTGCATGGGATGCATCACGTAGATGGGTTGTGAGTGGTGGCCACCTCCTTTGTTGTTGCTACCGCCGAGTAATTTTGCCAGAATCCCAGCCACCAGTAGTGATTCGATACCACTGCTGCCGCCTCCTCCTTTTTTGCCGCCCATCATGCCCATCATGGCACTAACCTCATAATTAGTCAGAAGTAAGGAAGCTATTGCCAGGGTGACAGCGAAGATCTTCAGTTTGAAATGTCGACAGGTTTGCATTGTGGTTGAGTCCCTTCGATATCTGCAATAAGAATGAAGTGAGTGAAATATTTGTAATAAGGTAAGTGACCCAAATATGGGCACTGCTATAAAAAAGACACAGATATTCAACAATTATCAATCTCCGATATTTTAAGAAGACCAACAGAAAAAAGGCTTTAAATTATCGAGCTGTAAGACTGGTAAAATCGCTTTTTCCAGAAAAAAAGGTACCCAAACATAAAAGCAGCTGGCAAGTCCAAATGAGCAGCTAAGCCGAAACCAGCAACCAAGCATAAACCCAAGACAAATGTAATATCAACTGTTGCAGCTCAGCCGTCCTGCAGTGGTGTGTCCAGTTCAAAAGAGTCCTGCTATTGTGTACTGTGTCGTCAGGAAAAACAATTAGACATGATACAGTGTAATACGTGCCGTGTTTAGATACATGAAGAATGTTGTGCGGCCTTACAAGTAAGGAAAAATTTTATATTTTTGTATGTCCATCTTGTGCCGACTCTGATTGAAGTTTTAAGTTGATTTAAGGTTTCTTTCGCATAATTTTTAAGGGTGCCCATATTAGGTGCAAGGGTTCTAAATATGGGCATAGGTTCCCAGCATGGACACTGTCCATTATTAGCACCTATTTGATGTTTTTAACTCAATTATCATTTTTTCCCTGTTACCCCCTGCAAGGAGAATAAATACATCCACCAACTTTCAAATTTTTATCTGCTAAAACAAACAATATAATAATTAAAAAGCTTAAGGGTGCCCATATTTGGGTCACTTATTTTATATACATTTGAAAGGGCTATTGTAACAATGAGTGACAGGCCTCTTATAAGTAGTTAACACACCAAATGAATACAACATTTAAAAAAACTCGTGGCTTAGTGATTATGACAGTGACAACTGCATTATGTGTACTCAATTCGTAGTACATACGGTAATAAATTCGTAGTATACGTACGGCAATCAATTCGCAGTACGTACTGTACTCAATTCGCGGCATCTTTATTAGATGAAACAGTGTTCAAAGGCTTTGACTGTTAGCTTGTTTTGACCTTCCACGCATACAACTTATATAAGGTACAAATTTCTTTAAAAAGTCTGTCTATGAAAAACATCATCGCGTTTCTATGACTATATCTCGTTTTTGCTTAATACATATTCCCTCAAATTAGGTAAAATAATATCTTCAAAAAATAATCATACTTTTCACAAAATGGATAACTAAAAAGCAATAGATGTGGCAAAAGGGGTATTAAAAATGTTAACTCTCCATAGGCTGAACAATTACTTTTGGCTCTTTATTTAGTTCATACTGAGTAAACACTACCTATCAATGTAAATTCTTGATTTGTAGGTCGACTCCAACTTTTCAAGATCCCGGCTACGTTTATGTATGATAGTATGGCTATATCTAGCCTAATAACTCTTTTTACTTTCCTTATATACATAATGTATAAGGAAAGTATTGTGACGGAGTCGAAAATTCGAATTCGAGTTTTCAACAGGAGAGCACGTTTCAAGCAACCCTGATCACGAATCGAACATTTTTGAAGTGATGTCTGTGTGTGTGTGTGTGTGTGTGTGTAAAAGTATGTGTGTGTGTATGTGTGAAAGTATGTGTGTGTGTGCGTGTATGTATGTGAAAGTATGTGTGTGTGTGTGTGTGTGTGTGTGTGTGTGTGTGTGTGTGTGTGTGTGTGAAAGTATGTGTGTGTGTTGTGAAAGTATGTGTGTGTGTGTATCAGTGAGTCTGTGGAGACGATATCTCACGGACGAATGAAGCGATTCGAATGAAATTTGGTAGAAAAAATCACAATCTGTGAATACTGGAAGCCAATTGTTTTAAAACACAATCGAATATTCAGCCCCGCCCCCCTAAATTTTCGAGTGAAATTTTGAAAAAATCATCAAAAGATCAAAACATTTAATAAAGTTACGCAAATAGACATTTCTTATGTAATTTTTTCCCAGAAAATGATTGACATAAACTTTAGAACGCTAGCATGGACCGTTTTCGAGATATTGCCCATTTTTCAAATAAATTTATCAAAAAAATCTCATAAATTAAAATAAAATATTAACTGTTAAGAAACATGTTCACTTTTCATATGTAATATCATGCGATAAATTGGGTGACATCATTCTCGTGGATCTAGCTCGTTCCATTCACGAGAAAAGATACTTTAAGTAATACTTTTGTATTTGATCGCCAATAGTCATTTATCCACTGTAAGAATAACTTATTTCTCCGTCTATAATGCTTGGCGAGATTTTGGCGATGAATTTAGCGGAATGTCGCCAACTTGGCGACATTTTAAAATGTTGTCAAATTAAAGAAAATCTCGCCAAATGGATAAAAATGACGCTAAATCAATGCAAATGATTACTAATTGAAGAATATTCAATATCTTAGAAAGAATATAAGTATCTACTATAAGAATAACATTTTTTTTAACTGTAAAAGCAGTAAATTTATTGCATTATATAAGGAAAGTCATGTGCTGCCCACATGAGATTTTTTTAAATGAATAGACACCAGATTAATAATGTTATAAATATTGTTAACTATAGTGCATCAGCTTCAAACATTCTGCCTGAACATATAATATATTTCCTTCGTTTCAAAGTCTCTCCGCTTTTCTTTATATTTCAGAAGTAAATTAAAGTACAGAATTTCCAAATCACATAAAAATCAGAGATATGCTTGATTTTTAAAAAAATACCTATTCATATTAAAATCGGTTTTATTAGACACTGTTGAAGGGGTTAGAATAATACGTTTTACTTCCTCTTCAATTTATCCGTTTTTATCAATTGTTATGTGATCATGTGTCGAACGAAAGCGAGATCCTGTCTATGACCATATCATATTAGGATTCCTCTTTGAGAATAAAATGATAATACGCAAGACAATTTTAATTCAGTTATTAGTGGTAAACATTTTGCCATGCTATTGCTTTTAACAAAACATTTTCCCTTGAAACATCTATTTCTCATACTCTGCTATAGATAACGATTCGATGATGACTGATTTGTATTCAACATCATATTCTGGTAGCGAGTGGGGGTTCACTAAGGATTTATCCTTCTGGTTATTTTTCCATTTCCGGTTGAAAAAATTTCTTCCTTCTTGAAACATCTACTTCTCAAGATTGGCTATATATAGAACTTAGATAATGACTAATATGGATTCAGAATCACCATCTGGATAAGAATGGGAGTTCACTAAAGATTTCCCCAACCGTTTCTTTTTCCATTTCCGGTTCAAAAATGTTTCTTAAAACATCTATTTCTCATGATGGCTTAGATGATTACTGATATTGATTAAGCATCATATTTCAGACTGAGTTGGAAGGTTCACTAAGGATTTCCATATCCAATTCTGGAGATGTCACATTTGTTTTGTTTTCCCCAAGATTCGTAAAACTGTATGAATCGAGTATGCAAAAGAGAATAAAAAATGCTTAATAGTTCCGACAAAATGACGTGCATACACCATTTGCCACTATAAGAAGGTTCCTTCACGAATTTTATATAAAATGTCTACTTGAAATAAATAAAAAAATTCATAATATCTCTAATAGAATTAATTATTTTACAAAAACAAAGAAGAAATATCGAATTTTCCCCTTTTGTTCTAAAATACATTATGGAAAATCGAATGTATTGTGAGGAGGTTTTGACAATGCTTATATATCTGATAATAATATTTTCATTGTTTAGATATCTCTTAAATTAACATCTCCCTAAAGTGCTTCAATCATTTTCACACTTGCAGAGATAATTTTTACACATATTACTTTCCTTATATACAATAACGTATAAGGAAAATATTGTAACGGGGTCGAAAATTCGAATTCAAGTTTTCGACGAGAGAGCACGTTTCAAGCATCCCTGATCATGAATCGAAAATTTTTGAAGTGATGTCTGTGTGTGTGTGTTTGTGAAAGTGTGTGTGAAAGTGTGTGTGCGTGTGTGTATGTGTGTGTCAGTGAGTCTGTGGAGACGATAACTGACGAACGAATGGACCGATTCGAACGAAATTTGATACAAAAATTACAATCCGTAAACACTGGAAGCCTATTGTTTTTATACGCAATCGAATGCTCAGAATCTCCCTAAATTTTCGAGTAAAATTTTAAAAAAATCGTCAAAAAATCAAAACCTCAAATAAAGTTACGCAAATAGATATTTCTTATGTAATTTTTCATTAGAAAACGATTGATATAAATTTTAGAACGCTAACATAAACCGTTCTCGAGATATTGCACATTTTTCAAAAAAAAAAATTATCAAAAAGTCATATAAAATAAAAAAAAATATTTCCTATAGAGAAATATGTTCATTTTTCATATGTAATACCATGCGATAAATTGGGTGACATCATTCTCGTGGATCTAGCTCGTTTCATTCATGAAAAAAGATACTTTGAGTAATACTTTTGTATTTGAACGCCAATAGTCATTTATCTGCTATAAGAATAACTTATTTCTCTGTCCATAACGCTTGGCGAGATTTTTCGACGAATTTCGTTGAGTGTCGCCAACTTGACGACTTTTTTAAATGTTGCTAAATTAACGATAAACTCACCAAATGGATAAAAATAACGCTAAATCAATGAAAATGACGACTCATTGACGAAAATTCAATACCTTGGAAAGAATATCTACTATAAAAATAATCTTTTTTTACTGTAAAAGTAGTAAATTCATTGCAATTATATAAGGAAAGTCATGTGCTGGCCCCATCAGATTTTTTTAATGTAATGATGTAATATAAAATCATTTAGGTATACGAAATCTTTATATAAAGTTTTTATATTCTTAAACTAGCAGCATACTAGTTCTTCGTACGGAATATGTAATATAAAGAAACCCGAAATTAATAATTATGTGCAAATTTCTATAGTATGCTAAAAACACTGTTACTCAAAACATTGTTATTCAAAACACTGTATTAAAAAAATTAATTTTAAAAAGAAATATGAATAAATGTCCTTGCTTTTCAAAATTAGTTTTACAAACAGAGCTGAAGAAAAAAAACATCCTGGTCCCATTTGTAAATAAATTTACAAAAATATGAAATTTGATCAATATATATCAAAATGAAAGCGCTAATATTGCATTAGAAAATATGACCGTACTACTTTTATTATGTTTCAACAATTGGCAAAACACAATATATGAATCTAAACACATTATATGAATTTGAAAAATCTTTGCCACAATAAATCTTATACCGTAAAAACTTGAAAATATCAATAATTCCCCTAATCTTATACCCGAGAGATGTAATTGATATAATCCAGTATAAAATGCAATACCGTATATTTATAAAATTTATTTTTATATCAATCTATTTTTTATGTACATCATAAAAAAATTAATAGAAATCGTCTGCAGTATAAACACATTTAATATTTAATTGCGTTGCTGAGCTACATGTTTCACGTTTCAATTTTCTTCCAATAAATTTGCAGAAATATACCATCTGTACAACGCTATCTTTATGAATGTTCCGTTTTTAACATTTTCCAACATAGTTGCAAAGTGTTTATGACTTTGGCCATTCTATCTGCCCGTTCACACGATAACTGCCGTAAAAATGACTTTATCGAAATGAAATTTCAGTATATTGTTGAGCCAGTGCAAAAATGGTCAAAATGCAAATCCGTTACACATGGGGTTGAATACGTCCTATATGCAATGAAAATAATGCACCGTTCTATATATAAGGAAAATAATAAATGATTAAACTTACCAATATTTTGGCAAATGCAGATATTCGAAAATATTAGTTTTTATTCCAAATTTCCCCAAGAAAATGCGTCTTTACTGTTAAATCTAATACCATCTAAGAACGGATGAGAAGTCCGTTAAATGTCTGTAAGTGCCCTCATGTTTATATACCTGCATGCGCTAGGTGTAAATAATATGTTCCCATAATGATTCTTCACTTTCTGTCATCTGTGACCCTATTTTTGTTTTCTCTGACCAATGCCGTAAGGAGGAGATTCACAAACAAGATGCCCAGAGATACAGAAAAGGAAACGGCTTTCTGTCAATATTTCATCTTTTTTATATTGCTGGATGATGGCTTTCGTTCCTGCGGTCCCTCTGGATCGAGCTAAAAATACCCAGGGTATGTAGCGTGTGGAAGTTTTCTCGTCTTCTCGCATCGCTGAGAACAGCAGCCATATGTCGTGTGAAAATTCGGGCAGAGGGAAGTTGTAAGCCATTGTCGAACATGGATGTTGTAGTTTTGGGAAGATTTGGTGTAGGAGTTGTTGACAGCAGACTTAATCTGCTTTAATCTATTTCACTTTTGTTTTCGGGCGGAGTGCACAGACAGCAGAAGCTGAAACTTCCTTGTCTTCTGAAGATGCTATTTCTTCTCCATTTTAACAAAATAAGTCTGATGTGAGGAGCGCACAACTTTTCCCTATAGACTAAAGTTATTTATTTTATTCTTTTATTAACTATGTCCCTTAAATTGAGCAATATCACGCAACACAATATATAAAATAAGCACTTATATTTTTAAAAATAATATCTCTCTTTGTTTGGCATTATTTGGCCAATTTTTAAATGCGTCAAATTGCCAAAAAATGCAAATAGAGTGAAATCTTGAGATATGTTTATCGCATAGCAGGAGTGGATTATTTTATAAAAAATAATGTAAAGCATAAACATTTGCTTAAAAACGTTCATATTTTTATTTACCTTGTTTGATGTCTGTGGCTAGTATTTTTAAAACATACAGTTTTATTTGTCAGGGTCGAATCAAAAGTGTAATCAGCATAAGTATATAGCAAAGTAATCAAGTGCCACATTTAATAATAATCGGATAGTTAAACTAGAGCTGACACACACACACACACACATATATATATATATATACATACACCTGTACGCACACACACATACATACATCCGTACGCACACAACCACATACATACTTCTCACACACACATACATACACCCACACGCGCATATATATATATACATACACGCATATTCAAGTGATACTGTACACGAACAAAAAATCTGATGAGGGCAGCACATGACTTTCCTTATTTAATGCAATGAATTTACTACTTTAACAGTAAAAAAATAGATTACTTTTATAGTAGTTATTTCTATTCTTTTCAAGATTTTGAATTTTCGTCAATGAGTCGTCATTTTCCATGTCGTCATCATCAATGAGTCGTCATTGATTTAGCGTCATTTTTATCCATTTGGCGAGTTTTTCGTTAATTTAGCAACTTTTAAAAAAGTCGCCAAGTTAGCGACATTCCACCAAATTCGTCGCCAAAATCTCGCCAAGCGTTATGGACGAAGAAATAAGTTATTCTTACAGCAGATAAATGACTATTGGCGTTGAAATACAAAAGTATTACTCAAAGTATCTTTTTTCATGACTGGAATGAGCTAGATCCACGAGAATGATATCACCCAATTTATCGCATGGTATTACATATGAAAAGTGAACATTTTTCTCAATTGGAAATATTTTTTTTATTTTATATGACTTTTCGATAAGTCTTTTCTCGAGAACGGTTCATGCTAGCGTTCCAAAATTTATGTAAATCGCTTTCTAATGAAAAATTACATAAGGAATGTCTATTTGCGTAACTTTATTAGAGATTTTGATTTTTGGCGATTTTTTCAAAATTTCACTCGAAAATTTAGGGGGGTTCTGAACATTCGATTACGTATAAACACAATAGGCTTCCAGTGTTTACAGATCGTGATTGTTGTACCAAATTTCGTTGGAATCGGTCCATTCGTTCGTCAGTTATCGTCTCTACAGACTCACTGACACACTCACACACACACAGATATCATCTCATAAATGTTTGATTCGTGATCAGAGATGCTTGAAACGTGCTTTCCCGTCGAAAACTCAAATTCGAATTTTCGACCCCGTCACAATACTTTCCTTAAACATTATGTATATTAGGAAAGTAAAAATTAAATAATTCAGATGCAAATATATATATACAGACGAAAAATGCATTTGTTCAGTTTAAACTAACTTTTAAATCCAGGTCATATTTATTCTTTTGGTTATTACTTGCCAGTAACTTGAAGTATGAAAAGCAGATATCCTGAGCTATATATTTCTCTAATCTCTGTTCTATCCTTCCATCCGATTTCATCAATCTTCATGTGGATCGTTAGACATGACCTGCCCTAATAACAAGTGGGCAGCACCTGTGTAGCTGTATTCTGTAGTTCAAGTGCAGCTGACGAATCAACAATGTACTTACTCCTGCAATAACTTCCCATCATAAAGAGTGCCACTAACGGCCTATCAGAGCAATTGCAAGTTTAATTCTTTCAAAAATGTGTTCGAAGACTGCTAATTATCAATGAAATATGTTACTAAATAATATACAGGATGTATCTATGCAAGCTTGCACTGAACTTTGTTTACCACCTTCTTAGAATATTCATGCTCCAAAGTAACTGTAAAAGTGATCTATCGTGTCGCATTTTTGCTTAAAAAATGTAATTTAAATTATAATTTTTAAGTTATTCTTATGGTTAAGTTGAGGAATTATACTCTCAATCGTTAATCTTTGTTGATTACTTTGGTAATCTTTGTTAATCTTCGTTAATCTTTGTTGATTACTTTGTTAATCTTTGTTGATTACTTTGTTAATCTTTGTTAATCTTCGTTAATCTTTGTTGATTACTTTGTTAATCTTTATTAATCTTCGTTAATCTTTGTTGATTACTTTGTTAATCTTCGTTAATCTTTCTTGATTACTTTGTTAATCTTCGTTAATCTTTCTTGATTACTTTGTTAATCTTCGTTAATCTTTGTTGATTACTTTGTTAATTTTGTTAATCCTTGTAATTTAAGTTGAGGAATTATATTCTCAATCGTAAATCTTTGCTAAATTGTCTTTATTATGATTACGCCAGATCGCGCATGTGTGGAAATGAAAAATGTCTATAAAGTGATCAAAGTGCGATCTGCAAGTATAACTCTGTGCAGTAAGAAAGTATCATAAGTCAAATAAAGTCTACTTTTGTGTACATACAAAACATCCAAAGTGTCACACCACAAAATGAGATGTCCGTTTTCGTACAAGATATCAAAAATATCACACACCAAAATTTAGGCCAACGGCCTGAAAACACCGGTTCTCGTTAGATCACCGAAGTCAAGCAGCATCGGGCGTGGTTAGTACTTGGGTGGGTGACCACCTGGGAACACCGCGTGCTGTTGGCACATTTCGGACGCGGTAGCCCGGTGGTTTGCGCGCTGGATTTGCACGCTGCCACAACTGCCACCGTGTTCATGCGGAGTACGATCACGTTAAATATGTGGGTCCGTAAGTCCTTCCGAGAGGTTGGTGGTAGGGGAAGGAGGGTACGGTCCCTGTGGATACCACCTCCCCCACTGGGTTCCGGTCTAAATTGGGTGGCACATCCCGGCCGTCCAAACAGTTACCATACACCTTTCTGGTAGGTCGAACGGTCTGGGTTTCAACAACAACAACACACCAAAATTAGATGTCATTTTTTGTACAAACAACGTACCAAACGTGTCACACTACAAAAGGAGAAATCATTTTTTGTACGAACAAAATATCATAAGTATCACATCACAAAATGAGATGCCATTTTGAGTATGAACAAAACATCAAATGTTTGACAATTCAAAATAGTGACAATTTTTGTGAATTTTGGAAGGGTTGTTAATGAAGGTTGATCCAAATGACAACTTGATCATGCGTTTAACATTTTCTTCTTGCTGCAGAAATAAAAGAATGTTCGATAATTCTAATTCAGTCTGAGAAACTTAATATTTAGAAAATTAAAATCACTTATTAAACAAATTTAATGTGGACAGAACATGACTTTCCCAATTTAATGCTACTTTCTATAATTACTTCTTTCACGGTGAAGAAATTATGTATAAGCTCCGCGCAAAATGTTATCAATGTTGGTACATTTAGCGTTTTTTCGGATGATAACATGTAAAACTATATTTTAGAGTAAACAATTATATTATATCTGGCGCAATCTAAATTCATAATTATAAATAATAATAACATCCACAATAAACAATTTAGTCCATATATTAAAATACCTTAATCATGCATAAATTTAGCGTCATTTTTACAAGTTTTACTATATTTTCGTCAATTTGAGGCGACACATCGCCAAGTTGGCGATATTTCGCTAAATCAATCAGCAGATTAATCGCCAAGCGTTGCAGACAAATGGAGAGAATAATTTTTCTCATATATAAATGACTACTGTCGAAATGTTAGATATTAAAATACAAAGCTATTACTCAAAGTATCTTCTCTCATAAATGGAATGCACTAAATCTACAATGATGTTACCGAATTTATTGTGTAATATCATGTTTGAAAAGAGAGCATATTGTACAAAAGTTTATTTTATCTAGTTTTTCTTCTTTTAATATATAAATTTATTTGAAAAAGGTGCAATATCCCGAGAAGAGGTCATGTCAGCATTCTAATGTTTATGTCCTTTGTTTTCTAATGAAAAATCAAAACAGAAATTATAATTTGTGTAACATTATTATTGAAGGTTATGATATTTTATTGAGTTTTTTTCAACATTTCATTCGAAAATTTGGGGATGTTCTAATTTCGTTTAGAAACACTCCCTTCGTTCGTGAGATTTCAAATCCACAGACTCACGGACACACACATACACATACACACATACACCTATACATACATACACACACATACATACACACGCATACATACACACACAGACATACACACATATATACACACACATAGACAGACATACACACACATACATACACACACATACATACACACATACACACACATACATACTTGCACATACACACATACATACACACATATATACACACACATAGTCATACACACATACATACACGCACATGCATACACACACATAGACATACACACACACAGACATACACACACATACAAACACACAAATACATGCATACTTACACCCACACAGACATCACCTCACAAACTTTCTATTCGAGTTTTGGGATGCTTGAAACATGCTCTCCCGTCGAAAACTCGAATTCGAATTTTCGAGCCGGTCCCAATACTTTCCCTATATATTATACTATGTAAAGTAATAGTTTATTTATTTTCTGAACAATTGCTTTTCTCGAGTTGTGGCAGCTATAATCGAAGTTGCAATAAAATTGTTATTCCATCCATTACTCATGAGATATAAATATTAGTTTTTTTTTTTAATTTCAGAACACAACAAAGCCAGTATCTCTGTCTATCTATATGCCTGTCGGCTGTCACTCTTGGCTGTAATTTGGTACAATATCGCCGAGTTAGCGACTATTAGTAAATGTCGCCAAGTTGGCAATAATTCAATATCCCTCAGAATGAAATTAAATATTTCTCTTTCGCTTTATATAATCTCTTTCGCTTTGTTTGAATTAGAGAGTTGGTGAAATTTTTGCCACGAATAGTTAAAAGCAATGAACTGCAGCAAAAGTGTTTAAATACATTTATTTACATATTATTTATGTACATTTTTGAACATTGGTTCCTTCATACAAATACCTATGTATTACATATCAAAAGTTCCATGGATCTATCGGATCAGGATCCAGACTAATCAATCCACTCGAATCCTCGAAACACATTGACGCGTGACAATTATTTTTCAATGGCCAAACTCACTTTTACCCATGATGATGATGACCGACATATATCGGTATTGGTATGGGTTGTGGATGATGATGTTCTTCCTCCTGCCTATCGCTCAGAAATTTCGCTAGCAATCCTGCTGCTAGTAGTTCGAGCAAGCCATCTCCCCCTCCCCCGCCTCCGCCACCAAACATGTCCATAAGGTGTGCGTGCGCAACTGGAGGTCCGCTGTGAAACACGAGGGCAGTAGTGAAGAGTAAAACTAAGTATTTAAGCATTTCTCTGAAAAGAAAGTCCACATTTAAATATAATCAAAATACTCTAGAAAAAATGTTAGAAACTTAATTAATATAACATCTTTGTATAAATACATGCATTATATATGTAAATAACATATGTAAATAACATTTAATAAAATAAAATTAAACTTTGTAATATCGTAAAACAAAATAATTTCTATCCAAAATCTGATTATAGGGTTTTCAAAGAGATACATTCTTGCTTATTGTTTATAGCTATCACTTTTAGTTTTACAGATCCATGGCCTTTTTTTTTTTTTCTAGTAGAGGACCAGGAGACGGTAGCCTAATCCCTTTATGAGAAGCGTGATCTTTTGGACTTTTATACAGCAAGGCAATTTCTAGATCAAGGGCCTTAGCAACAACAGCTTTTAGTTTTTAAGATATAAACATTACAAACTTGAAAATCGTAAAATTTTCACACTCCTTCAACTTTACAAGACGATTACTCGTAAATTAGAGGAGCTTTTTTGTATAATAAATATAGATTTTAATATTACATTTTCTAGTATACATTTTTGTCGTTTACGATTTATATCTATCTTTTATAGTTTACTATATATTTCGAATGGAAAGTTAGAAAAATGAGAAAAATACTCAACGCTCAGAGAGCTACTTTTTTAAGTTTTTCGAAAAAAGAAGTTCAAAATATTAAAATATTAAAATTATTTTTCTATATTCATAGCTTGGACCCTAAATAAGATAAATTATTTACATTTTTATCTATTAGGTTCAGGAGTAAAAGCATTCAAATTATTTACATTTTTCGAAACGCCCCGATTTTCCACCAGAGAAACCCCAAGCATAGATATTATTCACATAAGAAGAAAATGAAATAAAAAACAACCTTCTTCTGGACAAACAAGATGACTGTTATTCAGTTATCCAAGCAAGTTCGGCATCTGTATTAAGAATGGTACACATGGATGAATGTAGGAAAGAAACTGTCATCACCGAGAGGAGAAATGTAAAGAGATGAAACCAAGGAAACAGGAATACGTGGCAGGACACTACAAGTGAACGGTAAAAACCGCGTAAGAATAGCAGAAAATAAAGAATTAACTGAAGGAAACCAAGATGGTAATAAAACGGATAGGAGAGCGAATTGAAACAAGGGAAAAGTGAGGAACCTTACTAAAACGGTAACGGAAGCCCATAAGATGGGTCTTCTGGGAGAAAGAAAGGGGCTCGTTTAAGAAAAATTGATTGATTATTTGATTGAATATTAATCTATTCTCTCCACAAAAATTCTTATACTGTTTTTATTTTTCACAGTTCCATTAAATTAAGTGTTTTTATTAATTTATTAATATATTTATTAATCCATTAAATTATATTTATTAATCCATTAAATTATATTTATTAATCCATTAAATTATATCCATTAATGCATTAAAACTAAAGTTCCATTAAATTATATTTATTAATCCATTAAAAGTTCCATTAAATTAAATACTTTTAATGTAAGTTTTTGGAAAACTTTCTGACTTAAAACATAATTAGAATTTACGCACTTTTTACGAGAAACGTCAGACATGCGCTATTTTATTCATATAGTTGTAAAGTAACTGTAAAATTCGCAATTAAGTGTTAGTCTACAATTTTTTTTTTCTTTTATCATTTGCTACGTCTGAAACTTTATATTCCACTAGCATCATACCCGTTCTTCGTACGGAGTATATAATATAAATAAACTTAAAATTCACAATCATGTGCAAATTCCTATAGTATACTTAATGGCATTCTTAATCAAAATATTCTGTTAAAATATTTAACATAATGCTCCTAAAAAGAAGTTAAGGAATGGCTGTTCTCGTTATTCAAAATTATCTTCACGGGTAGATCTGAAGAATAAAATATCCTGGCCTTTTTGTAAGCAAATTTATAAAAAGTATGGAATTGAATCAATATATGCAAAATAATAGCGTATTGCATGGGACCCGTACAACTTATATACGCGAATATTAAAGATATAACCTGTATTAGTAGATTACATATATAAATTGAAAATATCAATAAATCCGTACTCTTTAAACCAGTAGGCAGTAATTAATTCCAATATGTGCCCAAATGAAAGTGCTAAAATTATATGGGAAGATAAACCCGTACTACTTATAATGTCATAGATTAGAAGATAAGTCCTAGTGTTAGTAAAAGATTACCCGTATTATAATATTTAGTTTGAAAATTTTTTGCCAATATATAACAGATTACTTAATAAATTAAAAATATCAATAATCCCCGTAATCATCATACCGGAAGGCTTGATTCCAATATATGCCAATATACATGTACTACTTATATTCTCTTACATTAGAAGATATACCCGTGCATTTGTAGAAGATTACTCGTACAACGTACAATATATGAGTTTCAACAATTTTTGCCGCAATAAAACAATGCCATTAGAAATTGAAAATATCAATAATCTCTGAATCAATAATCCCCGAAAACATCAATAATAACAATGTTTAAACATGAAGATCGTAATTGATATTATCCAGTCAAAAATACGATGGCAATGAAATTTATTTTATATGCATATCTTCATCATTAAAATCGGAAAAGATTTAATAAAAATATTCTTCCTCATAAACACATTAAATTTAAATCCGTTGTTAAGCGACATGTTATGATTTGCTTCAAATAAATTGGTGGTCCAAATATCGTCTGAATATCTCTAATAAAGGTTTGGCGACATTTTAAAAAATCGCCAAATTTATCGCCAAGTGGGACTGTAGAACTGACAGTCCCACTTGGCGATAAATTGACGAATGATCATCAAAATATTATCCCCTAAAAAAAACAAAATTTCGTTTATTTAGGGCAATTTATCAATTTCAAAATATTTTTATGGATTTATAAATATTTTTATCAATTTGGTGACATTTTAAAAATTCGCTAAATGGGTTACTAAGTAGGGCGGTTGGACTGACAGACAAATGCTAACGAAGCACCATTTCAGTACTTTCTTTTAACAAATCCAAATAAAATTCATTAATTTACGTCATTTTTATCAATTTGGGGACATTTCAATCAATTTGGCAACTTTTAAGAAATTTGCCAAAATAGCGATATGCAGCCAAATTCGTAGCTCTAAATTCGCAGATCTGAATAAAATATCGCGATCCAGTTTGCATATGCTAAATGAAAACACTAAAATATTATTAGAAGATATACCCATTCTACTCTTTTTCTGTTTAAACAATTGGATAAATGAATTTATTGGGTAAACAGAATATGAGCTTATTAGCTAAACACAATATATAAGCTTAAAACCTCTTTGCTAAAATACATGAAAGTGATGTATGCAATTCGCAATTAATATAATTAAAAAAAATCAAACCGTTCATTTATAAGATATATTTTAATATCCATTTATTTATTATTCAAATCGAAAAAAAAATAATAATCATTAACAAACACATTTAATTCCATTCCTTTGCCGAGCAACATGATATAAGATAGAATCTTCCTCATAAAATGCGAAATTAAATAACCATTTTAATTTCTTTATACTTCTAATCGTTGAGTAAAAGCTTGTGACATATAAAACATGGAGGTAGATTTTTCCATTTAAATTCATGTTTCAAACAATTCATGCTTTCAGATAGTGACTATTTAAAGCAAAAATCCTGCATCAAACTCAAAAATAAAGTTTTAATTCCCTTTGACGCTTTAAACAAACGATTTTTATCCTTTCCGTTTGGATAAACCACGGAGTTGGAGAGTAGAACTCCTATAAAAAAAGTTCCGTTTTTCATTAATATCTCGACAACCCCTGGTCTTAGAAACTCGAAACTTGGGCAAAATTTATGGGGGGCTATTTTAAGGCCACCCACAAAATTTCATTAAATTCGGTTCAGCCGTTCTCTCGGGATGATGAGACAAACGAAAGTTTCGTTTTTTACTAATATCTCGAGAACCACTGGTCGTAGAAATTCCAACTATAGACTAAATTTTAAGTGGGGCTATTTCTAGGCTATCCACAAAATTTCATCAAATTCGGTTCAGCCGTTCTCCCGTGATGATGGGACAAACAGACAGACAGACCGACAGACAGACAGACAGACAGACAGACAGATTTTCATTTTTATTTATATAGATTTTCGATTTGACCAACATACACACCCAACAAATAAGTTACATTGTAGAAAAAAAATTAAGATCCACGGGAATTATTTGTAAAAATTTGTGTAATCAATTTATTTTTCTCTACACAACACTCAGAATATTTTGAAACAAATGCTTGTTTAAGGTTTCTTTGGATCATCTGCCTTTATTAGATCTGGAGTTTACCCTCAAATAATTATTTTTGTCGGTTAAAACAAATTTGCAAATCTGATCGCACACTCTCAGGGGTACGCAAACCACACTTTGGGGAATATTGTTTTGTACGATGTTAGTTTGAGAAAAGAAAAATATGTAACACTATTTGAGGAAGATTATTTCTTTTGCAGGATAAGATTTAGAATTTGGTATTTAGAGTCTGCTTATAGAAGAGACCTTTCATATCATAAACCACTAAAAGTAGACACAAAATTGTACAATTGCCAAATTGAGAAGAATTAAAAGGGAAGTATTTTGCATATTTTCATGTATTATTTATGCCCACACACTTCGAGTTTCCTTTTCTATTCAATTTTGATTCTTCCTCTTGAAAATATTCAAATTACTCCTTACTTAGTTTGACATTTTTATCATGAATTGGAATTTAAAATTCCCATTTTCTCTAATTTGATCGACACTATTGATGTTTCATAAGAATCACCTTTAAACAATTTCTTCCTTTGTTAGCCAGAAATTGAATAGGTAGTTTCGAAAATCATATATTGTTTCTTCGTTGAACAATTACGAAATAGCTGAAGTGAGATGCTCCATTTAACTTTCTAATACATATGTTATTCCATATATTACATAGATCCACTTGTGCCATAATTAATATTTGCATGAATAATACATACACATTTTTCAAAGCTTTTGTTCACAAGTAATTCTTCAACAATTTTCTTAAAAATTCTTTCAAAATTTCTATTTTCAAGTTGGTAACAGCTTAGTGAATCTGAAGTATTAATGAATTATTTGTGTTAATATATACTATTTTCATATCATTTAAATATATAATTCAAACTGTTATTTTTCTAGTATGAACTAATTATATATTTCTAGCAAAAATGTAACAGAAAATATGGGTAAACGATCTGCTGCGGGAAATTACATGAGCTACTTTATCAAATAATTTAAAACATTCAAGTAAATTATTTTTAAAATATGTACCAATAAAAAAAGACTGTAGAATTAAGACGAATATAACAACAAGAAATTTAAGATAGAGCCTTCGTAGGGTGGAAAATGGTGTGTAAACTTCATTTTTAACGGAAGCATTTTTATTACCTTTTGCATACTTATTCAATACAGTCATTCGGGAAAACCGGAAGTGACAACTCCAGAATCGAATATGGTAATACTTAATGAACCCCACAAACATATTTCGAATTTTATGCTGCATCCATGTCCGTCACCATCTAAGCTCTATCTATAACCAATCCTAAGAAATATATGTTTCAAGAAATTTTTTTAAACCGGAAGTGTAAATCTTGAGTGACCCCCTCCCCCCCACCCCACCACCACCATTCTCATCAAGAAAAGTGTAAATTTTTTAATTGCCATTTCAGATTCGGAAATGAAAATTATTAGTCAGTTCTTTTAGCCCCTCCAAATTTTGATGCTGAATGCATATCAATCATTATCTAAGCTTACTATAACCAATCCTGAGATATAAATGTTTCTAGGAAATTTTTAAGCGAAAGTAGAAAAAACATCGGAAGTGAAAATTCTTGGTGAACCACTCTCACCTCCTCCGACATTTGGTGTTAAAATCGGAAGTGAAAATTCTTAGTGAACCAGTCTTTTATATCCTAAAAAATTCGATGTTGAAATTGGAAGTAAAAATTCTTAGTGAACCACTCTTTTACCTCCTCTAAAATTTGGTATTGAAATCACATATCAATCATTATCTAAGCTTACTATAACCAATCCTGAGATATAAATGTTTGTAGGAAATTTTTAAGCGAAAATAGAAAAGAAATCGAAAGTGAAAATTCTTAGTGAACCACTCTTTCACCTCCTCCGACATTTGGTGTTAAAATCGGAAGTGAAAATTCTTAGTGAACCAGTCTTTTATATCTTAAAGAATTTGATGTTGAAATTGGAAGTAAAAATTCTTAGTGAACCACTCTTTTACCTTCTCTAAAATTTGGTATTGAAATCGTATATCAATCATTATCTAAGCTTACTATAACCAATCCTGAGATATAAATGTTTCTAGGAAATTTTTAAGCGAAAGTAGAAAAGAAATCGGAAGTGAAAATTCTTAGTGAACCACTCTTTTATCTCCTCCAGAATTCGAAGTTGAAATCGGTAGTGAAAATTATTAGTGAACCCATTCTTTTATCTCCTTCAGAATTTGATGTTGAATCCATATAAGTCATCATCCAGTTTCTATCTATAGCAGATCCTCAGAAATAGATGTATTCACGGCAAAATTTTTTCTAAAAAACAATAGTATGGCAAAATGTTTGCCACCAATAAAACTTTAAAATTCCTTCAAAACAGTCGAACACACATAAACTAGGCAACTAGCTTTACTTACTTCGATAAATATCCAAACTCCAAGAATCACTTTCCATTGTGGTATTCTCTGAATCTTTCTTTCATTTATATATTTGAAACAGAGAAAAAATTGCAGGAACTCTGTCCACAAAAATTTGCGTTATTGAATGTGAAAACTGACCCGTACTATGCACGGTAGCCGCAAAGAGCGGAAGCCGTTTAATTATTTATTCTTTTGTCAAGAGATGTTTTAAATCGGAACAAAACTTTGTCGATTTCCTCTAAAACAGTGAATTTCTTTCGCATCTTTTTTTCTGTAAGAACTTTTCGGTAATGTTTCATTCTTCAGTAACATATCGTTTGGTCGTGTTTATTTTCTGCCATCATGTTCTTGCTCGGAATGTCGGAAAAGGAAGAAACTTATTGATAGCCTCATTGAAATGTTTATTTGTTGTAAACAATTCTTAAAAAATTAAATATTGCTTTCGGATAAAGTTTTAATTCCGTTTATAATAGCGGTTCAACGGGATATATACTTGGGCAAAGTTAACTTGACTGTTGAGAGGTATAGGCGAAGCGTCAGGACGGGAAATGTAGAGGTGTCTACCCCCAAATAATTTACGACCAGGTAATTTTTTTTTATAATATATTATTCGAAATAAATGTATAAAATGTCTTCTGTGGAAATAAACGAAGAGAAATATAGAAAAAAAAATTCATCAACTTTGGAATAATCTACAACACGAATTTGTACAGACAAGGGGTCTTTTTTTAACATTGGGCAATTTTTGAGCTGACACCTTTGACGCATATTGGAAGAGCTGCTGTGAATCTTGCCTCACTATTTCGAACAATTTAATCTCAATGTTCTGAAAATTTGAAGCCAAGGACGTGGTATAACTACACGGTGTTGTGTTGTTACTTATAACCTCCTATTTCGGTATAACCGCAAACAAGACCAGTGATACCAGAAGAAGGACAAAGAATGACACATGACGAGATCACAAAGTTTATTAACACAAACAAGCATCACTGATGAAGGTCAAGGGGGGCTGCAGCTTCACATTTGGCGAGGACCCAGAAGGCGGAAGACTGACTTCATCCTCATGAAAACACCCATGCCTTACTCGGGATTCGAACCCAAGCCCACTAGACAGCAGTCGGAGACGCTATCCACTTCACCGCCTGGGCGGTATAACTACAAGGTTTATTAATACAATAAACTTTAGTGTAACTATACCTTTTAGCACAGCGGTGTTCAACCCATCTACAGTCGATCGCCATAATTTGTCACGCTGATCTTTGGATTATTATGGTGGAAATTGGAAGTCTATCATTGTGCTTATAATTTGAACTGACTTTTCATTTTAAGTGTCGCAATTTGCAGTAAACATTAAAAGTTGATGTAGAAATACGCGTACGGGTCTCAGTACATGTTAGAGCATAAAACGTGAAGCACCTTTCATCTCCGATATCAGTTTCTGATTCTTATCTTCATTCTATGACACTAATTCAATGACCCATAGAAAGTATCTATGGGTCATTGAATTAGTGGCATAGAATGAAGATGCATGAATTAGTGCCCATTGTTAAAAAGCTCCATATAACCTATGAGTTTTACTTAAAGAAGTTTTGAAGAATGGCTAAAGCCAAAATATTATTTCTTCAATGTGATCGAATTTCTTCTTGCTAAACTCGCCCTAAATATTTTTGTAGGCTATGCCAAGCTCAAAACCGACATTGATTTTTCAAGAAATATAATAAAGTAGACAAGAAATAACTAGAAATGTTGAATTGCATTGTATAATAAATTCCTAAAATAAAGTTATTCTAGACACACAGCACTGTGGGTACAATTTTATAAAGACACACATACAAAAATATCAAAGTCATAAACCCTACTGATAGAGGGCTGTATCAATTCAAAGTTGGTATGTGATATCACTGACTGCGTTACCATGGAAATTCTCAAAGTTGCGACACAAAGCAAGATTTTTTTTTTGTGTGCAAATGCAGTTATACGCTAATAACGTAATGACATATTCAATTATATGGTAATAACAACTATCGACGTTTCTTAATACAGCCATACTCAGTGCTAAACTCGTTTATTACAAGATGAATAGTGCGACCTCATAATGAAAAAAATATAACTTCATTCTATAATTATCTTTTCAAGTTTCGTTCCACCTCGGTTCCTACACCCTTTCTTGACTTTCCTCTTTTAATCCCCGTATTATAATGACCGTTACTGTCAGAACAGAGATTGGAACACCCCGCTTTTCAGTCACCTCCGTTGTAACGGAGAGCACTTATCTTGTGATTAGCGGTACCGCTGGGGGAAGTTGTTTTCTTTACTGACAGTGAATCATTTTGCTTTCCCTCTAAACACCTTTGTAGGTAATAGTGAAGCTATAGATAGTTTTCATAAGACTTTCATGCCTGATATAGCCACTTTATGTCTTAATAAATAGTTTTTCTGTGACGTCACGGCTGATGTTGCCACTCTATAACTGAAGAAATGGTTTTCATGTCACGTCACGACTAATGTTGCCACTATAAATATAAAGGTCAAATGTATAACCGTGGTTTAAATAGTATCTCTTGGATAACCGTAAAGTTTTTCTGGCAATAAGGATATAGCAGAAAAAAAAATTTATAGAAATATACCTAAAACGATCAAATATATTTTCAAACTTTCTACCAATAAAAAGTTCCCTCTTTGGTCCTTATTATCCTTTAACTTTTGATTGAATTGTTCTAAAGCTGCAAAAAAGATCTACTAATAAAAAAAGTTACTGGTTGAAACAGTTTGAAGTGCCTCTAGCGGCGAATAGAAAAAGCGACGGAGCAAGATAGACGAAAATTTCCAATTACAAATTTATCGAGCGATTCCTGCTTAGTATGGAAAAACGTGCTGGTTATAAATAGCATGTACACATACGATAAAATGCGATACCAACTGAATTGGATAGTTATTGCATTGCATCATTTGTCTTTCATTTTTATACAACATTTATTGTTTGCTACAAAAGCGATAATTCAAAATAAAATTAGTTTATTACATGGATTTCCTTCAAAAGTTCTTCAGTAGTTAACTAAACACTTGCATGATGATCGCTTTTCATTTACCCCTTCTTTATCGTCTATGTGCATGGTATGTGCAAACCCAATGTCTTTTCGTACTGAATAGAGAACTTTATAGAACCTTGTAATTAAAAATTTTTGTCTGTCTTGCTTCATTTTCGAGATAGGAATTCTAACTTTCAATTCATAGCTAAAGGCGCTGCAAGCTTTCTCAACCGATAGCACACAGTTGCGTTACTATCAGTAGACCCTGCTTTTGTAGCTCTAAACATCCCAATCGAAAGTTAAAGAGATGCAATAAAGACGTAAGAATCACAGTATCTATTGAAGGATCTTATAGAATATCTAACGATTGTGGCGTATATGAATATTATCAATATTTATCAATAAATATCAATAAATACCAACATTTGTTCAATAGGTGGGCAGTGCAAAAATGCAAGAAAGTGTTTATACGTTATATTGAGCAAAAGTTCACCAAATGGAATCCTGACTGACCTACAATGATATTTGACATTGATCGGACGGGTAGCCTTTTCAGTGTATCCGATTAACCGATGATATTTCATTTCTGTTAAACAAAGTATACCGTGTATATAAACTAATTATGAAGATCTACCCCCTCACATCCTGGAATCGAACCGTAGTGGTTTGGCTTGAAGTTAGGAGGGCGCTTCGAATAATAGTTCACTCATTTAAAACAGGGAACCTCCCATGAACGTTAACCTTTTGCTTACGGGTAGGACAGCGTCCATCCCAAACAAAGAACCTCTCAAAAAGACAGGTATTTGACATACCCTATCCCAAACTGATCGATCCTCCTTTTCAGACATTGGCGTATGGACGCCAATGTCTGCCAAGGGGGATCAAATTATAGAAATCATGATTTGTTTTTCGCAGAAACAAAACGTACAATAAGCTTAACGTATTTTAGAAATGTGGCAACTTTCCTCGTATTGCGTATTATACTTGACTTAACAAGCTCCGATTTCTGGGGGTCTGTAGCTCAGTCCACAAGAAGGCTACATACTTTTCTTTTTCTGTAATGCCGTCTCAAAGCTGAGAAAAAAAAATGAAGAAATTACAATTGGTGCACCCGAGAAAAAAGAGTTTGAATATGGCATATTTTACGATTGTCGTTTTGGCTTTTTTTCTTCAGTGTTGACGGACCTGCAACCTACAGATAGTGTGCACATCAATTCTACTACATTATTTACGAGGTTTGTTTGCTCGATACACACCCCAGTCATCTCCTAGATTAGAACGCTACCCCTATCTCTCTCTGACCTCTCGCTTTTGTCTCCTAAATGCAAGTTCCCATGAAAAGTCCACATCACGCAATTAGCATACATATGACCCTCGTCGTAAGAAGAGGAGGAGCTGAGTTCTCGTCAATACGACGGACCTCACAAGCTTTCAACACTGTCTTCACGATTGTAGATAATTTGTAACTTCTAAAAAAATTGAAATTTACTTAATGGAAATAATTTATATTCTTAAACAGGAATTAATACTCTTGCTAAAAGTACTTATATATAATATTATTTAATTTAATTACTTATAGACAGATTAATATGGTTACAAATGTTGTATTTTCGTTGACCAACTGATTGCTGGTGCAGGAATTTTCTGCAACCGATTTGCTTTTACCTGTTTGAAAGCCAGTTCGTTACCAGCTTTTGATGGGGAAGTACAGCTGCTATCCATGTGTCATTAGAGCAAAGGGATTGACTCCATAATACATTTGGAAAGTTTGTCATCCTGTCTGACTCTAGAGGTGTTCTCCAATTCAGTAGTTTAATCCAAGCCCCGTTTTCTAAAGACATGCCGGAATTCGACAACCGTGAACTTCTATCCTAATCCGTGGGCTTCCATCCAAAAATTAGAATTGAAGGATAAAAGAGTTGTGTTCCAGTGGACAGGATTCCAATATTAGGGGGTCACCAAACACCAAAATACAGTCGAACCTGTTTGAGACGAAATCTGTACGAAACAGAATACGGTAATAAGCGGAAAATATTTTTAGCCCCGTCCAAAAGTACAGGAAATTTATGTTATTTTCCCCTGAGTGAAACGGAACCTGCACGATGAGGAAACGGACGGCCAAATTAAAATATTTTTTAATAAAAGCACCCGTTGTAACGAACAGATAATGGAAAAACCATCCAACTATTTAGCCATTTATTTCCATGAGAACCATTTTTTACAAAACTTTCTATTAAATTGTATTACGATTTTCTGAAAGTCATTTCCGAACTTCAAGAATTTCCCGTTAATCAGGGAGACTCTGAAATGCTAGAACTATTAATCACTGCACGATTTTTAACTGAAACTCACATCATTAGTAAAGCGCGTGTACAAGAAACCATGTTTGATTATTTTGAAAGTAAATCCCCAATTTCTTTTAATTTAATTTTTAAAGTATTGTGACGGGTTGAAAATTCGAATTCAAGTTTTCGACGGGAGAGCACGTTTCAAGCATCCCTGATCACGAATCGAACATTTTTGAGGTGATGTCTGTGTCTGTCTGTGTGTGTGTGTGTGTGTGTGTGTGTCTATGTCAGTGAGTCTGTGGAGGCGATATCTCACGAACGAATGGAGCGATTCGAATGAAATTTGTTACAAAAATCATAATCTATTAACACTGGAAGCCTATTGTTTTAAAATACAGTGGAATGTTCAGAACCTCCCTAAATTTTCGAGTGAAATTTTAAAAATATCATCAAAAAATCAAAACCTTTAATAAAGTTACGCAAATAGGCATTACTTATGTAATTTTTCCCTAGGAAACGATTGAAACGATTAACATAAACTTTAGAACGCTAGCATAAACCGTTCTCGAGATATTGCACATTTTTCAAATACATTTATCAAAAAAATCCCATAAATTAAAAAAATATATTAGCTGTTGAGAAACATGTTTACTTTTCATATGTAATATCATGCGATAAATTGGGTGGCTTCATTCTCGTGGATGTAGCTCGTTCCATTTACGAGAAAAGATACTTTGAGTAATACTTTTGTATTTGAACGTTAATAGTCATTTATCTGCTGTAAGAATAACTTATTTCTCCGTCCATAACGCTTGGCGAGATTTTAGCCACGAATTTGGCGGAATTTCGCCAACTTGGTGAAACTTTAAATGTTGCCAAATTAACGAAAATCTCGCCAAATGGTTAAAAACGATGCTAAATCAATGAAAATGACGACTCATTGAAGAAAATTCAATATCTTGGAAAGAATATAAGTATCTACTATAAGAATAACATTTTTTTAAACTGTAAAAGTAGTAAATTCATTGCATTATATAAGGAAAGTCATGTGCTGCCCACATCAGATTTTTTGTTTTATGGTAGGCAGTAATATTTTGCCTTTAATTCAATTTATCTAGGTTTTAAGATATGGTAATAAGCTAACATTTAAGGACATGAGGTACATTATATTTTTATTTACATATACTCCTGTGACCGCAGTATGCAAAAATGTACGTATATACATATTTAAAATAATTTATTTAGCTATTATGGTATAATATCGTATTAATCGGATTTATCTAAATACACTTTTCAGAATTTTTAAAGTCTGATGTATAGGTGAGCAATTACATATGGACTATCAGCATTTCCAGCTAAACTTTTAAACTTAGCTTTTCCTGAAATGACCTGCATGAAACGGAAACCTTTTTAAGACTGAAAATTATTTCGGTCCCCTGAATTCCGTTTAAGGCAGGTTCGATTGTATTCGATTTTCAAGTGATTCCGGAATGTTGCTTTTAAGTAATTCAGAAATAAAACGACCTGGCATATATATATTTTTCTGGAAACGTACGAGTAAATACTTTAAAATATATAGCAAAGACAACCAAGTGTTTGGTAAAAAAGGTCTTTTATATGAACACCGTCAGTGACCTGCATTAAAAACAAAACATCCAGAGCACTTTCGAACGCTACAACGCCCTTCATCAGTGGCAATGTAAATTACTGCAGTGCCACTGAGGATGGACGTTGTAGCGTTCGAAAACCCTCTGGATCTTTTGTAATTTAACCGTTTGCTTACGGGTGGCACAGCGTCAATCCCAAACGAAGAACCTCTCAAAAAGACATGCATTTGACATGCCCTATCCCAAACAGTTCGATCCCCTTTGCAGGCATTGGCGTCAATGGAAGCAAAGGGGGGTCGAATGCCTGCAAAGGGGGGTCGAATACCTGCAAAGGGGGATCGAACTGTTTGGGATAGGGTATGTCAAATACCTGTCTTTTTGAGGGGTTCTTCGTTAGGGATTGACGCTATCTCACCCGTAAGCAAAAGGTTAATGTACGTTATTAACGGTATTAATCTTAAATACCTTTTTACCAAACACTTGGTTGTCTTTGTTATATATTTTAAAGTATATACTAAACTGGCGTGTTTTCATTTTTATTGACTTACGAGTAAAATAACAATTTTCACATAATTCGGATGCTGATGCATCACAATCGCCGAATTGTGGAATTATTATAAACGCATTTTCAACTTGGACAGATAGACCTTACATTTGTTATATAGATACTTCCATACTACTATTAGAGATCAGAGATCTTGTCAATTTCAAATATTGGTATTTTGAGGTTTCCGCTCACTAAACTGTTTAATTTTTTATAATAAATTCGAAACGATAGCAGCGACTTAAAATTTGTAAAATATGGTGTAGATCTTTGAATATAATCCAGAAAATCTCGAATGAAATATATTTCTTCGGAATAATCGATTTTTCGAATATATATCAAAAAATATATTTTGATATGTCTTCGAATATTATGTTTTGAAATGATTGTTAAATGCAATTTTCAATTAGACAAAAACTTGGAATTCGTCAATTAAACGTGCAAAATTGTTTATTTCTTTTTCAATATTTCTTATATAAGGAATTCCGAACACGAAAATGCTTGATTTTGCGAATAAGTTAAAAGTAAGTTAAGGGTGAAATTCAGTAAATCTTCTACCCTATCCTCTCTTTGTTAACTTTCGCGGAACACGTTTTTTGTCGAAATTCTGATCAAACAGTTGCGAAATATTTTCTGATAGATAAAATGCAATGCTTAGATTATATTAAAACTAAATTTAATACCCAGTAAAACATAGAATATATTTTTTATTTTAATTCAAAATATTTTTGGTGCTGCCATCTGTTGTCGCAATTTAATTCATACCGACTATTTTTATTTTTGAATGAACATTTTAAAATGTCTATTCCTTCTAATACGCTATTAAATACAACAACAGATCATATATAATAATGCCACAATCACGAAAACGCAATTGAACTTGGACTTGAAGACAAAGAAACTTGAAGACAAAGCTGCAGTCATCAGTCATGTACATTCAGATCCCCTCATCAAAATTATAGGATAAAAAATTACCTTTCCGTGATTGTGGCATTATTATATATGATCTGCTGTAGTATTTAATACTGTATTAGAAGGAATGGATTTATAAAAATGTTCATTAAAAAATAAAAATAATGGGTATGAATTAAATTACGACAGCAGATGGCAGCACCAAAATATTTTGGATTAAAATAAAAAATATATTCTATGTTTTATTGGGTATTAAATTCAGTTTTAATATAATCTAAGCATTGCGTTTTATCTTTCAGAGAATATTTCGCAACTGTTTGAGCAGAATTTCGGCGAAAAACGTGTGTCGCGAAAGTTAACAAAGCGGGGATTAGGGCAGAAGATTTACTGACGCTCACCCTTAAGGGCTAAACATTATTATATTTTGAGTGAAGCAGAGACTTGAAATTTTGTAGACAAGTAGATATTTCTTTGAAACGTTAGGATAAAATAGTAACTTTGATATATTTACGTATTTGAGGGTGTTGCACACCAATGCGTCCTAAATGTGGAGTGAGAGTATAGGAACTTTTCAGTTAAATAGAGTCTCAAAAATTCAGTAAAATGATAAAATGCTCAATTTAAGTAAAAATATAATTCTTAAGTATGATAAAACACGTCTAAAATAAAATATTTTAATATTTTCAGCAAAGACTACAAATATTGTAAACTGTAGTTAATACGATCTTGACGTGCAGGAAACGTTTCTTAAAATGTCATAGCGCTTTCGGACAACAGTGGCATCCATCATCAGTGGCAATATTGCCACTGAAAGTGCTATGGCATTTTGATAAACGTTTCCTGTACGTCACGATGGTGTATTAAATACAGTTTACAATACTTGTAGTCTTTGCTAAAAATATTAAACATATAATTGTTTGATTCAATAGGTACATGTAGAACTTAAAAAGGAATTACATCATAGAAAAATATCATATGTAAAAAGCACGTACAACTCGAAAAGTATTGCCCGTGATATTTATCAAATTATTCGAGCAATAAAAAGCCGTAAAATATACGTACTTTGCGCAAACTATATATCCATCTAAATTAATCCATAAAAAGCCAAACAAATAATTCTCTTTAAAATGAAAATTTACTTTGCGCATTTATTATTGTAATTAAATCCCACTAATGAAATATTCTTTTAAAGAAATTAGAAAAAAAATAAAAACATAATAACCGGAGATTTTTATAAAACCCAGCTAAATATGAATCCATGTCACATCTTTTCATAGTAGCTGTATCATAATGTCTTGTAAATTGTGCAAAGAAAGCTATAATTTTTATTTACTATTTTTTCTTCAAAATTTTCCAATTGATAACTCAAATCAAATGATGAATTAAGCAAACAATTTAAGAAAAATCTACTATCACAATACATATTTTTCTAATACGGTAGCTACGAGCCAAACATTGCAGATATTTTATAGAGTCAATCTGAAACTCAACAAAAGAGTAAACATTTCCGAATACTAGCAGCATGCACCTAACACTTTTGTTTAAATACCGAGTGGTTAGAATTAAAATATCTCTATTCAGAGCACTGTAGAGAAAATACCAGTGGTCATAAGAACGCCAAATCTGCGTAGTATGCATTTCAGAACATGGGGAAACGAATGACGGAAAATGTTTGTTTTTCTAAAAATAACCGATGAGAGAAGGGATGACGCTGCCAACAGTCCCTGGTAAAAACATAATTTAATGAAAAGGCTTTGCAGTCGTGATGCATATTATTTAAGAATTGTAAGTGGTATAAGCGTGCGAAGATAATAACAATAGTTTCAAACACCCAAATATCAATTTAATTGATGTATCTAGAACATGTTACACATGGAACGCAGAAGGAAAGAAGGTTATAGAAAGACAGCTCACTGGCAAAGTTCAATATGTCCACCGTACTAAAGAAGGAAGAACTGGTACCGTCTGACAGCGTGTTTGATAGCTGCACGTAACTGATCTGTTGTGATGTTGCGCGTGTGCAAGATGACGCTGCCCTTCAAATCTACAAAGTTACGAATATCTTCCCGATAAACCATACTTTTCAAGTAACCTCACAGCCAAAAATCACAAGGGTTCAGATCTGGTGAACGGGGTAACCATAAAGATGGGAATGAGTGACTGGTTACTCGATTTTCTATAAAATGCTGTCGCAAAAACTGTTGAACAGGGGCGAACAATGTGGGAAGGTGCTCCATCTTGTTAGAATATGGTAGAGCTGAAACATCCTCGTTTTTGGAGATGGGGAATAATGAAGTTCTGCAACATGTCCCTAAAACTCTGTGCAGTAAGTGAACAGGTCTTTGGGCCCTGTGGATGGATTTCTTCAAAAAATAGGGACCAATCAGAAATGTTGCTGTAAACCCAATCCAAATGGTTAGTTTTGGAGAATGTAAGGGGACCTGTTGAAACTGGTGAAGATTTTGCATTGCTCAGCTGCGGCTGTTTTAGGTGTTTACTTCTCCACACAGATAGAAATGTGCCTCATCACTCCGTAAGATGTTCCAGGGCCAGTTGACGTCCACCTGCATGCTTGCAAGGAATGTCAAAGCAAACGTTTCATGCATATCTGTATCAGAACCTTGAAACGTCTTCAGCCACTTGCGTTGTCACAGGTTTTCGGTCTCATTCTGGTCGAAATGAGAAGCTTCCAGTCTCCTCGAAGCATTAAACCATTCTCCGAACGCCACATGCTGTCAGAGGACCTGTACGCAACGATTTCAAACGTCTGTACTCGCGAAGAGTGCCAGAAACATTTTCGTTCTTGTAAAACAACTTCAATAATAAAGCACAGTCAGGCAATGAGAGTCAGATAGCGGTCCTCGAATGTTTCCACAAAGCTTTAAACGTGTTTTCATGGCAAATTGTGTTTAAAAATTTGCATAAAGTGACGTCTTCTTTTGTTGATGCCGTATAGAACATATGCAAAATGCTTACCTAAATTTCATATTCAAAGTTTATAACAGTTGATGGTCGCTTATACCACTTACAATTCGTAATTAATATGCATCACGACTGCCAAACCTTTTTATTATGTTTTTACTAGGGACTGATAGCAGCGCCATCTCTTACCCTATCGGTCATTTTTGAAGTATTTTGTTTGTTTTGCGTCATTCGTTTCCCCATGTTCTGAAACGCGTACCATGCAGATTTGGCGTTCTTATGACCACTGGTTATTTCTCTATAGTGCTCTGAACAGGGGTACTCTAATGCTAACCACCCTATATCTGTTTAAAAGAGAAAATGTACCTCAGGACGGCAATACTACTTCCATTCTCACGAATTTTAAATATGAACAATCGCTGCATTATCGAAGGATATATAATTGAGAATTGGTGTATCCAACTGGGAGATAAATACTCGTACATATGGTAGATTGATGTTTTTAATCTGTTAAAATCTAATAAATCAAATGAGACGCAAACTTCATTCTTCTGAATTACGTAAATAAGCAGCACAATATCTTATCTGTAGCAAATAATGTAGGTAATATTGTATACATATATATTCATTTTTACAGATACCAAGCATCATATTTATACTTATATCTGTGATTTTAAACTTGATGTATTAACTTCTTCTTCTTTGACCCAGACCGTCCAACCTACCCAAAGATGTAAAGTATCTGTTTGGAAGGCCGGGACAGTGCCACCCAATTTAGACCGGAACCTAGTGGAGGCGACATCCACATGGACCGTACCCTCCTTCCCTTAACATCATCTTCCCGGAAGGACCTACGGACCCACGTATTTAATGTACCCGTACTCCGCGTGAACACGGGGACAGTTTGGATAATGCAAACCCCTCGCGCTAACCACTGGGCTGTTCCACCCTTTTGATGTATTAACTTGGATTCCATTTCAAAAGCAACGTGTTTGCTTTAGGTAATTTAGATTTATTTTTAATAAAATTAATTGAATATGTAACTTGCGCCAAGTACGTATTTTTCTTTCTTCCTATTGCTTGAATATCTTGATAAATATCACTGACAATAATTTTTAGGTTGTACGTGGCGCTCTTTACATATAAGATATTTTTGTTACGATATATATATATTCTCTAAGAAAAGCAATATAAAATTAATATATATTCTCTAAAAATGAGTCCTTAATTCTAAAGACTTTTATATATATAATTCCAGAAAAATAAATTTTTCGACATTATTTTATAATTAAGGCCCCTTTTTCTATAGATCACATATAAATTTCTATAGAAATATCTATAGAGTGCTATAGAGCAATATAGAGCTCTATAGCGTAGAGCTCTATGGCTTCCATAGAATTCTATAGAATCTGTATAAAACATATTCGCAATGGGACATCATTGTAGAAATTTTTGAGCACGATTGTCGAAAGCGAGGTATTTTCTTTATGGAATTTTATCATCTAAAAGTTGGGTTCCCATTGGTTCTAAAGCAATTACATTGGCCTCATCTATGTACGACCACTGTCGTATATCTACTTCTGACCGACACCTTAAATTGGCGGAAACTTCTCGAAACCGTATACAATTAGTTTTATTTTTTTTCCATTCTCCTCCATTTTTATCTCCAAAATGATAAAAGAACAAAGTCGAAAAGGAATAATTGGAGTCAGCACAAACGTAGGGAATACCATATATTATGTGTTTCTTCTTTCAAATTCCGTTTCCCGCATTTACAGTTTCCTTCTTCCCTCTGGTTCCAGGTCCCTGATTTAAGGATTTTCCTCCTGAACTTGGTCCATTACATCACTTCGATAAATGCAATTTTCTGAACTGGACTCACACAGAATGAGTGATTTGTTTTTGTTTTTGTTTTTGTTTTTTAGTCTGAACTCACTTCCTACAATTCCTTTGTATAATGAGGAGGAGCCTGAATTAGATTAAGTTGTATACATTTCGTTCTAATTGCATATGCAATCAATGTTTATTCACGTATTTTTCCTCAATTTTGTGCATGTATTTTGCATTTATTAGTTTCTTTTTTCTTTGAATTACGTTTAACGTACCATACTTTTCGAATGGATTACAAGCATATACGTAAGAAAATCCCCTGTCTGTTACGTACTGAGTAAAATTTGGCGCAATATCGCCAACTTGGTGACTTTTGGGAGATAAGTTGGCAATTTTCAATATCTTTGAAGATTGAATTTAGTTTCTTCGATGGATCCTTGTAGCTATGTGGCAATTATGAATCTAATATTCTTGATTTTTAATATAGCGAATTACGTCGTTGCTGGGACATGAGTATTTTACTAGGAGGCGTTTGTTGTGAAGTAATTGCGTTTTGTTAGGGCAGGTCTGTTGGTGACCTATCGTGTTAATCAGTTAGATGCTAATCTATATTAATACATGTAATTTTAGCACATTTTACATTATATACATAGTAGTTCAACTTACCGAGTTACCGCAAGGTGGCACTACAGTCATTGTTTGTCATACAATCATCATTGCTTTTTATGTTTTTCGTGCACTTTATCATTGCTTTTCATAAAACAAATTATATAAAAATCCTAAATATAGAGTAATGTGAGTTCTAATCCCGAAAATTACTGAACAGTAGATTTAGCTTTATAGTTTTTAAAATAATGTATTTATACATTGAACTTCATTACGTTTTTGAGTACGTTCGTGCGTTCTTGTTATCATATGTATGATCACACACACACACACACACATAGACGGACGGACTTATTTCCAAATATGTTCGAAATATATTCTGAATGTCTTAAAGCGTGAATTGAATTCATGGAGTTAGAGAAACCGTTACCTCCATGACTGAATCTATTGTTGAGAATTTTATTATCTTTGACGCTGGATGTCATGCTGAAGCGTTAGATTGAGGCTTTTGGAAAAAAGAAATTCTATTTATATTCAGCGATCCATTCAAGAGAGTATTGGAAATATAAAAATATGTTGTTTTGCGGAAGATACTGCAATTGATCTCATTGTGCTATGATTGTTGCAATTGGAATTCTATTTGTATCCAATGGAGCCATTCGACCTACTCACGCTAAACTTAGACCCACTTTTGTTGCTTTGCGACTTTAGCGTTCAGCACAAGTAGGGGGCGGGGCCCATTTTAAAATCTTTGTTTTTAGATATTTTACTGACCCTTGCTCCGATTTTGATGCAATTTTCACGTTGTATTTTCTACTCTGCAATGGATCCACTCGACCTGCTTGCTCACGGTAAACTTCTGCCGACTGTTGTTGCTTTGCGACTTTTCACCCGCGTAGTGGGCGCAGAACGAGCTAAAAAACTAATTGCTATAAGAACTGGTTGCTATACTCAACGATCGCTAGCGGGCAATGATTTTGATGTGGCAACAGTTTGAAATTTTCAAACAAAGGAAGATATTTGTTCATCTGTAATTATTTTTTAAAAATTGTGTAAAAATAGGTTTCTGTATCTGGCAACACTTGCAAAAATAATTTTTATTGAAATCACCCAAAAATGTATTGGTCGAGATTTGAGATGCACTGCAAACATATTTACGAAATTAATATATAGACAAAGATGAAGATGATTTGTATAAAAATGATTTAATGGAATAGAATGTAACATAACTACACTGTACAAAATGGCTTTATATACATAGGTGTCGCAAGTGGCTGATTCTGAGAGTGATCACCACCAGTCCATACCGCCCCCGTGACCCATGGGCATCCACATGGGCTCCATATGATATCCACCACCTCCTCCTCCTCCTCCTGAAAGAAATAAAACGCTGTTCAGTTAAAGGTTCAATTTTGGTGCATTAGACTGATATTTTTACCGATATTTTTGAAGTTACTGATATTTTTGAGTAACTGAAGCACCGCCACTGTTACTTATGTGAAAAATGAATAATATAATTTTGAATACAGTCATTTTGAAATTGTAGCAATTAGGTTTGAAGCACCACCATAGTTACTTGTGAAAAAATGGAGTAACTTTTCGTTGCAGTTACAAGTTACCATAACAAGTTTTATATGGTGCATCATACAGCGTATTTTGAGCATACAATACTAGCTTACCATGTTTTCTATAGAATATTTTCATATTTTCAATTCTATAAAATTCAATATATTCTATAATATTCATATATTCTATATATTCTATAAAATTCATATATTCTATATATTCCAATATATTCTATAAAATATTTTCCATATTTTCAAAGCCAATGGATTTATAGATCGCGTTCCCATGGCAATTACCAGAATCCGTTAATCCATTTTGAGCTTTTTAGCTGTCTTTATCTGAGCTGTTTAGCTGTCTTCGTCTGAACTCTTTAGCTGTCTTTCTAAATGCCATAAATGGATCAGACTATTGAAATTTCAAAACATCTATATGTTAAAACTTAATCAACAAATTATTTTATTTCACCCTTAAAATTGTCAATAATATTCTGTTTTAAAAATAATTGTGTATTTAAACTTGCAGTCAAATAAAACAGCAAGTTTTAAAAATTTTGATAATCCCCATTTTATTTGTAGCGGGACCGACATTCTGGTTTTAAAGAAAGAAAATGCTCTGTTTTTTTATTCTCAGATATTTGGTTCGGATTTTATAAGGCAATAAAATGGTAAATGTGACTTGGATATTTGTGATTTTGATGAAATCCATCTGTAGAAATATGCATATAAAGGATAATATGTGAAAATGCTCTCTGACAATATGTATCAGTTAGATCAGAAGTTCTCAATGGGGGCCTCGGCATAGTTTTTCGAGGATACGAATAAGAAACATAATACGGGGGGGGGGGGGGGCACGGAAAATTTTCTGAGTGAGCCACAAAAGTTCCTTCTTATCTAGTAGAATATGGCTTTAATCGAGTTTTCCATCTGTTATGAAAATATCGTAACCTTTCTTTCTATCCAGGGCACCTGATCTACCCGAAGGTATAAGGTATCTGTTTAGACAGCCGTAACAGTATCACCCAATTTATACCGAAACTCAGTAAGGGCGACACCCACAGGGACCGTGGTTTTCTTCTCCTACCACCAAACTCTCGGAAGGATTTTCGGATCCACAGATTTAATGAGCCTGTTCTCCGCGTTAACACGGGGATAGTTTGGAAAGATTCGTGAATCGAACCCGATTCCTCCGAGTACAATCCCCGTGACTTAACATCTGGGATATCCCACCCCAAAAGCTCGGAACCTTCTTGATATTTTGAACAGAAGTCATCTTCGATTACCACTAACAACGCTCCAACCAGACATTCAAAAGCTCGTCCGTTTGCATCAGCCAGAAGATTTTCAATAATTAAAACGGCAATACTAGCTGCATATTACACATTTCATATTATTATTAATCATCACTAATCATTACTAATTTATAACTCTTAAGTATGTAAAAAATAATTACAAAATGTCAAATTTTTTTATTTTTACATTATAGTCATTTTTTTAACTAAGATTTACTTCCTTCATTTCTTATTATAATTATAGAGTTCTTGCCCAATCGGTTAAACAAACTTTACACATAACCACCGAGTACGGCAGCGTCTTAATATTGGCGATTGTGTTAGATTTTATGGTCATTATCACTCAATCAAAAAGCAAGGTCACTTTATTACTGTCTAATTTCACACCATATTTTAAACTTAAACTGAGTTTAAGGTATAGAGGAAGGAGACCCCAGAGGTAAATAGAATTTAGGAAATTAGTCAAAATTTTTGCATGTACACATTGAAAATGTGGATTAATGATTGCAGATAACAGGAAACAGATCCCTAGTTGTAACAGTTAAATGAATCAAAAGGAACTAAAACAGATATATCTCCCTTTCAGAATCATCCACGTATATCGAAAAGATGAACTACAACGTTCAAGGTTGGCGTGGAAAATGCTTTTCCCTTATCACGACTGACGGCAGTTTGGCGAAGCATGGATTTTATTGTCCATGCAGAATAATCTTTCCTAACGGCAATGGAAATGAATCATATTTTGGGTTGTTCTGCAATGTTGACATTATAATGCTCCTATTAAAAATACAATTCTGATCGGATGTTTTATCACAAAGCGGACTCCGATGTTATAACTTTCTCATAATACTATACTGAGAAAGTTATGCAATACGGTATGCATGATTTTTCTTCAATATTCATGTTGGCACTCACATCTCAGAGCGTCAATAATAGTCAGTAGCAATGTTTCAATATACAGGGTGTCCAGAAAGTTCCTGAACGGCGCAATATCTCAAGAAATACACTTCGGATCAAAAAATAAAAAAACACGTTTTAGAAAAGTTATCCAATGATACCAAAATTGACACCCCCTTCCCTCATCCTGGGGGGGAGGGGGTGGGGTAACTTTTAAATATTCAATGGGAACCCCCATTTTTTATTGCAGATTTGGATTCTCCAGAAAACATTACATACATTTGACCTACGATGTTGATTCAAGTACCCGATCATGAGAGGGGAGTTACAGAAAAAAGCACCCTGATCGTGAGAGGCAAGGGGACTCATGTTAATCAAGCACCCCTATCATGAAAGGGAAGGGGAGTTACAGAAAAAAGGACCCTGATCATGAGAGGCAAGGGGACTCATGTTAATCAAGCACTCCGAAGGGAACAGAAAACTACTACGTCCACATCGTTGTTCCTGGGTAGTGCTAAAAGTAGTTTTGAACCGTTTTCTAAACTGAAGTCAACAGTTGTCGCTGAAGTGAACTGTTAGCGGGGGAAGGGAGTCAATTTTAGCATCATTGGATAGTTTTTTTGAAAATATTGAACACATAATTTTTTATTTTTCTATCCGAAGTGTATTTCCCGAGACATTCCCATTTTTAAACGTTTGTGCCCCACTTCCGTTTTTCTCGATTATAGCGCCGTTTGTGGGAGCAAAAATCAAAAATCGTAGGTCAAATGTATGTAATGTTTTCTGGAGAATCCAAATCTACAATAAAAAATGATGGTTCCCATTGAAGATTTCAAAGTTGCCCCACCCCCTCCCCAAGGAAGGGGGGAGAGGGGTCAATTTTGTTATCATTGGATAGCTTTTCTAAAAATATTGAATACCTTTTTTTTTATTTTTTGATCCGAAGTGTATTTCTCGAGATATTAGGCCGTTCCGGTACTTTCTGGACACCCTGTATAATTATCATAAGCAAATGTTTGAAACCATCGAATGCAAAGGGCTTATATCTATAGTCCTTATGTAATACATCGAGTATACAACTATTACAAGGAGAAGGATTACTGGAAGCAAAAAATTTGCCAAACTATTATTTTCACTAATTAATCACTAATTAATCACTAATAATAGAGGTTTCCTTGAAACCTCTATTTCGTAGGATTTTTTTATAGATAGATATTAGACGATGACTGATGAGGAATTCAGCATCAAATTCGGGTGAAGGATGATGCGGGAGTTAACAAAAACATTTCGACTTTTGGCTCTTTTTTTTTCCTCCGGTTAAAACATGTTTATTTTGCTTGAAACATCTATTTCTCAAGATTGGCTATAGATAGAGCTTAGATGATAACTCATATGGATTCAGCATCAAATTCTAGAGGAGGTAGGATTTTTCACTAATAAATTTTACTTCCGGTTCCTTCTGCACTTCCGGTTCAAAACCTTTCATTTTACTTGAAACAATTATTTCTCAAAATTGAATATAGATAAATCTTAGATGATAACTGATATTTATTTAGCATATAATTCTGGAAGAAGTACGGTGAATTTGTAAGAATTTTCATTTCCGTTTTTTCCTACTTTCCGCGAAAAAAATTTCCTGGAAACATTTATTTCTCAAAATTGGCTATTGATAAAGATTTGATAATGACTGATTACTGGTTCAGCATCACATTCGGAGCAATTTATTCAGCAACAAAATATTTGCATTGAAAGGTCTATTTCTCAAGATCTGCTATAGATAGAGATTAGATGACGACTGATATGCATTCAATATCAAATTGTGGAAACCGTACGAGGTTTCACTAAGGATTATAATGTGATTTTAATTCAACTTCCGGCACAAAAATTTCCCTTGAATTATCTATTTCTCAGGCTTGATTATAGATAGATCGTAGATATTAATGGATATGGATTCAACAGTGAAGTTCGGAGTTGGTAGGAAGATTCACTAAAGATTTCTGCTTCCAGCTTTAGAGATTCCACTTTGTAATTTTCAGAAAATTTGCATGTTCGAACGAAATTAAGTGTACAAATGCACATAAAATGTTTAATTGGTCCTTCGAAAATGAAGTGTTTGAATGTGTGAAGTGTGTGAAGTTACACACCATTTGACCCAATATGAAACCTTCATAAATTTCTTCTTTTTACTTTCTAATATTATTGGAAAAGTATTGTTTTACTCCAAATTTTATAATTAAATATTATGAAAAGCATATACTTCCTGACCACATTCCGAACACTTTAGGAAACTGCACCGTAGACACTGTATTTACCACTGCCGTAGACACTGTATTAAGTCCACTGTATTTACCTACTCACCATCAGTTCTCAGGATAGCAGGGGGGTCACGTGACTTCATCTGATACACGGACACAAAATCCTATATTGCAGTTCAGTGCACAATAAAAAAAAATTTTAAACTGTTCCTGAAGTTTACATAATACCGCTCAACCTGATATAAAAAAAACTATAACGATTAATTATTCATTAATGAAACATCATAAAACAGTTGGTCAATTCATAAAACAGTTAGTATCAGTATCAACCGATTTCGAAGGCAAAATAGATGCTCCTTCTTTGGGTTTACAATATCTTCTTACGTCACGCGAACATTTTTTGTATTGCCATGCATTTTTAACACTTTACAACAAAGTTGAAAGTGTTTATGACTTTGTTCATTCTTTCTGTCTGTCTGTCTGTCTGTCCGTTAGCACGATAACTGCCGTAAAAATGACTTAATCAAAATGAAATTCTAATATGTTGTTCAGACGCTCTGTAGGACCTATGGGAATATAAATGAATAATATAACCCAATTAGTTTTGGATGGAACCCGGGTTGAAAAAATGAAATACATTAAACCCTAAGGGACCTAATTTTTCAAACATTTTTTAAGCGGATTTAAAATTCACAAATTGCTTCGAAAATTTTAGCTAATATTCAAATTGTTCCATAAAATATATAAAAAAAATTCAGCGAAATATATTCATTAGTTTTTTAAATAAAAATTAAAATAATAATAACACCTCTTATATGAAGCGATCACTTGACCATGATATGAAAAGATCACGTGACCCACTTCAAAATGAAATATGGCATCCATCTTGTCTCAAAATCGTGATTTTTAAAGTTCTTTTTAATTCATATTGAGTGTTGTATCCGTCCTAAAACCGCTTTTTTTTTTTGCTTAAATTCTGTGCATCTACATACTGAAATAACACAACTACAATATATTTGAGTTTAAATGATCATCCAAATTTGATTATTTCTACAACGAAGCCTATTTTTCACTTATGTAAAATGTAAACAGCAAAATATGTAAAATGAGTTGTATAAGAATTGCTGTATTTCTTTAACGCAAAATTATTTAGATCATGGAGTCTGCATAGCTGATATGAATGAAATATTCATTGATTTTACATAGAGAAGGACGATTTTTTTCGATGAAGTTTTAAGCATAGAATTGTAGCTCCTTGGTCTTATACTTGTAGCTCCATGGTCTTAATTTTTAATTAAAATAAATTATTATAGTATTGTGATGAATGAAATGGATGGGAAAATGTTATAAATGAAATGCTGCTTTTATAGAGAGAGCCAGGCGTGTTATTTTTCTATGACGTCATTTGAATGATTTCGATGAAGTTTTCAAATATAATAAATTATCGTAGTATTGTGATAATTTTAAAAATGTTACCGAGGAATGTATCGCATTTTAGAGATGTTTAAACCAGGCAATTTATATTTCAATGCCGTTATTTGAATGAAGTTCATTTTATTCGATGAAGGTTTAAGTTGTTAAATATAATAAATTAATGTAGTATTGTGATAAGTTTTAAAATATTACCGAGGAATGTATTGCATTTTAGAGATGTTTAGATAAAATTGCATTGAAGTTGGAATGAGCTTCATAATCAATGCTTTAAGCATGATTGGTCTTTCTTATTATTCTTTCGCTGGAAAGCTGTAGCCCATTTAGCGTGATAAAAAAGCATATTTTTGACTGCGAAACCGGTTAATACAATTGCTTACTGTTTTATATTATTTTATTAATGTTCACAGTTATTACTGCAGTTTCCAACCTACCTCCATGCTGCAGAAGTTTGGCAACAGCTCCTGCTGCTAAAAGTGTGGCGATAGCACCCGATCCTCCACCTCCCATACCGTGTCTTTTCCCAGCTTTGAATATCAGCATGGGGCCGCCCGCATCAGCGTGGCTGGATAGAAGTATTAATCCCACTGTGACAACTGCGAGGTAGATAATTAAATGTTTCCATGATGCCATTGTGAAGGGAAATATTGAACCCTAGTCAAGCTGAAAATGATACATATTGTTAGTAAATGATACATAATGTAAGCATTCAAAGCTTCAGTGTTTAAAATTTCACATAATCAGAGGACTCATTAGTCCAACTTTAATTTTTGGCTAAATAATTAAGGTAAATATTTGTGAGTACTGTAATTGGGCCACCATAGACGTACAGTTTCGCTTTCAGTTAGAACTGGCATGGGAAACTATGATAGTTATGTTTGTTCGTCCAGCATCTCCCACGTGCAGAGATCGGACTGTTGATTCATGATCCGCAGTCTGCCTTGGAACCTTATGGAAGAGAAGTGCGGTAAGCCAGTGTTGATGGAATGTGTCATTAATTGACAAATTACTTGCCTGCGCAAAGAACGCATGAAGAAAGATCGCAGAGGAAGAAACGCAAATACCGTAATGTGTGGAAAAAAGCATGGTTAGACCGAAAAATTTACTCGGATATTAATTTGCTTTAAGAACCTATAGAGTGTATCCAAAATCTGGGGATTCACAGTCTTTATTACGTTTTACAGAAGAGCAGAATAGGTCCACTCCTTCATTTCACGATTGTGATTACCTTTAGATAAAATCAAGGACAAAGCGTTTTTAAAAAAACGAAAGGTCTTTTATTTAACACATCTTAAAAGACGTACAAATTATGTTAAAAACTGCCAGAGCGTTTTCGGACGTATATACGCCCTTCATCAGTGGCTACATGAATAAAAATCTGATGTGGGCAACACATGACTTTCCTTATATAATGTAATGAATTTACTACTTTTACAGTAAAAAAATAGGATTTTCTTATAGTAGATACTAATATTCTTTCCACGATATTGAATTTTCGACAATTAGTCGTCATTTTCATTGATTTAGCATCATTTTTATCCATTTGGCGAGATTTTCATTAATTTGGCAACATTTCAAAAAAAGTCGCCAAGTTGGCGACATTCCGCCAAATTCGTCGCCAAAATCTCGCCAAGCGTTATGCACTAAGAAAAAGTTATTCTTACAGCAGATAAATGACTATTGGCGTTCAAATACAAAAGTATTATTCAAAGTATATTTTTTCATGAATGAAACGAGCTAGATCCACGAGAATGATGTCACTCAATTTATCGCATGATATTACATATGAAAAGTGAACATGTTTCTCAATATTAATTTTTTTTTTATGTGACTTTTTCATAATTTTTTTGAAAAATGTACAATATCTCGAGAACGGTTCATGTTAGCGTTCTAAAATTTATGCCAATCGTGTTCTAATGAAAAATCACATAAGAAATGTCTATTTGCGTAACTTTATTAGCGGTTTTGATTTTTTGACGATTTTTTCAAAATTTCATTCAAAAATTTAGGGGGGGTTTTGACCATTCGATTACGTATAAAAACAATAGGCTTCCAGTGTTTACGGATTGTGATTTTTGTACCAAATTTGGTTCGAATCGGTCCATTCGTTCGTCAGTTATCGTCTCCACAGACTTACTGACACACACACACACACACATACTTTCACACACACACACACACACACACACACACACACACACATACACACACACAGACATCACTTCAAAAATGTTTGATTCGTGATCAGGGATGCTTGAAACGTGCTCTCCCGTCGAAAACTCGAATTTGAATTTTCGACCCCGTCACAATACTTTCCTTATACATTATGTATATAAGGAAAGTAATAAAAACATGGAATGTTTATATATAGAGAGACCAGTTTAAAGCAAATTTGCATAAAATATAAAATGGTAAATGAACTTACTAAAAGTAATACAAGAAATACACACGGAAATTACAAAATAAGTTTAAGCGCTTACGAATTTTAAAATATTACAAGAAAAGAACTAATACAAATTTTAGAAAAACGTCAAGCATGATATTCCTGAGAATGACGTAAATAACTTTTAAGAGGTTTGAATTGCACAGAGTCGAGAATGAGTCGCCAAGCATAACTTAAAATTTGAACAGGATCAAAATTACAATGATTATCTTTGTTTATTATTTTCCTAAAAAAAGGTGGTTGCGAAATTCTTCAAGGAATTCAGACAAAACATATTTTTACCGTGTAGCCCATTCCTGCAATAGTGAAAGAGAACACAAAATTAACTGAAACATACTTGTTCTTAGAAAACACGAACACAAACGACGTAGAGCAGAGCCTGTAAACGTATGAACTGAAAACTCGACCAGAAAGCCACTCCATACACGCCATTTTGAGCACAGAGCTGATATGGGCGATCAACAGAACTGTGGTAATTCCTACAGTCCAACAGTGTGCCGGCAAATTGTCCCTTTCGCATCAGCTCGGCCTTTGAAACTTTGACTATTCAGACCGATCGGAAAGCCAAACTGTACGTGTATGACCCGCCTAAGATTTTCAGACAAAGAATTTGGTTATGGTATTATTTTTGTAGGAAATATATGATTGTCATTTACATCACAATTGCTAGACATATTAAAGGATGATCAAATAGATGCAAATACAGAAAGTATATCACACAATTTGCTGTTGTAGGTATTTGCTATTCATAAGTATAGCTGAAAAAAGCGGGCTATTTTTTTTCTGAATCATACCAAAATCCAATCATCACCAGGGTAACACACACGCGTCTTATTTTTCAAATTTTATGAAATTTGGTCAATTAGTTTTTCAGCTAGAGTCACACACATAGACGTCACGCTGAAAATAGTTGATACGGATTCTAGAGTAGTCGAAAAGGGTTCTATGTTCTTTCGAGTTTTAGAATGCTTTTTAAATTTTGAACCTTACCGGTCCAGCCCGTTTTTGGCCCGCAATAGCAAGACGCCTGCCTTTTGGGAATAATACGAGAACCGGAGTAGCTAGAAAACTGAAATTAAGCACATCTTGCCTTTCGGTGCATATTTTGATTCTGTGGATTTTGTATCTTACTGATCTAGTCCCGTCTGCGTCAGTAATAGGAAGTTACATGTCTTGAGGAATAATCCGAGAACAGAAGCAGCTTGAAAATTCAAATTTGGTACTCGTTGTCTTTCGTCAGATATTTGCTGTAGATTTTGAACCTCACCTGGCTAGCCAATCCAGGGCCCACTACAGGAAAGAAAGTGCATGTTTTCAGGGAATTTAAGCGAGAGAAAGGATTAAAGATCCACAAAAACATTTATTTTAAAAATTAGAAAATAAATTAAAAAGTTTTTTTTTTACTGTAGAAATAAAATCATTATCAAAATCTCGTGTTTCTAAAAAACTTATAGTGAATGCTTTCAACAAAAGCGGCCCGGTCCAGCAGATCACAGTGCATCAATATGCCCTGCAGCCCGTGCTCGGCCTGAGGATCAGACATCCCCAAAATTGACTTACGCATCAATTGAGAACCTCTAGATAGCCAGTTCAAGTTCTCATCAAAAACTTGCCAGTCGCAAAAACTTTTAATGTTAGACGGCCCGAACCATTTCGGCATTATATGATAAGGTGCTGGCCCCTATTCAGTCTTAGAATTGTACCAGTCAGAAACTCATCAATGTTCCAGGCTCCTGTGTAACAATTGCATTTTTTGTTTGCGTAGAAGTTCGTAAAATTATAGCTCATGGCAAGCTTTGTTGCCATTGCAGATTGCAGGTATCGGCTAATCCATGCTAAAGAGCACATAATAAACGGGAAACCGATTCACGGACTCTGTTATCTTCAATAGGAGCGTGATCCCATAATATTAATATCTGTATGCATTTCCAGATGCAAATAGAATAAAAATAATGCAGAAGAGTGAATTTTTTTTCTATGTGGCGCAAAGTGATTTTTCAAGCGTTTCAGAGCAGTATAACCAGTGATTTAAAGTATTTCAGAATATTTTAACTATTGGTAATTGTGCAAATTTAAATATTTAAAATATCATATTTTGATATACGGAACGAGCAAGAAATGCAAATAATTTTAAAATCTTGAGACTTGTCCTCATATCCAATTTGGTGCTGCCATCTAGTAGATTATTTTCATAATAACATTACCTCATTTATCACTTTTATTCTACAAATTTTATAAATCGAAAAGCAAAGTGTGCAAGATGCTCCTTTGCCGTAAATTAATATTAAAAACAAATTCGAAACACAATTTGAGAAGAAAAAGTACATATTTATCTCCTAAAATACAACCAACAGATAAGCAAAATATTGGGAGGAATGTGATGCTAAACTAAAATGTCAATTTCTGACTTAAAATAATCAATTGAAATACCTCTTCAATACTTAGTGCAATCTCCTTTGGGGGCTTTCAAAACAACCAGGACCATAGTAAGGCGGGGACCCACGGGGCACAGTCCCAGGGCTCCCATTATAAATATTCATCGAAATTAAAGAAGCTATTGTGCGAAGGTTGAACAATATTTAGCAGGTCAGAATGTATGCAGAGTGCAAATTTATATATATTCGACAAAAAAAAATGTATAGTATCATTTTTACTAATTAAGATACACGATTAATACGAACGAAAAATTCTGATAATTCCTCGATGATAGATTTTTATTTCAGTTGTGTGGGGGTAATTTCACAAATTCTCAGTCCTCTACTATGCGTAGACGGCTCCGAATGCTTTCTTGAGCCCTGGCCCCGGAAAAGTTTAGTCGGCCCTGAAAACAGCTTCAATGCGATTTAACACGTAGTTAATTAAATTTTCACAATCGTTTATGTAATATTATCCCATTATCTTTCGGCCCGCAGTCAAAGTTCATTCATAAAGTTTGAAACGTCAGAGAAATCGGAAATACGCCTTTTAAGAAGAATGAAACCCGATGACCTTCACAAGGATATCCGATCAGGGTAATATGATGACCTGCTTCATCTGAGCTAAAGACTTATATCAATAAGTAAAATACACTTTGTGCAAAGGATAAGGAAAGCCTTAGCAAGGTATGTAAACGAAAATAACACAATAATGCAGCATACATCTGTTTCAAGGATACGCAGGATCTCCTTCGTCAGCGCAGGAGAACCAACAAACCCTAACTCCAAAAGAAGAATGGGCGCTAATAGAAGAAATAGAAGAGGTTACTTATCCAGGACCTGGATTAAGAGCTCACTTAAGAGAGCCAATCAGAAAGCAAAATGAAGAACAGTCCATCCAATCTGAAACAAGAAGTAACACACAAGATTGGCGTGCGCCAAAACATAACAGGAATATCTCGACAAGGCAAGTCAAGTCCGAATGAGAGTAAATGAGGCCAAACAAGACGAAAAATAGGTTGAACGACGCATAAGAGATCCACCGGCCACTCAAACAGCTGCTCGTACCCTAGGGTGAGTCGGGTGGCCTAAGTTTACCACATAACAGACCCAAGGCCAACGGCCCTACCGTGCTGAAAACACCGGTTCTCGTTAGATCACCGAAGTCAAGCAGCATCGGGCGCGGTTAGTACTTAGGTGGGTGCCACCTGGGAACACCGCGTGCTGTTGGCACATTTCGGGCGCGGTAGCCCGATGGTTTGCGCGCTGCATCTGCAAGCTGCCACAACGGCCACCGTGTTCATGCGGAGCACGATCACGTTAAACATGTGGGTCCGTAAGTCCTTCCGAGATATTGGTTGAAGGGGAAGGAGGGTACGGTCCCTGTGGATGCATCCCCCACTGGGTTCCTGTCTAAATTGGGTGGCAGTTCCCGACCGTCCAAACGGTTACCTTACACCTTTCTGGTAGGTCGGATTGTCTGGGTCTCAACAACAGCAACATAGCAGACACAAAGGTTAAGAAATGGAAAAGGAAGTGGAAAATTTTACAGAGAGCTCCGTCAAACAGCAGACAAAAATGGAGTACTGGATAAGTCATTAATTAAATTACTGGATTTTTTTTTTGGATACGAAAAGCTTCAAAGAAATCCAGATCGACGTGAATCTCTGTATGATCTTTGCTGAATAAAACTGAAAACAACTCTCAGAATTGAGCAACTCCATAATAAAACAAATGCTCAAAACACGATGGACAAACGTACTGAAAGCGGCAATTTTCTTGTTAGGAACATGGCAGGAATTTTTATATGGAGGTAGATAGGCCGAAAAAAATTTACGAAAGACTGTAGTGAGGAATTCATCATCGTTTTGGATGACCAAGGCATTCAAAAAACGCAAGACGATTGTTCGTTTCGCTTTCATAGGTAAACTGAATGTAAGGATCAATGCAATCCACAATACCATAGATATCATTAGAAGTGTGATCCAGAAGAACACAACTATCATCAGCATAACGAATATAAAAGAGAAACTGGGTAATTTCTTCAAACTAACTACTTTAACTTCAAAATAATGCATATTTTGAAGTTAAGCTTTTTCATTTCCCCATTCATATGTGATGTTTTCTCTTATATTATTAATATAAGTTTTGAAAACGGCTTACTTCCTGACCAACTTAAATTTGCTATTATTATTCCAGTTTATAAGAAAGGTGACGAAAATAATCCCGACAATTACAGGACTATTTCCTTTTTGTATAGTTTTACTCTAAAACGATTAAAAAATGATTAAGATTGATTAAAGTTTTGAACTCCATAAATGTTTTCAGTTCTTGCCAATTTGGATTTCGCGAAAATAAAAGTACTGAAGACGTCTTCTGGTGAAATCAATGAGGGTTTAAAAGTTGGCCATAGGGTTACTGGTGTGTTTTTGGATATCATAGAAAACCTTTGATTGTGTTGATCATAATACCTTGCTGCATAAATTGCAGAGGATTGAGATTCGGGGCATTGTGTTGGAATGGTTCAGATCCTATCTCAATGGGCATGAGCAATTCGTTAGGATTGGTTCTGCTATTAGTAAAAAAAGTTACTTAAGCAGGGTGTTTTCCAGAGGTCGGTCCTAGGCCCAATCTTATTTCTTGTCTTTTTTAATGACCTCTGTTTGCTTAATTTTAATGGAACTTTGACTGCTTTTACTGATGACATTGCTTTATCTTATTATGAGTCTACGAATTCTGATGTTTTGAGAAATATGGAAGACGATCTAGCTACTATTAGACAATGGTTCTGTGCTAATAATATTGTTCTCAATGTGAAAAAATCTAGACTTATTTGTTTTGCCTTGTCCGAAAACCTTCATTTAACTTTTCTTTAAAATATTATACTTGTTATCCAGACAGTACTTGCAAATTTGAAGCTATTGAGCAGGTGAGTGGCATTAAATACCTTGGAATTACAATCGATGACTTGCTATCTAGGAAGTCTCATATTACAAGTCTTAGTAAACAATTATCAGAAAATTTTATTTTCTACGACAGTTTTGTCCTTCTGATGTTCTTAGATTTCTTTATAACTCCTTAATTCACTCTCGGATTCAGTATAACATAATATGCTTTAGTGGGACTTATCTGAATACACTTAGGCCTATTATTTTGCTTCAAAATTATTTATTAGGATTATTTTATGTAAACCTTATCAGACTCCATCCTTTTCTCTTTTCTTCGATTCTATGATTATGCCATTTAGGCATCTTTATGTTTACAAAGCTCCTAATATGTTTTATATTAGAAATAAGAATGCGAGTAGTAGTCAATGCAACTCCGAGCTAAGGCGGGGTATTATAAGACCGCCTTGAGTCAATTCTACTAAGTTTCAGAAATTTTTATCTTTTTTTAACTCCTAGATTTTACAATATTCTGCCTCAATCTTTTAAAAGCATTGTTACCTATCGTTCCTTTTCCAGGGCTATCAAAGACTGGTTATTTACTTATAATTCAGTTGAAATTGAAAAACAAAAATTCCGTATTGATATCTAATTATTTACATGCTTTTATTGTCATCCTTACATTTTTTATTGTCTATGTTTATCTTTTTAAATGTTATGTTGCAATGATTCATTGTAATTGTTTTATCTGCAACTGCTTTTATGTCATTTTTTGCTGCTATAATTGCCATGTTTACCCATCTCTTTTTACAAGGTTATATTTTAGGAGTGGATATTCATAGATCCTGTAATCTCCTTACTTTGAATATATATATTAAATATATATATTATATAGATGTCACTGAGAATAGGACTAAGGATATTACCCGCAGCTAAGCCATCAAACAAGCTGTAGAATTTATTATGAAAGACAAAAGTATTTTGCGATGAACAAGTACTGGTAAGAGAAACAAGTTCATCAATTTCAAATTTAAAGAAATGGAATTAATACAATATTTTCCTGAGACAGGACAATGCACCCTTAACAGGGACAGTGGTAAACAACGATTTGTCCGCAAAGGATCACGATTTGTCTTCAATTTATACGACGGAGTTTAAATTACGAATTTTCTTTACAAATTGGACAGAATTTTAACAGGTATGAATATTATTACTAAGTACAGAGAAAACGTAGAAACTAAATGTTTGGCTAACCTGTAAGAAACAGTACCAATTTTAGATACTATGGGCCTAAAACTTTAGGGAAAGCGTACAATCTAGCACAATTGACCTCAGAAGGAATCAGGCACTTTTTATAATTTTCAAGAATTACATGTGACGATTTAATAACTTGTATATTTTATTTAAATCAGAATTACTAGAATCCTTGCAAATTGCACAATATGGATCTCCATCAATTAAATTTTAAATTTATTTCAACATACATATTTTTATTCTAAACAAAACTCTGACCGCCCTTATCAGCCTTGGTGATTACTAAATTAGGATTGTTTCCTGATGCATTAAAGTTGTCTTTTATAGATTTGTTAATATTTGATTTCTAATTGTTAATATTTTTGCGTTTTAGGTAATTCACAACGATGATGAATTTCTCACTACGGTCTTTCTTAAACTTTTTCGGTCTTTCTACCTCCATATGAAAATTACTGCCATCCGCCTAAACCAGAAAATTTCTGCTTTTGTTCATCGTGCTTTGAAAGTTTGTTTTACTATGGATTTGCTCAATTCTGAGATCAATTATTTAAAAGTTGTTGCTGTCGATCGTGGGTTCTCTCACAGCATTTTTGTTCAAAAATTGTCTAAATCTTCGTCCAAACTTACTTCTGAAAAAGATTTCAACAACACTATCAGTTTACCATTTTTTCCAAAAATCAGTCAGCAGATTCCTAAAAATCCTTAAAGAAATTCAAATTCAATATTGCGTTTAAACCTTATAATGAACTCATATTTTATAATATTAAAGATCCTTTAGAAATTTCTAATAGTTGGGGCATTTACGGTATTCCTTTGCAGTGTGAACTTTCTTATATTGGTAAAACTAAACGTTCTTTAAAATTTAAGAAACATAAAAACTGCGCCAAAAACAGAAATTTAATAAATCTGAATTACTCAACATTTTTATCAATGTGACCACCGTTTTGAGTTTTATTCAGCAAGGATCCTACACAAATGCACGTCCATCTATATTCTTGGCTTTTTCGAAGTCTTCCATATCCAGACAAAGTATAGTAATTTAGTTAATTACTTAATTACTACACTTCCGGTACAGTAATTTAATCCGGACTACTAGTCCGGTACTATATTCTCATTCGTGGTCTAGCAGAGTTTCCTGTAAATTTTCCCACTATATTCGTTCTATGTCTTAAATTTTGGGACTCTTATGTATCGGCTTAACCTATTTAGTGCCTTATTGGGTCTCATTTATTCTTGTTCGGACATAGCTCGTCTTTTCGGAATATTCCTGTTGTGTTTTGGAGTACGCCAATCTTGTGTGTTACCTCTCGTTTTGCATCGTCTGGATTGCCCTTCATTCTACTTTCTGATTGGTTTTCTTAATCCAGGTCTATTGTATATAACCCCCTCTATTTCTTCTATTTGCTTCCCATTCTTGCAAAATTCTTGTAAACAAAGTTCTTCAAAAATTATTTTTAAGATGGCAACAAGTCCATGAATTTGAATCATTTGATTGATCTTTGTTTATATATACTATTTTAATAATCGTTATATCTATAGCTAAATTCAAACTATTATTTTCCTGTATTTACTATTTTACCATAATTTTTGAGAAAATTTTTTTATTTTCTCATAAGAAATATATTTAAATGACAACCTCAAATTTCGAACATTTAGAGTTCTAATCATGAGAATTAAAAATTCTAAATAGTTATGGATTTTTTATATAGTTTAGTTGTATACATACACAAAAGTCTACAGCTGACATCAATTTTTATATTGTATTGTTCAAATCACACAAGGTCACAATCACGCACATAACGTGTTCGAATTGCGTTTAGGAGGTTTTAAAATCTGCATATCCGTCAAAATTTTGAATTCGTAAATTTTATGGGAAACAATACTTGTTTTATATAATATATTGCATAAGAGAGAAAAATCATAACTTTTAGTTCAAAATAAAAATACATTATAGTACATACATTGAAAATACATTATAAAAATACGTTATAGAAACAACATAATAGTTGATTGATTGTATCATTGTTAATTAAATATATCAAATGGATATATCTATATATAAAGAGCAGATTTTTGGAGCTTTATGATGCGTACATCATCAGATACTAAGACTGAAGCTGGATATTAAACTATTTTTTTAACTTTTTTACATCATTGAATATTATAATGCTTTCCTTTGTGTTGGGATACACAAACAGTGATTGAGTGTTGTCTTTTATTACAGTAGATATCCTATGGGTAAACTGGTTTTTAAATTACATACGGGCAGAAAACCTGGGGATCTCACTAGTTTAACATTAAATGACTTCAACTTTAAATTGCTTCAACTTATCTTAAACATCGGTTTAAGCGAATTTTTTATATAACTTTAAATTTGGTTCATTGAATCCAGGTAGTGAAAGAGTTAAATTTTTCATATTAACAGTGCATCTCTTAAAGAGCAGTGTTAGTGTAAACTTACTGCCATATGCGTAATTAATAGAATCTTTCAAAGATGGGTTGATTACCATTCGACAGAATATATATATTTCTGCCGCACTAAAAAAGTGTCCTTTATTTGAAGATGTCCAGAGGTTTCACTGTGAAAGCAATTATCCCACGCTCCTTATCTATATATAGCTTGTAATCAATTTTTACTTTCCTTATATACATAATGTATAAGGAAAGTATTGTGACGGGGTCAAAAATTCGAATTACAGTTTTCGACGGGAGAGCACGTTTCAAGCATCCCTGATCACGAATCAAACATTTTTGAGGTGATGTCTGTTTGTGTGTGCGTGTGAAAGTATGCTTGTGTGTGTGTGTGTGTGTGTGTGTGTCAGTGAGTCTGTGGAGACGATAGCTCACGAACGATTGGAGCGATTCGAATGAAATTTGGTACAAAAATCACAATCCGTGAGTACTGGACGCCTATTGTTTTTAAACGCAATTGAATGTTCAGAACCCCCTAAATTTTCGAGTGAAATTTTGAAAAAATCATCAAAACATCAAAACCTTTAATAAAGTTACGCAAATAGACATTTCTTATGTAATTTTCCCTTAAAAAACGATTGACATAAACTTTAGAACGCTAGCATGATCCGTTCTCGAGATATGGTACATTTTTCAAATAAATTTATCAAAAAATCCCATAAATTAAAAAAATGCATTAACTGTTGAGAAACATGTTCACTTTTCATATGTGATATCCTGCGACAAATTTGGTGACACCATTCTCGTGGATCTAGCTGGTTCCATTCATGAGAAAAGATACTTTGAGTAATACTTTTGTATTTGAACGCCAATAGCCATTTATCTGGTATAAGAATATCTTATTTCTTCATCCATAACGCTTAGCAAGATTTTGGCCACAAATTTGTCGGAATGTCGCCAACTTGGCGACTTTTTAAATGTTGCCAAATTAACGAAAATCTTGCCAAATAGATAAAAATGATGCCAAATCAATGAAAATGACGACTAATTGAAGAAAATTCAATATCTTGGAAAGAATATATGTATCTACTATAAGAATAACATTTTTTTAAACTGTAAAAGTGGTAAATTTATTGCATTATATAAGGAAAGTCATGTGTTGCCCACATCAGATTTTTAGAAATATCTTTGAAATCTATTATGGAATTGGTTTGCGTGGATTCCACCTATGAAAACCGAGCTTGTGCATTGTGATTGAAAAGTCGCTCGCATCCGATTTTAATATTATATAATGATGCACCGAGAAATTGAAATTACAAAGAATGTGCCAAGAATGTACCAAGAAATTGAAACTAGAATTATTTTAAAGTTAGGTGGCATTAATACATCCTCTAATATATATTAGAAATTTCGGCTGCTGTTTTTAATACATCACACGATCATCACAGCTGTTATCAATCGACGATCTTTCATCAATGGTGTTTTTCAAGACTGAAAGGACTTTTATTTTAAAGCAGCATTTCTCTTGTCATTCTTGTGAGAGTAGAAAGAATTTCGGAAGATATATCCATACCCTAAAATATCTAACAATTCAACAATTACGAGGCTAATAAAGCGTTATTGAGAAACTGGGTCTGTTGAGAAGCGAGAGCAGGCAGACGTTCCGTTTTGACTCGGGAAAAACAGACTGCGTGGCTGAAACTTTTCAATGAACTCTTCAGAAACTCCTGAATGACTTTCTCATAAGAATGGCTAGAGAAATATTACTCTAAAATAAAAATTCTTTCACTCATGGAAAATGTCACGTTCCTAGATTAATAAAAATATAGGTCTGTAAGGATCCTCTGACGTATTAAAAGCAGTAGACGCTATTTCTGATATATTTCTGGGGGTATGTAAGTACTATCTAATTGAAAAACAATTCTTCGATTTATTCTCTTTTCTAACCCAGATGAGGCGACTTTTTCGAATGTCGACGAATCGACTGTCGAACGACAGTCGATAATTCTGATATGTGTTTTAGGTTATACTAGTGCCACCAACCAAAAAATCTGATGTGGACAGCACATGACTTTCCCTACAGACTCGATTTCATTTTCTCTTTATTTCTTTCATAATTCATTAGATTGCGTTTAATTACTTGGAAAACCACGCATAATTATTTAAAATTACACTGAATATACAGTTTTAACTCAATTTTCGTTTTAATTTGGAAACTGAACGTATTTTGAAAGTTAGCGTGACGAAAAGGCAAAAACACTAAGAGAACGTGCTAAACTAAGAGATCTTGAGAACGGCTAGTCCTAGAGTAATGGGGTTGGTATTATTCTCTTCATCATCAAAAATTACGTATAAGACAATCATTTAATCGATGCATTTAAGCATACGTAGTGTTTTATTTTAGATTATAACGATTTTTGCGGACCATTTCACAAAGTAAGACAGGTTTTTTTTCGAATTATACCAAAATCTAACCAGCTCCAGGGTAACACACAAGTGACTTATCTACAAAAATTTGTAACATTTGCTCAATTAATTGTTTTGATAAAATAAATACATACGATTTTTGCAATCCATTTCTCAAAAGAAGGCTGGTTCTTTTTTCTGAATTGTACCAAATTCTAATTAACACCAGGGTAGCCCACAAGTGACTTATCTACCAAATTTTATGAAATTTGATCAATTAATTTCTCAGCCGGATTGAATACATACATTGCACAGATAATCAAACAGACACACAGACAGACACACTGACAGTCAGACACACAGACAGATTGATAGACAGACACACTGACAGTCAGACACACATACACACTGACAGGCACACAGATACACAGTCACACAGACGCACTGACAATCAGACACACAGACACACTGACAGTAAAACACACTGACAGACAGACACACCAGACATACACACGTCAGATTTTTTTTTATATTTTTCGGGTTCTAGAGTGGTGATCGATATGTGTAGATCCGTCGAATAGTCGAGTTGCAATTTTTGACACGATTCCCTATACATTACCATGTATTTTTGAGACCCAACCCGTCCGATGAAAACTGGGCCTGCTTTGCCTGTTGTGAAAAACGGGCATGCTTTGACTATTGTTGTTGTTGAGACCCAGGCAGTCCGACTTAGCAGAAAGGTGTAAGGTAACTGTTTGGACGGCCAGGAAGTGCCACCCAATTTAGACTGGAACCCAGCGGGAGAGGCATGCACAGGGACCGTACTCTCCTTCCCCTACCACCAATCTCTCGAAAATTACCATGTATTGTAGGGAAAGTAAAAGAAATATACTATTTCTATTTTTCGGTACATTATATAAGTTTAAAATTTGATATGTGCGACTTTTGATAACCCTATAGATGTTGAACAAGGTTCTGCATCTCTACAACAATTACAGTAAGTTGATTCCCACTGCATCCACCCAAACAAACCTAAAACTCGGGGGCAACCGTTGTAACTGTCATAAGGAGACCCATTATTCGAAGAGTGTGACGAATTTTGACACATTCGGCAGGATCCGCTCCGATGGACTGTGAAATCGGGAAGGAGAGGGAAAGTTCAAGAGGAACGTTTGCGTCATTACTGTGCCAAAAGTGAAACTGTGGCAGAGACACACAAAACAAACATGATGACGCAACTGGCGAAGAGTTTGTGAATCTTAAGACGATTCAGAAGATTTTTATTTCTTATATTATGTTCTTGTACACTCAAAATTTTTTTACGGTGGGAACTTTGAATGAGAGATGATTATGCGGAGTAGGAGTTGTGATTTCTGAGAGAGGTAAAATATCTCTAAAGAACATCCTTTTTGACTACGCAGTCACGTCTGCCAACACCTGTGATTATCATCCTTTTTTTCTATTTTGAGTAGCTCTTGAAATATTTCGTAAAATCTCGGGAAACTATCTACCTTGCTGACACATATTAAATTCTACAAAGTAAAACTGCAAAATAGATATGTAAAGCAGATTGATTGATACATAATTATTAACTCATACTTTTGATTAAAATACTACAAAAGTACAATTTAATAAATACGGTCAATCAATTTCAATTTAATAAATACGGTCAATAAAAGGCTGATACACATTTTTATTTTATATCTAGATTACTAGTGACAAAAATTGTGCTTATATATTGAAATGACTTGATACTTTTGTTTGTTATAAAGTTGTTAATCAAAAAAATAAGTTACGTTTTACTATTTTCTAATACATTCACCATTGAAAAATTGACTACATTTATAATTGAAATTTAACAAATTTCAGTGGGATAGCATTGATTCTAAGTTTTTCCTAATTTAATATGAAACTTGGTCTTGATTTTATGAACAAAACTCTTGGTCGCTAAAAATATTCCTCGCCACAAGAAAATGCTTCCTCTGAGTAAAATTCTAGCTTCAATAATAACTATCAGGCGAATATTTCACCAAACAAAACTCTCAAAATGTTTCGTTGTTTTATTAATTGGTCACGTTAAAACTTTAATAATTTAAATATTTTATTCAATTATAATAAAAACATAATAAATGACAAGTTTACTTTATACGCAAATTTTTCACATTGTCTCGGAACCCCGAAATAAAGGAACCCCAGTGTTCTGCACAGGGCTGTAGCCAGGCAGGGGCCAGAGGGGACTAAGCCCCCCCCCACCACCACCACCACCAAGAAGTATACTTAGCCCCCTGATAAAAATATTAAATTTCTAGTAGTGATATGTAATTTCATATAAAAATTGATATAAACATATAAATATTGCATAAAAAATTTCTTTTGAGACCTTTTTATAAATTACTTTGTTTTAAAGATTTTTTAATTTAGATGAATTTGTGATTAATAGTGATGGTCAATTTATTTACATATTTAATTTGAAAATATTTAAAAATTATGACAATAGTAATTAGGATACTTTTATATTATTGTGGAGTTCACTGTTACACATTATAGAGTCAAAATCTACTGATAAGTAAGCGTTAATATTAAGCATTAACTTGTATTAACTTTCAGAATGTTTCTACAAACTATTAACAACTTTATTAGTAGTTAATGATTACATCAAAATCAATTGTAATTATTATATATTAATATTGATGCATAGTAGCTATATAGATATTAATAATCAACTCTTCAAATAAATATGCAATTCTCTTAGTTGTAAATATGCAATTATTTGTTAATAATTTACATGAATTAAAATATATAATAGTAATTATGGTTTATAAATGCTAATTTTTAATTGTGTTTTTGGTGACCCCCCCCCCCCCTTGAATTTCCCTCCAGCCCCTCTTCAATTTCGTCTTTGGCTACGGCTTTGATTCTGCAGATCCCTAATTGGGATTTACTGGTCTACATAGTCCAGAGCTGGATGAAATCCAATCCACGGACAATTAGTAAGTAGTCTGCTACATGATTTCATGTGGCTCACCAGTTTTAAAATAATATTAAAAACCTGAACACAAAAGCATGAAAGATATCAATATTTTTTTTTACATTTGTTAGGGCAAGGTTTTTTCCAGTCCGAAGAACTGTCTGACAATAATAAGTACAAATACTGGCGATAACAATGTACAAATACTGGCGATAACCCATACGTCGAAGATAAACATTTGGAATTTGGTAAAGAATCGCAAATTGTTCACATAAAATATTCAATGTCTCAGAAAATTAGATTGAAAACTATCTAAGCCGTCCCGATGAATGGTGATTTACCATTATACATGGTGTTTCAGAAAGATAGTACGTCTAAATATATCTTGAACAAATTTAAGGTACTTTTGGTACAAATTTAAGAAATGCTTAAATTAAGGTAAACTCTCAGACTGCGACAGTTTTGGTTACGTGAGACATTTTGATAAAATATATGAAAATTTAACTTTTTATACAAACCCTCTATTAAGGACGTTCCAATTAGAAAATTGTTCTTAATTCAAATGAATATGTTTAAAAGTACCGGTTCTCTAACATCGAAATGAATCGCTACTCGAACTTTAGATGTCAAAGTTACTGGATCCCATTAAATGAAACGACGAAAACACACTGTTTTCAGGGGTCGTACAAAAATAGAATTTCGTTTGATAAAATTTCCATTTGAAAATTTGAAAACATGCACATCTATCTGTAGTAGAAATTTTAAACAGTCTCAAATTATCCGTAGAAATTTTTATGAATAATATCTCGGGTAATGTTGATCGTATAATAATGGAATTGTTTTGTCTTACTCATTGGGCCCCGAAACATATTTTTAAAATTGAAATTATTTTTTTATGGGTCAACTCGTATAAAATGTATATGAAGCTCATATATTTAATTATAATAAAATATTTAAATGTTTATAATTTATAACGATTTAGACTAGAGTGTGTGGTATATTAACATTTAGACCAGCGTGTGTCGTACTATTCAAAGGAGATTTAACACGATTATTTCGATTTATAGAGATAAGAGGAGAAATCAATTTCAGCGAAAAAGAAAAAAGAAAATCTTTCCAAAATTGAAAAATAAAAAAAAGTATTTACCAATAATAAACATAAATAATATTTTTATATAAAATTAAATGTCTGTTCACTTCTAATGTATATTTCAAACTGTATATTTACCAGCTGAATGTAACACCCGGAAAAACTATAAACTGAAAGTTAATACCTTTTAATCTGTCTAGCAACTACAAAAATTGCTTCTTGCAAAAATCCTGTTATTTTTTTTTATTTCTAAATTTTACACCATATAGAAGAGAAACCTTTTATCCGAAAGTTTTTTAATATGATATTTTGTTGGATAAGCGCGTTTTAAGCCATCCTGGACATATTTCGAGCTCCTTGGAAAGATCTTTATATGCTTGTGAGAGAAAAAGGTGTGGATACGATAACTCAAGGACAAACTGCTGTCCAATTTTTTTTGGTGTGTGTCTCGATACTTTATGCTAAAAACTAAAACTTGATGAACTTGATAGATTTTTTAGTTGTTCTCATCATTTTAACTAATGATTCGAAGTTTAAGATTCTCATAGTATTATTTCCTATGGAAAAAAGGAATAATTCCAGACACAATATAGGTAGTATATAATATATAAGAGGGAGAACTATGTTGTAGATTTTAATGAAATCTCAATATATTTACTAATACAGATAACACAAACTTATCCATAGACTACGCCAAATACATACATAGTCAATAAGCTATTACCAACTTGAAGAACGAAATTAAGATATAAAGTTGGGTATAAAATCTAAAAGAATTTTTTTTATATTCATTCTGATTGATAACAGTTGTGAAACTGATACAAGCAGAACTAAACACTATGGAATATGAACAGAGAAAAAATAATGCAGACTCATACTCCATATTTGTGTAAAAATAATTTGAATAAATACAGGGGAGCTCACTTATAGCTAGCTCGGATGTAGCAAAGTATCGGTTATCACGATTTTTTTTTCTTTCGCCTTGTATCTGCAATACTAACGTAATGATAAAGGTATTGCTTATAGCAAACAACCTGTGCATCTCATATTGCAAGGTTTTTAGTGTGGATGAGGTAAAATGTGGATGAGGTAAAGAAAAAGTATTGTTTTCTTTAAACAAAAGCAAAATCCGAGGCTCAACTGTTAGCTTGACAACAAATATTCATCCATTAGGTATATAAATTTAATTCATAACATTAGGTATATGAATTTAATTGAATTCTGTTATGACATTTAAAAACTGTTTTTGAACACGTCCCGGCTCTACAAAATGTACCTTAACATCATTCCGGTGTATTCTGTTCCGAATAAATACACCCCTGATATTAACGCAAATCATGCGAATGCATCCAAATTAACGTTGTGAGTGATCTGTTGCCAAATTAAAAAAATAATTTAAGATATTTAAAAAAAATTAAATAAACAATTGGTAAATGAAAGCACATACATTAATTTTTCTTTCTGATAGTGATTATGATATAAGTGACAAATGATAGAAAACGAGATAAAAGTCGAGTGGAGACTCGAACTTCACATAATTTCGATATATTGAACGACAAAATTTTCTGAAACGTTCGAAGATTTTCTTGTCATACAATAATCCAAATAAAAAAATGAACAAAGGTAAGAAACTGAGGCTTACCTGTCAGTAAAAGTCGTTGGTTTCCTGGTGACTACACGAAGGGGGGTTGATGCAGACCTTATATACAATCGTCCACCCTCTAATGAGGCTGTCCAAAAGGCCATGAGGAAGTGCAAGCTGCCCATCTTCGGAAGTGGGTCGCTTCCGACGGACATTCCCCCCGACCCAGATAGATTTCGGTGACAATCGCACCGATTATTCAATCTCAATCATAAGACACACACACTTTCACTTTCTGGTGTGTGTTTTTTCTCTAGAAAACTCTCATCACTTACCACCACACTAGAGCGAGTACTCGAGCGTGGAGAAAGACACAACAGAATAATTAACGTGTGGTACTTCCTTTTGAGCACAGTATTCAGAGCAGGTAGGGCGTTGGGGGTTTTCCTTGGATTTGGGATGCAAGATGATTGTGGGAAGTGCTGAGGGATGAATTTCCCAATTTCATCAATTTCATTATTTTTATTATTATTAGTATTACCCAGACAGTCCAACTCAGCCAATGGATGTAAAGGAGTTAAAAACAGGCGAAAACACAAAAATAACAATACACTTAGACATAACTCGACAATATATATAGACAGGTTACAAGGAGAAAATAAACCCAGAAAAACTCCACAGATCAAACAGGAATGCCATCCCCGCCGGACGTTTATTAGTCATTTAAAAATGAGCATCATAAGAATATATTGGTAAAGGCATACAGATTTACTTATTCATCCGAAATTTTGGGGTATTAAAAATCATTATAAGATTAGAGAAAGACCTCCTGTACATTTTCTGATAAAACTTGCAATAATAATTAAAGTACAAGATAATTTTAAGATCTTTTTTAAATAAGAGAATTTAAAATTAACAAATTAAAAAACTGAGCAAATAGCAAAACAAGACAACATTGATCAATACAATATTAAGCTGGAGAATCTCAGCTGATCAAGGCACCTAATCAAACCCGTCAGAGATTTCATGAGCAGTAAGGGCAATTTCACCAGTTGGTAAGAATCATTTCACAATGGCGCCTGAACAAATAAACCCTGCAGGTTAGTGCAAATATGTCGGAGGTCTGAAAGGGGCCATGACCAGTAAGAAAGTAAATGAGGTATTTATTAAAAATTTGTAAATTCGGATTCACGATAGGTAGGTAAGACAGGATTCTAGCCGGATCACCAGTCCTGGTGGAAATATAATCATTAAGATAATTTTGCCAAAGATTAAGGATATGAGACTTACAAAATTTTGAGAGGAGCGAGTAAGGAAAGGGGATAGTAAGAGGGGATCCAGAGATAGCAGCAATTTTGGCATGGTAATCAGCAATTTCAATTCCATATATGTTATTGTGAGCTTTTACCCAAGAAATATTGACAAGGTTTTTGGCAAGGAGAGCTTTGGATTTAATGGAGTTAAGATAATTAGATTTATTTTTTATTAAGTTAAGAGTTTAAATGGAAGAGAGGCTATCGGAAAAAATATTAACAGGGGTATTATTAGAGGAAACCCAGTCAATAGCAAAGGAAATAGCGGTAAGTTCGGCTTGAAATAATGTATTCCTGTTGTCAAGTTTATAGGAGAGAACCTTTTCCAGAACATCATGTTTAAAAATACAGACTGAAAAACTAGTGTTATTGTCAATATTTGAACCATCAGTATATATATTATAAATGGCAGAGTTTTATCCATTCTGTTAACTAAATTTACGGACCATTTAGAGAGGTAAAAGTTAGAGAAAGGAACAAGGAAATCAGAATCAGAAGGAGGCGGGAGGGAGGAAGAAAAGGAATCAATTTTTTGTTTCCAAAAATGAAATTTATTATAGAGGGTAGAAATTGTAAAATGAATGGGGGGGAATACCAATGAGGGAAAATAAGGAGATATTAGATGTTGTACGGTAACCTGGGCAGATTTTTAGAATGAAGATCCTTTGGAGTGAAAGAAGTTTTTTGATTTGCATTATTTTTAGTTTTTTACCCCATATAGCAGTAATAACTTTTTCCATAACACATAGATACCAGCATTTTAAGAAACATTTTTTGGCACCCCAATTTTTCCCAGTAATTTGGCCAAAAGAAGTACAAAATTTTAGACATTTTTCTTGGAGATATCGAATATGAGGGTCCCAATTTAATTTATTATCAATGATTAAACCTAAAAATTTTAAATGATTTTTAATTTTAATGGATCTATTATTAAATTTGAAAATGGGATTTCTTTTCATACTAGACTAAATTTTTGGGAAAATAACGGAGCAACTTTTATCAATAGATACTTCTAATATCAGATTATTGAGGGAAGTAGAAAGGGAGTTAAGGAGGGAATTGATATTAGTTTCAAGGACATTTCTATTATTGCCAAATGTAATAATAGCAAGGTCGTCCGCAAAAGCTTGAAGGTAAAATAAATCACTATTAAGGGAAAGAATTTCATTGAAGTAAAGGTTCCAAATGAAGGGAGCGATAACTGTACAAATAAAGCACCTGAACAAATAAACCCTGCAGGTTAGTGCTAATATGTCGGAGGTCTGAAGACTTCAGACCGTGCGACTCACATATTGGGTTTAGAGTAGCTATCTGCACGGCCGGGAAAGGATACCTCCTGCATTCAGGAGGCACCCAAGGTCTACCATCCCACCAAACGAACTTTTATTTAGGTCTAAAAATATTACAATTTATAATAAATATTGTGATTAAGCAGACAGTTTTACATTATATTTGAACTTGACAAGTACGTCCATTTTACAAAAATGGGAAAATGGTTATTGCGAATATAGATAAAAAGATCATTGAAAACTAATATTTAGAGTGAGGTATAATAACATAATAAAATATAGATTAAAATGAAAGAAAATAATAAAATTTTAAAAGTAAAATTTAGAAAATATATAAAAAGAAAATATATGAAAAGGAAAAAAAAAATTGCCGTATGAAAACAAAAACAGAAATTTAGAATAAAATTTAGAAAAGAAAAATAAGAAAAAATACAAATAAAAAGTGTCAAAAGAAAAAGAAAGATCCAAAAAAATAAGAATAGTTAACATAGCTTTTTTTTTTTTTTTTTTTTTTAAAGAAAAAATAGAGGGAACACAATAAGTTCATATAAGTTAATAAGAATGAAATAAAGGGATTCATTGATCAAAATTAAATGAGAGCAGAATCTACTCATAAGCTTAGGTCACTTTATTAGAAGTTTCCATGGAAACAAGAATACAGTTTTTAATTTTATCTACTGAAGAGGGATTTGAACGAACTTTGGAGAACCGAATTGGTTTATTAGAGGGGAAAGGTTTGCAGAGATGAAATTTTTTAGGAAAAGGACAATCGAAAATGTAATGGTCAACGTCACCGTATGTCGGAGGTCTGAAAGTGACTCTAGTACAACTAGTACGGATTCAGTGGATTTTGGCGGATTAGTGCCGATTTCAAAATTGAGAGGATAACAACCACGCAGGATAGTCACCTCGGTAAAAAATAGTAGTAGCAGGAGGCTAATCTGAGGTCAAAATAGCAGAAGGTGATCAGTCGGATTGTTAGTTGCACGCCAATCTGATATTAGAGAGTGGGAGTGCAGAGTCCATTTCGACAATAAGAGCTTTCAATTTCGCTCCAGTAGCTCGACTGTAAAGTGTTGTCTGGCCAGTTCGGAGATTCAGGGTTCGACTCCCGGTTAGGCCAGTAAGGTTCATTTCCACTATAAGAAATACGAATTTCACCCCATTAGCTTTGTTGTCTTACCAGGTTAAAGGTCCATCGACCAAATCCCAGTTAAGAGTTCTTTACAATAGTTCAGAAAATCTTAGCCCTATAGGTTATAAAAAGACCGAATTTCTATTTTTCTAAGGACCTTAAAATTTGTGGCAGCAATTTTTAATAAGCGTATAATAAGTCTGGTGATCAGACGTACGATGCTGTTTATGTAGAAATGCCCCTACTGTTGATATGTCCTTACATTGTTTATAACGAAAGATTGGAATAATCGAAGAAAGTTATCTTAATTTTTTATATTAGTATCATTTAGAATATATTTTTCTAAACTTGGGAACCGTTTTACTCGTCAGTGCTAAAATTGTTTTCCACGTTCTATTGCGTACTCTGTTTTTGTGCATGAAATGCTGAAAGAGAGGCTTTTTGTGAGAAGTCAAATTAAATTAAATATTTCCGATAAAGAAAAAAAACATAAAAAATTGCCAAATATTGAAATCGAATTTCTTAGCTTCGCTATTGCTGAATTAACTAAAATTTAAAAGGCTCGCTTTTAAATATGGGTAATCAAAGACACTTAGATTTTATAATAGCAGGGCTTATATTGCTAAGAGTCTATGTCTTTTTTATAAAAATCATTTATGAATCATTTTTATCTTGACTGAAATTTCAATTCAATTTTTTTTGTGTAGAAGAAGTTTATATTTATTTTAGTAAATATATATTATCTGGCAAAAAAATTTTGGCAATTTAGAGAATCGTTACACTTTGATATTAATTTGATTTTGGTTTTAATAAAAAATGGAACATTTTTCTTATCAAAAATAATCCACAAATATTTAAACAAAAGAAGGAAAATGTTTAAATTTATTATAAAACAGTGCATTCTCAAGTAATTTTAAACAACAAAACCAGTTCCACGATGCTAGGATAAATCATTCTCAAGATATTCCCATTATTTTAACTTTTGCTGAGTTGGCACTCATTAAAGTTACACCAAGTTACAAAATAAAGAAATAAATATTAAAACTGCAAATTGGGTGTGAAATAAATATTGACTTAATGTTCTATTTTGAGCGATTCTACAAAATTTAATAGACATGCAGAGAAGAAGACTGAAAAAATAATTTGAGATACTACAAATACTCATATATTATATGTAGATTTGAGTTTGGGAAATTCCTCTGATTATCAACTTACTAGCAGCAGTTTCAATAATTTAAATATTTCTTAAATTCTCAATTTAAATAATTTAATCTCTTAATTTCTTCAATTACAACGCTCTTGCGTTTAAATAAGTTAAAGATAGTCATATGATGCCAAATTTTTTATTTTCTAATGTCCTGGATAAAGCTGTATCGAACTTGCCCTTAGAAGGGTCTGCGACCTGTAAAAGGTTTAGCGTATCAAGTTAAAGAATACACAATCTTTTAAAGATCATCAGCACTATTTTAGACTTTAGATTTGAAACACTTTTTTAGAGTTTTAGGTATTAGACATGGCTAATCTATTGTAAGTCGTCTTAATCCTTTCTTTCATCTACCACTTTTTGTGAAACGAATGTTAAGATGAGATTTTTTATCTCTCTCTGAAGAGTGAAATAATTAATTAGCATATTCTTTAGTCATCCATGGGATGAGCAGCTTTGAAACTACTCGAGCAAGACTGGATTAACCAGATTCATATCCGTATACATGTTGCATATTCTAAGCGTAATACAACGTGGTTTTTTCTGAGTAAATGGTACTTCCTTACTATGAGAAATCTTAAATTTTAATTGCTGTTTTGAACAATTTCTTGTCAAGATTATCCAACAGACCTTTTCCGCATTAATGCCGTTATTTCGAAACATAGTCACTCTTTTAATTTTTCGTATTTAATTTAAAATATTAATTTTGTTTAAACAACCACTTTTAAAACTTTTTATTATATTTTTAAATAATATTCCATTGAATTTAATATATTTACATTTAAACCCTTTGTAGAGTCTACTTGTAAGATAAAATAATGACAACACCACCCGAGTGTCATCGTAGGGCTAGTGATGAACCATGGTTCAAATTTCGGTTTGAATTTCAATTTTTACTTTCTCATACGTCGTATTGTAAAAGTATTGTTCTCACGAAAATTTTCAGTTTCGAGATCTTGATACCAATATATGTTTTAGGACGTCCCGAATCCGTTTTGACTATTTTTGGAGGGATGTCCGTCTGTCTGTCTTTGGTCAATTTCTTATGAACATAATAGTTGCCACAAATATTAATATATTTTCACGAAACTATATATTTGGTTTTGTTAACGAAAAATCTAGATATAGATAGAATTTTCTTAAATTTGAGAGAAAAAAATACTTTTACAAGTTGTTCAAAATTTTATATTTTCTTAAAATAACAGCACAGGACAAAATGTGACAGAATAATGCATGAAAAGGGTTATTCAATGATCACGAAGTTGCGTCATTAGTAAGACATATGTCCAAAAGAATATTTGGATTATTTTGAAAGTTCGTCTCAATAAAAATATAATTTCTTTTTCGAAGTTAATTCATCTATTTCTTGAGGTATGGTAATAAGCTAACAGTCAAGGAGATGGGGTATATTATTTTTATATTTACATAGACTCATGTGATCTCTGTATGAAACGGAACCTGCAGGAAACGAAACACTGTCATAAGCGGATAACATTGTTAGTCCTGTCCAAAAATATAGGAAATTTATGTAATTTGTTCTGTGTGAAATGGAACCTGCACAACGTGGAAACGGACAGGCAATTTAAAATAATTTGTTAATAAAGTACCTGTTGTAAACTAAAAACGGAAAAATCATGTTTCAGCCATTCATTTCCAAGGCAATAACAAAGCGTACCTCGCAAATGAAAACAGTACTACTAAAACAGAACTTTCTATTAAATCATATGGCGATTCTCTGTAGATTTTCATGGCGATTTTCACTAGAACGGTTCGTGCGAGCGTTCTCATGAACAACTTTTCGCATTCAAGTGTTAATCATTCTTATTCGTGTTAGTTATTCTCATTCAAGTGTTAATCACTCGGGTTTTTTTCTATGGCGAAAGTTATTTTTGAACTTCAAAAACTTTCAGTTAATCGGGGGAAAATGGAACATTAGAAACATCAATCAATGCACGATTTTTATCTGAAAGTCGCATCATTAGTAAGACATATGTCCAAGAAAACATTTGGATTATTTTGAAAGTTCATCTCAGTAAAAATACAATTGTTTTTCGAAGTAAATCTATTTTTAAGGTATTATCTAGTTTTAAGGTATAGTAATAAGCTAACAGTCAACGACATGCGGTATATTATTTTTATATTTACGTATACTCATGTGATCTCAGTATACGAAAATGTACGTATATACATATTTAAAATAATTAAATTAGCTATTATGGTATAATATAGTATTAAGTGAGTCTATATAAATTTTACAGAATTTTTAAAGTCGTGTATGGGCAGTGTTTGTTTCAGGTACACCTCCGAAAACATTTTATGTTAATCTAGTTTCTATTTATGTAACAGCATTTACGTATATTTATATAGAGCAAATAGGAAACTTGCCCTCTAAAATTTCATTTGCCCCCCACCCCCTCCTGTCAAAAAATCCTGAAAGAAACACTATGTATAGATAAAAATTACATTTGGATCATCTGCATTTACAGCTAAACCTTAAACTTAGCTTTTTCTGACATAACCTGAACCGGAAAACATAACCTGAAACGGAAACCTTTACAAGACGGAAAATCCTACCAGTCCCATGAAATTTTGTTTAGTAATTGTGGTGAAAAGAAGGCCGTATTACAATTTTTGCGTTCCTGACTTTATTAATCCGCACAGGGATGCAAGTTACCCCCCCCCCCGGAGGGATACATCAACAAACATAGTGTCAATCAAAAGATTTTTTCGAGCCCTTTAAAATGAAGGGTAATAATATGCTATAACTGCGATCATTTGGAACAACAATAAAGATTTTTCAAATTGTTTCTTGTAAAATTCGCAGAAGAAAGGTGAGCTGCTTGAAAATGGATTCTAGTATGAGAAAGTCGAGTTGAACCACATCCCAGTAAATTACATTGAAGCTCGAACAACATTAACCCTTCAGGTTAGATGAAGTAATCATTAAGGATTTAAAATGACCCAAACGTGATTTATTTTTCAAAGCCCCTGCGGTTTCTTACAATGATTTTCAATTCACTAATAATACAACGCTGATGTTAGTCTGTATTAAAAAAAATAGAGAATGAAGATGTCGTTCAGATTGGAACTTTCCTCTTCCATCTGACATTTCAAGGACTCATGGACGGTGGTTTACGAAGTGCCCAGGAGGAGAAAAATTCCCCCCTTTAAACTCCGAGAGCAGAGGAAAAAAGATACTAAGGAGATTTACATAAATGAGACAGTTTAAATCTCGCTTGTAGGGGGGGGGGGGGCGACCGAAGTCAGGCCCTTCCCCAAGTCTTACAGAAAGAGGAGAAAGAGCTAAGGCCCAAGCAGGCATCTAGCGAAAGGAAAAAGAGAGGGGAGGTAGAAGCGCGCCCCGAGAGACGCAGGGCCCCATCTGACATCTGAAAGAGAAGAGCCTGGGGTGCACTTTTAAATTTAATCCAAAAGGTAAGAAAAATCTTCCTAGTACCTTAATAGATAGAACGTTATCTAGCTTGATTCAAATACCTGTTGTGACTGAAACTTCTTACAAATTTAATAAATAATTTAGATGTCTGTAGGTATTCCGCATTCATTCAGAAAATTAATGCAAAATATCCGGAGTGCGAATCTCCATTCAACTTTCTCATGCATTCATCTTCATTAGTGTTCAGTTCTACTTGTATCACAATCATTATCAGAACAAATAAAAATGATGTTCATTTTTCTAATTTTTTATTCAATTTATTCTTATAACCTATGTTGTAGATATTTTGTAAAAGTTACTTATTTCAACTTGGCAACAGCTTAGTGATGCTGATATATGGATTTGGTTTATCTGTATAAACATAAATATTTGTTATACCATTAGACTTTTTTATGTCCTTCTTAGCGCAATTCAGATAATCAATTTTTCACATATACTATATACTCCCATCATTGTTTAGAGAGTTTTCATTGCTTTTTACAGAAAATGATCAATTTTTCACATATACTATATACTCCCATCATTGTTTAGAGAGTTTTCATTGCTTTTTACAGAAAATGATCAATTTTTCACATATACTATATACTCCCATCATTGTTTAGAGAGTTTTCATTGCTTTTTACAGAAAATGATCAATTTTTCACATATACTATATACTCCCATCATTGTTTAGAGAGTTTTCATTGCTTTTTACAGAAAATGATCAATTTTTCACATATACTATATACTCCCATCATTGTTTAGAGAGTTTTCATTGCTTTTTACAGAAAATGATCAATTTTTCACATATACTATATACTCCCATCATTGTTTAGAGAGTTTTCATTGCTTTTTACAGAAAATGATCAATTTTTCACATATACTATATACTCCCATCATTGTTTAGAGAGTTTTCATTGCTTTTTACAGAAAATGATCAATTTTTCACATATACTATATACTCCCATCATTGTTTAGAGAGTTTTCATTGCTTTTTACAGAAAATGATCAATTTTTCACATATACTATATACTCCCATCATTGTTTAGAGAGTTTTCATTGCTTTTTACAGAAAATGATCAATTTTTCACATATACTATATACTCCCATCATTGTTTAGAGAGTTTTCATTGCTTTTTACAGAAAATGATCAATTTTTCACATATACTATATACTCCCATCATTGTTTAGAGAGTTTTCATTGCTTTTTACAGAAAATGATCAATTTTTCACATATACTATATACTCCCATCATTATTTAGAGAGTTTTCATTGCTTTTTACAGAAAATGATCAATTTTTCACATATACTATATACTCCCATCATTGTTTAGAGAGTTTTCATTGCTTTTTACAGAAAATGCTCAATTTTTCACATATACTATATACTCCCATCATTGTTTAGAGAGTTTTCATTGCTTTTTACAGAAAATGATCAATTTTTCACATATACTATATACTCCCATCATTGTTTAGAGAGTTTTCATTGCTTTTTACAGAAAATGATCAATTTTTCACATATACTATATACTCCCATCATTGTTTAGAGAGTTTTCATTGCTTTTTACAGAAAATGATCAATTTTTCACATATACTATATACTCCCATCATTGTTTAGAGAGTTTTCATTGCTTTTTACAGAAAATGATATAATACTAAATTCTTAAAATTCAAGTAACTCGAGTTCTAATCATGGAAATGGCCAAAAATTTTGTATAAATTTGGTTTTATCTATCGGCGCATGAAATTTGATAGCATGCGCATTCATTTCATCTTCACACATACACACACGCACATACATATTTACAAAAATGTTCGAAATGTACTCGGGATGTCTTAAAACGTGCTTATTTGTCAAAATCTCGAATTCGAAAAATTTCAGAACAATAATTTCTCTGTACAATAATAGTATGAGGAAGTATAAAAGCGATTCAAATCAACAATTTTATTTCATAAACGACTACTGTTATTTAATTACACTGAACTTGTAGCATTTAACAGAATTAAAAGAAACATCATCGATTTCGGAAAATGCTTGGTGCCATTAAATTTTGAAATTTTACATATTTATAAATAACTAGAACGAATTGCCCGATGCTGCCCGTATCCTAAAAAAACATCCGCTACATAAATAATACAAATAATATCACTCAATTTCGCGAGGGCCTGTTTTGAACAAAAATCATTCTCGCGCTGCGTTTTTTCCATGCACAATTGTTCCAATTATACAAATAAATTTAACAACGACTATATCTATACGTCGTTTTTCTCCAAAGAAATGTGCATGCCCCCAGTTTTGACGCCATGAAGATGGAAGAATTTCCCCCGCTTGCGTTCGAATATAAAATCGCAATTTTTATAGGCCCACTTAAAAATTAGCAAATAATTCATAAATCTAGTAATTAAAAATATTATTAGCATGAGAAGATATCCCCCGTATTCAGGCCAAAAATAGGAAGAGTGCAAATCTTCAATTTGCTAATGCACGAAAATAAAAATGAAATATACTAAAATATGCATATTTCGATGTATTCCAACAATTTTTTAAACATGATTAAAATATCCTATGGATTAGGTTTAAAGCTAGTTAGAAAGATCGCTCTTCGGTATTTTCAATGGTGTTAAGATGAAAATTTTGTTTTAATATGTTCTATCGATGAAGAACTGATTTGTATGAAAATCATTCAAAATTGCACTTCATTTAAAATATCGAAAAGCTAATTTGAATTTTAAAAATTTGATCCGTGGTATCTCGGTGCCTGACTTATTTATAAAACTGATATAATAAAAATTTTATTCTTGACTGTTATAATAAAAATTTTATTCTTGACTGTTATAATAAAAATTTTATTCTTGACTGTTATAATAAAAATTTTATTCTTGACTGTTATAATAAAAATTTTATTCTTGACTGATATAATAAAAATTTTATTCTTGACTGTTATAATAAAAATTTTATTCTTGACTGATATAATAAAAATTTTATTCTTGACTGTTATAATAAAAATTTTATTCTTGACTGATATAATAAAAATTTTATTCTTGACTGTTATAATAAAAATTTTATTCTTGACTGATATAATAAAAACTTTATTCTTGACTGTTCTTTATTTTCATTAATTTTCAACTCTTCAAAACACTAAAAATTAATGTCAGTAATTCTATAAATTATCGACCATTTTCTGGATCATTAAATCAACTGATGTTTATTTGAAACTTATTCAATTTTTTTCAATCCATTCGGTTATTTCGGTTTTGATAACAAAAGGTATTTTTGAAAGTGTTATCTATATTTTGCCTTAATTCAATACATAGTTTTTAATCATTTAGTTTCTTGCAATATAGTAGTTTACTTTTACAATATAATTGATAAAATTCCTCCAATCGAAAATTATCAATCCGCTAATTTTTTTTATCCTATCAGCTTTTCATCCTATATTTTAAAGGTTTTGTTTTGCATTACCTAATATAGTAAACCAATTTTATAAAATTATTTTCTTTCCTAAATACAGTGTATTTTTTTCATTTTTTCTTATTAAGTTTATTTGGCAATCTGTTTCTTAACGGGTCAAGGCAGATACATTATTATTGGCAACTAACATTATTATCTAACATTATTATTGGCAAAATTTTTCCCATACTATTTCCCTACTATTTATACTATTATATATACACTACTATTTATACTACTATACTACTATATATACTTCCCACTATATATATACAAAAATTTTCCTATACTATTTTTTCCATACTAAAAAGTTTTCCTTGAAGCACGTATTTCTCAGAAGTTACTATAGGTAAAGATTTGATAATGACTGATATAGATTTAGCATCAAATTCTAAAAGTGGTTGAAGGGTTTATTAATGATTTCCGCTTCCGGTTCTTTATCATTTCTGGTTCAAAAATTTTTATTGTACTTAAAATATCTATTTCCCATAATATACTATAGATAAAGATTATATAATGACTGATATATATTTAGCATCAAATTCCAAAGGAGATATAGGAGCTTACTAAGGATTTCCGCTTCCGTTTCAAAAAATATCCTTGAGACACCTATGTCTGAAATTCAGATATAGATAGAACTTAGAGGATTACTGATATGGATTCAGCATTGAATTCCAGAGGGGACAGAGATGGTCACTAAAGATTTCCCCTCCCGGTTCTAGAGATGACACATCATATTTTTCTGAAAATTCACATGACTGCACGAAACAAATATGTAAAAAAGAATAAAAATTTATAAGTATGGTAAACACGTCTACAAATATTTTAAATAATTTCTATCAAAGACTACAAAATTAGTAAACTGTTTTAATTTAAAAAACGTGCACTAAAATACATTGCCACCTATAATGGACGTTAAGTCTGAAAGTGCTCTGGCACTCTAACATTGCCACTGATGATGGACGTTATGGCGTCGAAAAGCGTACTGGCACTATCTAAAATGTAAATTTTCATGTACGTTAATCGTGGTGCTTTTTTTAATACAATTTACTAATTCTGTAGTCTTTGATAGAAAATATTTATAAAGAATGTTTAATAGTTCCCCCAAAAATGGAGTTTGCACACAATTCGCCACCATCTGAAAGACTCCTTCATAAATTTCTTATTATCATTCTCGAGTTATTTAAAATTTTTGTATGTTCATGTTTTATTAAATAGGTAAAAATGCCTTTACTCTAAAATAAAATTAATATGACAACTTTGTTATTTTTAATATTACTTTTCAGAAATTTTTATCGTAAGCAAAGTGTTAATATTTGAAAATCGAGAAATACTGGGAAAAATATTGAAATCCCAATTTTGAAAATTAAGAATACTAAAATACCAGTTCTTAATTTTCCGGTATTGAATGCCCTGCATCAAATGTCCAGTACTTTTCCTGTACAGTGAGTAAAACTGCATTACAATTTCTACTTTAGGTACAGGAAGAACGGTGTTTGTGTAAAGAATTAAGTGATTGGGCCTGGTACAATAATTCCAAATGTAATTACTGAAATCAAATTCACTTTTAGCGAGATCGATACATAAGAATACTCTAATTACTGTTATTTCAAATAATAATATTTGTTAATTTGTAGCAAAAGTTGTGTGTTGGAAACATTATATTAATTGAATAGATAAAAATTAATTTCGATATAAATCAGAAAACTGTTATTTTATGAAATCCTGTCAAACAAAACGCATTATACATAAATTAACTTTTATTAATTGACAATATATACATTTGTACTGAACATTATTTTCTTTGAACAAGGCGTTTTCTTCCCCTTTGACATCACACAATATTTTGATAACTTTCTAACATTTCCTTCAGAATTATTTATCCCAAATTCTGCTCTTGCAGCAGTTTGGCAATGATTCCTGCAACAAGTATCTCAGCGATTCCGCCACCTCCTCCACGACGATTCTTCATATGATGGGCGTACGTCTCTTGCACCAGCACACACCCCAGGACGAGAAAGACTAACATAAGGCAGATGAATTTTGTACTGGAAATCATCTTGTGTTCTAAAATGAAAAAGAGCAGGAGATTTATAAATGGCTGAGTTTTATATGATCTTAAATATATTGCTAGATTTCAGGTTAATGAAAATACCAGTGAAACGAAATACTTCTGTCCATAACTGGGGGATACTGTATATATATACTGGGATACTGTATATATATATATTTTTCCAATGGCCAGGCATTGACTCTTTCAACTTCGCCTATACATCGGCCAGAACAGTGAACCTCTTAGCCGTCAAATGACGTTGCCCCAGCGCACCAGTGGGGATGGGGACACATTGCGCCCAACAACACAAGCATCCATGTCTTACGTGGGACTCGAACTCACAACGTGGCGACCGATCAATCGCTGGAAACGCTCGCCTTGACCGTTCGGCCACCACGTCGACTGAAATGAGCCAACAGTGCGCGGTGTTCCCAGGTGGTCACCCACCCAAGTACTAACCGCGCCCGATGCTGCTTAACTTCGGTGATCTAACGATAACCGGTGGTTTAAGCACGGTAAAGCCGTTAGCTCGGGGATACTGTATATAAATGTAACTAGATAAATATACTTATAATAACTATTATATAAATGTATTTAAGACAAATCTCAGAAATATTATCTTATTCTTTTTTATATTATATACATCTCGATGAAGTAAACATGAGTTCTGCTCAAGTATTGTCATGTTTACAAAATGTCTGACACATACCGGAGGTTGAAGCTTTCAACTAGATCCTCGTAAGTAGGATTGTCATAATCATGACAATGACCTACTATTTGCTAGAGCAGCAAATTAATGAAAAAGGAAGCCTTTCTCTAAGATGAAGGAGAAATCGAATGACTATTTTAAACTATAGCTATTTCCTTTACTTTCTTAATAGACAGTTTTTTATTCCTAGATCTACTGATTTTAATTCTTCCAATGGTGTCAAGATGGAAAGTCTGTGATAATATTTTCGGGCGCTAGGAGACCGAATTGTGTGCATATCCCTCAAAATCGGGCTAAAGAATAAAATAACTAAAAATCTAATTCGAATTAAAAATAACAACGCCGAGGTGCACCTCCCGGGTTAACTACCTGTGCATCAAATTCCGTAGCCGTACGAAGCTTACATTTTCCGCTACACACAGAATATCTTCTTTTACTATAAATAATAAAAATTTTATTATCTAATTTAAATATCATGAGAAAACACTTAAGGTGATATTAATTATATAGTAATAAATATTAAAATATTATTGATATTTTTGAATACTTTCTTTTATTAATAAATGTATTAAATTCCGTAAAATATTAGCCATTGAAATACTTCAGTTTTTCATATGCCGTTTATGTTTTCATAATTTTCAATGCTTCCAAAAGTAAAATAAAAAAATATTGTTGAAAAAATTTATAATAAAATAATGAAAAAAAAATAATAATAATAAAATAAAAATAAGTGTTAAAGTAAAATGATTGTATCGCTTAATAATAATTTTGTTCATATAACACAAAATTTCCAAATGTATAACGGAATGGAAATTTCATATTGTTCATAATGAATTTTTGAACAATATGATTTTCATATTGTTCATAATGAATTGTCTTCTTTTTTGACTGTTAACTGTTTATTATAAATCATTCGTAGTAGGAGAATATTTTGTTAAATTTAAAAAAAAAAACCAAAAAATCTAAAAAACCAAATTCTGTGTGGCAGTAATTTATACACATATGGAGTAAATCCTGATGTTTACTTAGACCAGTAAGTGTCTGCTATAAAACATTATTCACTGTATTATGATATTACATCAAATTCCAAATGCAACAAAAAATCTAATGATAGACATTTGCATGGACAATCCGTATTGGGTATATCGGTAATTTCATAGATATGAAGTAGATTTGAGAAATACCTAGTAAAAAATGCAAAACTGCGATATCTACATTTGTTAGGGGAGCAAACAACAACGAGAATATGTAATAAAAAGATTTGACTGCTGATCTTAGTAGAATTACCTGAACTAATGCTTGTTTAAAGAATTGTTGTTTTATTAAACATTAAGTGTATTTCGTAAAAAAAAAATCACTTTATTAGTTTGAATTTGTATTTAGATCTTGTATGATAGTGTGTGTGTGTGTGTGCGTGTGTGACACTATTAAATTATTTAAAATATTAGTAAATTTATGTTTCCAAATATGGATTCAACACAATTTCAGTTTCGTTTTATCGGACCGTGTGTTTTCAAGCTCAAAATATCCAAGGCCTAAGGCATTTTCATTTCGAAGCACCTGTGAGAAAACTCACGTATCCCCACATTGAAGTTTGTAGGTTATGTGCATAATTCAGTTGGTAGTTGGATGAATCTTAGCATTCCTTAGGGTTTGGATGCTGGTTCTGGATAAGCAGGCATACAAGTGGCTTAAGCAGCAGTCATATAGTACCTTGGACAGTGGACGACAAAATCAGAAAAAGGCAAGCAAAATTTATAGACTGTAGAGAAGGATAAAGTTTACTGGGACCAAGCTCCCCATAAAGGAGTTAGATTCCAAGTGTGAAGTTCGGGGGGTTCGTCGTAGCCATTGCTTAATCAGTGATCATGAGGTAAAAAATAGTGAGATGACAAGTGATACTGTCAAGGTTATATCACAATGTCATGTCAAATCCGGACTAAGTTAAACCGGTGCAGGTAGATCAGGCAGACGAGCTCTCTTGGCTCGCGACTCAAAGATCTTTCTAGGGTCTGAAATGATGTGTCGTGTCCTGCGTTTCCTGGGTCTTGGCCGCAAGTTATAATTCAAGTCAATATCTGCCATGCAGGGTTTCTCAAAGTTACTTATGTAGAATTTCTGTGTGATATTTCTAATTTGTTCTTCAATGCAAGAGACTCAGATCGTGGAATATTACCTCGTTTAGGATACAAAATATGACATAATTTTTGTATATCTATAATCTACTGATTTGAAGAAAATGTAGCAATAATTTTAACACATATGCGAAACATCTTGAAGTTATCCTTCTACATATTAGCGTAACACAATTTTAGTTTCATTTCATCGATCCGTGTATTTTAATTGTAAAGTTGATATTGAAATACTATACTTTTGAACATCAATTGTTTAAAGAAAGGCATAGTGATGTGAAAAAGTAAATCATAATATTCTGTTATTCTATATAGTGACCCCCAAATGTATACAGTGGCCCCCAAAAATTCACCCAATTAAGTATTGGAATGCAACTCGGTAATGCCACAGTTTAAAAAAACATGTATAATTGCAAATGCACTAACTACAAGAACTAACAAATTCGAAACCTTCTTCAGTGTAAGAAAAAATTCACATATTTGTTTCCAAAAATACAACTAATAGATAAGCTAAACATTGAGACGAATTAGATGCGAAAATAAAATATCAATCTCTGATTTATAAGATAAATAAAATTTCCTCTTTAATACTTAGTGTAGCCTTCTTTGGATTTCAAAATCGCTTCAATACAGTTTTGGCATAGAGATAATTAGATTTTAGCAAATCTTTTGTGCAATATTGTCTAATTCCCTTTCAATGCTCATCAAGGTTCATTCATAAACTTTGGAACGTCGAAGTAATCTGAAACAAGTCTTTTAAGAAGACACTATGTGCGTTCAATCAGATTTAGATCCGGAAACTGAGGAGACTACTCAAGAACACAAATGCTGTTGCAGCTGCAGTTTTTGCACAGTTTATCGTAGTTCTATTACAGTTTTTTTTTGTTGAGACCCAGACCGTCCGACCTACCAGAAAGGTGTAAGGTAATTGTTTGGACGGCCGGGCTATTACAGTTTGTATTAAAGTTGCTATTTCTACTGCTTTGAAAAGTAATACATGCAAACCTCCCTTACACGAAAAGTAACTTTTACAGATAACTCTGTTACTTTTACCCAATTACTACAGCTTCTGCAATGTTGCTACAATAGAGGAACAAACTCGTCCTGTATGTCAACTTCTCGAGATTCATTGATCAATCTCGTAATCATTACAGTGAATAGTATTTGTTTTTGCTGGAGAAAGCCCCCCCCCCCCCCATTTTATAGCTGGTAAATTTAACGCTGTGATATTAATTGCTGTGTTTTATAGCTCGAGGTTATGCTAAAGTAGATTCTGAGTATAGTAGTTTGGTTTAATTTTTTATCCGATTTAAAATAATTTTATATAGTGAAACTTTTATTCAATGTTAAAATAAAATGATAATCATCAAAAGGTGCGTATTCTGTATTTCATAAAAACAAATTACATAAAATAATAACTATAACAATATAATTGCATTTGCCCATTTGCATTTTGAATTAAGTTTGAGCATATGAAAAATATTCAACTCAATTCATAATTTCGATTGTTTATAATTTGACGGTTTTTTTGGAATAGAATAATTTAGCGAAAAAGTAGGTAAAACGTAATAACCACTGAAGCAATAAAAGAAATAAGCAATAATTAAAATGATTTTTAATAGAACTATCAAATAATTTACCTTTCCTCTGAAATTTTATTCGTTTTGACGCTGCTGCTCTTTCTTTGGAATGATCCAGAGACACTACGGCTTCCCTTTTATACTTAATTCTCGACTATACTTGTGACAAAAACAGGCTAATGATCTTGATAGAGAAAGTGCTCATTACCGACACACGAAAAATAAACCAAAATACGTTCCAAAAATAAACCAGCAATCACACACTACGAGTATTTAATTAACCATTACTACCATATCCGGCCCAATTGGTGACCCTAATACCATTTGCCTTTATCCTGCAAAAAATGTCAATGTTACAGCAGTCACTGAGAACGAGAGTAACTTCCTACACCATCCCTAATGGCATGCCTCATAAAAATCTCAAGAAACAATCACTAGTGACCGAAAATCACGGAAGCGACTCGCTCCATAGAGCACCCTTCCGCCTGATGCATGTGGAAAAAATATCGAGAGTCAAAATTCTATGAATTTGATGTAAAACCTATAATGGACAAGGCAGAAGTGGGTTCTGTTTCTGCTTTTAGAAAAATGTAGGGATCTGTAATAAGACTTTATTGTTTGTGTGCTCGTGTACCGAAGCTTATATGTTGAGTTGTAGTTATACTTGAAGTAAACATGAATCGAGTGTAATGGGTTATTGTATTTCGCTGAACATGGTTAGATTTTTGAAAGGGAGAGGAATACATGTTGTGGGTGATCGAGAGGGGTATTGTTCGATAATACAAGAGGAAGACATTTATTGGACAATAAAGAATGTTCTGAAGTTGGATTGATATATTTGGATTGTTGCCGCACATGAGGAAGTTCTGTGTTTCTTATCAAAAGTATGTAAAAAGTTATGCCCCATATATATCTAGGCGATTTAAATAAGGTGGTAAATCTTCCGGATTCTTGCAGGAAAAGAAAGAGAAATTGCAAAATAATCGTTTATGGGAATTTGGTGTACGGTAAAATAATTCTAAAACATGGTGGGACCAATACATGATTTTTTTTCAAAATATGGATGTTTTGTTAACATGCAGTTGTATGAATTTTACAAATATATAACGCGAACTGATATATAATAAATATATATTTAAATATACATCGAATATGATAGTTTTCACTGACGATGCTTTGAATGTTGGCTGCTCGCCAAATATCACTTAAATTTCTAATATCAGTTGATGTTAGGATTATCCTTATATTTGTAGATAGCATCATGAATGGACCGGTTTCACATTTATCATGTGCTGGTCAATATAGAATAGCCAATATCTGTAATGACCGTAAGAACACTTGTTATATGCATATATGTATGCAACAACTTTTTAGGCTTTTAACAAGTTCTTTAACTTCCGATGCAGATATTGGCTATGCAAGGCTGATGAGTAGCGAAACTGGTCAGCTGCTACCTACAATGGAAGCATAGTCCGAAGTTTGGAAACGTGCCCTATGGGTGAATTCTGTGGCTATCCGTATATTAACTGCTTTTCTCTTTACTTTATATTAGCTTTTCCTTTTCTTTAACCACATGAATGTATCGGTCCCTACACATGCACAACAGTAAAATGAACATCTCTAAACCAGCTACAAATATCAATCTAAAATGCCAATTGGTCATTTGTTTATTTAAGAAAACTCTGTGATTAATGGTGTGAGAGCAGATATATAATAATCTTAAAACACTAAAACAGAAGCGTGGGAATGGAGCCAAAAAAAAAAGGCCAGACGAAACGGCGACAACGTTGACATTAAATCGGACGATATTTTATGACAATAAATGCCTCATTTAGTATTGAACCTCAATCACCGAAAAGAGATATCATTTTAAAATGCCAATTGGTCATTTGTTTATTTAACAAAACTATGTGATTAATGGTGTGAGAGCAGATATATAATAATCTTAAAACACTAAAACAGAAGCGTGGGAATGGAGCCACAAAAAAAAAGGCCAGACGAAACGGCGACAACGTTGACATTAAATCGGATGATATTTTATGCCAATAAATGCCTCATTTAGTACTAAACCTCAATCACCGAAAAGAGATATCATTTTAAAATGCCAATTGGTCATTTGTTTATTTAACAAAACTATGTGATTAATGGTGTGAGAGCAGATATATAATAATCTTAAAACACTAAAACAGAAGCGTGGGAATGGAGCCAAAAAAAAAGGCCAGACGAAACGGCGACAACGTTGACATTAAATCGGATGATATTTTATGCCAATAAATGCCTCATTTAGTACTAAACCTCAATCACCGAAAAGAGATATCGTTTTAAAATGCCAATTGGTCATTTGTTTATTTAACAAAACTATGTGATTAATGGTGTGAGAGCAGATATATAATAATCTTAAAACACTAAAACAGAAGCGTGGGAATGGAGCCAAAAAAAAAAAGGCCAGACGAAACGGCGACAACGTTGACATTAAATCGGACGATATTTTATGACAATAAATGCCTCATTTAGTATTGAACCTCAATCACCGAAAAGAGATATCATTTTAAAATGCCAATTGGTCATTTGTTTATTTAACAAAACTATGTGATTAATGGTGTGAGAGCAGATATATAATAATCTTAAAACACTAAAACAGAAGCGTGGGAATGGAGCCACAAAAAAAAAGGCCAGACGAAACGGCGACAACGTTGACATTAAATCGGATGATATTTTATGCCAATAAATGCCTCATTTAGTACTAAACCTCAATCACCGAAAAGAGATATCATTTTAAAATGCCAATTGGTCATTTGTTTATTTAACAAAACTATGTGATTAATGGTGTGAGAGCAGATATATAATAATCTTAAAACACTAAAACAGAAGCGTGGGAATGGAGCCAAAAAAAAAGGCCAGACGAAACGGCGACAACGTTGACATTAAATCGGATGATATTTTATGCCAATAAATGCCTCATTTAGTACTAAACCTCAATCACCGAAAAGAGATATCGTTTTAAAATGCCAATTGGTCATTTGTTTATTTAACAAAACTATGTGATTAATGGTGTGAGAGCAGATATATAATAATCTTAAAACACTAAAACAGAAGCGTGGGAATGGAGCCAAAAAAAAAAGGCCAGACGAAACGGCGACAACGTTGACATTAAATCGGACGATATTTTATGACAATAAATGCCTCAATTAGTATTGATACCTCAATCACCGAAAAGAGACACACTGACGAGATTTTTGGCAAAGGTATTCGGAAAAAGCAAACTTGAACTGAAAGACTCTAAAAGACGTCCTCGGAATGAGTGGCGTCCATATTCTGCGTTTTTTGTGAGATAGCGTTCCTGTAAAATGAGAAAGCAACCGACCACGTGTCCACAATGATATGAGCATTTTAATTGCTTTCTATTGGTAGTAATATGAATTGCCAGTTTTTTTAATGCTGTGATGTACTGCATCATGATATCCAACTGAGAACTTTAAGTCTCACGATTTGGCTGTAATTTAGGCAATCACATGGAGATTGGATCTTGTTTTAGATCTGTGTACAAATTATAAATAAAATATGGTTTTATTTAAAACCTATTGCTATGTAATGTTTTCAGATCTTCTAGTGTACATGTGCATGTAATGATTTCAGTATGGAGTTTAAGGGCCGGACATCGTCTGACAAATATAACAGCTTTTTTTCATCAGCATATGTCTCCATGCATATGATAAATTATATTTTTAAAGATAACTGGAATGCCCTTCTTCACTTAGTAATTTATTCCCTAAAGTTTACTACACCGCGTAACTAATTACTTATTTAATACGTATACAATGATATCTGTAAGCTGCTGGGAATTACAGCAAGCATCATAAATGAGAGGTATTTAAAGCCATTTATTTCGCAAATTATACGACCAACAAATTTGTGTGGCCGCACAAGTAAAGAACATTTTTTCAGATAACACATAATTTATAAAAACACATAATTAATTTAATAATTTATTTCTAGTTTTTACTGGTATTGACTGGATTCCTCTTGGAACAAAATTTAATGAAATAAATCAAATTGCACCTACAATACTGATAAAAAAAATCTGATGTGGGCAATACATGACTTTCCTTATATAATGCAATGAATTTACTACTTTTACAGTTAAAAAAAATGTTATTCTTATAGTAGATACTTATATTCTTTCCAAGATATTGAATTTTCCTCAATTAGTCGTCATTTTCATTGATTTAGCGTCATTTTTATCAATTTGGCGGGATTTTTGTTAATTTGGCAGCAATTAAAAATGTCACCAAGTTGGCAACATTCCGCCATATTCGTCGCTAAAATCTTGCCACGCGTTATGGACGAAGAAATAAGTTATTCTTACAGCAAATAAATGACTATTGCCGTTCAAATACAAAAGTATTACACAAAGTATCTTTTTTCATGCCGCCCAGGCGGTGAAGTGGATAGCGTCTCCGACTGCTGTCTAGTGGGCTTGGGTTCGAATCCCGAGTAAGGCATGGGTGTTTTCTTGAGGATGAAGTCAGTCTTCCGCCTTCTGGGTCCTCGCCAAATGTGAAGCTGCAACCCCCCAGACCTTCGTCAGTGATGCTTGTTTGTGTTAATAAAAAACTTTGTGATCTCGTCTTGTGCCATTCTTTGTCCTTCTTCTGGCATCACTGGTCCTGTTTGTGGTTCGACCGAAACAGGAGGTTATGAGCAACAACAACAACAGCATCTTTTTTCATGAATGGAACGAGCTAGATCCACGAGAATGATGTCACCTAATTTATCGCATGGTATACTATTACATATGAAAAGTGAACATGTTTCTCAATAGGCAATATTTTTTTTTTATTTTATATAACTTTTTGATAATTTTTTTGAAACATGTGCAATATCTCGAGAACGGTTCATGTTAGCGTTCTAAAATTTATGTCAATCGCTTTCTAAAGAAAAATTACATAAGAAATGTCTATTTGAGTAACTTTATTAGCGGTTTTGATTTTTTGACGATTTTTTCAAAACTTCACTCGAAAATTTAGAAGGGTTCAGAACATTCGATTGCGTATAAAAGCAATAGGCTTCCAGTGTTTACGGACTGTGATTTTTGTACCAAATTTCGTTTGAATCGGTCTATTCGTTCGTCAGTTATCGTCTCCACAGACTCACTGACACACACACACACACACACACTTTCACACACACACACACACATACTTTCACACACACACATACACATACTTTCACACACACGCACATACTTTCACGCACGCACACACAGACATCACTTCAAAAATGTTTGATTCGTGATCAGAGATGCTTGAAACGTGCTCTCCCGTCAAAAACTCGAATTCTAATTTTCGACCCCATCACAATACTTTCCTTATACATTATGTATATAAGGAAAGTAAAAATGCCTGTAATGGGCATATATAAGTAATAAGCATAATGTAATGGGCATAATAAGATAATGTAATGGGCATGATAAGATAATGCAATGGGCATAATAAGATAATATAATGGGCATAATAAGAAATAATGGGCATAACAAGAAATAATAATCTACAATTCCTGATTGGGAATCACTGGCCTAGAGGGAAATCTGTTCCACATTCTGTCGTATTGCTATTGATACTGCTTTATTTGAATAACCACATTTAATATTTTTAATTCTCATTAAACTTTTGTAAGAAAGAAACAAGAATGATCAATCATGCTTAAAGCATTGATTATGAAACACTTTCCAACTTCAATGCAATTTTATTTAAACATGTCTAAAATGCAATACATTCCTCGGTAATATTTTAAAACTTATCACAATACTACATTAATTTATTATATTTGAAACCTTAAACCTTCATCGAAAAAAATTAACTTCATTCAAATGACGGCATTAAAGTATAAATTGCCTGGTTTAAACATCTCTTAAATGTTATACATTCCTCGGTAATAATTTTAGAATTATCATAATACTACGATAATTTATTATATTTGAAAACTTCATCGAAAACAACTGAAATCCATTCAAATGACGTCATAAAAAAACAACACGCCTGGCTCTCTCTATAAAAGCAACATTTCATTCATAAATAATTCCCCCATTCATGTCATTCATCACAATACTATAATCAAAAACAATTTATTTTATTTAAAAATTCAGACCATTGAGCTGCAAGTAAGTAATCTCTGTGCGTAAAACTTCATCGAAAATTATCGTCCTTCTCTTTCTAAAATCAATGAATTCATATCAGCTAAGCAGACTCCATGGACTAAATGATTTTGTGTTAAAGAATTACAGCGATTCTAATACAACTCATTCTACATATTTTGCTGTTTACATTTTACATAGGTGAAAAATAGGCTTAATAGTAGAAATATTCAAATTTGAAAGAGCATTTAAACTGAAATATATTGCCATTGCGTTGTTTCAGTATGTAGATGCACAGAATTTAGGCAAAAATAAAGTAATTTTAGGACGGATACAACACTCAATATGAATTAAAAAGAACTTTAAAAATCACGATTTTGACACAAGATGGATGCCATATATCATTTTGAAGTGGGTCATGTGATCGTTTCATATCATGGACACGTGATCGCTTAATATAAGAGGTGTTATTATTATTTTAATTTTTATTTAAAAAACAACTGAATATATTTCGCTGAATTTTTTTTTATATATTTTAGGGAACAATTTGAATATTGCCTAAAATTTTCGAAGCAATTTGTGAATTTTAAATCCGCTTAAAAAATGCTTGAAAAATTAGGTCCCATAGGGCTCAATGTATTCCATTTTTTCAACCCGGGTTCAATCCAAAACTAATTGGGTGATATTATTCATTTATATTCTCATAGGTCCTATAGACCGTCTGAACAACATACTAAAATTTCATTTTGATTAAGTCATTTTTACGGCAGTTATCGTGCTAACGGACAGACAGACAGACAGACAGACAGACAGACAGACAGACAGAATGAATGAACAAAGTCATAAACACTTTTCAACTTTGTTGTAAAGTGTTAAAAAGCACGCTTTTGTCGATAAAATGCGAAAAGGAGCTTTGTAAGAGAGGATGGACTACTTAATTTTATATATTTGTGTGCAGCGTATTCGATATTCATAATTATTGTCAATATTCAAGACAGTTAATATCAGTGATTTATATGGGGATACGCGAAATACACCACAATCCCATCTTTATACAAAATGTTTTTGTTTAATTTATTTAAAGCTTTAAAACTTTGTACATTCCATTTAAATATTTAATATTTTTGCATTTATTTGCATTGCATGAAGCAAAAAGGATTTCGCAAACAAAAAAGTATATAATGGCAACACTGTCCGGCAAAAAGCCTCGAAGAGAGGGGGTGGGGTCATCCACGGTTCTTTAATAAAAAATTGAGCCATGAGCCCGACAGCCAATTAAAATGTTTTCAGCCTGAAGCTAATGAGAGTAACATTTCGTCATTTATGACGTCACGAAACATTATTGCTGTTGCCAAAACACAGTAAATTTGCCCATTATTTCAATTAAAAATTGTTTGTTAATTTTGAAGTGGCAATATCCAGACGTAAACAACCTGCGCAAAGAGTTTTAATTGTACTGTGCGCACCTTCCTCAATGACACCCAAAGAAATTATCTTCTTTTTTTTTCGCAGCAATCAATGCTTTATGCATACCAATTATTCATAAAGCATTGATTATGAAACACTTTCCAACTTCAATACAACTTTATATAAACATCTCTAAAATGCGATCCATTCCTCGGTAATATTTTTAAAATTATCACAATACTACATTAATTTATTATATTTGAAAACTTAAAACTTCATCGAAAAAAATGAACTTCATTAAAATGACTGCATTAAAATATAAATTGCCTGGTTTAAACATCTCTAAAATGCTATACATTCCTCGATAATATTTTTAAACTTATCATAATACTACAACGATATTTGAAAACTTCATCGAAAACAAATGAACTTTATTCAAATGACATCATCGAAATATAAATCGCCTGGCTCTCTCTATAAAAGCAGTATTTCATTCATAAACGTTTTTCCATTCCTTTGATTCATAACAATACTATATAATAATTTATTTTATGTAAAAACTTAAAACTATGGAGGTACAAGTAATTTAATTCTATGCTTAAAACTTCATTGAAAAAATCGGCTGGTTCTCTGTGTAACATCAATGAATGTTGCATTCATATCAGCGATATTGCAGACTCCATGAGCTGAATAATTTAGCGTTAAAGAAATGGTGCAATTCTTATACAACTCATTCTACATCTTTTGGTGTTTACGTTCTCCATAAGTGAAAATTAGGCTTCGTTGTAGAAATAATCAAAGTTTGATAATCATTTAAACTCACATATATTGTAATTGCGTTATTTCAATGTGTAGATACACATAATTTAAGCAAAAATAAAGTGGTTTTAGGATGGATACAACACTCAATATGAATTAAAAAGAACTTTAAAAATAACGATTTTCACACAAGATGGATGCCATATTTTATTTTGAAGTGAGTCACGTGATCTCTTCATATAATGCTCACGTGATCGCTTCAAGGTATATAATAATAAGAGGTGTAATTGTTATTTTAATTTTTATTTTAAAAACTACTAAATATATTTTGCTAAAAAAAAATGTATATATTTTATGGGATAATTTGAATATTTTCTAAAACGTTCGAAGCAATTTGTGAATTTTATATTCGCCTAAAAAATGTTTGAAAAATTAGGTCCCTAAGTGTTCAATGTATTTCAATTTTTCAACCCGGGTTCAATCCAAAACTAATTGGGTGATATTATTCATTTATATTCCCATAGGTCCCACAGACCGTCTGAACAACATACTAAAATTTCATTTTGATAAAGTCATTTTTGCGGCAGTTATCGTGCTAACGGACAGACAGACAGACAGATAGAATGAACAAAATCATAAGCACTTTTCAACTAAGTTGTAAAGTGTTAAAAAGTCATAAACACTTTTCAACTGTGTTAAAAAGTGTTAAAAAGTCATAAACACTTTTCAACTATGTTGTGAAGTGTTAAAAAGATAAAACCGGATGACAATACATAGGATACCCAACCGCGTAGTGAGTACCACTGATTTACATTATCTCTGTTTGTGTAATGCTTTATTTAGATGCATTTGTGATAAAAAAATTTAACACATATTAACGTATTTTTGATCTAAACAATTTCCATCGTCAATTTGTATATGATCTCTATTTTCACTGATGAAACAGTCTTTCACATGGTACGGAAAAGTGGCATAAGTCAGATTTTTTCCTTTATCATAATTCGGTTGATTTTAAAGATATAGATATGAGGTTTTTTTAATGATCTTATTGCATTAAGAATAAGAAATTTCTGATTGACCCAATTTCTCTAAGGGGGTCGTAAAAACATTTAAAAGTGTAACTTTTTGAAAATTAATGGGAAGACTATTTCATTAACGCAGTCTGATTTCCTTCCTTGATTTCAACATTTTCGCAATTTACATTGCCCACTTATCTCCAATAGGTAAATAATTAAAACCCGTTTGAATATTTTTGGGACACCCTGTATAGCGCATTCAAGTTAGCGTAAAACAACGTATTCCTTGCATCATTCTGTAATATTGATTGAAAATTACGTGCACAGCAAAATCGATAGAGATACGTTTTATCTACTTATTGTTGTCTGAAACAACTGTATTAAAAACCACGTAAATCATGCACCAAATATTATGAACTTAGAACACAGGTCATTTAAAAGAAATTCAAATAGTTGCAGCAATCGCATCGCTTTAATTTTTTTTACAGTGATATCTTTACAATATATTAATACTTGGTTCAAATTTATCAACTAATGTAGTTTTTAGATGATGAACTGGGTGTAAGTAACTCTAGTTAATTTATGATCATTGTTCCAGCTCTTTTAGTATGAGCGAAGACGACCTGATGGAGCTTGAATGTTCACAAGACGACAACTCCTTTGAAGTAGAGCATATGCAATTGGCATTCCCTGACTGGTCTGAGTTGCCGCCACTTATTCTGGAGCAGATATACTTAAAACTGAGAAAAAAAGACCAGGGCCAAATGTCGTTAGTTTGTCAAAAGTGGTCTCAAGAGTTCACTAATCCGAGACTCTAGAGGAAGTTGAAGTTCGTTATTCCACAGGGTGGTTATCCATCAGACACATTTTCGGATGTTCGACTCGCGCGACGCTTTGGAAATATGTTCCATCATGTGAAAATAGTGTGTCTGAAAATTTCAAATACTACCCCCGAAAACGCTTGGATAGAATTGATATTATTTTTGCGAGCACTGACATCTCACTCCAAGCTGTTGACACTGTCTCTCTGCGGTCTGGGGATACTCTTTAAACATCTAGATGACGGAAGTTGTAGAAATATCTTTGAATACATCCAGAATCTGTTTCTGTCTCAGAGAAATTTAAGATCAGTTGTATTCCAAAATTCTCAATTTAGAAAATTTTATGCTGAGAAAATGCTGACAGCAATTTTCACGAATAACCTACCAACCATAAAATATCTAAACATTGAGGAATTCTTACATGAATACGAAAGCGATATTTCCAATGACAATGTTACGGGTTATTTTTTAAACTTTGAAATTTTGATGAGCTTACAAGAAATATCAGTAAATTACACACAAACTTTTGAAAGTATCTTAATTTCAGGATTTAATTATGGAATCAGATCCCACATACAACAAAGGAAAGGAGCATTGGAGAAAATAAAATTAATTTGTAATGGCTCTAAATCTACCGTTTACCAAGGCATTGCACTAAATATATGGAAATATTTCTGCGAAATTTGTCCAGCACTGAAAGTAGACCTATCGTATCATGTAACAGGTGTTGTAAAAAATTTAATACAGCTGTATATTGTGCAGCACATGCCGGTAAGGTCCTTGCACGTTAAATGGTACATGGACAGAGCTGAAGATCAAACTCAAATGGAATTTTTTCTCCTGCATCTTGTGTCATGTGGTACCAACTGCTTTATCGAGGAACTGAACATAATTTGGACACAACATACCATTGATTTTGTTTCGGGGCTTATAAGTTTTCTACGTGTATGCCCAAGGTTGAAAAGTCTTTTATTGTGCATTCAACATCCAGTGGTAGATTTGGACAGAGTATTTAGTTTCTGGCTTGAAAATGGGCTTAAATCTTTACAAGATGCACATATGAACGTAGAAAATGTGGGTGGGCGTGAAGCCTACACAACCTGCACAAATCTAGATAAAGTTTATGTTCCATTATTGCGAAAGATGGGATTAAATATAATACTAACCGTGAATGCAGGGTGGAGACCAAGAAGAGATGGGCATAATTTAAATAACTTCAAGGTAAATTGTCTAAATTTCAAAAGGAGTGAAGCAGCAGTTTTTACTCTAAAGATGAATGGAAATGTTTGCAAGGTATAAAAACGTATCTCCTTGCCAAATTTAATCTCATTAAATTTCTTCAATGTTTGATGTTTAAAACTCTTGTATATTTTTAACATTAATATCCTTAACAAAAACTTACATCAAGAAAAATTGGTACTGTTATGTTAATATGGATTATTTTTTTTTTCATTTCAGAGTAATAAAATGCGAACAAAGAACACTGAGTACCTAAAATATTAACTATCAGTTCTATTAATAGTCAATTTAAACTACTAGCGTTCTAATGTTAACTATAATAGAATTTATATTACTAGAAAGGGTTTGCTAATATTTTACTTCATTAACTGTACTTATACTATTTAATTCAGATCAAGCTCAGGACGAAACCGATATTTTGAATTTCAAACCCATAAAATATTGTATTCAGTTAAGAAGGATGATGTTAACCCTATTGGAAATTTTCGTGATATGGTAAAAGTTTACAGATCTCCATTGGCGTACTTTAAAAATTACTGTAATTTTGGCGCAATCTCTTTCTCTTGATCGGAAGCTAAGTGATGGCCAGAGAAGCACAGCATAAAATGGCCAGAGAACAGCAAAACATAAAATGATGGAGATGTACATATAACTCCATTAAAATAATTATATATATATTAATACGCCAGAAACTACAAATTTCGTATAAATGATTTAATAATTTAAATTTAAAAAACGCTTTTGTCTAATTTTCAATAATTTAAATTAAAATTTTTTTTTTTTTACTTTTCAAATAGTTTGAAACTAGAATCTTTTTGTTTACTTTTTGATATTATTTATTCTTCCATTTGGCTAAACACTAGCAGATATACCAGTCGCTGTTTGTGATTAAAAATGTGCAATAGTAGTGCAAATCATATCATTCTTCAAAAATTTCATTAAAATGTCTTAATTTAATGAAATTGACATTTTAATTAATTCCCCTTAAGAAGAGAAGAAATTTAGTTCTCCTGAAATAAATGAATGAATCATAAAATAATGTTAATTATAATTTTATCAATTTAGCTTCAGTTTCGTAACTGTAGAATCATTATTGCCAGTTTGGAGACATTTTCGTCAATTTGGCCCCACAATTAAAAAGTAATGAAGTTGGCGACATCTCAACAAATGAGTCGCCAATGTTTGCTAAATTTTTTGCCAAGTGTTATATATTTGATGATACTGACTACTGTTCATTTTTATGTATTTTTAGATACATTTAATTGAAAAACCTGCAATGCCTCAAGCACGGCTCAAGCTAGCGTTCTAAAGTTTATGTCATTTGTTATAGAATAAAATATAAGTACAAATAATTATTTATTTAACATTATTGAATGACCTAATTTTTTTTTATATTTTAAAAACTCATTCGAGCATTTGTAGGTCTGTGTGCATGTTCGAGCGCGTTTAAAATCAAGAAGGTTCCAGTATTTACTGATTGTAGCTATCGTACCCAATTATTTTTGAAACGCTTCATTCGTTTATGAAATATCGCATTCACAGACTCACGGACATATACTTGAGCATATGTCGTCTTTTATTTTAGATTTTCACAATTTTTGCGGGCCATTTCGCAAAAAAGGCAGGTTCTTTTTTCCCGAATCGTATCAAAGTCTAATCAGCAGAAGGGTAGCCCACAATCGACTTCTCTACGAAATTTTGTGAAATTGGATCAATTAGGTTTTCAGCTAGAGGGGATACGGATAATTTTTGCTTACCAATTCTCAAAAAATGGCAAGTTTTTCTATTACGAATCGCACTAAAGCTAATAAGCACCAGGGTATCTCACAAGTAACTTATCTATAAAATTTTACGAAATTCGATCAAATAGTTTTTGAAATAGACTGGATACATACATTGCACGGACAGACACACAGACACAGACTTCACACCACAGTTAGTTTTTGTGGATTTCGCAAGATTTTGTGGGTTTCACATTTTTGGTATGATTCGGGATAAAAAGGCTCTTTTATCCCGAATCATACCAAAAACTAATCAGCAACTGGATCACAGACAGGTTACTTAACTACCAAATTTTATGATATTTGGTCAATCGGTTTATCAACTGGAGTGGATGCATACGATTTTTGCACACTGTTTTGTAAAAAAACAGCACACAAGAAAGATCAATCATGCTTAAAGCATTGATTATGAAACACTTTCCAACTTCAATGCAATTTTATTTAAACATCTCTAAATGCAATACATTCCTAAGTAATATTTTAAAACTTATCACAATACTACATTAATTTATTATATTTGAAAACTTAAACTTTCATCGAAAAAAATTAACTTCATTCAAATGACGGCATTGAAATATAAATTGCCTGGTTTAAACATCTCTAAAATGTAATACATTCCTCGGTAATAATTTTAGAATTGTCATAATACTACGATAATTTATTGTATTTGAAAACTTCATCGAAAACAACTGAAATTCATTCAAATGACGTCATAGAAAAAATAACACGCCTGGATCTCTCTATAAAAACAGCATTTCTTTCATAAATTTTTCCCATTCATTTCATCCATCACCATACTATAATAATTTATTTTATTTAAAAATTAAGATCATGGAGCTACAAGTAATTAAACTCTATGCCTAAAACTTCATTGAAGAAAATCGTCCTTCTCTTTGTAAAATCAATGAATATTTCATTCATATAAGCTATCCAGACTCCATGAGCTAAATAATTTTGTGTTAAAGAAATACAGTAATTCTAATGAAACTCATTCTACATATTTTGCTGTTTACATTTTCCATAAGTAAAAAATAGGCTTTGTTGTAGAAATAATCAAATTTGGATGATCATTTAAACTCAAATATATTGTCATTGCGTTGTTTCAGTATGTAGATGCACAGAATTTAAGCAAAAGTAAACTGGATTTAAGACGGATACAACACTCAATATGAATTAAAAAGAACTTAAAAAATCACGATTTTGAGACAAGATGGATGCCATATATCATTTTGAAGTGGGTCATGTGATCGTTTCATATCATGGTCACATGATCTCTTCATATAAGAGGTGTAATTATTATTTTAATTTTTATTTTAAAAACTACTAAATATATTTCGCTTTTTTATATATTTTATGGAACAATTTGAATATTACCTAAAATTTTCGAAGCAATTTGTGAATTTTAAATCCGCTTAAAAAATGTTTGAAAAATTAGGTCCCATAGGGCTCAATATATTTCATTTTTTCAACCCGGGTTCAATCCAAAACTAATTGGGTGATATTATTCATTTATATTCCCATGGGTCCTACGGACGGTCTGAACAACATACTAAAATTTAATTTTGATTAAGCCATTTTTACGGCAATTAGCGTGCTAACGGACAGACCGACAGACAGACAAACAGAACGAACAAAGTTATAAACACTTTTCAACTTTGTTGCAAAGTATTAATTAAAATGAAGAAATATATCGAATATTGACGTTGTGTTAAAAAACTGCTCGTTGTTTCTCTGCACCTATTAAAAAAAATACTGAAAGGCGAGACATCAATTTTTGAAGTCCAAACAATAAAAAGCTTGAATAACATTTAAAAATATTATTTATTTTAATTCTAGCTTCTAAAAATTAAATGCGTTAAAAAAAATTAAGACTATATTCATATAAAGTTACGTCACAAAATATTCATTATACCAAAATTATTTTTAACACTTTACAACAAAGTTGAAAAGTGTTTATGACTTTGTTCATTCTGTCTGTCTGTCTGTCTGTCTGTCTGTCTGTCTGTCCGTTAGCACGATAACTGCCGTAAAAATGAGTTTATCAAAATGAAATTTTAGTATGTTGTTCAGACGGTCTGTAGGACCTATGGGAATATAAATAAATAATATCACCCAATTAGTTTTTTATTGAACCCGGGTTGAAAAAATGAAATACATTGAACCCTATGGGACCTAATTTTTCAAACATATTTTAAGTAAATTTAAAATTCACGAATTGCTTCGAAATTTTTAGGAAATATTCACATTATCCCATAGAATATATAAAAAAAAATTCAGTAAAATATGTTAAGTAGTTTTTTAATTAAAAAAATTATTTAATATAGGGAAAAAAACAAATTCAATTAAATTCTGACTTTGGGATATCTTCCAGAAAGAAAAGAGAGAGATATTATATAATAAATATCTTCTCATTTGTTTAAACGTTTTGCATATGGGAGTGGCTTCATACTTTAAGATAAATTTGGTAGATAACAATTTTTCATTTTTTTTAAATTTTATATAACTCTTCATGATAAATTTAATTGATGGCATTTTAAATGCACTTTCCTACGTCCTAGAGAGTTAAAATTTGGTACACAGCTTAAATTTGTTGAACATTTTATTCGACAAAAATTTGATGGATCTTTAAATATAGATTATACATTTTTTTCGAAATGGCCTGAAAATAATCCCCGTTCACTTCTATAAATCATTGGTGTAATATTGTTAAAAATTCTGATGTGGACAGCACATGTCTTTCTCTGCAGACTCATATTCGTTCTCTTTATTTATTCAATGATAATTTGAGTTTATCTGCACAACATAAGTATTTTAAATGACATTGAATTTACACGTTAAACTTAAATTTGGTTCTCATTTGATAGCTGGACTTATTGTCAAAGGTGGCGTAGCGAAAACGCGAAAAAACTAGAATATCTCAAGAACGGCTAGTCCTAGAGTAATGGGGTTAGTCTTATTCTTTTTGTTGTCAAAAATCACATATAAAATAGGAATTTAATTGATATAATTGAGCACACGTAGTCTTTTATTTTTATATATAACGATTTTTGCTGGCCATTTCGCAAAAATAGCCCGTTCCTTTTTCCCGAATCGTAGTAGAATAACCTACAAATGATTTATATACAAAATTTTGTTAAATTTGGTATATAAATCACTTGTAGGTTATTGAAATATTATACTCCAAATTTTGTTAAATTTGGTTCATTAGTTTTTAGCTAGAGTGGATAAAGGCAATTTCTGCGGCCATTTCGCAAAGAAGGCAGATTCTTTTATTACGAATCGTACTATAATCTAATGAACATCAGGATTTCCCACAAAAAACATACCTACCAAATTGTATGAAATTCGGTCCATTAGTTTTTCAATTAGAGTGGATGTAATATCCACACAGACACACAGAAACATACACAGATACACCCTTACACACACAGACGTCTTCCTAAAAGTAGATTTTTCGTGTTCTAGAAGTCCCAAAACGTGTAGATACTTTGAAAATTCGAGTTCCGATCTTCGGCACGATTCCAATACTTTGAGTACATACACATACACATATATATTATCTGTGTATCTAAATTCCGTGCCTATGCAATTACAATAGTTGTGATTTTAAATGATCCCTAAACTTTTATTATTTCTTCAAGGAAGCCTAATTTTAACATATGCAGAACGCAAATATCTCAAGCGATTGTAAGATGAATTACATAAGAATTGCTGAATTTTTTTCACACAAAATTATTTAGCTCTGGAGTCTGGAATACAAGTTATATGAATGAAATATTCATTGATTTTGCATAAAGAATCAGATGATTTATATTTCGATACAGTTTTAAATATTTATGTATAATAAATTACTGTAGTACTGTGATAATGTAAAAGATATTACCACTGAATGAATCACATTTTAGAAATTTTTAAATGAAATTACATTTCAGTTGGAAAGTGTTTCATAATCAATGCTTATGCATGATTGATCTTTCTTGTTATAACATTACTGAGATTTTCACTCATTAAGTCTTCAATTAAATTCTGAGAGGATTGGCGATGTAATAACACAATCAAAGACCACGGACTGAAAATGAAACATTTTCTACAAACCTTACTATCCCTTGATTTTATCTATGTATACATTTGTTTACCCCAATTACCTTGAAATATACCCCAATTACCTTGACTCGAAGTGGGAAAAGCAGCATGTGACTTAGCATGTGTGTTGTTGTTGGACATGATTAATATCAAGAACACTTTTAAAAAATCTGATGTGGGCAACACATGACTTTCCTTATATAATGCAATGAATTTACTACTTTTAAAGTTTAAAAAAATGTTATTCTTATAGTAGATACTTATATTCTTTCCAAGATATTGAATTTTCTTCAATTAGTCGTTATTTTAATTGGTTTAGCGTCATTTTTATCAATTTGGCGAGATTTTTGCTAATTTGGCAACAATTAAAAATGTCGCCAAGTTGGCGACATTCCGCCAAATTCGTCGCCAAAATCTCGCCAAGCGTTATGGACGGAGAAATAAGTTATTCTTACAGCAGATAAATGACTATTGGCGTTCAAATACAAAAGTATTATTCAAAGTATCTTTTTTCATAAATGGAACGAGCTACATCCACGAGAATAATATCACTAAATTTATCGCATAGTATTACATATGAAAAGTGAACATGTTTCTCAATAGGAAATATATTTTTTTTTATTTTATATAACTTTTTGATAATTTTTTTGAAAAATGTGCAATATCTCGAGAACGGTCCATGTTAGCGTTCTAAAATTTATGTCAATCGTTTTCTAATGAAAAATTACATAAGAAATGTCTATTTGCGTAACTTTATTAGCGGTTTTGATTTTTTGACGATTTTTTCAAAATTTCACTCGAAAATTTTGGGGGTTCTGAACATTCGATTGCGTATAGAAACAATAGGCTTCCAGTGTTTACGGATTGTGATTTTTGTACCAAATTTCGTTCAAATCGGTCCATTCGTTCGTCAGTTATCGTCTCCACAGACTCACTGACACACACACACACACAGGCATCACTTCAAAAATGTTTGATTCGTGATCAGGGGTGCTTGATACGTGCTCTCCCGTCGAAAACTCGAATTCGAATTTTCGACCCCGTCACAATACTTTCCTTATACATTATGTATATAAGGAAAGTAAAAAGCCTTTTATCCCAAACATCACTTTAGCATAAAATAACTGACTGCGCCACAAATATAAAACTTCAAAAAACATTTAGAAAAAGCATATTTTTGAAAACGTTAACATTTCTTTGCTTCAATTTTAACTGCAGTTATTAACAACAGCGCTTTCTGCATAAATATCTGCAGCTTTCGAAAGATCAGAATTATGAGTTAGACTGTGTGACAGTGTGTGTAAAAGAAAAAAAATCTGATGTGGGCAACACATGACTTTCCTTATATATTGTAATGAATCTGCTACATTTGCAGTAAAAAAAAATTAGTTTTTCTTATAGTAGATACTAATATTCTATCCAAAATATTGAATTTTCTACAATTGGTCGTCATTTTCATTGATTTAGCGTCATTTTTATCCATTTGGCGAGATTTTCGGTAATTTCGCAACATTTCAAAAAGTCGCCAAGTTGGCGACATTTCGCCAAAATCTCGCCAAGCGTTATGGACGAAGAAAGAAGTTATTCTTACAGCAGATGAATGACTATTGGCGTTCAAATGCAAAAGTATTACTCAAAGTATCGTTTTTCATGAATGGAACGAGCTAGATCCACGAGAATGATGTCACAAATTTATTGCATGGTATTACATATGATAAGTGAACATGTTTCTCAATAGGCAATATTTTTTTATATGATTTTTTGATATATTTTTTTTAAATCTGCAATATCTCGAGAACGGTTCATGTTAGCGTTCTAAAATTTATGTCAGTCGTTTTCTAATGGAAAATTACATAAGAAATGTCTAATTGCGTAACTTTATTAGAGGTTTTGATTTTTTGACGATTTTTTCAAAATTTCACTTGAAAATTTAGGGGGGTTCTGAACATTCGATTGCGTTTAAAAACAATAGGCTTCCAGTGTTTACGGATTGTGATTTTTGTACCAAATTTCGTTCGAATCGCTCCATTCGTTCGTCAGTTATCGTCTCCACAGTCTCACTGACACACACACACACACACAGACATCACTTCAAAAATGTTTGATTCGTGATCAGGGATGCTTGAAACGTGCTCTCCCGTCGAAAACTCGAATTCGAATTTTCGACCCCGTCACAATACTTTCCTTATACATTATGTATATAAGGAAAGTAAAAATTAATAACATCATGCATCTTACAGGCTCCGTTCCCCTTTCTCGCCCCAAAGATAAAATTAAGATTTTTCTACCTTTTACTGCCGAATTCATTCAGCGCGAATTGGTATGAGCTAGTCAGATATTATTAAAATTCTGCCATTGGGTTTCTTATATTACGTGATTTTAGCGTTGTCTCATCTTGATTGTTTGGATACTGGAGGGCACTGCTTTTTTATTGCAGTGTAGTAATTTTAGTCGCTTGAACTGCTCCTTTTCTGGGGTCACAAATTCTTACCAGCCAATTGTTCAGAGCACTTAAAAGTTTATTGCCTCGAACTTATTAACACTTTTATAGCAGTTGTTTTAGTCACTGCCTCTTTCAAACATGTTGTTTCAAACATGTTGTTTCAAGCATATTTCAAACTCATGACACAGATAATAAAGCTATTGCTTATTTGGAATGCACCAAGATATTGCCTAGATTCGCGTTTTGCGTAAATATACTTACCATAAAATTTGCAATTCCAAACCAGACACAGGTTTGTAGCCGATTTGATCAATGGCGAACTGGACACTATTAGTAAATAGCGTTTCATATTTAACACATTTGATTGCAAGTGATAGTATATGGCAAACTATTATCGCCCTAAACACGTCTCCCGGCGCTCCTGTCTGCCCTAATCTCTCCTGTGATAGAACTTACATTTTTGTTGCAGTGTCCCAAAAAGTTCTTTTAGCCTTCTAAAATGTTCTATTAAATTAAAAACGTATAAGGTAAACGTTAAAGGTCTATTTAAATTAAAAACGTATCTACTTGAGTCAAAAATTAAATTCGTTCGCTTTTCTACATCTTTGTTTTTACACAGATAATAGATACACAGTATCAAGTTGCATGTTAAAATCGAAACATGCGAGTCACTTTGGCTTCGATCTTGTATCATAAACGTCTTTGCACATAATGTCTTCATTATTTTTATCTTCTCATACTATATAATAGAGAAAGTATTGATTTCACGAAAATTTTCGATTTCGAGATTTTGATGCCAGTGTTTATTTTAAGACCTCGAGAACACGTTTTGATATTATTTTAGCATGACATCCATCTATCTGCCTATCTATTTGTCTATGGTCTATTTCTTATTACTGTCAGAAATATTAATGGATTTTCACTGAACTTTATAATCGACTTTACTGACGAAAGACCTAGAACACTAGATGGAATTTTTAAAGTTCGAGTGTAAACTTAAAAACGAAATTTATTCGAGCATTTAAATTTTCTTGACATGGCAGCATAGGACAACATTTAACGCATAAAAGGAATTATTTATGGCTCAATGATCACGAAACTTAATAGTTTTAATCATTGCAATTAAAAATAGCCGATGTACAACTTTTGTGTTCGTGACGTCGCTATCCCCCTCGGGGAGTAAGTTACCCTCATGGGGCACATTATCAACTTTAACTTTGGTATCAACTTTAACAAGTCAAACTTGATACTCCTTTAAATTAAGTTTAACACGCTGTAATTGTTGCCAACGACCATACCGTGCTGAAAACACCGGTTCTCGCTAGATCACCGAAGTCAAGCAGCATCGGGCGCGGTTAGTACTTGGGTAGGTGACCACCTGGGAACACCGCGTGCTTTTGGCACATTTCGGACGCGGTAGCCCGGTGGTTTGCGCGCTGGATTTGCACGCAGCCACAACTACCGCCGTGTTCATGCGGAGTACGATCGCGTTAAGCATGTGGGTCCGTAAGTTCTTCTGAGAGGTTGGTGGTAGGGTAAGGAGGGTACGGTCCCTGTGGATGCCTCCCCCACTGGGTTCCGGTCTAAATTGGGTGGCACTTCCCGGCCGTCCAAATAGTTACCTTACACCTTTCTGGTAGAGAGAAGTTTCAAACAAAATCTCTTAATCAGCCTGGGGTTTTTCTGCTTTCAATTTTTATCTCTGGCCAGTGACTCCTCCCTCTTACTTTCCCGGTGGTGTCGTCGTTTGTTAGTGTTTTTGTCTTTGTTTAAGCTGCTTGTTCTTTGCTCGTTTTGTTGTAGTACTTGTGCTTTTTGTCCCTTGTTTGAGCTGTCGGTTGTTTGTGTTTTGTATACCAACCTTGATAAGCAATAAGTATACCATGTTTCGTATTACATCCTATTACTTTATACTAGTTTCATATATATCATTAGTAGTAGAATGATATTTTTGTATTTTACCCTAGTCATTTTCATACCACCATTTTTTTCATCAACAAAATATCATATAATTTTTCTTCTTTTCAATTTTATGTAATGTCATCCTCAATTTTATTCATGTCTTCATTTTCATTTTTGTCTTCACGCAAAATAACTTGTCATCAATTCTTAAACATGTCATCATTCTTCAATCCTGTCATCTAATCATCTACAACTGTCATCAAACATCATGTTTTATATAATGTCATCTTGCTAAATTTCATGTCATCTATATTTAATCATGTCATCTAATCATCAAAATGTTAACTCATCTTCACCTCTTTGTACAACTCCTTGTAACCTCAATGTACATTTTTTGAAACTTAAATAAACTTTGCCCCAGACTGTCGGACGTTGGCCGCACCCGGAGTTGGCTTCCGCTAACTCTTTTCCCGGCCGTCCAATTAGATACTCAAGTCCTCAGGATGAGTCGGACGGCCTGGGTCTTCTACACCTTTCTGGTAGGTCGGACGGTCTGGGTCTCAACAACAACGCTGTAATTGTTAGTTACCTTACACCTTTCTGGTAGGTCGGACGGTCAGAGTCTCAACAACAACAACGCTGTAATTGTTATCATTTGTAATAGTGTCATATCACCCCACACGTGCAAATCATGTGTGTTAACGTATCATCATACGAATCTGAATCCGTTTAAAGGATTCGGAGTTCGGAGGCAAGTAAGCGAGATAGAACACGTGATGATAAATTGAAATTCCCTGCTGGAGGGAAAACCTATCTGAAATAGGTCAAAATAGTACAGAAAACTAATAAACCCTCCCTCTAAATAGGGAAAAGCTAAAGCAACCTTACACAATGCCAAAACTTAATTAAAGTAGATAAAAACAAAAAATAGTTACATGAGACCTGAATTTGAATCCATCAAAGTACTCATACACCATGTAGCGAAAGAGGAAGTGTGTTTTTTTTTTTTTTTTACTATCAAACCATTACCCGAAATGATTGAAGCATAATATTTAGATGAACTCCAATTACAGTGCACCAATATAACAGTTGTTGCACATAGAAAAGAAAATGTTTTTTACGATATTAAAAATTCTATCAAATTAATAATACACTGTATCGTACTACACGTTTTATAGAAATTTAATTCCATTAGCAACTTAATTTGAATTAATCCTTTTCTTATAGTAAGTATACCATTATCTTTGCTTTTCTCCCTTAGATCTCATGCATTTATGTAACTAGTGTAAAATAAACTGTTTATGAATAGGTGAAGGAAAAAAATTGAACTGTGAATATGCAAGTTAGACAAATTACATGTTTATAATTGAGCTATTTGGTACTTATAGCTTATTTATAACTAGCAGTCATGGCCGACGTTGCTTGTGATTTAAAATATGTGCAAATGTCAGTAGTATTCTGTAAATGATATTGTTCTTCAAAAGATTATATTAAAATATTTAATTAGAGATATAAGAATTTATTTTTTCACTATACACAATTGTCTGCACAGGCAAATCAAAGAATAAAACATCTTTCTCCGTTTTTCCGTTTGTAGACAAATTAACAAATATATGAAGTCTGTTCGTTCAACATACGCCTACAAGCAAAAATGGTATAGGGCAAGACATACATGTACCATGTTTAACCTATTTCAGCAATTGCTTAAGCGCAATAAAAAATATAAATTTGAAAAATTCAAGCTAAAACAGACGACTTGAAATTGAAAACATCGGTAATTCTCGTAATCGTATATCCCAAGGCCGCAAGAAAACACAATTAAAATTAGTTCAGTTGTAAAATTTATTTTTATATCAATTCCATTTCTATTTCAATCATATAAATTAAATAAAAATAGTGTGCGATATAAACATATTTAATTAAATTCCGTTGCTAAACATTATGATGTAATTTTTTTAAAGAAATTTTCGAGAAAAAAATCGTCTGCAAAATGCTCTTTCTAGAGAATATAGATTCGTAATGCAAAGTAAATTTTTATATTGGTCTTTAATGTCTTCTGAAAAGTGTTCATGAACTTTTTAACATCCTTTAGGATTCAGAGCTTTTTGGGGTACTGAATGGTAAGAGAATTTCTCCATTGTTTATTGTATTTGTTTATTCTTTCTCTGCATATCTTGATTAAAATGCGAGGGAATGATTGTTTCGGACAAGTTGATACTGTGCGCTAATTTGCCTCAATTACATCTAATTAACTATTTTCTTTTGTTCCGAGGACAATGGTTCATATGGTACATACTAATTGCATATTTCGTCCTGTAGGAATTATAAATACCCTGACAACAATTATTGTAAAACTAAAAATATGGTATTTTTATTTTTGCCCTGCATTAAATGTAAATTCTTTGAAAATAAATATTGTATAACTAAAAATTTAAATGGATACAGTGTGATGCACGTATTAGTGTAACCTGAAACATAATAGTGTAACCTGAAACGGAATTGCGTAACCTGAAATATAATATTGTATTAACTGAATTGACCTGGTTAACTCATTGATTTCTTAAGGCTCTCTACGGTCATTTTGTGCTTACTGGAACTAACTTGACTGGAAAATGGAAAATAAATTCATGGAGCATGACCACATAAACCATTTCAAACATTATAAGAGCTTCTCTCCTCGTCATAGGCGTAGCTAGGAATCCAGATAGTGATATTACGAAATAATGGGGATTTAACAGTGCTGATTTTTGTTTTCCAATATGTTTCCAATATGTTTCCAATATGTTCCAATAGTTCTCCCATCCCCGGGGAGGCTCACTCTTTGAGTGATGATCGGATTCTAGCTCTGATCCTCTGACCTGGGGGGTAAATAAATCGGGTTACCTGGCTGTCGAGGAACCGTCTGTCGAACCGGTGAGGCAATCAGGCCCCGACTCTTTCGGGTGGCTGTAACCACTGGACTGCGCCTAATGACCTAAGCCAAGGTCCGGCCGGGACTGTCATCTGTCTCTGCGGGTGTTCTTCGGACCCTGCCCGGTGAATGATTCCGTCGAAAACGTGGCCCCCGGCAGAGGCTTCGCTGGATGAGAGATGTTGAAACCTGCACGCGGCTCACCTTAATATCGGCTCAAGCCCCCACGGCAGTTGTGGTGAAGTCCGTATAATCCTGTACCCCATAGACAACTAATACAATTTTTACAGCAAAAGGGGGAAGAGGATGCATCAATTCTATCTACGATAGTGCTCCTCGATAAATTTTGCTGTGATAGATATTTTTCATTATAGTTTGAATCTTGACATATATATAAGACATCAGTTCTTTAAAATCTTTATTTATGAAGAAGATGAAAATATATACACATCATGAATAAAATTTACATAATTTACACAATTCAAATAATATAATATTCCTATCATGTGACTATTTCGCCCAAGCAAAGCCTTGGGGTTCATATCCATAGTCCCTGAGGTGTGCATCGTGGCTTTCGAATGAATGACCCATTCCATCTCGAGCCATGCCCCCGTAACCGTGCCCACCGCCCATTGAGAATCCTTGGCCACCACTAAAGCCACCACCGCTGAAGCCGCCACCACCAAAACCTTTATGGTGCTTGTGCTTAATTTGTTGCAGTAGTTTTACAACAATGCCGGCAGCAAGAATGGAAGCGGCACCCATTCCACCGCCGCCGCCATGTCCATGGCCGCCCTTGAAAATGAGCATGGGTCCATGGTGAGCATCTCCGGGAGCAGTGAGCAAAGCCACAAAAAGACATGCTGCCAGCCACTGGAATATGCCCAGTTTGGATGGCTTTGGAATCTGCATGTTGTCCCCTGAAAGATTACATAACATAAGCATTAATTTGATATTTCAAAATTATGAACTGAAACTAAACGGAGGTGAAATAAAAGAAAATCTATAGAATATGAATGTAAATTATTTATAATTGATGACAACAATAAAACTTACTAAAACTACCTAAAACAGAAATATGGTTATGTTACAACAATGTAACCATCATGCAACAACAAAAATATCTCCATAACTATAAGCGTGAATCTAAAATCGACTTTCTCATACAATCATATTCTATATATTATTTTGGTCCAGTATCAGAACAGTAAAAATGTGTATCTTTCATGGCTCATTTTCATAAATTATTCTTTTAAGGGGACAACACACCATCTTTGAAATTTTAAAATAACTTATTTTCTAATTTCAACATAATTTTGTAGACTAATAAAATATTAATCTACAAAATGATGTTGAAATTTTGAAATAGCTTATTTTTTTTTTAATTTGTGTTGCTGTTGTTACTAATTACACTTGGCCTAGTCCTAAGCTAGACCAAGTGCATGAGCCCGTGAGTCCCAAGAAAATCCAGAAACAAGAGAGGTTCAGAGATAAGATCATCCTGGGATAGTTCCAAACAGTCAAGGAGATGTTGGGAAGAAGTCTCCACAAGATAGCACTTAGTGCAGATGGGAAAAACTTTACAATCCCGATCGAAAGTAAGACATTTTAAATGCACTCTAATGACCCTAAAAATAGTTGTTTGATGAACTCTGCCATCACTGCAGACCAGAGCACCACCAGGACAAATACGATTGTACCAACTATTTTGTAATTTCAACATCATTTTGTAAATTAAAGAAATATCAAATGATTGATATCGATAGAACATAAAGGAATCCAATTTAACAATGAACTTAATTAAATCTAGTATATATATATATATATATATATATATATATATATATATATATATATATATATATATATATATATATATATACTATTAATTATTGTTAAGATTAATTCATAAAATTTTGCTTCATTGTTGAAAAACATCAAATTAGCTTTGAAATGAGATTTAAAATAAAACAGAGATATAAAAATAAATGCATAAAATTACTTTCAAAAATGAAAAAATTGTGATAAATTAAAGAGATGAAGAAATAGACAAATAAACGTTGCAAAGAAAAACAAGATAGAAAATCACACGGGAATGAGGTTTTGAAAAGAAGAATATAATAAAAGGAAGTAACCTGTTTCAAAAGTTCTGTAGGCTAATTTTATCAATCAAACTACTATAAAATTACTAGTGGTTGAGACTGGATCAAAGAAGGATATAACACAGAATGAAGAACAACCAGTTTCAGAAAATATAGGAGCTAACTTCCTCAAATAAATTAAGGCAACATTCAAGTAAACTGCCTAAAAAATAATTTTTTATGCAGAAAAGCAGCATAAGTCAATGCATAAAAAATACATTTTTTATATATCGATTTACGCTGGCTTTATTCAAGAAAGTTTTAGAAAGTTATATATTTAATTGTTGATTCTTATAATTAAACAAAATAATTACGAAAACTAATTTTTATGATCACGATTGTTAGTTCTTTTAGCATGATAACTGAAATCATTTAATTTGTTTGCATATTAATCAGCGTGCGTTGTACAGTCGGTTAATAATTAAATATTTACCTGGTTATTATACAACTCAGGCTCAGTTCCTCCATAAAATCCCACAAATTCCTTATCGTAGTAAGAATGAAAATCGAAAACGCTCTAGAGGTGTTGGTATCTTGTCGAGTTTCGAGACAGGAGGGTTCCCACCCGCTACACGGGAAAAAGCTTACCAAGTGGGTGGTTGAGCGTCAGCGAACATGGAGCAAAGTCCTAACCTGTGTATGTCATACGTAGCAAGCGGGTTGTAAGGTCTCTCGAAGTGAGCTCCGGAGATTTGCGAGCATCAGCGAACAGAGAGCAAAACACCTAATAACTAAAATAGCCTGATATATCAGCATGTACGTGTCAGTCAATAAGTAAGTCTGTGAGCTCGACATCTCTCGAACAAATCGAACGATTCGAATGGTATTTTGTGCGCTTATTTCAATCTCTCAACACGAGAGACTTGATTTTAGGGAGATCCAAAAAGGGGAACGTCCTCAATTTTTTAACATTTTAACAAAAATTAAGCAACATTACAAATAATAAGTCTATTAAAATTGTTGCGTTTGGATGGAGGTTAGAGCTTATCAGCAAACAAAAATAAATAACTACAGAAGAAGAAAAAAGTTTGAGAAGTAAGCACGTTTGCGTTTGCAAATTTTACTGATGAACATTTTTATTCGGAAAACTCCCTCTTTGTAAGATTTTCAAAACCACGGTGATGAAGTAAAATTCACATAAATACAATACTAACACTTACCCATAGTGTCCCTCAGTTAACTCTGTAATCGAATAGTGAAATCTAATAAAATATCAAGTACATTGCGTAGATACTAAACACACCAGTCGATTTGTGGCCACCAACACATTTATTAAACACATAAATTATCAAACACACTACTAATAAACAAACACTATACACTTAAATGTACCAAGCTTGACCTCGGGTGTACGGGATTGTTATGGTAATTGCTACTTCAAATTATCATTGATTAAATTTCAAGTTGGTACAGTAAGGGAAATTTACCAATGCTTAAACTTGAACTGGCATTTAGATTTAGATTAAAATATAAATATACATTATTACACAATTGAAAATTAAAAAACATAATACCTCTAACACAGATGAAATGGCTTGTAATCCCAAAATAGATCATTCAAGAGTTCATAGTGCTAAGGGCTTGGGATAGCTAAGAAAAACACAGTTCACAAGGGCCTACTGTTACATGCGACGTTGCGGAGATTGGGAGTAGGCTGAAGCGGTGACTGTTATACTCTCCACCGTCCAACTGCCGGTTGCTGTCAGATCCCGCCAAAAGATACCTGCGTGCATCCTGGCTACTCGCTGACGATTTAAAGATTTAAATTGTCACTAAGAGCCGGATTGCCCGCTGTATAGGGGCTCGTGTGGTGACAAAAAAAAAGGACCTCCGTGGCTGACTATGGTTTGCAGAACCGTCTGGATCAACTCCAGTTCGTTCTACGGGATGGTGCCTTAGTTCGTTATTAACCTACTTCAGGTAGCCGAGCTCTACGGTCGTAGATAATGCTCCAGCATCTAGTGCCTCGGATTCTGTTTCCTGCGGTAGATTCTTATAAATACCGCTACAGGAATACCGATGAAGGTTTCCCGATTACCGTAGAGTGCAAGAGTTTGGAGCAACTCGATCCGCAGCCGGGGTAAGCGGCGTTATAGGCGTTCCAATGAAATTTGATGACCTGAGGGATTCCAGCAGCCGGAAGATCTCGTCCGAGCCCCGGAGTAACTTAACCTTTGAGAGGGGCCATACATTTCAAGAGATTTGTCGTTTCATTTTTAGAGATTTACTACGATATCTCTTTTAGGAAATGTACAACTTCTGTCTTACGCAATTCAAACCTGGGCGCCGAACTGTTCCATCGTGTCTGTGAGGAGGCATCGATCTAGCAATTAACTTACCGTACACATTACCTACATTGAGTAATTACTACCCCTCCCCTTTCTTTCCTGGGGAGAGTCCGGTGAGCATGAATAGTATTTGCACTATGTACAAATATATGTTATGCTTCATAACACACACTAATCCATATTCAATAGATATTTATAGATAATTTATAAATTTTTGAGTTCAAATAAAAGGCAGTGTGATAATATTTTATAAATACCATAATTGATACCAGGCACATTTTCAGTTTCTTTAAATTTTGCAATTCTATAAATGTGTTGCAAAAAGCAAATACAAAAAATTCACTTCTGTATTAGAACCTTTTTTTAAAAAATCGATAGTGCATAAATCCTGAACCCTACTGTGTCAAATAAATATCTTCCAATTTCTACTCATTATACAAAGTTCTGCAACTTTGCAATTAGCTTTCTTCAACTATTTCGATTAGTTGCCGAGCTTGTATGCTACTATAGTTCCCGCTGCAATCCCTTTTATTAGATCAGGTATGGTCACTTTACTATAACCCATCGTATACACTCATAGGCCTTACAAATTTATTCAGGGATATCGAAGACTTTCCTAGGAACCCTGCATTAAAATTCCAGCAAAGTTTCTATACCCAGCATGCATTGGGAATTAACTCTGCCGATTTTCATATTTTTGTTTTTTGATTTGACCTCCAGACTATATCTCAATATGTTTGACAAAAATCAAATACACATTCAAACTTGAACTATGGTTTTATTAAACTTAAGGCTAGCTATGTCCCCAATGTGTTCTTAAAACATATTCGGCTCATTTGCATGACTTTATTTTGAAATTAAAAGTCTCTACACTCAGATTTTCCCAATATTTTTGCCTAAACGGAGAGCGCATTCAAATCTGCAAATATCAAATAATCAAATTTACAATTAATTCCTTTGTCAACAAATATCAAACATTCAAATTTGCAATCCTTTGTTAACAAATATCAAACATTCAAACTTGCAATCCATTTGTCCCTAGTGTGTTCTTGAATTTCACTCAACCCGATTTTCAAGATCTTTCTTTTAAGCCAAAGGTCTCGAATAGTAGATTAGCCAAACATTTTCAATTACATAGAGAACACATTCTAATTTGAATTATGATCATTTACTGAATTTATTATTTTTACGAATTTACCTGAAGCGTTTTCACGGCCTTTTGCCTTTCCCAAAGGAAAAACGATATTTACAGACAACAATTATTAATTGAGGGTTGGATCATTTGACCTCAACGACATATTTGGCGACCTCGGGGTAAATTAAACGAAATGACACCAACTTCGTGACTTTTTGGTAAAATTATGGAAACGCCTTGTATTTTTTAACTGGGTTAATTATTTACGTCGATTTTTCTAGAAATTTACACAGAATATACGTAACAGAGGGTAAAATCTTATGCTGGTCATATTTCAGTTAGAAGTAGTTGGTGTGTTACCAGTTTAAAAGAATTGTGAGAGACGTCAGTAGTTTGAGAATAATAGCCACTATTTTCTGAATAAGCTGAGCATTTAATTGCTGTTTTATCGTGCCTGGCATTTATTTCTTTGATCTTTGTAAGGTATCTGGAAAGCTTTTAAGGGGACGGTGGACGTTGAAATGAGTAAAAATCGGCTAAAAGAAGTTTTAAATATATAACATTATTTTACACATTTAACATTTGCTTACAGCGTCAATCCCAAACGAAGAACCTCCCAAAAAGACAGGTATTTGACATACCCTATCCCAAACAATTCGATCCCCTTTAGCAGGCATTGGCGTCCATGGAAACCGCCGACAGAAACATTGCACCTGCTACAGCAGGTTTTTACATTTACTGCATTTTTTACAGTGCACACATAATAAGCTGTCTCCGCATATTTTCTAGTGTCTTTACGTTTACACTGTTACATGCAGATTAATAAAATATTTTTTCTTAAAACCATTAGAGTGTTATTTTGACATTTTTACTGTGAGGACAAAAATATTTTAGTACTCGTTTTGCAACTCTCTACAGCTTTGTAATTGTCTTTTTCTGGTATCTCTAATAGGTAGCCAGATAGCCCTCCTTCCCTCCCCCCCCCCAATAAAAATTAATAAAGTGTAACGCATTAAGGTCTTCCTACACATCGGCATGACAAAAATGTTTTAGTACTATTTTTGCAACTTTCTACAGCTTTGTAATTGTCTTTATCTGGTATCTCTAATAGGTAGCCAGATTTCCCTCCTTACCTCCCCCTTCCCCCCAAAACTTGACATCATGTAACGCCATAGGGGCTTCCTACAAAAAAATATGATAACCCTCAAACTTCTCAAGTTATTGGCCTGAACCATGACACCCTGTATATAAACCGGCCGTACAATTTGCTACCATAAACCCTAGGGTTGGTCGTGCGGTCTGGGTCTTCAACCCTGTATATAAAAGTAAGCAAAATTCAAAATTCCAATATTTAAAAGTAAACTGGTACGTTTCAATGTTTAAAACTTAAAGGTAAAGAAACAAATTTTAACATTTTAATGTTACAAGTAATTACAATTGAAATGTAAATCTACAAACTACATACTTTAACAATATAGATACATTCGATGATCGGCATTATGTCACTTTTAAGTCACGTGTGCTCTGTTACGTCACAGAGTTCAGCGAATCAGTAGAAATTTAAATTATTGAAGTTTTTATTGTATCTCAGGAGATAAGGATTTCCTTTAAGGGCTAGTATTTAGTATGTTCACTCAATAAAAGTAAACTTGTTATTAGTGTTATAGGCGAAACACAATTAGTTCACAAAGTAAATGCATATTAAGAAAAATTATCAATGTTTCATTAAAAAAGACGAAGTTCTTTAAATAATACACTGTTGATCCATCATTAAAATACTTATTATTAAATATTATGGTCTTCCAAATTTCTTATTTGCATTTCAGAAGGTTCCGCTTATCCGGTGAAGGTACAAAGGTGATTAAAAAGGGGGGGGGGAATGTAAGGTGCCTTCCAGGTATTTTTGCAATTGTATTATCATTCACAAAAAGAGGGAAAACAGGTATGAATTTGAAGTTTATTTTCAGGGAAGGTATGAATTTAAATTTTAATTTCAAAGAAGGTGTGAAGGTAAAGAGTTTGAGAACCCCTGTGTTATGGGATTAATTCTATACTATTGAAATAAGACATATTATGAAAATCAATTCAATTAAATATTCTATATTTACCTTAACTAATCCGTTTTACAACCTCCTTCTTTTGCAACTGCTGCTTCTCTGAGTTGGCAACTGTTACTGCCACCCTCTTGATCCTGTATATATATGAAGGGTATGTGTGACATCACCGGAAGACGTCTTTTTCAAATAACTGTCATTTGATTCGAATATTACTTTCCCTTTATGTCCGCAGGTAATTGCAAACAGCAACCCAAGGAGAACGACACCGTCTTCTTCCTTCCTCAAAGAAAATTTCGGAAGTCGTAATTTAAAAAGGAAGCATTTATTTCCTCGGGTCTGGGTGAGAAATAAGTTCGATCTGCACAGATCGAACTGATTTCTCACGAGAACACATGTATCAGTTGCAGTTTGCTTACGGTTGCAGTTTGTTTACGGTGCTTATTTTACTGTGGGCTATTTTTCACAAATTTTCCTTGAATAGCCCGGTGTAAATACGCAAGTGTGCTGCTGATAGAATAGATATCTTCTTGAGAATGTTCCATTCCAGAGTGTTGTTCCTTTGCATGCGTGCGAAAATCGTCTGCGCTCCATTGGGTGCTAATTGGGCGTTGTCCAAATGGAATACGATCATGAAAATATTATAATGCAAGACAGGAATTAAATAAAAAAGGCGTTGGGTTTTACACTGATTGGCGGAGATGATAAAATAATGATGTGACCTAAACAAGATCTAGGTCTTGGATGCTCAAACATGGGATGCTTGTTGCTCAGAGAGTGGTGGTACGCGAGATAAGAAACAGTGAATTGTGAGATATGTCAGTATTTCAAGAGTACTGCCTTCTTGGTTGTGAATTAGTTGAGCATTTATTTGTTGTTTTATTGTATCGAACGGGGTTTTTTTATGGAATTTTCAAGATAGTTAAAATGTTATTAATTATATCTTGATCCTATTTGCGCAAAATCTTCAGATTTTCGGATATACTCTTATATCCTGAGAACACGCGAATCCGTTTCGAAATAAATGCCTAAATGTAATTGTAGTATTATTTCTCATTTACACGTATTTAATAATAATTTAAAGAAATAAGTTTAAAATATTAATATATTTTGAATTGATTGCCATATTTTTTATAACTTTAAATATGATAAAATGTATTATTCGAATATGTATAAAGATTTAGGCTGCTACAGTACACTGTTATTTTTTATAAAATAAATTTTAGTCGCCAAAATCAAAAAATTGCATTTCGATCTAAAATGAAATCACAATTATTTCCTGCAATTCATGGCCAAGTAGAATCAAAATACAGTAATATGGAAAGTGAACATTTATTTATCCAACAAAACAAAAGCAACCTTATGCACTGATGTAAGTAAAACTAAACAAGATCCAAAGGTACAAACTAGAGCTCACAACACTGATTGTTAAATCATGGAAAACCATGTTGCAGGGCGCAAGTTCGACGACTTGCGTTAGTATAGTTACTAGTGTAGTGTAGTCATTGGTGTAGCTTAGTCATTAGTGCAGTGCGTTAACGTAAAAATTTTGATTAAAGGACCAACTCACATCGCCACTTTACTATAATACTGTTGTGGTAAAATTTCAACTGCCTGCTTCAAGTCAGTTATACGGCGGTCAACAACCGGACACTTTTTATATATATATGTACATATTGTAACAATATTGGAAGATATTTCAATAATATTCTTGACCTACAAATCCTGTAAAGATTTCATTTTTTAAAGGATTTAAGATTGTATGATTGGTAAGGTATATTCTGAGGACTTTCAACCAAAGGTATATAGTATTAACTTAATTTCTATTAAATTTATTTAATACTATATTATTGTTTAATTATTTAGACGTCTTTGTCGATTTGACAACTTGTAATAATACATTTATGAGCAAAATGAAGAGGATAGATGGATATAAAGAGAGCTACTCGGATGAACAGTAGAAGTTATCAGTCTATTGCTAAAAATCCATCTCAGGTCCGGTTCACGATGCATAGGGGTTGGAGAAACCTCCTTTACACATTTAAGGTTTACTTATTTAGCCACCAGTCTGACATTTTGACCTGCATTATGCAAATACTCCACTTATGTCACAGCGAAATAATGGTATAATATCTACACACAATGTTTTTGGCATTGAATCAACACCACGTAAGTTGAAAATGGGGGTTATTTGGAAATTTATTAGTCTAAACACAATAGCATTCATACTCAACTGCAAAATTCTCATCGAAATGCAATCAGCATTTAATAAATATCCTGTGACATAAGTGACTATGAATGAATCCTTAAGCGTCTTAATACAAATATTTTCGAAATGTTAAAATTACAAAAATTTACATCTTTCGTGAATAGTAAGGAGATTAGACTCACGAGAATGATGTTAACAAATATGTTACATAATATTGCATATGGAAAGTGAGCACATTTAATGAATCTTTGTACCTTTTTTTCCCATTTTACATGTAATTTTTCATACACTTATTTAAAAACCGTGCAATATCTCGAGAACGGTTCATGCTTGCATTCCAAAATGTATGTCATTCGTTTTCTAATGAAATATTACGATTGGAATTATTCATTATTTATCTTTATTGAAAGTCCTTATGTTTTAATGGTTTTATGGAAAATACATCCGAAAATTTAATAGGGGCGGATCTTTTAAACATTCTATTGTATTTAAAATCAATAGGGTTCTAGCATTCACAAATTGTAATAATCATACCAAGCTATTTTCGAAACGCTCCATTCGTTATTCGTTTGTGAGATAGCGCACGCGAACACACACACACACACACACACACACACACACACACATACACACTAACATACACGTATAGACATCAACCCAACAAATTCGATTCAAGTTCAGGGGTGCTCAAACTCGACTGCGAATTTTCGATCCTGTTGCAATACTTTTCCTATATACTATGTATGGAAAGTAATAGAAACACAGCTTATTTAGATTTGTTTTCTACACTATACCACACTGTGTGTTGCGGAGCGCGGTAGCCCATTGGTTAGCGCGCTGGAGTTGCACTCGGTAGGCCCGGGTTCGATTCCAGCCACTGCCAAAACTGCCGCCGTGTTCATGCGGAGTACGATCACGTTAAACATGTGGGTCCGAAAGTCCTTCCGAGAGGTTGGTGGTAGGGGAAGGAGGGTACGATCTCTGTGGATGCCTCCCCCACTGGGTTCCGGTCTAAATTGGGTGGCACTTCCCGACCGTCCAAACAGTTACCTTACACCTTTCTGGTAGGTCGGACTGTCTGGGTTTCAACAACAACACTGTGTGTTGCAGTTTCACTTTCATATGAAGCACCAGCTGATTTCAAATTTAGGCAAGTCTTTCATAATTTTATAAATCCATTGCTATTATAAAGCTAATCATACTATTTCATTTCAGTGCTAATATTTAGACACTATTAGTTTTCAGATCAAAGGCCGAATAATAAAACACTCCTAAAAAATCAAGTTGCAATTTATTTAAAAAAAACGTTTTATTTTATTTAACAATGTAAATTGATTAGAGTCCTAAATAATTGTTTTAATTGCAAATTGGCCTAGTTCGGTTTTGACTCATGGTCGAGTTTCAGACTTTTATTCCCCCCCATTGGAGCTTTGTGAGGGTTTGGGGAGACTACTTCTCCTCCTTCCCATGTTTTTGGACGCCCTAAAAAGACTTTTCGAACGTTTTCTTTATCCTATACGAGGGGGGTTAAATCGGAATTAGGTCTCCTTTAGGTTCTGCATCGTTTAGTCGCTATTATAAATATGCAAAGATTCAGACTTTTAAGTATCCAGGGTTCTGCTGAAGGGTCTAGAAAGACAAAAACATGTTAGGCAATTATATACATTTCCAATGAGCAAAATGTGTTCCATACACTAATAAGGTGATGTACAAAATTTCAGTATTTTATCATAAAAAGTCCCAGAGATATGTTTAAACAAAATTGGTGAGGGATTAATCATAAATTAAAATGTAAATGTTTACAGCAAGAGTGCAAATGACGCAACGTATAAATGCATCATAGGCAAATAATATATGCCTCTTATCTTTAGATTTATTTACAATTTTCCAGAAATATGCTTCCTGAAAAATACCTTAAAATTTTAGATGACTAATTACAGAATAAAACTTGGAAATGGCACAATCAAAATGAACATTAAAACAGCTTAGAAATGTATGCATATGCAAATATCTGCCTCTGACCGGTGCGTCACACAATCGCAACAGACGCATCATCAGATGAGAAAGTTGTTTTTGCTCTGCCATTGATCAATCACTCTTTTACGCAAGCGTAGCGCGCGCAGTCCGGCAGTCTGAGCTACCCTTAAATATTTCACATTGCTGCTACATTTTGAGAGTGTAGTTAGCCTGTACCGACAGTATGTCGCAAGGCAGCAGCGAAGAACTTTTTGAAATGCTTATGCTGTATAGTTTAAATCGCAATGTTAACGAAACTGCACGGGAATATCAACGTACTTTTCCCAATTCTCGACATCCTTCTGGGAGATTTATTTCCCGATTGGTGCAACGACTGCGTGAAAAAGGAAGTATACATCGTGTAGGGGGACCAGATAGACCCAGACTTCACTCAACTGATGTAGAAATTGATATTTTGGCTTACTTTTGCAGTCATCCACATAGTAATGTTCGTAGAGCTGCTTCAGAAATGAACTTACCACGTGCAACAGTGTGGAAAATACTGAGACTGAATAAATGGGTAGGAGCCAATAAGGGCAACAAGGACAGACCCTGCAAGGACAAGAGCCAACAGATTATCAATTTTGTCGAGATTTTTGTAATTGGGCTCTAAATCAGGAAGATGCAAATCTCTCCTTCCTGAAAAACGTAATTTGGACTGACGAATGCTGTTTTAAACAAGATGGATGCATAAATCCTCAAAATGAGCACGTCTGGTCTGACACAAATCCATTCGTGGTACGTGATATTCATTATCAGAAGCAATTTTCTGTGAATGTATGTATGATGTAGTATTTTCAGAAATCGTTTGCTTTGACCCATAGTGTACGATGTTACATTGACGGGTGACAGATGTTAATGAGTTTCTGAATGTGGTTATTCCTGATTTTATAGATGGACTGCCCTAACAGTACTTCCACATGTATGGTTTCAACAGTACGGATCTCCAGCTCACCATACTACAGTTGTGAAACAGTAGTTAAATAACGAGTTTCCTTATCTGTCACCTCCCTTAAATACAGCAGAGTTTCAACAACGCATTCAAGATGATGATCGTAACATCACCGAACAAGAACTTGATCGAGTGCACAGACGTTATCAGGCGAATGCAGTTCTCTATTGGCATGGATGGAAAAAATTTTAAACAAGCTTTGTAATCTTTGTGTAAAGTTATTATTTCCACACAGTGTAGATTCTTTTGTACCAATAAATAGCAAAATTATTATTTATTTATGTAATAATTGTTTTATTTCGTAATTTGTGTATGACCTTTGAAACGCGATCTGCCGACATGATTTTACCCCTCTGAGAACCCATGTCGATGCATCAAAAAGTGGTTTAGGTCAGAATTCTTGTCTTTTAATATCTCTGGGACTTTTTATGATAAAATGCTAAAATTTTGTACACTGGGACTTTTTAGGATAAAATGCTGAAATTTTGTACAGCACCTTATTAGTGTATGGGGCATATTTTACTCATTCGAAATGTTTTTGTACGAGGACCGCAAAAAAAATTAAATTTTGTATTTCTTAAAATTTAATTCCCTTGAAAATTTTAATCGATTTCATAAAATCCTGTAACTTTTTTGTGCAACTTTGTAATTTATTATATATGTCTAAGATCAATATTTAAGCAATAAAAGCCGAGGTCAATGTTTTGGGACATCCTGTATATTGTTCAACATGTTGTTCACTCTGGGAGGAAAATAAAACATCCGGCACCCATCCATACCTTCTTTCCAGTGGTCAATACTGTACAGTGATCGATACTGCTCACTAATAATTCAGCTTTCTAAGTCACCATCAGTGGCTACTTAAGGACTTGGAACGACATTTAAAAAGCCCCATAATCTCCTCCTCGGGGAGGAAGAATAAAAAAATCGACTACGTTAAATTCTAACCGATGGTTGATTCATTAATTATGCGAATATGCAACCTTTTAGATCACAAGGGGGCTTCTGAAGGGTTTGAAAAGATGCCTTCTCGAGGCCGTTCATATATATATATATATATATATATATATATATATATATGCAATCTATCATATATAGAACAAACTAGTAATCCAATTCATCTACGTATGAATGTACACAGAGATCATGTCAAAAAATATATTCTAAATAATAATTTTCTTCCTACTTCCAATAAAATTGAATATAAACACTTTGCCAAACACGGTTTTGAAAATATTACTATACATATTTTAGATATAAAAACAAAGTCAGCAGATAGGATTTATTTTGAAAACTACTATATTAAATCACAGTGTACTCTTTTTCCATATGGATTAAATCAAATGTATCTAAATGGTAATGTTGTAAAAAATAATTTTGTAGATAATAAATATTCTATTTTTAATCACCTTTTTTTGAAACCCCATTTAAATGATAGTGAATCAATCAAACTCAAAAGATTTAAACGAGGAAAGGGACATTCCATACTTAATGATCATAAATCTGAGATTATAACTCTACATAATCAATTTAATAGAACTTTTCAATGGAAATTCATAAGATCCTGGGTTTTTACGGTAAAGAAAAAACATTTAAATAAGGTTTATGCCATTTTTTTAAAATTAAATCTTGCTAATGAACATTTTAATCATATTTTCTTTGATTTGCTTATTACAAGATCACAGTATTTAAATTTAAAACTCAATCAATTTCATTATAATAATACAACTACTAATTCTTATTGTGTTATCTCTTTCAAACATCCTATATATAATTCTATAAATTTTGGACATCTGTTTAACAAGTTTAAACATTTATTGCCTATTGGTGATTTATTTGTTTCAAAGACATTCAAATACAATAAGCTTATTGGTAGGTCTATATTTAATTATAATGAAGTTTCACAATCGCTCTCTACTGATCATTCTTCTCAGTCAATTGTAGATAGTGAATGTATTTGTAAATTAAATAAATTTGCTAAATTTCTAAATACAGACTTGGGGCATACAGTTACAGGAGATTTAGACATTGTTAGTGACAATGTGTTAAGAACCATTATGTCATTTGGCACTAAATTTAGGATACCTTCTTGTAATAATTCTTTTAAAGTTTTAAAATCAATTAATCTAGATCTTGATAAATATATATATAAATTAGCTTGTAAATACGCTCTGCCATTAGAGGCATTTAATATGTGGAAATTTACTATATTAGAATCAATTAAAAATGCTATTAGAGATATTAAATTGTCTAGATCTTTATATAATATTGATAATATTAAACATTCCATTAAGGATTTACAAAGATCCTTTGTTATCACCTATGTTGATAAAGCCTCTAATAATTATGCTATTATCTGTAAAAAATTTTATATTCAATTTCTGTTAGATTATTTAAAAAATAATAGTCTTTTTAAACCTGATTTACATTCCATCAATAGTATTAAATTGAAAATTATCAATATGTATAGTGATTTAAATATTAAATATAAATATCTTAAATTTCCTTATATAGTGCTTATTCCAAAATTTCATAAAAATCCTATTAAATTTAGAACAGTTACTAGTGGCCATAATACTTACTCTACTACTGCGAGTAAATTATTACTAAATTCTTTAAATCTAATAAATAATAGTTTAAGCCAGACTAGCAATAATTACCATATTCTAAATAATAGTAAAGAATTAAAGAATAAATTAACATCTCTTAGAAAAATAATAGGATTTCAAACTTTTGATTTTAAAGATCTTTTTAATAATATTAAGATATCTGATCTATATGATGTTATTTTAGCTCTATATAATGCTTATATTACACCTCTTTCAAATCAAATTAAATTTATAAATTTTCCTAAACTTCTTCACTTTGTTATTTTCAATAATTATATTTTTCAAGGAAATAAATTATACTTACAAGTCTCAGGAGTTCCACAGGGTGGCTGCAGTAGCAGTATGCTAGCTAATTTATACCTTTATCATTATGAAAAGTCATTTACTTCAATAGATTATACTTTTTACAGATATGTTGATGATCTGATTTGCTTAGTACATACAGAAAATTATCTCATAGATATAGATTACTATCCAGACAATTTGGAATTAATTCCTAATGAAGCTACTATTAGTAAAAATGTTAATTTTTTGGATTTAAATCTTTTTATTGATCCTTCTAATAGAATTGTTACAAATTTATATGATAAAAAAGACTTTTATAATTTTAATATTAATAAAATCTTACCTTTTAATTCCTGTAACTCGATTCAATTGTTTAGAAATATTATACTCAATCAGCTTTTTAGAATTTATAGATTATCTGATAAAAAATTTCATGCTATGCATATCAATAATCTCAAAATTACTAGTAATTTATATAAATATCCCTCTTATTTAGTAAATAGTATTGTTAAAAAATTTAAAATAGCTGGATTTTTATAATTCTTTTCATAGTATCATATAATTCTATTCATAGTATCTTATATTAGCCAGACATCTCCATTCTCTTGTGTGTGTGTGTGTTTTTTTTTTTTTTTTTTTTTTTTTTTTTTTTTTTTTTTCCACTTCCCACTTCAGCATTACTATTATTTGCCCCTCTTTTTAGTAGCTCTTTTTGTATATTAATACTTTTTCTTAACATTTCGCTTCACAGTTTTTCAATTCTTATGAATGGCAACAGTAAATGGTTTTTTATTTTTTTCTTTACGAATGGCAACACTGGTCTCTTCTATCAGTGTACCCTGTATTGACTCGATTGTACATACGCTGTGCTTTTTCCAGGTATTCATTTTTTCTTTTTTATTCCTTCTTTATGTATGTCGTCCAAGTAGAAATAGTTTATAGATTTAATCTATCTATTTCTTCAGAAACATACATTTTTGTGTTTGCTTCTACAAAAAACTTGGACATGATTAGATTTTTGTAGAGGTTAACAATTCATGATTTAGGCTTAGAGCCTCGTCCCCGTGTAATGCGTTTGTGCTTGATTTCGTTTGTTATACTTATTTCGATTCCATACCTTTATATTTTTCATTGACTTGTTGTTTCGATATTTATTTTATTTATTTTTTTCCCATTTGCTTGAGGATTAGTTGATTTTTACTTTTGTTTTGTAAGCCTGTTAGATAGTTGAATTTAGCTTAAGTTTTTCTTTTTTTGTTTCCATACCTTTTAATTTGGTTGATTTTCTGTAACTTGATAGCTTGTGTTTTGTATTTTTTATCCATTTGATTGATGATTTGCTGTATTATATTTTATTCTGTGGGTGTTTTTAAAAAAGTTAGGTTTATCGTGTTACATCTTCTTACTTTTCGTTCATTGGATTTTCAAACTTCTATTATTATATATATATATATATATATATATATATATATATAATTTTCTTTGTCCTTCAAAAGGTGTGGGTAAATCAAAAATCTGGCTCTGTCTGGTTCTGTGCTGTAGTCTACACTATAAGTATGCAAAGAATCAGATGCGCATTATCTCGGATGAAGAACATTTTATACAGGCTCTACACTGCACTGCTGTTCATGTAAGTGGCCATTTGCAGCAGCGTTTTTCAAAATGTGTTCCTCGGAATACATGGGGTTCCGCGCCAGTATTGCAGGGTTTCCGCAACGCGATAGTTTTGTAGAAGACCCAGAACGCCCGACTCACCCGAGGGTGTAGAACTGCTATTTTACCCGTCGATGTGATATTTGTGTGCAAATTTTCTTAACTAAAACATCGAGTATAGTTTGAATGTATAGTCTGGACCACCAAGAGATATTTTCTCATTTTGGGGTTCCGCCATTAAATTAAATTTGAAAAGGATTTTTGCGCCGATAAAACTGTGAAAAATACTGATTTGTTGCATCTTTTCTGAATGAGACAATCATTCGTCAATGACCTTATTATGTAAAATAAATTCTATAGTAGTATTATTCTCGATTCCTACCAATTAGACAACTCACTATACAACTGTGTAGTTGCCTTCTCTTTAGTCTATCTTACCTTGTTGCCGAATTTGTTATCCTAACTTTTTATATTTTTCACTAGAGGAGCTACATTTACTTTTGTTTGATCGGACATGGTCACTTTACTGTAGATAGACCTAACGTGCACACTCAAGGACCTCTTCTTACAATGTTATTGGAGGCTTTAAAGACTTTACTAGGATTGCTGTATAATATCAGTGATGTTGTAGTTAGAGGTCTCCATGGGCTAGGGCTTAGCCCGTAGGCTAAGGCTCGATCCGGTCCACGGGCCCCGCAGGGTTGAATTTTAAGAAAACTGAAAAATTAGGGTCCGGTCAGGTCGGGCCAAATAAAAGTAAATAAAAAAGGCAAAAATAGATCAAAATTTAAACAGAAAATTTTAAACAAACAGTTAAATGTGAAATTACGTATGAGGCAAAATTCTCAATAAACGGAGGAAAGTTTTCCCGCTTCATATTAAGTAATATAAGTTTGCCGTATAGGGAGAACGCAGATGGGTAAATTAGAACCAGAGACAGAAAAATTATAATTTTTCAGATAGGAAATTGGAGACTTATTTATTCTAAGACATTCCAAAGTCAAAATAAAACATTGATCTTCGTCAAAATAAGACATTGATCTTCGTCAAAATAAAACGTTGATAGCAACTTTCACCTTTTGATTTTAATCGCTGTATGTAATATGTAATTTGTGTTTAATTCCTTAAACACAAATTATGATCAAAACAACTTATGATAAAATTATGATCGTACATGATCAAATTATGATCATTCTTAACAAATTATTATCAAATTGCGAGGCAGCAGTGCCATCTTTAACCAGACTTCAATGTATTTTTTTTTAAATCGGGCCGGGCCGCGTTAGAACTGGCTTTGAGTGTTGAAGGTTGAGCAGGAGCATGCAGGGTTGAGCTGCATTATTTTGAAAAATTATCAGTCTTGAGTATGTTAAATTTTCATATTTTCGGGCCGTGCAGACCTCTAGTTGTAGTTAATGTCTAAGTGCCAAATAAATATAACATCATATAATATCATATAACATTTATTTAAAACTATTAGAAGCAGAGAATGTCAATGAGTACGAATGTGGAAGAATTGACGTTTATTCTGGTATCCCTCTTTCTTGTTAGACGCTTCAGTGAATCCTTTTGCGAGAGTGGTCTATCTTGATCTCTTCGATGAAAATGACTATAATTTGCGTTATGATATGCATGGTTAGCAATGCTTTTACCTATCGGTGCATATTTGTTGCCGCAGAATAAATAATAAAACAACTTCATCGTGTTTCAAACGGAAATCTTAGTGATTAGTTTTTGAATGTCGCGATCATGACACACTTGATGTGGCGTGAACGCAAGATCTGTTTTCACTTTCCCTACGTACATAATGTAATGTATAGGGGAAGTTTTGCGACCGGGTCAAAAATTCGAATTCAAGTATCTGACAGATTTGCATGTTTTGAGCATCCCTGAACTCGAACCGAACGTTTTTTGAGAGAAACGGGGGGGGGGGACTGTGTGTATCATGGACGTAGGCACGAATGAGTCAAAGTTCCATTGGCTGAAAATTGATATTAGCTCTCCATAGGGTCTATAATGGAAAATAATACGTAGCACCGTCATACGAACACTCTGGACGTAATATCTCGGGAACGAATAGAGTGTTTTAAATTAAAATTGGCACGATTGTCACAATCTGTAAATACTGAACCTTATTTGTATCAAACTCAAGTAAATGTTTGAAAGGATGCAAATTTTTAAATAATCATTTGTAAAATTATAGAAGATATATCTTCTATAGAATTATAGAAGATAAAATTATAAGACAGGAAATTTAATCTTATAAATCAACAATCATTTTATAAATAGTTTGTACATTAGAAGACGAATGATACTGATTTTAACTCGTAAAACATCGCATAAGTCTTTCTCGAGATACGCAAAATTTTTCCGAATAAATTTATTTAAAAAATCCATAAACTTAAAGCAGTAATAAGTATAAAAAAAATAAGTTGACTTTTTCATATATAATGGTAGGCGACTATCTTATTAGCATCATGTGTTCCTGTATTTAGCATGTTTGCATGCACGAGAAGAAACACAGCTTGTACTACATTACCTGAAAGAGCGGTGAAAGAACGAATAGAGAGTGATGATAAAGGACACACGTAATAAGGCTCTCTTTTGTCATTGAAGCCGTTTCATACTTTTATCAACTTTTTGTGCTTTACTTAACGAAATATTTTTATTGCAGATTCATTTCAACGGCAACTTGAGCGCAATTTCACAAATATAAGCCCACTGATTTCAAGTAAAATCAAGTTACAATAACCATTAAATTTATGTTATTGTTTTCCCTCAACATTGAAATTTGTAGTGAAACTCACAAGACATCACATTACAGTAGGCTTTAATACTTTTACTAAAAAGACAAAGAAAATCCTTTCAAATCAACTTGCTTTCAATTTAAACAAATTGCTTCCCACTTAAGGATCTGTACTTTTACTGACACTCCAGGATAAAGTACAAGATTTATGACATACATTTTAAAAGGCCCCTTATTTCACATTCAGAGTGACCAGCTTATTACGAGGTTTCCGTTCAACAAATTATTATTATTTTTTCTTTTTTTACGGTTATCAGTGACGCTCTAATTCACTTTCACACTAAAGGTTTTCACTAATCCCTTAATAACTTCCCATCCTTACGAGCTATTGTTATGTAGAGTATGGTGTTTATTATTTTCTATGATATTTATATATATATCAGAAAATTGTGATGGGGTCGGAAAATTGAATCGGAATTTTCGAAGGATTTACTGGCGTTGGGCACAACAAAACAGGAAATAATAAAAGTATAAATAGTGCACAAATAATTTTTGTGTTATTTCTTAAAAATACTCAAACTACTATAGATATATAAGTTTATTATTTCTTTGTATAATGTATAGGGAAGTAAAGTACCGTAACGCGATCGGAAATAGTAGTTTTTGACAGATTGACACGTTTGAAGTTATGTGAACTCATATCAAACATTTATGAGTTGATGTATTTGTGTGTATGTATGCGAGTATGTATGTATGTATGTATGTATGTGTACATGCGTATGTATATGTGCATGTGCATGTGTATGTGAGTCTGTGGACGCGATATCAAATTAATGACATGTTACTGCTACAGTCATCATAGTAGAAGTGAAGAGGCAAATCCAGTAAAGAGACAAAGCCTGGCCAAAATTTTACGCAAAGTATCCAAGAATATTCCTAAGTCCTGTATACATTTTTTCTTTCCTTACATACATAATGTATAAAGAAAATATTGTGACGGGGTCGAAAATTCGAATTCTAGTTTTCGACGGGAGAGCACGCTTCAAGCATCCCTGATCACGAATCGAGCATTTTTGAGGTGATGTGTGTGTGTATGTGTGTGTATACAAGTGCGTCTGTGGAGACGATATCTCACGAACGAATGGAGCGATTCGAATGAAATTTGGTACAAAAATCACAATGCGTAAATACTGGAAGCCTATTGTTTTTAAACATAATTGAATGTTCAGAACCCCCCTAAATTTTCGAATGAAACTTTGAAAAAATCAAAAAATCAAAACCTTTAATGAAGTTACGTAAATATACATTTCTTATGTAATTTTCCCTTAGAAAACGATTGACATAAAGTGTAGGACGCTAGCATGAATCGTTCTCGAGATATTGCATATTTTTCAAATAAATTTATCAAAAATTCAAGTAAAATGAAAAAAATATTAACTCTTAAGAAACATGTTCACTTTTCATATGTAATATCACGCGATAAATTTGGTGATATCATTCTCGTGGATCATTCGCTCCATTCACGAGAAAAGATATTTTGAGTAATACTTTTGTATTTGAACGCCAATAGTCATTTATCTGCTGTAAAAATAACTTATTTCTCCTTCCATAACGCTTCGCGAGATTTTGACGACGAATTTGGCTGAATGTCGCCATCTTGGCGACTTTTTTAAATGTTACCAAATTAACGAAAATCTCGCCAAATGGATAAAAATGACGTTACATCAATGAAAATGACGACTCATTGAAGAAAATTCAATATCTTGGAAAGAATATAAATATCTACTATAAGAATAACATTTTTTTAACTGTAAAAGTAGTAAATTCATTGCATTATATAAGGAAAGTCATGTGTTACCCACATCAGATTTTTTTCTGGTGAAACCTTGTCAGCATATATTTTAAAGCTATTCAACTGTGAGCAGTCAAATTTCTGATGTGCTTCTTCTAACAGTGGAATTGAAACGACAAATTCAGTAAGAAAACTAATCCAATTTAAAAAACAGGGCCTGGCTAAAAATTTCCCCGAAATATCCAAGAATATCCCAAAGTGCTGGATAAATAAATATTGGACGCATAATGTTGGACTTTTGTGATATTTCAAGTTTGCTATCAAACTTTTTACTTTGATATACATAAGAGATTTTTATAAATTGGTAATTAAGAAGAATAAAAATGGTAGAAGAATAACATTTATTTTCCCTAGTTTTTAAATACTTGATAATATTTAAATACTTCAAAAGTTTGCTTTTTGTACAATATTTACCCAATCTTTCCTACAACTCCAAAATAGGAAGGGAAAATTAAAATGGCTAATTCAATGGATCAAAGGTGGTCGAAATAATCTTTGAAAACGAACCAAAATAATATGAATAAAGCGGCCAATACCGCTTCCGTTGACGCCTCTACTCGCGTTGGCTAAGATAAAATAAAGCAAAGCTCAAATATTACTGTGAACTTAAAAATGGAAAATAATTAATAATGTAGGTTGTTAAATCGCCAAAATGGTGGCAAAATTGAGATGATGGTGAAAATTTGATAAAAGAAGAAACAAGAAAGATTAATCATGCATAAAGCATTGATTATGAAACACTTTCCAAATGCAATGCAATTTTTTTAAACATCTCTAAAATGCGATATATTCGGCGGTAATATTTTAAAAATTATCACAATACTACATTTATTTATTATATTTGAAAACTTAAACATTCATCGAAAAAAATGAACTTCATTCAAATGACGGCATTGAAATATAAATTGCCTGATTTAAACATCTCTAAAATGTGATACATTCCTCGGTAATAATTTTAGAATTATCATAATACTACGATAATTTATTATATTTGAAAACTTCATCGAAAACAACTGAAATTCATTCAATTCGCGCGTTTGCTATTATCGTGACATCATATGCGCAGAGCCAGAATAAACAAGACATACCAATCATGCATAAAGCATTGATTATGAAACACTTTCCAACTTCAATACAACTTTATATAAACATCTCTAAAATACGATCCATTCCTCGGTAATGTTTTTAAAATTATCACAATACTACATTAATTTATTATATTTGAAAACTTAAAACTTCATAAAGAAAAATGAACTTTATTTAAAAGACGTCATTGAAATATAAGTCGCCTGGTCTAAATATCTCTGAAATGCGATACATTCAGCGGTAATATTTTTTAAATTATCACAATAATAGAATAATTACATTTCAAAACTTAAAACTCCATCGAAAAAAATGAACTTTATTCAAATTACGTCATTGAAATATAAATCGCCTGGATCTCTATGTAAAAGCTTTAAATATTTCAATCATACACTTTTATTCCATTCCTTTTATTCATCACAATACTACAATAATTTATTTTATTTAAAAACTTAACACCATGGAAGTACAAGTAATTTAAATCTATGCTTAAAACTTCATCGAAAAATTCTGTTATAAAATCATATGTTCTCTATGCAAAATCAATGAAAGTTTCATTCATATCAGCTATATTTCAGATTCCAGAGCTAAATAATTTTGTGTTAAAGAAATTCAGCAATTTTTATACAACATATCCTACATCTTTATGTGTTTAAATTCTACATAAGTGAAAATTAGGCTTCGTTGTAGAAATAATCAAATTTTGATGATCATTTAAACTCAAATATATTGTAATTGCTTTGTTTCAGAATGTAGATGCACAGAAATTCAGCAAAAATGAAGCGGTTTTAGGACGCATACAACACTGAATATAAATTAAAAAGAATTTTAAAAATCACGATTTTGACACAAGATGGATGGCATTCATCCTTTAAACTCAAATATATTGTAATTACGTTATTTCAGAATATAGATGGACAGAAATAAAGCAAAAATAAAGCGGTTTTAGGATGGATACAACACTAATTATAAATTAAAAATAGCTTTAAAAATCACGATTTCGACACAAGATGGTTGCTATATTTTATTTTGAAGAGGGTCACGTGGTCTCTTCATATAATATAAGTGCAATTATTATTTTAATTTTCATTTAAAAAACTACCGAATATATTTTGCTGAAATTTTTTTCATATTTTCTATGAAATATATTGAATATTTCCTAAAACTTTCGAAGCAATTTGTGAATTTTAAATTCGCTTAAAATATGTTTGAAAAATTAGGTCCCATGGGGTTCAATGTATTTCATTTTTTCAACCCGGGTCCAGTCCAAAACTAATTGGGGGATATTATTCATTTATATTCCCATGTCCCACAGACCGTCTGAACAACATGCTAACATTTTATTTTGATAAAGTCATTTTACGGCAGTTCTTGTGTGAACGGACAGACAGACAGACAGACAGAATGAACAAAGTCATAAACACTTGTCAACTATGTTGTAAAGTATTAAAAAAGAACCCTTCAGGATCATAAAAGATAGAAAGGTAATGAGTTTTATTATAAATGATTTATTAAGGTTTTTACTTAACATATGATACACTATGCCGCAAAAAAATTCTCTATGCAGACATCCCACAACTAGATGTGTAGTTGCAATAAGATTTTCTTTTAAACAACTCATCTTTGTCTGTACTTATCTTTGTCCAATACTCTACAATCTTTTTTTTTGTATTCCACAGGTAGTACCAAATATCCCCTGAACTATCCATTCGATTCATTTTGTTCTTGAACCTATTTGTGTAATTAATACGTATTTTAAATATTTACTGAATGTTATTTAAATAATATTTGTTGTGTTTTTTTTTATTTATATGCATCATAGATTGATGCACATAAATAAAAAAAAATACTCTTAAGAACAGTTTCAAATAATATCTGATGTGAGCAGCACCTGAATTTTCCAAAAGACTTGAAAGTTGCATGAAAATGTGGCATTTGTATAAAAAAGTAAATCACATTTATTCCTTTTACATTTTATTTTTGATTTTTGTAAATCATTTTTTGAAAAGTCCAGTGATTCTTTTGATTCATACCAAAATCCAATCAGCAGTAATGTATCGTGCGTCTTCAAACTGCCAACAGACGTCATGTTAAAGTGGTTGATTCATATTGTCCGTTAGCCCAAAAGTTCAAAACCGTCCGTCGTAAACCGGAATTTGAATTTTCAATCCTATCACAATCCCTCCCTCCCCAGTGAATATATTTTAGGGAAAGTAATAAAATATCAGAACGTGTGCTATAACTTTTAATGGCCATCTTTCATCAACTCAATTTTGAAAAAAAATTACAATATGCCTAAAACTACGCTGCGAACGTCTGTGTTCGAATATTTTACGTTCTGAGAACATACACATACGATATCATATGAATTAAACGAATCTGCCAGTACATGGCCTTGTGATGGAAAATCAACGTATCATAATACATCAGACTGAGATAAGAAGTGTTACATTTTTTTCCGAATAGTGAAATGGTATCAAAATGGTTTTCTTCGCATTCTCATATCTCTATAAATAAAATTGAAAATTTGTCTGTCTATCTTTCTGTCTGTCTGTTAAATCTTCCATAGACCTAGCATTATGCAGACGATATTTTTTCCCCTAAATTTATTTGAAGAAAATGATATCATGTCGATTAGCAACGGATTTAAATCCAATGCGTTTATGCGGCAGACGATTTTTATTAAATCTTTTCCGATTTGAATAATAAAGAAATTTATATAAAATAAATTTTATCGAAATTGCATTTTTTGCTGGATTATATAAATTACGGCATTCAGGTTAAAATATCACTGGAAGTATTGATATTTTCAATTTATTACATCATCTCTTTTATTTTAGCAACAATAGTTGAAACTCATATATTGTAGTACGGGTAATCTTCTATTAGTATAAGGGTATATATTTTAATCTATGAGAATATAAGTAGCATGATTATATCTTCCCATACAATTTTAGATCTTTTATTTTGGCATATATAGAAATCAGTTACAGCCATCAAGTTTAAATATTGCGGGGATAATTGGTAGTTTCAGTTTATTACGTCATGTGCTTTATTTTAGATTTTTTAAATTCATATATTGCAGTACTGGTAATTTTCTACTAAAATATGGGTATATCTTCTACTAATAGACGGATATATCTTCCAAATTTCGGGAATATAGGAATTACGGGTATATCTTCCCATACAATTTTAACCCATTTATTTTGGCATAAATTGATTCAATTTCATATGTTTTGTAAATTTATTTACAAACGGGACCAGACTGTTTCATTCTTCAGATTTGCCTTTAAAGGTAATTTTTGTGTAGTAAGAACAGATTCTTAAATTTCATTTTAGGAGCATCAATTTAAATATTTTAATAAAATGTTTTAAATGTTTGAATGTCATTTAGAATGGTATATTTGCACATTATTGTAAATTTTATGTTTCTTTTATATTTTCTAATCTCCAAGAATGTAAGCATTACGGATATATCTTTCCATGTAATTTTAATAGTTTTGTTTTGGTATCAATTACGACTTTCGGGTTTAAAAATTACAGGGATTAGTGATATTTTCAATTTGTACGTTATCTGTTTTATTTTGGAAAATATTTTTGAAACTAATATATTGTAGTACGGGTTATCTTCTACTAATACACGGGTGTATCTTCTAATATACGAGAATATAAGTAGAGGTATATAATTTTAGCGCTTTCATTTTGGCATATATTAGAATCAATTACGGCCTTCAGGTTAAAGATGACGTGGACTATTGATATTTTCAATTTATTATATTGTCTGTTACTTTTTGGCAAAAATTTTTGAAACTCATTTATTGTAAACGAGTAATCTTCTACTAATACACGGGTATATCTTCTAATATTCGAGAATATAAGTAGTACCGGTATATCTTCCCATATAATTTTAGAGCTTTTATTTTGGCATATATTGATTTAATTTTATATTTTTTGTAAGTTTGTTGACAAGCGGGACAAGGATATTTTATTCTTCAGATCTGCCTCTGAAGATAATTTTGTATAGAAAAAACAGAGATTCTTAAACTTCATTTCAGAAACATTAATTTAAATATTTTAATAAAATGATTTGAATAACAATGGCATTTAGAATATTATTGGAATTTAGACATGTTTGTGAATGTAAAGTTTTTTATATTATATAATCCGTGCGAAGAACAGGTATACTGCTAGTTTTCTTTATAAATTTAAATACGCTTTAAAAAATACCCATTAAAAGACAGCCAAGCAGCCTTGTAAAGGCTAAATTTCCTATCCTTAAATGCGTCTTTCTGCTTTCACAAATCCGTAAAAAGTACAACACAAAACATCTAATAAAAATCGATTGTAATCAGCGTCTGACATCTAGATATCCCTAGGATATTTAGCAGATTACAAATTGATATATTTTTATATATGGGTACGTATTTTGAATGAATATTCTGGCATCATATAGGTATTAAATACATCTTTCGATCACTGCTATCATTGTAATGATATACATTTCAAAAAAAGAAACAATGCACAAGATTAAATTATTTAACACTAACTTCTAATGAAATAGTTTATTAATTCATATTTCAATATATAATACAATTATTTAAATCTGGGAACGAGATGAGTATAGCAGCAATATGCAACTTGAGGATGACAATGTCTATGTACACTGTGGTGATACATTCATAATAATTCAATAATCTCATAACTTCTTTCCTAACAATTTATAGACTGCGTTTCAATCTCCTCCCATCATATTTCCACCCATCATGTTTCCCCCTTTCCATCCTGTGTTCATCATCATGCCTCCTGACCAACCTTGATTCATCATACCACCTTTCCATCCACCATCCATCATCATTCCACCACCGGACATGTATACGGGCATGGGCACAATTTTCATGTTGGAAGATCTGCGCATGTTCATCTTCATGTCCCCGAGAATTTTGGCAACTATTCCAGCAGCGAGAATTTCCAGGACGCCATTGCCTCCTCCCCCCATTCCCATCATGCTCATCATCCCTTTCCCATCCACGTTAGTAGGAAGAGTGAGGTACATTATGATTGAAGATGTTGCCAAGAAGTAGATGTACACCAACAGCTTGGGCATCTGGAAAAAAAAGGAAAATATAATTTCATACTAATTATTTTTCTAGCTTAACACATTTTATGCTATCCGATGAATTCTATAGATCAGTGGTTCACAACCTTTGGGTTGCGACTTCATTTAGGGTCGCAAATTTTTATACTGACATTTTTTTATGGAAGACAGAGAGAATATATTCTACATGCCACGAAATCATTTGACACTTTTAATTACTAAATGTAACTCATATTCGCAAATGTAAAATAAATGTATTTCTAAAAATGTATATTTAATTATAATTTTCAACCTTTATTTTATTTACATGGTGGCATGGGGTTAAAATAAAACTTCAGTGGGGTTGTACCAGAAAAAAAGGTTACACACTCCTGTTGTAGATAATCTGTAGAATATAGTATCGCATTGGCATTGCAAATACCACCCTTCGTAGACCGATTTCGAGCTGTTGTCGTTGAGAACCAGTGACCCAGACGGTCCGACCTACCAGAAAGGTGTAAGGTAACTGTTTGGACGGGCGGGACGTGCTACCCAATTTAGACCGGAACCCAGTGGGGGAGGCATCCACAGGGACAATACCCTCCTTCCCCTACCACCAACCTCTCGGAAGGACTTACGGACCCACATGTTTAACGTGATCATACTCCGCGTGAACACGGCGGCAGTATTGGCAGTGGCGGAAATCGAACCAGGGCCTACCGAGTGCAATTACCGCGCGCTAACCACTGGGCTACCGCGCCCCCGATTTCGAGCTGTGTAGTCCTCCTCAACACGGAACAGCCGATACCTACAGTGGCAACAAAAAATCTTATTATGTACCACATGTGCCATTGTAGAATAAATATATTATAGATCAGTGTTTCAAAAACTGTGGTACTCGTACTTCTGGAAGTAGGCAATGTTCAAAGGTATACCCAGCCGATTTTATAAAGTGCAGCTTTTCTCCATAAGAATTAATCAATTAACATGAAAAATATCTATAGAAAGAAAGTTAATAGAAAGAAAAAATTTGCACCGAGCATAAGAATATGTAAGAATCCAAACATAAAAAATAAATATTACAATTTTGTTCAAGTTAATCACATAATATACTTCCCAAATCACATAATTATACTTCCCAAAATGCGCAACGATTTGTAGGGTATATATGATGGTCCAGTTTAAAATGCAATAATAAAATATTTCATTTATATTTAAAAAATATCTTTAAAACTTGTAATACGGAATGGCACAAACGTATTCATTAATTTGCAAAATAATTTACATTTTTAAATCTCAGAATGGCATTATGGATATCTATTATGTCCTGCCTCGTCCATTCAGAACGTATTTGTTGATTGATATCACTTCTAAAACATCAAAACGAATTTAATTATTTTTCGCAACAACTGGTTATCCATAAATACTTAATGTATAACTATTATATATATATTTATATTTTTTAGCCTACTCTAAAATTTATAATTATTTAAAATTTGCATTAAAATTAACTAGCGTGTGGCTCAACTTGACTTTTTGCTTTCCTTATATGAATAACGTATAGGGAAAGTATTGTGACGAGGTCGAAAATTCGTATTCGAGTTTTCGACGGGAGAGCACGTTTCAAGCATCCCTGATCATGAATCGAACATTTTTGAGCTGATGTCTGTGTGTGTGTGTGTGTGTGTGTCAGTGAGACTTTGGAGACGATATCTCACGAACAAAACGAGCGATTCGAATGAAATTCGGTACAAAAATCACAATCCATATATACTGGGAGCCCATTGTTTTAAAACACAATCGAATGTTCAGAACACCCTAAATTATCGAGTGAAATTTTGAAAAAAATTATCAAAAAATCAAAACTTTTAATAAAGTTGTGAAAATAGACATTTCTTATGTAATTTTTCCTTAGAAAACGATTGACATAAACTTTAGAACGCTAGCATGAACCATTCTCAAGATATTACACATTTTTTAAATAAATTTATCAAAAAAATCTCATAAATTAAAAAAAAATATTAACTGTTTAGAAACATGTTTACTTTTCATATGTAATATCATGCGATAAATTTGGTGACATCATTCTCATGGATCTAACTCGTTCCATTCACGAGAAAAATTACTTTGAGTAATACATTTGTATTTGAACGCCAATACTCATTTATCTGCTGTAAGAATAACTTATTTCTCCGTCCATACCCCTTGGCGAGATTTTGGCTACGAATTTACGGAATGTCGCCAACTTGGCGACATTTTTAAATGTTGCCAAATCAACGAAAATCTCGCCAAGTGGATAAAAATGTCACTAAATCAATGAAAATGACGAGTGATTGAAAAAAATTCAATATCTTCGAAAGAATATAAGTATCTACTATAAGAATAACATTTTTAACACTTAGCAACAAAGTTGAAAAGTGTTTATGACTTTGTTCATTCTGTCTGTCTGTCTACCTGTCTGTCCGTTAGCACGATAACTCCGTTAGCACCATAAAAATGACTTTATCAAAATGAAATTTTAGTATGTTGTTCAGACGGTCTGTAGGACCTATGGGAATATAAATAAATAATATCACCCAATTAGTTTTGGATTGAACCCGGGTTGAAAAAATGAAATACATTGAGCCCGATGAGACCTAATTTTTCAAACAATTTTTTAAGCGGATTTAAAATTCACAAATTGTTTCGAAAATTTTAGGTAATATTCAAATTGTTCCATAAAATATATAAAAAAAATTCAGAGAATATATTCAGTAGTTTTTTAAATAAAAATTAAAATAAAAATTACACCTCTTATATGAAGCGATCACTTGACCATGATATGAAAAGATCACGTGACCCACTTCAAAATAATATATGGCATCCATCTTGTGTCAAAATCGTGATTTTTAAAGTTCTTTCTAATTCATATTTAGTGTTGTATCCGTCCTAAAACCGTTTTATTTTTGTTTAAATTCTGTGCATCTACATACTGAAACAACGCAATTACAATATATTTGAGTTTAAATGATCATCCAAATTTGATTATTTCTACAACGAAGCCTAATTTTCACTTATGGAGAATTTAAACACATAAAGATGTAGGATGAGTTATATTAGAATATCTGTACTTCTTTAACACAAAATTATTTAGTCCATGGAGTCTGCATAGCTGATATGCATGAAATATCCATTGATTTTACAAAGAGAAGGACGATTTTTTTCGATGAAGTTTTAAGCATAGAATTTAATTACTTGTAGCTCCATGGTCTTAATTTTTAAATAAAATAAATTATTATCGTATTGTGATGAATGACATGAACGGGAAAATGTTATGAATGAAATGCTGTTTTTATAGAGAGATCCAGGCGTGTTATTTTTCTATGATGTCATTAGAATGAATTTCAGTTGTTTTCGATGAGGTTTTCAAATATAATAAATTATCGTAGTATTATGATAGTCTTAAAAATATTACGGAAGAATGTATTGCATTTTAGAGATGTTTAAACCAGGCAATTTATATTTCTATGCCGTCATTTGAATGAAGTTCATTTTTTTTCAATTAAGGTTTAAGTTTTCAAATATAATAAAATAATGTTGTATTGTGATAAGTTTAAAAATATTCCCGAGGAATGTATTGCATTTTAGACTTGTTTAAATAAAATTGCATTGAAGTTGGAACGTGTTTCATAATCAATGCTTTAAGCATGATTGATCTTTCTTGTTTTTAACTACGAAAGTAATAAATTCATTGCATTATATAAGGAAAGTCATGTGTTACCCACTTCAGATTTTTGCAACTAAAATTCATTTTTTTTTTTTTTCAAATTATACAAAAACTTTGAAAAATCGGTATCTTGGGTCCAATTAATTACAACTATAGCGTGTTACCCTTCACTTTAAAGGGTTTGAAAAAAATATTTCGATTGATTCTATACTTGGCAATATACCCCCCCTCCTGGGGTAACTTGCCCCCCAAGGGGACTAATGACATAACGAGCAAACAAATTGTATTGTGGCTATTTTTCACAATAATGATTGAAACTTTTAAGTCTCATCACTGGGCCATAAATAAACCCTTTCATGCATAAATATATCGAATTGTGTCCTATGCTGCCATGTTGAAAAAGTATAAAATTTCGAATAAAGTCTAAAGTTTTCACCAGGATTAAAAAAAAAAATTCTATCTAGTTCTAGATTTTTTATAACAGAGTCAGATATAAAGTTTAGTGCAATTCTATTAATATTTGTGGCTGCTACACAAGAAATCGACCACAGATATCAGGCAGACAGATAGACGGACGGACATCACTCCAAATATAGCCAAAACGTGTTTAAGAGGTCTTAAAACATATATTGGAATCGAAATCGAAAATTTCGTGAAAACAATACTTTCTCGATACTACGCATGAGAAAATAAATACAAGGATTGCACTACAAATTGCCTGATAATTCTGGAAATTATTCAAAGACATACGCTTTTAAAATATCTGAAGGGATACGCCTATAAAATTAGGCAGTAAAAGGGGGTGAGCGAATAAGATCAATGTCTTGAAAAGGATACACGAATCTTGAAAGTTTTGGACACACTGTTATGCATGATAAATTAGGTTCAGAATTTAAAGCTTTTTGTTACTACTTGTAAAATACTATAGACATAGAGAACAGTCAATTTCTCCGATAAAGTCCTTCATCGGATCGATAGCATACTCGCTTTGGTTTGGGGTCGGGAAATTCTGTATTTTTCGATCTGCGGGTCGAGTTCTGAGTCACTAAAATATTTGCAAGCATGTTGCTGAAAGTTTCAGAGGAATCAGCTGTCCGTAATGGGGAATAAGGTTCCTGACAGTTTTGGATTTTATATATATATATATATACTACGTGACAGTGAAAATGAGATACCAAAAAGGAGTAGGCAGAAAGTGATGAAAATCGGCAAAGAGAGAGAAACAGCGAACAATAAGTGATGTTTATTGCAACATGACACACCTATACACTGACCGGCCGTCCAAATAGGTGCTCTTAGTCCCCTGGACGAGTCGGACGGTCTGGGTCTTCTACACCTATACACTGAGCGATAACACCGTCTGATCAGTAGGTTGTAGGGCCACCGCGGGTGGCGACACAGGCAGCAACACGTCTAAGCACAGAGTCAATGAGTGTGCGGATGGTGTCCTGAGGGATGGCTGCCCATTCCCTGTTAACCATTTGCCAGAGTTCGTCTTCTAAACGCGGCGGTGGCATCGCACGCAAGCAATGTCCAATCGCGTCCCAGACGTGTTCGATTGCTGAGAGATCAGGGGAGACTGGTGGCCAGGGAAACACCAGTGTACCTTGCAGGGCATGTTGGCTGATGCGTGCCGTGTGTGGTCGAACGTTATCCTGCTGGTAAACGGCATTGGATACCCCCTGAAGGAAGGGTAGTGTTACCGGCGGCAGCACGTTATCCACGTATTGTTGGGCTTTCATAGTGCCCTCAATACGGACCAGAGGTGACTTGCTATCGTAGGCGATGTCGCCTCAAACTATGATGCCGCGGTGTGGCGTTCCACAGATACGACCTGTTACCACTTCAGCATCAGGCTCTTACACGGCGACTGGCATTGCTAAAACAGAAGCGTGACTCGTCCGAGAACACGACTCTGCGCCATTCCGCCGTCCACGTGGCTATATCCCTACACCATTTGAAACGGAGGCGTCTGTGCTGTTGGGTCAATGACAGTCTTCTTAACGGGCGCCATGAGTGCAGGTCACCAGGGACGACCAATCAACGGATAATGGTCCAGGTCGATATAGGAGCATTAAAGGTGTCCTGCACATGATGCAAATGGGCGACAGAAGTCGCCTGCGGGGTCACCAACTTTTGCCGGCGGATTCGTCGGTCTACGCGTGCTGACGTATCGGCACCCCTCAAATGTACCACATTCCATTGTCCCAACCATTTTCGCTACAGCCGGTGCACCGTGGACGCGGGTAGGTGGCTATCCGCTGAGATTTGACATATGAACCAACCTGCTCTTCTGAGTCCGAGCACTATACCCCTCGTGAAATCGTCTGTCTGCTGGAACTGTCTCGGTTGGCGGCGGCCTGGCATTCTTTGCTACTATACGTTTCCTCTGAGTAAAAAAAAAAAATTGCAAAATGAGTTTTCTGGCAGACAGAGCGGTGCGACTATTGTCGATTCTAGAGGTTCCTTCCCTTATATCTCACTCAACGTGTGCAGGATAGCTGCGTATTTCGCTCCATTTACATAACTCAGTAAGCTACGTCTACCCTGCAATTTGCATATTTTTCTGTCTACTCCTTCTTGGTGTCTCATTTTCACTGTGACTTAGTGTATATATATATATATATATATATATATATATATATATATATATATACAAAAAATATATATATAATGCTTCGGCAGATGATAATTAGCTGAATATTTCAGAAATGAAGCTGGAATTTTCATGAACGGATGTAATTGGGGCTTTTCTTATCAGTTTGCCAAATTGATCAACAAAATATCTGAAAACAATGAGCAAAGGTTGCAAAATGCTTTACTGTGTACTTCTACCTTTATTTTTTTAACACTTTACAACAAGGAAGAACAATAATGCATAAGCATTGATTATGAAACACTTTCCAACTGAAATGCAATTTCATTTAAAAATCTCTAAAATGTGATATATTCAGCGCTGATATCTTTTACATTATCACAGTACTACAGTAATTTATTATACTTAAATATTTAAAATTGTATCGAAATATAAATCGTCTGATTCTTTATGCAAAATCAATGAATATTTCATGCATATAACTTATATTCCAGACTCCAGAGCTAAATAATTTTGTGTGAAAAAAATTCAGCAATTCTTATGCAACTCACCTTACAATCGCTTGAGAGATTTGCATTCTGCATAAGTTAAAATTAGGATTCGTTGAAGTCATAATAAAAGTTTAGGAATCATTTTAAAATCACAACTATTGCATATGCGTAGGCACAGAATTTAGATACACAGATAATACACAGATACACAGATAATACACAGATACACAGATAATACACAGATAATACACAGATAATATATGTGTGTGTGTGTGTGTATTCAAAGTATTGGAATCGTGCCGAAGATCGGAACTCGAATTTTCGAAGGATCTACACGTTTTGGGACTTCTAGAACACGAAAACACTATTTTTAGGGAGACATCTGTGTATGTAAGGGTGTATCTGTGTGTGTTTCTGTGTGTCTGTGAGGATATTGCATCCACTCTAAATGAAAAACAAATGGACCGTATTTCATAACATTTGGCAGGTAAGTTTTTTGTGGGAAATCCTGATGTTCATTAGATAATAGTACGATTCGTAATAAAAATATCTACCTTCTTTGTAAAATGGTCGGCAGAAATTGCCTTTATCCACTCTAGCTAAAAACTAATGGACCAAATTTAACAAAATTTGGTATATAAATCACTTGTAGGTTATTCTAGTACGTTCGGGGAAAAGGAACGGAGTGATTTTGAGAAATGGCCTGCAAAAATCGTTAAATATGAAAATAAAAGACTACGTGTGCTCAATTATATCAATTAAATTCCTGTTTTATACGTGATTTTTGACAACAAAAGGAATAAGACTAACCCCATTACTCTGGGACTAGCCGTTCTTGAGATATTTTAGTTTTTTCGCGTTTTCGCTACGCCACCTTCGACAATAAGTCCAGCTATCAAAGGATAACCAAATTTGAGTTTAACGTACAAATTCAATGTCATTTAAAATACTTATGGCTATTATTTTGTGCAGATAAGCTCATATTATTATTAAAGAAATAAAGAGAACGTGAATATGAGTCTGCAGGGAAAGACATGTGCTGCCCACATCAGAATTTTTAACAATATTACAACAATGATTTATAGAAGTGAACGGGGATTATTTGCAGGCCATTTCGAAAGAAATGCAGGATCTATATTTAAAGATCCACCAAATTTTTGTAGAATAAAATGTTCTACAAATTTAAGCTGTGTACCAAATTTTAACTCTCTAGGACGTAGGAAAGTGCATTAAAATGCCAACAAATAAGTATATCATGAAGAGTTATATAAAATTTTTAAAAAAATTTGAAATATTCTTATCTACCAAATTTATTTTAAAATGTAAAGCCTCTCTTATATTCAAAAAGTATTGAATTTCAGGAAAGATATTTATAATATAATATATCTCTCTTTTCTTTCTGGAGGATATAACAAAAGTCAGAATTTAATTAAATTTGTATTTCTCCCTATATTAAATAATTTTTAATTAAAAAATTACCTAACATATTTTACTGAATTTTTTTTTTATATATTTTATGGGATAATGTGAATATTTCCTAAAAATTTCGAAACAATTTGTGAGTTTTAAATTTGTTTAAAAAATGCTTGAAAAATTAGACCCCATAGGATTCAATGTATTTAATTTTTTCAACCCGACAAAAATCAAATGATGATCTTTTTCAAATATCATTTTGATAAAGTCATTTTTACGGCAGTTATCATGCTAACGGACAGACAGAGAGACAGACAGACAGAATGAACAAAGCCATAAACTCTTTTCAACTATGCTGTAAAGTGTTAACTAAGTTGAAAAGTGTTTATGACTTTGTTCATTCTGTCTGTCTGTCTGTCTGTCCGTTAGTACGATAACTGCCGTAAAAATGACTTTATCAAAATGAAATTTTAGTATGTTGTTCAGACGGTCTGTGGGACTTATGGGAATATAAATGAATAATATCACCCACTTAGTTTTGGATTGAACCCGGGTTGAAAAAATGAAATACATTGAACCCTATGGGACCTAATTTTTCAAGCATTTTTTAAGCGAATTTAAAATTCACAAATTATTTCGAAAATTTTAGGAAATATTCAAATTATCTCATAAAATATATAAAAAAAAATCAGCAAAATATATTCAGTAGTTTTTTAAATAAATATTATAATAATAATTACACCTTTTATATGAAGCGATCATGTGACCACTATATGAAAAGATCACGTCACCCTCTTCAAAATAAAATATGGCATCCATCTTGTCTCAAAATCATGATTTTTAAAGTTCTTTCTAATTCATATTTAGTGTTGTATCCGTCCTAAATCCATTTTATTTTTGCTTAAATTCTGTGCATCGTCATACTGAAACAACGCAGTGACAATATATTTGAGTTTAAATGATCATCCAAATTTGATTATTTCTACAACGAAGCCTATTTTTCACTTATGTAAAATGTAAACAGCAAAATATGTAGGATGAGTTGTATAAGAATTGCTGTATTTCTGTAACGCAAAAGTATTTAGCTCATGGAGTCTGCATAGCTGATATGAATGAAATATTCATTGATTTTACAGAGAGAAGGACGGTTTTTTTAGATGAATGGGAAAATGTTATGAATGAAATTTTGCTTTTATAGAGAGAGCCAGGCGTGTTATTTTTTCTGTGACGTGAATGAATGTCAGCTGTTTTCGATGAAGTTTTCAAATATAATAAATTATTGTAGTATTATGACAATTTAAAAAATATTATCGAGGAATGTTTCGCATTTTAGAGATGCTTAAACTAGGCAATTTATATTTCAATGCCGTCATTTGAATGAAGTTCATTTTTTTCGATCAAGTTTTAAGTTTTCAAATATAATAAATGAATGTAGTATTGTGATAATTTTAAAAATATTACCGAGGAATGCATCGCATTTTAGAGATGTTTAAATAAAATTGCATTGAAGTTGGAAAGTGTTTCAATCAATGCTTTAAGCATGATTGATATTTCTTGTTATGAAATTAACTGGATAAATGTATGAGCGAAAAATGTAAACATGTGTACTATACTGTATACTTTACTGTGTAAACATGTGTATTTTACTGTAAACATGTAAACATGTGTAATTTACTGCAAGCATTTAAACATGTGTACTTTACTGTGCACTTTAACCATTATTTTTTATAAAAGTAACTGGATAAATTTATGAGCGATAAATGTAAACAAGAGAAAATTGATGTATGACATAGATATTTAAAAACTACTCCCTAATTTCGTGATATAGTAGAAAATACACGCTTTTTGCGATGCCCAGGTATACCATAAGTATTTACGATTGTTATCACACCTTAGAGATAATATAGTTCTTGATTGTAACATTTTACTCCGAGGGGTGGGATCTGACTTGGGCTTTCCGTGCATAATATGAGGAATTCTTCTAATAAATTTTGGAAACATTGATTTTTAAACATATACACTCCCGTACAAAACCATACCACAAAATTTACATTTAGCGCTTTTGGCAACAGATTTATTTGTTTATATCCACGCGAAAAGTATCCATATGCTAAATATTGATATTTAATTTATATGAAGTGAAATAAGATAAATTTGGCGAATTAGTTTCGCGTCTAAACAAAAAATATAACAAAACGCAAATGAAACGGGCGAATTCTACGAGAATGATGTAATGCATTTGTCACATAACACGACATTTAAAAAAACTCTTTCATTTACATTTAATACGTATTAAATTTGATATATGACATTTTTAAAGGAAAGTATTATCAAAAGGGCGCAAATAATACTTTTGAAAAGAAAAGTATTTTGCTTTGACTTGTTCACATTAATTTTTACTTTCCCTGCAATACATGGTAATGTATAGGGAAAGTATTGGAATCATACCGAAAATCACAACTGGAGTTTTCGACGGATCTACACGTTTCGAGACCTCTAGAATACGAAAAAACCATTTTTAGCGTGACGTCTGTGTGTGTGTCTGTCTGTCTGTCTGTGTGTCTGTCTGTCTGTCTGTGTGTCTGTCTGTCTGTCTGTGTGTCTGTCTGTGCAGATTTTGTATCCACTCTAATTAAAAAACTAATGGTCCGAATTTCACAAAATTTTGTAGGTAAGTCACTTGTGGGCGGGGCTAATGCTGATTAGTTTTGGGTACGATTCGGAATAAAAGAACCCGCCTTTTTTGCGAAATGGCCCGCAAAAGCTTGTATCCACTCTAACTGAAAAACTAATGGACCGAATTTCACAAAATTTGGTGGATAAGTTGCTTGTAGGCCAACCTGGTGCTGATTAGATTTTGGTACGATTCGGAAAAAATGACCTGCCTTTTTTTGCAAAATGGCCCGCAAAAATCGTCCAAATCTAAACTAAAGAACTAGTTATACTCAAATATATCCATTAAATGCTGATTTAATACGTAATTTTTAACGACGAAAAGAATAAGACCAACCCCATTACACTAGGTCTAGCCGTTCTCGAGATATTTTAGTTTTTCGTACTTTCCCTACGCCACCTTTGAAAATAAGCCCGGTTACCGCATGAGAACGAAAAGTGAATTTAAAGTGAAATAAATTTAGTTAAAATAAATTTAGTTAATAAAGAGAACGTTAATATAAGTCTGCAGGGAAAGTCATGTGCTGCTCACATCAGATTTCTACTTTCCCTGCAATACATGGTAATGTATAGGGAAAGTACTGGAATCATGACGAAAATCGCAACTCGAGTTTTCGACGGATCTACACGTTTCGAGACCTCTAGAATATGAAAAAACCATTTTTAGCGTGACGTCTGTGTGTGTGTCTGTCTGTGTGTCTGTCTGTCTGTGCAGATTTTGTATCCACTCTAACTAAAAAACTAATGGACCGAATTTCACCAAATTTTGTAAGTAAGTCACTTGTGGGCGGGGCTAGTGCTGATTAGTTTAGGGTACGAGTCGGAATAAAAGAACCCGCCTTTTTTTGCAAAATGGCCCGCAAAAGCTTGTATCCACTCTAGCTGAAAAACTAATGGACCGAATTTCACAAAATTTGGTAGATAAGTCGCTTGTAGGGCACCCTGGTGCTGATTAGATTTTGGTAGAATTCGAGAAAAAATAACCTGCCTTTTTTTGCAAAATGGCCCGCAAAAATCATCAAAATCTAAACTTAAGAACTACGTATGCTCAAATATAGCCATTAAATGCTTGTTTAATACGTAATTTTTAGCGAAGAAAAGATTAAGACCAACCCCGTTACACTAGGACTAGCCGTTCTCGAGATATTTTAGTTTTTCGTATTTTTCCTACATCATTTTTGAAAATAAGTCCAGTTTTCAAATGAGAACGAAAATTGAATTAAAAATGAATTAAATTTAATTTAAATAAATAGAACGTGAATATAAGTCTGCAGGGAAAGTCATGTGCTGCCCACATCAGATTTTTTACTTTCCCTGCAATACATGGTAATGTATAGGGAAAGTATTGGAATCATGCCGAAAATCACAACTCGAGTTTTCGACGGATCTACACGTTTCGAGACCTCTAGAATACGAAAATACCATTTTTAACGTGACGTCTGTGTGTGTGCCTGTGTGTCTGTGTGTATGTCTGTCTGTGTGTCTGTCTGTCTGTCGGTGTGTCTGTCTGTCTGTGTGTCTGTGCAGATTTTGTATCCACTCTAACTAAAAAACTAATGGTCCGAATTTCACAAAATTTTGGAGGTAAGTCACTTGTGGGCGGGGCTGGTGCTGATTAGTTTTGGGTACGATTCGGAATAAAAGAACCCGCCTTTTTTTGCGAAATGGCCCGCAAAAGCTTGTATCCACTCTAGCTGAAAAACTAATGGACCGAATTTCACAAAATTCGGTAGATGAGTCACATATAGGTCACCCTGGTGCTGATTAGATTTTAGTACGATTCAGAAAAAAATAACCTGCCTTTTTTTTGTAGAATGGCCCGCAAGAATTGCTAAAATCTAAACTAAAAAGCTACGTATGCTCAAATATATCCATTAAATGCTTGTTTAATGCGTAATTTTTAACGAAGAAAAGAATAAGACCAACCCCATTTCACTAGGACTAGCAGCTCTCGAGATATTTTAGTTTTTTTCGTATTTTTCCACCCCACCTTTGAAAATAAGTCCAGTAATCAAATGAGAACGAAAATTGAATTAAAAGTGAATTACATTTAATTGAAATAAATAGAACGTGGATATAAGTCTGCAGGGAAAGTCATGTGCTGCCCACATCAGATTTTTACTTTCCCTACAATACATGGTAATGTATAGGGAAAGTATTGGAATCATGCCGAAAATCACAACTCGAGTTTTCGAAGGATCCACACGTTTCAAGACCTCTAGAATGCGAAAAAACCATTTTTAGCGTGACGTCTGTGTGTGCGTCTGTGAGTCTGTGTGTCTGTGTGTCTGTCTGTCTGTGCAGATTTTGTATCCACTCTAACTAAAAAACTGATGGACCGAATTTCACAAAATTTTGTAGGTAAGTCACTTGTGGGCGGGGCTGGTGCTGATTAGTTTTGGGTACGTTTCGGAATAAAAGAACCCGCCTTTTTTTGCGAAATGGCCCGCAAAAGCTTGTATCCACTCTAACTGAAAAACTGATGGACCGAATTTCACAAAATTCGGTAGATGAGTCACCTGTGGGTTACCTTGATGCTGATTAGATTTTGGTACGATTCGGAAAAAAATGACCTGCCTTTTTTTGCAAAATGGCCCGCAAAAATCGTCCAAATCTAAACTAAAGAACTGTGTATACTCAAATATATCCATTAAATGCTGATTTAAGACGTAATTTTTAACGACGAAAAGAATAAGACCAACCCCATTACACTAGGACTAGCCGTTCTCGAGATATTTTAGTTTTTCGTACTTTCCCTACGCCACCTTTGAAAATAAGCCCGGTTACCGAATGAGAACGAAAATTGAATTAAAAGTGAAATAAATTTAGTTAAAATAAAGGGAACTTTAATATAAGTCTGCAGGGAAAGTCATGTGCTGCCCACATCAGATTTTTTTAATTGGTTAGATGACAATCATATTTATTGGTCATGCGTCTTAAAATGAAAATTCAACACATAATTTTATTACTTATTTGTAAGAAATATATACATAAGATAAATTTTTAAATTATTTTTCTGAAGGTTATTACAAATAGACATATGAGAGAATTCTATATTATTCCTTCCTATTATTTTTAAAAACATTGAAGTACATTTTAAAAACATTTCTAAAAGACATTGAAGTCAAAGTATGTATTAACTAAGAAGGTATATCAAAATATAATATTTTCGTCAGAATGTTATAAAGAAATTTCGCTATAACAAATTTTCGCAATACCGTTTCAGTCTTCTATCAACGTAATATTATATAAGGCTTTTATAAAAGTCTTATATAAAATATTTTATTTCCTATACAATGTATAAAACATGCATAAAACATATTATAATAGGGTAAAAAGAATTCAAATGCTAATTTCAGCTATCTAAAAGATTTACATTTACATTTCACAAACATCTTCTCGCATTTGGCTTTTAGTTAAATGATAACGCCTTTTAACCAACACTTGAACTTTTGATAACGCGTTCGATAGAAAGAACAGTTTATATATTCCTCTATCTGAAGAAAAAATTTTTCAAAAACAAGATTTTTTTTTGCGTTTTGTTTTCTACTTATCTCGTCAAAAATGTAAAGCTTTCATTGTTCTTACATATATTGTCATTCAAGCTTTTCATGGTTGAACAATTCACAAAGAAAAAACGATTTTGATTCAGTGTGCGTTTTTTTTTTTTTTTTTTTTTTTTTTTTTTTTTTTTTTTTTTAACATATCCTCAGCCAAGATTACTGAATTTCCGACAGAAACTGTCAATCGTATCTTCTATGCGGATGATCTGACTAAGGCCTTTTTACAATCTAGAGGTCTCCTTTTTTGCTACTCTCACCAACCATAGTGTTCAATGAATGCACATCCTTTCAAAATCAATAAACTTGGTTCTGTTGAAGAACATTTACAGGTTTTCCCAGCCTAGTATTGTATATAACTGAATAAAAAATATCTAGCCAAGTATAATATTTGATCACCAGCTTGTTTCTAAACATTTACTGTTTCGCGTTATAAATTTTAATTTAATTAAGACGGTGTATAGGCAATACATATTTATCTGTATTCTTATAAATCTCCGCGAAACGTATAATAGTTTTGATATTGTAATTAATTTAAATATTTAGTATTTATGTTTATTCCTTTAAAAGGATTCAATATTAACAATAATTTTATTTATTTTTCCCATGATTACCTAGTACGTTTATTTATCAAGCGTTTCTTCAGTTTAGAAATATTTTAAATTCCAGAACGTCCTTATGTATCTTTCAAGATTAAAAAAATATATATTTTGTTTAATATCGAAACTGTTAAACTTTAAATATTTGTTTTCATTTCATTTATAAATAATTTTAAATAGCTAGGCATATAAGATGTATACCACAATCTAATTATCAATTCTCATTTTTAGCATTTTTTCAGCGAGAAAAATAAAAAAATTCGTTACATACAGTATATCATCTTTACTGTTTTCGTTATGCAGTGTTTTTCGTTATAAATATTTTTATATAATGTGTAGATATTCATATTTTTTTAACATGCTTACAAACCAAATAACCACAGATATGTCGTTATATAGGTTTTTCTTTATTATATCGTATTTCGTTATAACGTTTTTCGACTGTTATACAAAATATTGCGATGACACATACAAACGCTCGCACTCACACACGTACACGCAAACAGTAAAAAAATTTATAAATTCGAATTCCGCTTAAAATTACTATTCGCATCCATGAACAAATTTTAAATTTATTTTCCCATAAAATTAAATATACACATTTCTTTTAATGACGCAGTTGAAATGTCACGTATTGCTTAAAGCATGTGTATCTGATCTGACTTTTTATTCATTACATAATATTTTTCTGCATATACCTGACATAACAGAAAAAGATGTCTGTTTTACTGTCTGTAATGTAGCGAAATGTCTAAGCGATCCACAGCTATGAAATTCGATGCAGTTACTGCTAGTTCATGTCTCGAGATACCTTGTAAAGAAACTTGCTGCCCCAACCGGGAATCGAACCCTGGATCTCCAAACTGGCCAGCCGACGCTCTACCGTTGAGCTACTGGGACAAAATTGCAAGCTCTTATTATCGAAGTGAATTCTGAAACCTTGGAGTGATATTCTAAAAATTAGAATTAGTTATCTGAGTTATTCTATGTTGAAGAGCAAGTGTGAGTGAATTTAACATGAATCGGTTCCTTCGTGATTGAAAATATTATGTTTTGTTGATCCGATGGTGTTACGATCCGATGATCTTAAGTTTGGTCAGAGTTTCCATCGTAAGATAATTGGAAAGATTGAAGAAGGCTCTTTCCAACGAACTTTAAACCAAATCCGTACAACAGTTCCTTCATGCGTAATTTTTAAATGCATTGAAGCACACGTTTTTAGTCGTATTCGTTTTGCCTTTTGTACATTGGCGAATTGAAGATTCACACGAAATTATTTTTTTGCGTGAATAAGTAGTAATATATATTTTTGAATAATTACTCTTTTATGAATTTTTTATGAAAGTAAGTTTTACAAAAGTTGCGATTTTCTAATTGAGAGCTTGCACCGAAAATAGTGTTTCTCCGGTGTTCATAACATCACAACTGTGATGGAGTCCACTGCTGCCGACCATTCATTCAGATGCTCTAAGTCCAAGGACGAGCCGGATGGTCTGGGCTTTCGGGAGTCCACTGCTGATGGGATCTTAATACGTAATGCAGAAGTTTTGTAAAAACCTGACATATTTACATAACCTTTGTTAAATTGCATTATACAGTTTTCTACGTGCATAGAAAAAATGGTACGCAGTAATATTTATTGTTCTGAACACGTGCTGAGTGGTGCCATCTGCATTATTTAAGTAGCGGGCGCTTATTTAGTCCCCAAGTAATTCGTTCTAGCTTTCAATAAATCATATACGTCAAATATTCTGGATAATTTAAAATACACTGTATGGTATACACCGTATGAAATTTATTCAATATTACATGTACGGTAAAAGCTCGATATACCACGGTTGCGGTGATACTTCCACCCGCGTTATAGCTTAACCGCGCTGTATATCCGACTGCGCTATATGATGATTTCTTTTTTCAGAGAAACATACTCTTTACCACTTTATATCCGAATCCCCGGTATATTGAACCGCTTTATATCCAAATCCGCAGTATATTGAACCGCTTTATATCCAAATCCAAGGTATACTGAATCTCTATCCGAATCCGCGGTATATTGTACCACTTTATATCCGAATTCGCGGTATATTGAACCGCTTTCTATTCGAATTCGCGGTATATTGAACCGCTTTCTATTCGAATCCGCGAGTATTGAAACGCTATATATCCGAATTCGCGGTATATTAAAACTCTTCATATCCGAATCCGCGATATATTGAACCTCTTTATCCGAATCCTTGGTATATTGTTTCGCTTTACATCCGAATCCGCGGTATATTGAACCGCGTTATATTCGAATCAGAGAATATTGAACCGCTTTATATTCGAATCCTCGTTATTTTGAATCTCTTTATAACCGAATCTGCGATATATTGAAGCGCTGTATATCCAAATCCGCGGTATATTGAGCCTGTTTATATCTGAATCCGCGGTATATTAAACCGCGGATTCGGATATGTAAAATCGGATCGCGGTTATATCGGGCTTCTACTGTACTTTGTTACAGACAAAAGTTATTACAGTGTACTCGTATAACCAAACGTTCCAAAATATATTTCATCACGAGTTGCTTTAAAATTGAAATTTTAACTGCTTGTCCCGGTTTTGTTATATTTTTAAATCCTTCACTGCATAACTTTTTGAAATCAAAGGAAGGAATTTTTTTACATGAATTATTTATTTACGACAGAAAAATACTCAAAAGAAAATTAAACTTTCGACGTTGTATTTACATAGAATTTTAATTATGTTAAAATTAGGCTTTACTTTCTAAAGAAAGAGTTGTTTTTCCTGAAAATTTTCGACTTTGACAGATAGGCTTGTTTTAAGACCTGCTGAACTTATTTCGAACACTTTTAGATAGAGGTTCGAATGCGTGCGTGTGGACTCATTAACTCAAGAACGAATGCACATTTAGCTTTGAAATTCCATGTATAGATACATCATAAGGAAAGTTTGACTCAAATGAAAAGTTTTATGTTAAAAATTATATCTCGAATTATTCGAATTTTAAGATTTAAAACACGTTATTTCTTATGGAAAAATGTGATAATTACTGAAACGTAATGATGATAGCTTTCCAGTCTGTTTCAAAAAGACAGATCAGACTCAGTGGAGTATTTTGAAATTCGATTTTTTACCGGGGAGAGGGGTCAGTTTTAAATTAAGTTTATATCAATCTCAATGGGTCTAGAGTAAAAGGTCTGCACGGGCTCGGGCAAGGCCTGTGAGCATAAGCCCGCCCTGACCGACTGGCCTGGCTCAGGTTACATTTTATTAAATTCGGGTCGGGTCAGGCCGAGTCAATATAAATAAAACAGCCAAAAATAGATCAAAATTGAAACAGAAAATTTTTAAATTGCATATGAAACAAAATTCTCTAATTCAAGGGCTTCAGAACGACACACTAAATGGGAATTGAGTAGATTATTTTAAACACTATGTGTATTTAAATATGTGTATTTAGGTAGAATTTTGAAATTTATAAAAAAAATTTTGGGGGGGGGGGGGTTGAACCCCTAAACCCCCCTCTCCTCTTAAATACGCCCTGATCGGGCTTATAAATTTTGAAACGTTAGTACTAGACATATGCTTCCAACTGGAAAATTATTTTGAATAGTAAGAAAATTTTGTGCAAAATATTATCAAAATCGGGGGAAATATTTGCATTAAAATACGAAATCTAACTTTTTATACGACCCTTTCTTTTATAGCGCAAAGTGGCGAATGACTCATAAAATGTTTAAAAACTGTCAAACTAACTAAAATACTGGTTTGGCGCTTGTACCTATTAAATCAGAGCACGGGAAATGAAACAAAATTTTTTAAACCTGAAAAATTCCGAATCTCTTGAAAACAACGATCTTACTAAGCAATTTTCGGAAGGATTTAGGACCCCCCCCCCTCCATACAATAAGCTTTAGTGTACTTTAATGCTCAAATGTACTTGGTTGTGTTGCAAACCACTATTCAGCGGATATACTGTCCCAATCATTTGCTTTATAAATATCACCACAATTTTTCACTTAAAACCGTCATTTCTTTTTTAATGAACTACAAATTTTAAGCGAACTATTTGAGTAATCGAACTTTCTTCGCAAAGGTGGCTCTATAAAAAGTTATATTCTGTGCAAGAAATATAGTCGTTCTTCATACTGAATATATAATATAAATATACTTATAATGCATAATTATGCGATTCTTATAGTATTCTGAATGACATTGTTATTCAAAACATTCTATTAAAATATTTTATTTATTTCTCATAAAAAAGCATAAGAATCTGTGTTCTTGAAAATTATCTTCACAGATAGATCTAAAGAATAAAACATCCTAGTCCCGTTTGTAAACAAATTTACAAAAAAATATTTTTTTAATTCCCACAAAACGACAGAGATTATAAAGGATATTGACTTATTTTGCGAAATCAACTTATTTTGCAAAGTATTGAATTCTCATCATAAGCGTTATTTTCATAATTCTAACGGCATTTTATCAATTTGGCGATATTTTCGTCAATTTGATGACATTTTTATCAATATGGGGACAATTTAAAAAGTCATCAAATTTGTCGCTAAGTGGAGGCTTAATTCTTTTTCTTTTAATGCGTATGCAATTCCACACAATTTTCTTTAATGCGAATGTAATTCACTTTGTATATCTTCATTTTCGTTTTCAAATGTAGTTTTATTTTGTAACTCTACCAAAATCTCTCTGAAAGGATCTAAGCAATTTTGTAATTCTCTTTTAAATTTTGCCCTTCGCACTGTTGAAAGATCATTTTCAATAAAGCAACTTTCTAATTGTTTACCCAAATCCAGTCCTCTTGTCACATCATTTAAATTGAAATTTGCAACCCATTCTTTATCAATATTTTCGTCTAGCAATGCATTTGAGATGAATGTATTCATTTTTTTACAGGGGATTTCCCTGATAACTGAAATTGAAAAATGGTGATGTATGTGGATGAAAGAACAAGGGAATGCCCCATTAATTTCAACCGTGAAAATGTAATAGAAAAATTCATGCTATAGGAAGACTGTTTAAGCTAATTAAGTTGTATTATAAAGAAACCGCGTTGCATGGAATTTGGGTTTCATAAGTACCGCGTTATGAGAGGGCTGTGGCAATTTTTGCTCCGCGTCATATGCAAACCGCATTACGAGAGTATCACGTTATAGGAGGACTGACTATATTACAATATTATACCCTAACAACGCACAATCAATTTCATTGATTTAGCATAATTTTATCAATGTCGTGGCATTTATGTGGATATGGAAGCATTTTAAAAATTCGCTAAATTTGTGATTAAGTGGGTCTGTTAGGCTGACAGGCAAACGCAATCGAAACATCATTACAATACTATCTCCTAACAAAACATAATTAATTTCACTTATTTAGCGTTATTTTTATCAATTTTACGACATTTTTATCGATTTGGTAACATTTATGTCAATTTGGAAACAGTCGCCATTCTGGCAATATCTTGCCAAACTCGTAAATCTGAATCCGCAGATCTACAGAGTAAAACATCCTGATCCCATTTGTATATGCCAAAATTAAAACGCTAAAATTATATTAGAAGTTACAACCGTACTACTCTTATTCTTTTTCAACAATTGGCTGAGCCCAATATATGAGTTTATTGGCTAAACACAATATATAAGTTAATTGGCTAAACACAATATACAAGTTTGAAAACTCTTTGCCAAAATAAAACAGATGATGTACGTAATTAAAAATATCAGCAACTCCCGTAATCTTTAAACACGAAGTCCGTAATTAATAGAATTCATTCAAAAATACAATACCGTTCATTTATAAGATATATTTTAACCATTTATTTATTATTTAAATCGGAAAAAAATTAATAATAATCGTCTGCAGTATAAACACATTTGATTTAATAGCGTTGCTAAGCAACATGATATAAGCAAGAATCTTCCTCAAAATATTCTCTTAATTAAATATCTTAACTATTTAGATGTTGCCATATTTTTCATTGTTGAATAAGAGTTTGTTGAAAATAATAATAGTTTCGATTTACCTTCACGTTTAAACCAGCGATTTCCAGCCTTTTTTGTTTGGAGGAACCATGGAATCAGAGATGAGATAAAGCTCCTATGGAAAGTTCTCTTTCCATTACTATCTCGACAGCCCCTGGTTCTAGGAACTCGAAATATGGACTAAATTTTAAGTGGGGCTGTTTCTTGGCTAGCCATAAAATTTTATGAAATTCGGTGCAGCCGTCCTCCCGTGATGAAACAAACACACACACACAAACAAACATTCAAACACATATACAAGCAGATTTTCAATTTTATTTATATGGATTTCCATGCTAATACGCGACGCGGTTTAGAAAATGTTTTAATATAATTCTTACGGTTTAACCTTTTGCTTACGGGTGGGACAGCGTCCATCCCAAACGAAGAACCTCCGAAAAAGACAGGTATTTGACATACCCTATCCCAAACAGTTCAATTCCCCCTTGCAGACATTGGCCTCAAAGGTTAAAAAACAATTTTCCAATTGAATGCATGTAGCAGTGACGGTTCAAAATTTATGTCTTATCTGTCTTTTTTAAACATCCTGTATAGTCCACAGGGGAAAATAATAATTTAAATTACGCTATGGGTGTAAAATATATCGAACTAGTACATATTAACACAAATCCATCGGGGGCATGGTTATCAACCTGGGAACGGCAGCAGATATCTTCTAAACGATTAAATCTTCTCATTTATTATTAAAAGTACTTAAAATCATCATTTCATTTGATAACAGTACAGATATTTAATTTTAGATAGTTTTTCCTTTTTTAACACTTTACAACAAAGTTGAAAAGTGTTTATGACTTTGTTCATTCTGTCTGTCTGTCTGTCTGTCTGTCTGTCCGTTAGCACGATAACTGCCGTAAAAATCATGCTAACGGACAGACAGAGAGACAGACAGACAGAATGAACAAAGCCATAAACTCTTTTCAACTATGCTGTAAAGTGTTAACTAAGTTGAAAAGTGTTTATGACTTTGTTCATTCTGTCTGTCTGTCTGTCTGTCCGTTAGTACGATAACTGCCGTAAAAATGACTTTATCAAAATGAAATTTTAGTATGTTGTTCAGACGGTCTGTGGGACTTATGGGAATATAAATGAATAATATCACCCAATTAGTTTTGGATTGAACGCGGATTGAAAAAATGGAATACATTGAGCCCTATGGGACCTAATTTTTCAAGCATTTTTTAAGCGAATTTAAAATTCACAAATTGCTTCGAAAATTTTAGGCAATATTCAAATTGTTCCATAAAATATATAAAAAAAAATTCAGCGAAATATATTCAGTTGTTTTTTAAATAAAAATTAAAATAATAATAACACCTCTTATATTAAGCGATCACGTGTCCATGATATGAAACGATCACATGACCCACTTCAAAATGATATATGGCATCCATTTTGTGTCAAAATCGTGATTTTTAAAGTTCTTTTTAATTCATATTGAGTGTTGTATCCGTCCTAAAATTACTTTATTTTTGCCTAAATTCTGTGCATCTACATACTGAAACAACGCAATGACAATATATTTCAGTTTAAATGCTCTTCCAAATTTGATTATTTCTACTATTAAGCCTATTTTTCACCTATGTAAAATGTAAACAGCAAAATATGTAGAATGAGTTGTATTAGAATCGCTGTAATTCTTTAACACAAAATCATTTAGTCCATGGAGTCTGCTTAGCTGATATGAATTCATTGATTTTAGAAAGAGAAGGACGATATTTTTCGATGAAGTTTTACGCATAGAGTTTACTTACTTGCAGCTCAATGGTCTTAATTTTTAAATAAAATAAATTATTATAGTATTGTGATGAATGACATGAATGGGGGAATTATTTATGAATGAAATGTTGCTTTTATAGAGAGAGCCAGGCGTGTTATTTTTTTATGACGTCATTTGAATGGATTTCAGTTGTTTTCGATGAAGTTTTCAAATATAATAAATTATCGTAGTATTATGATAATTCTAAAATTATTACCGAGGAATGTAAAACATTTAAGAGATGTTTAAACCAGGCAATTTATACTTTAATGCCGTCATTTGAATGAAGTTAATTTTTTTCGATGAAGGTTTAAGATTTCAAATATAATAAATTAATGTAGTATTGTGATAAGTTTTAAAATATTACCGAGGAATGTATTGCATTTTAGACATGTTTAAATAAAATTGCATTGAAGTTGGAAAGTGTTTCATAATCAATGCTTTAAGGATGATTGATCTTTCTTGTTTTTTTATTAAAAACGTACAACATCTCTAGCGCCATACAAATGATGTCATTTTCTTTTAAATAAAACATTCCCTGTTGTTATAGCTAAGCCCCTTGACCTAGAAAATGCTAGGTCATTTCCAAAAGATCGAGCCGCCCTAAGGAGGCTACTCTCTCCTGGTCCTGTACTAAAAGATTTAAAGAGGCTCCCGTGCAGTGGCATTGGAAGTAATTGCGGCTTATGTTAAGTGAAGCACATTTGCAAATTCCATGTAATATTGATATTGATATCTTTCAAAAAGTTATCAATTTTTTGAAAATGCATGTTAAAAAACCCCAGACCAAATGTCCTGAAAATCAAAAATCTGATGTGGGCAACACATGACTTTCCTTATATAATGTAATGAATTTACTACTTTTACAGTAAAAAAAATAGGTTTTTCTTATAGTAGATACTAATATTCTTTCCAAGATATTGAATTTTCGACAATTAGTCGTCATTTTCAGGGATTTAGCGTCATATTTATCCATTTGGCGAGATTTTCGTTAATTTGGCAACATTTCAAAAAAGTCGCCAAGTTGGCGACATTCCGCCAAATTCGTCGCCAAAATCTCGCCAAGCGTTATGCACTAAGAAATAAGTTATTCTTACAGCAGATAAATGACTATTGGCGTTCAAATACAAAAGTATTATTCAAAGTATCTTTTTTCATGTATGGAACGAGCTAGATCCACGAGAATGATGTCACTCAATTTATCGCATGGTATTACATATGAAAAGTGAACATGTTCCTCAATAGGAAATATTTTTTTTTATTTTATATGACTTTTTGATAATTTTTTTGAAAAATGTACAATATCTCGAAAACGGTTCATGTTAGCGTTCTAAAATTTATGTCAATCGTTTTCTAATAAAAAATTACATAAGAAATGTCTATTTGCGTAACGTTATTAGTGGTTTTGATTTTTTAACGATTTTTTCAAAATTTCATTCGAAAATGTAGGGGGGTTCTGAACATTCGATTGCGTATAAAAACAATAGGCTTCCAGTGTTTACAGATTGTGATTTTTGTACCAAATTTGATTCGAATCGGTCCATTCGTTCGTCAGTTATCGTCTCCACAGACTCACTGACGCACACACACACACACACACACACATACTTTCACACACACACACACACACACACATACTTTCACACACACACACACACACACACACACACACACAGACATCACTTCAAAAATGTTTGATTCGTGATCAGGGATGCTTGAAACGTGCTCTCCCGTCGAAAACTCGATTTCGAATTTTCGACCCCGTCACAATACTTTCCTTATACATTATATAATAAGGAAAGTAATAAGCCGCACGTTTACCTATTGCAGTAATCGCGTCAAATTTCATTTAAACAACTCCATATTTTTCGCGAATAATTCTGCTCCAGACTCAGAGACAGAAGAAATTGAAATGATGGTTGATTTATATTAAAAAATACTCCAAACTTGGCAGTTTATCAAATTCATGAGTCGCGCTTCCTTCATCGCAATATTTTCCTTTGCATAGTATATATATTTCAGTGAAAGCAAAAGTATAAATTTATTTTTAACAGTATTTAAATATCTGAATTTCATTTGTAAATACGGAATTCGCGCCCCCAAAATTAGAATGTCGCTTCTATTACATATAACACCATCCATTGATCAACTTCGCACTTTCTATGCGCTAGCCAGTACGGAATTGCTGATATCTGTAATGGCAGGAACACTTTGTATGTACCGCAGTTTCGCCAAGCTCTGTAGTGACAACTTCACATGCATGGAATCCTTCTATAGGCATATTTCCGGAGTTAAAATCCTGCTTCTGTTTGCATGGGGTTTGCAGCCTCGGTCAAACAAAGTTCTATATTTTCAAAGACATTTTGAAGCAGGTGGCGTGGAAAAACCGAATTTGTCGGTCTCCATACGGATTTCAAAAATTATGGCACATAGCAAATCTTCTGCCGCTGTAGGTATCAGTTATTCCATTCAGACAAACGCATAATAGCTGTAAGGAACCTTGCTGCCCCAACCGGGAATCGAACCCTGGATCTTCGAACTGGCCTGGCGACGCTCTACCGTTAAACTACTGGGACAAAATTGTAAGATCTTATCGTCGAAATGGACTCTGCATTCTCCATCCTTTAATGTCAGATTAGAAGGGCGACTGACAATCTGATTGACCACCTCCTGCTATTTTTACCTCAGGTTAGCATCCTGCCATTTTTACCTCAAGTTAGCATCCTACTATTTTTACCTCAGGTTAGCATCCTGCTATTTTTACCTCAGGTTAGCCTCCTGCTACTACTATTTTTGCCCAGGTTAGTACCAGACATGGTCGTTATCTTCTCAATTTTGAAATCGGCGCTCAATCTTCCAGAATCCACTGAATCCGTACTAGTCGTACTAGGGTCACTTTCAGACCTCCGACATCTTTGCACTAACCTACAGGGTGGATTTGTTCAGGAGCCATTGTAAAGAATATTGCTGCCCCAACCGGGAATCAAACCCTGAATGCCCGAACTGGCTAGCCGACGCTCTACCGTTGAACTACTGGGACAAAATTGCAAGCTCTTATCGTCGAAATCCACTCTGCATAGTCCATGGACCATTAACCAGTCCATGGATACTCTTATCTGCATTGGGAGCGCGATCCATGATTTTAGTTCAAAAACAGCGCGTTGCAAAAGACAAGACAGTGACATTGAGTAAAATTGCACTTACCTTTGGTTTTCTCTCAGGACTGTCACAACTGAACTGATTTGTGAACGGTCATTTATAGGCAAGGTGCTCATATAAAAATAGCAATCCTCCTCTTCCAAAAATCCCAACAACCATTGTTGTGTTGTCCCACTTTTTCTTGCTCATTGTTATAAGAGTGGGAGATTAGCCCATGTCACTTTTCTTTTCAGTTTAGAACTTTCCAGACCAATTTTGAAGCGTTCGTGTGGAATGAACTTAACCCGAGCACTCTCTCGAACAAGGTCCATGTCGAATTAAAGTCAGCCAACTTAAATACAGTGAGATCAAAAAGTCGTGCATGCCAAATTTTAAAATCTTCTAATATACCAAGAAATTGAACACAATTTTTAAATAGAATTAGTAATTTTTTTTTCGGTTAGGTGGTACTCATGTACCTTTAAAATATGATGTGGGCAGCACATGACTTTCCCTGCAGACTCAAATTCATTTTTTTTCTTTATTTCTTTAATAATTCATTAAATAGAGTTTAATTGCACAACATAACACTAAATTTGCATTTTTAATTCAATTTCTGCTTTTATTTGGTAATTGGACATTTTTCTAAATATGGCATAACTAAATGCGAAAAATCTCAAATATCTCGAGAACGGTTAGTCCTAGAGTTGTTGTTGAGACCCAGACCGTCCGACCTACCAGAAAGGTGTAAGGTAACTGTTTGGACGGTCGGTAAGTGCCACCCAATTTAGACCGGAACCCAATAAGGGAGGCATCCACAGGGACCGTACCCTCCTTTCCCTACCACCAACCTCTCGAAAGGACTTAAGGACCCACATGTTTAACGTGATCGTACTCCGCATGAACACGGCGACAGTTGTGGCAGGGTTAGTCCTAGAGTAATAGAGTTTTTCTTATTCTTTTCCTCATCAAAAATTACGTATAAAACAAGCATTTAATTGATATATTTGAACATACGTACCTTTTTTTTAGACTTTGGCGATTTTTGAGGGCCATTTCGTAAAAAAAGGCAGGATGTTCTTTTCCGAATAATATCAAAATCTAATCAGCACCAGAGTATCCCACAAATAACTTATCTACCAAATTTTGTGAAATTTGGTCAATTAGTATTTAACTAGAGTGGATACATGAAATTTTCGCCGGCCATTTCGTAAAAAAAGGCAGGTTGTTCTTTTCCGATTAATACCAAACTCTAATCAGCACCAGAGTATCATATAAGTAACTTATCTACCAAATTTTGTGAAATTTGGTTAATTAGTATTTTAACTAGAGTAGATACATGAAATTTTTACGATCCATTTCGCGAAAAAAAGAGGGTTCTGTTTTAACGAATCGTACCAAAAACTAATCAGCACAAGGGTCATACCCAAGTAACTTACCTACCAAATTTTATGAAATTCGGTCCATAAGTTTTTGAGTTAGAGTGGATACATACATTGCACCGACACACAGACAGACACACAAACAGACACACAGACAGACACACAGAAACACAGACACACACACAGACGTCGCGCTAAAAATAGTTTTTTCGTATTCTGGAGGTCTCGAAACGTGTAGATCCGCCGAAAACTCGATTTGCGATTTTCGACATAATTCCAATACGTTCTCTATACATTACCATGTATTGCAGGGAAAGTAAAAATCTGATGTGGGCAGCACATGACTTTCCCTGCAGACTTATATCCACGTTCTCTTTATTTAAATTCAATTCACTTTTAATTCAATTTTCGTTCTCATTTGGTAACTGCACTTATTTTCAAAGGTGGCGTAGAGAAATACGAAAAAACTAAAATATCTCGAGAACGGCTAGTCCTAGTGTAATGAGGTTGATCTTATTCTTTTCTTCGTTAAAAATTACGTATAAAACAAGCTTTTAATGGATATATTTGAGCGTACGTAGTTTCTTATTTTAAATTTTGAAGATTTTTGCGGGCCATTTCGCAAAAAAAAGGCAGGTTATTTTTTTCCGAATCATACCAAAATCTAATCACCACCAGGGTGACTCACAAGCGATTTATCTACCAAATTTTGTGAAATTCGGTCCATTAGATTTTTAGCTAGAGTGGATACAAGCTTTTGCGGGCCATTTCGCAAAAAAGGCGGGTTCTTTTATCCCCAATCGTACCCAAAACTGATCAGCACCAGATTCGCCCACAAGTGATTTACCTACCAAATTTTATGAAATTCGGTCAATTAGTTTTTTAGTTAGAGTGGATACAAAATCTGCACAAACAGACAGACAGACACACAGCCACATACACAGACGTCACGCTAAAAATAGTTTTTTTCGTATTCTAGCGATCTCAAAAGGCGTAGATCCGTCGAAAACTCGAGTTTAGGTTTTCGCCATGATTCCAATACTTTCCTTATACATTACCATGTATTGCAGGGGAAGTAAAAAGAAGACGGTATTTCAGATACATTTCCAAAGATAATATAAATGCTATCTAATTGAAAAAATGCCACTTTTTCAATATATTGATACATATATGATTTTAAAATTGGATTTTCATGACTTTTTAATCCCCTTGTACTTACATACTTAAATACTAATCTGAATAATAAAATTAATTATATGATGCTTCCAACATATGACTTTACCTACATATTAATAATTTTGGATATTGTGGGAAAGCTTTAGAGATTTCCTATAATTCGATCACGCTTAGTTTGTTGTTGTTGTCTTTGTTGTTCTCTATTCAATCAAGAATTCCCAATTTCTTGGATATTCTCGATTCTTAATTATCTAGAGAGATATCGCACTTCCCTATAAAAATATGAAATCTCTGATATTTTGAGTACGGTCTGCGATAACTCTGGTACGAGGTTGTCCCTATATTTCAGGTTAACAAGAAAGATCAATCATGCTTAAAGCATTGATTAAGAAACACTTTCCAACTTCAATGCAATTTTATTTAAACATGTCTAAAATGTAATAGATTCCTCGGTAATATTTTAAAACTTCTCACAATAATACATTGATTTATTATAGTTGAAAACTTAAACATTCATCCAAAAAAATGAACTTCATTCAAATGACGGCAATGAAATATAAATTGCCTGATTTAAACATCTCTAAAATGTGATATATTACTCGGTAACAATTTTAGAATTATCATAATACCACGATAATTTATTATATTTAAAAACTTCATCGAAAACAACTGAAATTCATTCAAATGACGTCATAGAAAAAATAACACGCCTGGCTCTCTCTAAAAAAGCAGCATTTCATTCATAAATAATTTCCCATTCATGTCATTCATCAAAATACTATAATAATTTGTTTTATTTAAAAATTAAGACCATGGAGCTATAAGTAATTTAACTCTATGCTTAAAACTTCATCGCAAAAAATCGTCCTTCTCTCGGTAAAGTCAATGAATATTTCTTTCGTATCAGCTATGCAGACTCCATGAGCTAAATTCTTTTGCATTAAAAAAATACAGCAATTCCTATACAACTCATCCTACATATTTTGCTGTTTACATTTCACATAAGTGAAAAATAGGCTTCGTTAGAGAAATAATCAAAGTTGAATGCTCATTTAAACTCAAATATATTGTCATTGCGTTGTTTCAGTATGTAGATGCACAGAATTTAAGCGAAAATAAAGAGGTTTTACGACGAATACAACACTCAATATGAATTAAAAAGAACTTTAAAAATGACGATTTTGAGACAAGATGGATGCCGTATTATATTTTGAAGTTGGTCACGTGATCGTTTCATATCATGGTCACGTGATCGCTTCATGGAAGAGGTGTAATTATTGTTTTAATTTTTATTTAAAAAACTACTGAATATATTTCGCTGAATTTTTTTTTATATATTTTATGGAACAATTTGAATATTACCTAAAATTTTCGAAGCAATTTGTGAAATTTAAATCCGCTTAAAAAATGTTTGAAAAATTTGGTCCCATAGGGTTCAATGTATTTCATTTTTTCAACCCGGGTTCAATCCAAAACTAATTGGGTGATATTATTTATTTATATTGCCATAGGTCCTACAGACCGTCTGAACAACATACTAAAATTTCATTTTGATTAAGTCATTTTTACGGCAGTTATCGTGCTAACGGACAGACAGACAGACAGACAGACAGACAGAATGAACAAAGTCATAAACACTTTTCAACTTTGTTGTAAAGTGTTAAAAATAGATGCAAATGATTCACTTGTTGGAAAATAGTGAACGTGGGGAACGTGAATAACATGTTCTGTTCCTCGAAATTAAAAACAAAAAATCTGATGTGGGCAGCACATGACTTTCCCTGCAGACTCAAACTCATTTTTTCTTTATTTCTTTAATAATTCATTAAATTAAGTTTAATTGCACAAAATAACACTAAATTTGCGTTTTTAATTCAATTTCTGTTTTTAATTGGACATTTTTCCAAAATCGGCATAACTAAATGGGAAAATCTCAAATATTTCGAGAATGGTTAGTACTAGAGCACTGGGGTTGTTCTAATTCTTTTCCTCATCAAAAATTACGTATAAAACAAACATTTAATTGATATATTTGAAGATACGTAGATTTTTTTAGCTTTTGGCGATATTTGAGGGTCATTTCGTAAAAAGAGACAGGCTGTTCTTTTCCGAATAATACCAAAATCTAATCAACACCAGAGCATCCCACAATTAACTTATCTACTACATTTTGTGAAATTTGGTCAATTAGTATTTTAGATAGAGTGGATAACTGAAATTTTTACTGGCCATTTCGCAAAAAAAGACGGGTTCTGTTTTTACAAATGGTACCCAAAACCAATCAGTACCAGGGTCATACTCAAGTGACTTACCAAATTTTATGAAATTCGATCCATTAGTTTCTATGTTAGAGTGGATACATAATATTACATATACATTGCACGGACAGACACAGAGACAGACACATAGACACACAGACGTCACGTTAAAAATAGTGTTTTCGTATTCTAGAGGTTTCGAAACGTGTAGATTCGTCGAAAACTCGAGTTGTGATTTTCGGCATGATTCCAATATATTCCCTATACATTACCATGTACTGCAGGAAAGGTAAAAATATATCAAGAACGGTAGTCTTAGAGTAATGGGGTTGATCTTATTCTTTTGGTCGTCGAAAATTAAGTATAAAACAAACAATTAATTGATACATTTGAGCATATGTAGTCTTTTGTTTTTAGGTCTTAACGATTTTTTCCGGTCATTTCGCAAAAAAGCAGATTTTTTTTTCGAACTGTACCAAAATCTAATCAGCATCAGGATAGTCTACATTTGACGTATCTACCAAATTTTGTGAAATTTGGTTAAGTAGTTTTTCTAGAGTGGATACTTTTGATTTTTGCGGCCTATTCTGCAAAAAAAAAAAAAAAAAAATGAGGCAGGTTCCTTCTTCCGAATCGTACTAAATTCTAATCAGCACCAGTGTCACCCACATGTGACTTACTACTAAATTTGATAAAATTTGTTCAATTTATTTTTCAATTAGAGTAGATGCATGCATTGCACAGACACACAGAAACGCTAAAAATATTTTTCTGCGTTCTTCTAGATATCCATCGAAAACTCGTACTGCGATTTTCGACATGATTTTAATACTTTCACTATACATGTATTGACACGCACACATACAAATGCGCTAATTTAAGCTAAAAATAGTGTATTCGTGTTCTAGAGGTCTCAAAACGTGTAGATCCGTAGAAAATTCGAGTTGAGTTTTCTAAATGATTCGAATGCTTTCCCTATACATTACCATGTATTGCATGGAAAGTAAAAAAGTATCAAAGTATTCCTTTTCGAATCCATTGTTCCCTTAAAATACAACAAAACATGAATTTCTACTTAAAACTCAGTCTTCTAACTTCCGTATATATACATCGTGCACGAAAAACGAACTTTTTTGTGTTATGTGGTTTTTAATCCATAATTTTCGGCAGCAGGATAAATCGAAGAACAAACCTTGTTTTTTTCCATATAAATGCCACGATTGTTTTGAAAAAATAAATATGCGGAAGCGCGCATTGTTGACAGAAGATGAACCCACGCATGTTTTTACTTGAAAAAGCTATTATGGCTAGCGGAAGCTTGGATCTGAACACTTGTTTACTTGTCCACCCTGTAAATCTGTCACGCTATTTTACTTTCTAGTGCCGTTGTATAAAGAAAGCATTAAATTTCCCGCCATTTTTCACATTCCAAATTTTGATGGTTAAACATCTTCTAAAACTTCTTGAATTGATGTAGAATACTTTGGTAAAGATGTCGGCCTGTGTGTTTGTGCGTATTAAGTTAAGCATCTTCTAAAACTTCTTGAATTGATATAGAATACTTTGTAAAGATGTCGGCCTGTGTGTTTGTGCGTATTAAGTTAAGCATCTTCTAAAACTTCCTAAATCGATGTAGAATACTTTTGGAAATATGTTTGTCAGTGTGTTTGTGTGTATTAAAGGTCTGAACGAGCCTTATTTAGTCGCGGAACCTTTTTTGAAATTCAATTTGTTAGGAAAATCCTGGAATGAGAAATACCAAAGTGGTCCAAATTATACATCCAAATATTTTAATTTTTAAGAAAATATACACGAAACTATTACGTCACGAAAACCCTGGACTACTATCGCGGAACCCCAAGGGTTCCGCGGAACACACTTTGAAAAACGTCGGTTTATATAGAAATGCATACATCTGCATACCCATGGCCGATTTATTACAATACTGACCTTTCAGCAATGTTTACAATAGATCAAAAGTCAAACTAGATATCGTGAATTTGGCCGCTGCGCCGATCACACACTACAGGGCGCGACAGGCCATTCCCCATTCCTAACGAAGCGAAATCAACATCTGCCTGAATTTGGGTCGTCAGTTTTACTCGAAAACTACAATAGGCAGGAATGTGAAATTTTGGTGAAATTGCAAGCAGATTTTCAGAATCATTACTTCAATTATTAGAACTAATTGTAACAGGACGAAACACCCATTTTTAAGCTCACTATGCTTCCTATGTTCCCATGCTCACTATGCTTTTATGCTCACTACGTTTCCTATAAATAGCGTGTAAAAATAAAATATAAGTCTGAAGCGTTACCTCCGAGAGACACTTCGGTTATGAATAACCCCGAGTTCGATTTCCAGAGCTGCCCAACCTATCTCCGTGTCTGCGCGGAGTACGGGCACGTTAAATGTGTAGATCTGAATGTCCTTCCGAGAGGTTGGTGGTAGGGAAGGGAGGTTACGGTCCCCATGTATGTCATCCCCACTGGGTTTCGATCTAAATTAGGTGATACTGTTCCGACCGTGATAACAAATACTTTACACATTCTAGAAGGTAGGACCAGACTAGGTTGAAAATATATGAATAACCATTGCTGTATAAAAGTTAAAAGGATTCCAATATTAAGCTTCACTACCCTATGTTGTTTTACACGGTTGGTAGAAGCCCCGGCCACGCACTAAGCTACCATTAGCCCTAGGGTTAGTCGTGTGGTCTGGGTCTTCAACGGTTGGTAGAAGCCAACGGCCGTACCGTGCTGAAAACACCGGTTCTCGTTAGATCACCGAAGTCAGGCAGCATCGGGCGCGGTTAGTACTTGGGTGGGTGACCACATGAGAACACCGCGTGCTGTTGGCACCTTTCGGGCGCGGTAGTCCGGTGGTTTGTGCGCTGGATTTGCACGCTGCCACAACTGCCGCCGTGTTCATGCGACGTGCGATCACGTTAAACATGTGGGTCCGTAAGTCCTTCCGAGAGGTTGGTGGTAGGGGAAGGAGGGTACGGCCCCTGTGGATGCCTCTTCCACTGGGTTCCGGTCTACATTGGGTGGCACTTCCCGGCCGTCCAAACAATTACCTTACACCTTTCTGGTATGCTAAATATCATGTCATCTATATTTAATCATGTCATCTAATCATCAAAATGTTAACTCATCTTCACCTCTTTGTACAACTCCTTGTAACCTCAATGTATATTTTTTGAAACTTAAATAAACTTTGCCCCAGACCGTCGGACGTTGGCCGCCCCGGGAGTTGGCTTCCGCTAACTCTTTTCCCGGCCGTCCAATTAGATACTGAAGTCCTCAGGATGAGTCGGACGGCCTGGGTCTTCTACACCTTTCTGGTAGGTCGGGCGGTCTGGATCTCAACAACAACAACAAAGGTTGGTAGAAGAACGTCATGAAACAAAATACATATTATGAAGTTAGAGTTACTTGTTTCCTCCATAATGCATATAATGATAACATGCAAATTTATGGAAACTTGCTCCTGTATATTAAATATGTTTTGGTGATTTAAAGGTGTTACTTTGATTCCACTGTTTTCCCGTATTCAAATTTGTTAAACATACAATTCAAATTCTAAAAGCTTATGCTCTTTTGTGTTAAGATTCTCCAATATTGAAATTAATTTATTACACTTATAATTTCATAATTATTTGCTAAATAAAGTTTTAGTTTGAAATCTTTCACAGCTCGCATGCGTCATGCGCGCAAGTACATTCGAAGCCCAGCTTTTTGTTAGTTCGAAAAGCACTTGGATATGTCAATTAGTGCAATATTTTGAATCGAAATTTTGTGGTGGGAGGGAATATTTGTCGTAAAGCCTGTGTAGGGAAATATTCGTCTAAAGAAATCAATTTGAACATATTTACAATGTAATATTAAGGATATTTATTTAAACAATTTTATTTTGTGTGGTAACTTTGGTTAAAACTTCAATTCTAGGTTTCCAATATTCACAGATAGTAATAATTGTACCAAATAGCTTTTGAAATGCGTTCATGAGATATCGCATCCACAGATTCACGGACACATACACAAACACCACTTCGAAACGTTATTCGTGTTCGGGTATGCTTGAAACGTGCCCTTTGTAAAGTTTAAATTGTCTCTTTGTCCTCTTTCCATGCCTTTGTAGAGGATTTTTACTTAATCTGTCAAAAGTGACTTAGCTCAAACTTAGAATACTTGATATTTCGACCTTTCGGCCCATGGGCAATAACACAGGACGGCAGTTTATTGGGGACTTCACAAAATATACAACAGCTTGCTGTCTAAAGCAACGGACAACATAGATACTAATTGTTATTGCACACGCCCAAAATAAATGACAAATATACAAGTTACTACAATATACTAGGCTGGTGATAATGTTTACATAGATACGCATTTACAAAACTTATATGCTTACCCCGGCATTCTGTTACTTCGCCCAGCATTGCGGCCACACCCAGAATACTAGACTCTTCCTAGTCATCGTTGTATCGAATGGGGTTCCTTTCCATTCTCTACTCGAATCCTTCATCGTCTGCTCAAGAACCCTTCTTCCATTCCAAGAACCCCCTACTCAAGAACCCTTCTTTCATTCCAAGAACCCACTACTTAAGAACCCTTCTTTTATTCCAAGAATACTGAAAACCTCACGATTCGAAACATATTCCTACACTCCCGTAGGAACGCAGAAAATGCTGATTAGGCCGGTGTTTCGTCTAACAAGCGAACCAGTTAGGATGGTTAGTTTAAAGAAACAAATTAAAATACAAACTGAGGGAAATAATAATCGAAAGGTTTTTTAGACGGTCGGGACCGTGCTACCCAATTTAGACCGGAACCCAGTGGAAGCGACATCCACAGCGACCGTACCCTCTTCCCCCTGCCACCAACCTCTCAGAAGGGCTTTCGGATCCACGGATTCACCGTGCCCGTTCTCCGCGTAAACACGTAGATCGTTTGGTGCAGAGTCGGGAATCAAACTCGGACCCTCTGAGTGCAATCCCCGTGCATTAACCACTGAGTTATCCCTCCCCCCAATAAACTAAGATTTGTACATTGTAATTGATTTTTAAAACACGTTTATTTGTGAAATAAATCTGTAAATTTGCCAACTTCAGAAAAATAACCGTTGAATGCCAATCAGACGACCTCAAACCCAAAGTAAATTACATTTGATTTTGATTCAGTAAAAAATATATAACATAGATGTAATTTTTTAAGTGATTAAGGGCCGTTCTTTATATACATTTATCAAACCCATCATAGGCAAGTAAACTAACACGCTTAAAAAATTAAGTTAGAACTTATTTCAAGAAGTTTTACTCTCTTAAACATTGTATGTTCCTCATCATGGGAAATAGTCATCTTAATTGAAAATGGGATGATCAAGTTATGTCCCATGGTCCATACTATATAAGTATGCTAAGTAAGTGTGAAGCTTCGTGGTCACCGGGTATTTATGAAAAGTCTGGAAAGACTTTTCAAAAAACCTTCACCTTATTTATTTCGCCCCCCAGGGAGAAATCGAAGTTCAGGCTTTGTGGTCGATATTAAGAATGTGCCCAGATTCGGTATTCTAAGTCACCGGAAAGTCTCTGTAGGGTCTGAAACGTCTATTTGAGGAAATCCAATTTTACCCACCCTTGAGAGGGCAAATCGAAAATCTGGCTACGTTAGGTTCTGTCACGTGTTCAGCACTACAAATGTACAAAGATTCCTTCTTTTAAGTCACAGGGTGGTTTCTGGAAGGTCTGTAAAGACAAAAACACGTTAGACAATTATTATATAGATTCCACGATTTTTTTTTATTATTCATGCAAGCCCATTTATTTTTTTCTCAAAACTTTAGTCTTCAGTTTCTGAGGAAGTATGTAGAATATTTTCACCCAATAATTAGTGTGACAGGCGTCTACAATAGTTTCACCAGAGAAAACTTCTAATGGATAGAGGTAACTAATTATCTTGCCTTCCATTTCTCCATATATCATTTCTTCTAAATTCAATGAGTTCTTGGAGGGCATCATGACTCCCCCCCCCCCCCCCCTTGGCGACTCCACTGGACATCTATATAGAACAGAAAGTCGCCATAGAATCCGCAAGAAAAGTTTTCGAACGAGATTATTTCGACATTATATCCATTCAACGTGAAGTAAATCACCATGATATGATCTAATACGGAAAAAAGTACCCGAGGTGGACAGCATATGACTTTCACCACGTAATGTAATGACTTTACTTGGTTCACCATGAAATAATGGTGCACGAGATTGATCGTGCAATATTCTTAGCAATGAATTAATATCATATAAATTGAAATTTGTGTTTTTGGCAACTTATTATCCCAAACAAAATGGCTTATTCATACTGACGTGCAAAATCCTTACCGAAACGCAACTGACATTTAATTTATATCCTGTGAAATAAATGACTTATAGGGAATTCTTGGGCGTCAAAATGCAAAACAATTACAAAAAGTATAATCTCTCGTGAATGGAATGAACTAGATCCGGTAGAAAGATGTTAATAGATTTGTTGCATAATATTGCGTATGGAAAGCGAACATATTTATAATGATACTTTTTATTTTAATAATTTGAAAAGAAAAAATGCAGTATCTCAGAAAAGATTTATGCTAGCGTCCTGAAGTCTGTGTCATTTGTTTTATAATACAACATTATGTATGAAATAATTATTTATTTATCATCATTAAAGGTCCTGATTTTTTTATGTTTTCAAAAATTCATTCGCAACTTTGGGGTATTCCGAACGTTTGATCACATTTAAAATAAATAGAATTCCGGTACTCACTGAGTGTAATAAACGTATTAAATGACATTCGAAAAGCTAAGGAGTGTGAAATAACGAGAAAGGGTGTGCGAAACATGAAGGGGTGTCGAAGACCCAGACCACACGACCAAAGGTGCGAAGGGGTGTGGAAACCCCAGGCCGTCCGACTCATCCAGAGGACTTAGAGCAACTAATTGGAGGACCGGGGTGCGAAGGGGTGTGAAGTAACACGAAAGAGACTCGATATTTCACACCCCTTTGTACGCACAATTTAAAAAATTCTCCTTTTGGAAACATCGTAAAAATCTCTTTTCTAATCCTGCCCTCCCCCCCCCCCCCCCACTTCCCTTTTTGATTTTAATTCTCCCTTTTCCTCCTTGCATCCGTCTCTTCGCTTCGCAAACTTGTCCCCTTGTGACCCGTCCTCCTTTTCAGATATAAATGTCTACACTGACGGATCTCTCATTGATGGTAACATTGGTTTTGCTGCTTGTGTTTTTGAACAAAATACTTTAATTGACACCTTTTCTTTTAAACTCTGCTCTGGGAACACAGTTTTCCAGGCAGAAATTGCTGCCATAAACTTTGCTATCGATTGGGCATCTTCAAATAATCAAAAAATTAATATCTTCTCCGACAGTCTTTCTTCCATTTCGGCCTTTAAATCAATCAAAAATAAATCAAATTTCTTATCTAAAATTAAACTTAACGCAAATGTAAATAAACATCTTTTTAATCTCCGCTGGGTTAAAGCACATTCTGACATCTCGGGCAACGAGGTCGCTGATTGTTCAGCTAAACTGGCTGCTGTTTCTGGCTCCCCCCTTTCTATTCCTTTTCCTTATTCTCTTTTGAAAAAACATTATCTTTTAGACATTTTAAATAATTGGCAAAATTACTTAACTAATTACATTTCTCCTCGTACTCACTATCCTGCCAGAATTTCAAATTTTCTCCCTTCTGTTAAAACTAGTCTTCAAATTAAAAATAAATACCTAATATATTTTATCACTGGCCATGGACCGTTTTTGGACTATCTTCATTTTTTCAAATTTAAATCTACCTCCTGTTGTACCTGTGGTCTCTTCGGAGACGCAGATCATTATGTCTTTTCTTGTCCCCTTTCTAAAACTTATCATCTCTCCAAACCCGCTTCTTCGAATCTTGCGACCTGGTTCTCGAGTGTCTGTAAAAATTCTTCTTCTGTCGAGAGAATTAAAAACTGTGTTCTCATAGCCAGAGAAATTTCAAATAATGTTCCTTGATCGGTCTGTGTGCTTGGGGGTTTTTTCCTTTCTCTCCCCTTGTTCTGTGGCTCTTGTTGTTTATGGGGTTCTGTTTTGTTTTGGTGTTGCCCGCTGGTTTATAGTGTTTGCTCTACCTTTGTTTTGTCCTTGGTGCCTTTTGCTGTTGGCACTTGTCTCTTCATGTTGTGTTTGATATATCCCTGTTGTGTCTCTGTTATGTTCGGTGTTGATTTATGCACTTGTTGCTATTAACATCACAATATCTCGTAGGAAATTTAAAATGTCTTTGTTCAAAACATCGACAACCATGATTGAATGATCAACTTCTTTGTACAAGAAATACTATGTATATACCATTTTTACCTAAAAGGCTATGTCCATCTTATTTTGATGTAAATACAAAAATTGTAACCCATTGTAAAACCTTTTCTGCTAACTTTCCTTCCCGGCCGTCCAAATAGTTGCTCTTAGTCCTCTGGACGAGTCGGACGGTCTGGGTCTTCTACACCCCTTTGTACGTGAAATATCGCTTCCACACACACAGACACACACACACACGCGCGCACGCACACACATACACACACACACACACAGACATCACCTAAAAAACGTTCCATTCAAGTTCAGGGATGTTTAAAATGTGCTCTACCGTCGAAAACTGGAATTCGAATTTTCGACCCATTCACAATACTTTCCTTATACATTAGGGAAAGTAATAACTTTGGCATAACTCTTTTAATATTTTACAAAACTTTGATTATTTTCTGAAACATTACGGTATAAAATTTTTCGCTTTTGAAACAATCTAACCTCATTTAAAAAATATCTCGTTTCAAACTCGTTGCGTCTTTATTTATATAATTTTAAATCATATTTTTTGATGAATTTGAATGTTTGATATTCCTTCGAATTATAAAGCGTGTTGTTCCAAAATCCAGTTTCATTTTCTCAAAAATAACAAAAATAGCTAGTTCATACATTCTGTAGCCTCATGTTAACATGAAATAATGATTCCGTATTTAATGTATAAATATATTTTCAGTAAAAATTAGTTCTAACTCTGGAATTCGATTTTGCGATATTTAGAACATCTAACAAATTGCAGGTTAACAAATTTTAAATTTTGAAATATTTAAAGGTAGGTTTAAATTTTTTCTAAAGATACGTTTTAAATAATTCGATGCTGATACAGGAAATATTTTTAATGGTCATATTTTGAATATTTTAAATGATTCTAATAAATAAGCCATTCATGTAATATTGAACAAATTATATTTTTAATTATACTCCTAATCTAAAAGGACTTCACCAAAGTCTGCTATTCGGTTGGTAAATTGAAATACAACATCGATAAACCAGTTTTGTTCTTATTAGAACTCGGCACCAAATAACTAATGTTTATTGCATCGTCAAGATGTTAAATTTCACAGATATACAAAATAACGATACAGTAAAAAATTCGACAAATTATGAGGACAAAATGTTTCTTAAAACATCCTTAAAACAACCATCGTACGAAGTGCGTGGGGGAAATTTGTTAATGCCGAATTAAACTGCATTTTTTAACACTTTACAACAAAGTTGAAAAGTGTTTATGACTTTGTTCATTCTGTCTGTGTGTCTGTCCGTTAGCACGATAACTGCCGTAAAAATGACTTAATCAAAATGAAATTTTAGTATGCTGTTCAGCCGATCTGTAGGACCTATGGGAATATAAATGAATAATATCACCCAATTAGTTTTGGAATAAATCCGGGTTGAAAAAATGAAATACATTCAACCCTATGGGACCTAATTTTTCAAACATTTTTAAGCGGATTTAAAATTCACAAATTGCTTCGAAAGTTTTAGGAAATATTCAAATTGTTCCATAAAATATATAAAAAAAAATTCAGCGAAATATATTCAGTTGTTTTTTAAATAAAAATTAAAATAATAATAACACCTCCTATATTAAGCGATCACGTGTCCATGATATGAAACGATCACATGACCCACTTCAAAATGATATATGGCATCCATCTTGTGTCAAAATCGTGATTTTTAAAGTTCTTTTTAATTCATATTGAGTGTTGTATCCGTCCTAAAATTACTTTATTTTTGCCTAAATTCTGTGCATCTACATACTGAAACAACGCAATGACAATATATTTCAGTTTAAATGCTCTTCCAAATTTGATTATTTCTACTATTAAGCCTATTTTTCACCTATGTAAAATGTAAACAGCAAAATATGTAGAATGAGTTGTATTAGAATCGCTGTAATTCTTTAACACAAAATCATTTAGTCCATGGAGTCTGCTTAGCTGATATGAATTCATTGATTTTAGAAAGAGAAGGACGATATTTTTCGATGAAGTTTTACGCATAGAGTTTACTTACTTGCAACTCAATGGTCTTAATTTTTAAATAAAATAAATTGTTATAGTATTGTGATGAATGACATGAATGGGGGAATTAGTTATGAATGAAATGTTGCTTTTATAGAGAGAGCCAGGCGTGTTATTTTTTTATGACGTCATTTGAATGGATTTCAGTTGTTTTCGATGAAGTTTCCACATATAATAAATTACTGTAGTATTAAGATAATTTTAAAATAAAAATTGAAATAATAATTACACCTCTTATATGAAGCGATCACGTGACCAATTTCAAAATGAAATATGCATCCATCTTGTCTCAAAATCGTGATTTTTGAAGTTCTTTTTAATTCATATTGAGTGTTGTATCCGTCCTAAAACCGCTTTATTTTTGCTTAAATTCCGTGCATCTACATACTGAAACAACACAACTACAATATATTTGAGTTTAAATAATCATCCAAATTTGATTATTTCTACAACGAAGCCTATTTTTCTCTTATGTAAAATGTAAACAGCAAAATATGTAGAATGAGTTGTACAAGAATTGCTGCATTTCTTTAACGCAAAATTATTTAACTCGAGTCTGCATAGCTGATATGAATGAAATATTCATTGACTTTACCGAGAGAAGGACGATTTTTTTCGATGAAGTTTTAAGCATAGAGTTTAATTACTTGTAGCTCCATGGTCTAAAGTTTTTAAATAAAATAAATTATTATAGTACTGTGATGAATGACATGAATGGGAAAATGTTTATGAATGAAATGCTGCTTTTATAGAGAGAGCCAGGCGTGTTATTTTTTCTATGACGCCATTTGAATGAATTTCAGTTGTTTTCGATTAAGTTTCCACATATAATAAATTACTGTAGTATTAGGATAATTTTAAAAACATTACCGAGGAATGTATCGCATTTTAGAGATGTTTAAACAATGCAATTTATATTTCAATGCCGTCATTTGAATGTTTTCGATAAAGGTTTAAGTTTTCAAATATAATAAATTAATGTAGTATTGTGATAAGTTTTAAAATATTACCGAGGAATGTATTGCAATTTAGAGATGTTTAAATAAAATTGCATTGAAGTTGGAAAGTGTTTCATAATCAATGCTTTAAGCATGATTGATCTTTTTTGTTTTATTAATCGAAGAGCATGGTGTTTATCTAGAGTGAAACAATTTTTATTTTAGAGTAATTCTCTAGCCATTTTTATAAGAGTGTAATAGAAGCAGAAGCTTACTTAAAAAAATCCTAAATGAAATAAAAATATCTTTTAATCTGTTTCAGATTTAGATTTCTGAAATTGCTATAAATTTCACTAACAATAATTAGTGGTTGTTAACATAGAAATTCAAACTTTTCAAAGAAAAACTTTTTCAAAGAAATTCATTTTTTATGATGGTTGGTGTGATTTGTTATAAGAGTTAGATATTTGTTTAGGTGTTAGTACAGTTTAATGTTTACGATTTCTTGCATTACAGCTTAATTAAATTTTAACGAAATATACATAAAAATATTTAAGCTGTTCTTGGAGGTTAATAATGTTCAAAGTGATACAAAACTACCATAAAATACAAGAAATTGATATGTTGATTTAAGATTTAGCTGTTGTTACATATTTTAAAATATGTACAACTAATTTTAAACGCGAATTTTAGCAATCATAAATTGGGATACTTCAAAATTACGACCGGTATTTGATAATATTTATTATTATTGCAAAGTATATTAGACTCCGATAAGAACGGAGTTTAGTGTTACTGGAATAAGATTAGAGGTCTTTTTAAATATTTATTTAAAACGCTTTTGTTATGGGGTAAATAAAATAATACGATATTTCATTTATTTATTTACAAAATCAAATTGTTTTTATGGAAAACTGCTGCAGGTTGATCACATACGATTTTTCTCTACATTTATAAATAAGATTTTGGTGCTGCCATCTGTTGGAAAATATAGTTAATATTGTTCTAAAAAGTTTAATCATCAAAAGTTTTATCAGTTATATCATTTATTTAGAACAAAAATTATTCCTACTATAGTTTTTGACGAATAAACGTTCTAGAAGTTGTCTTAAGCAAAAGATAATCTTTATTTACATGTGAAAGTAATACTTTCTAAACTGAAAAAGTTTGAGAAATGTGTGTTTAAAAAAGTTACTTGATAATCGTCCTTTGAATTTTAATGGTGCAACATTTAATTAAGTGCTTGAATAATTCACCTTTTCGAAACAATTGCAACATGCACTTTGTATTGAATATCAAATATATATGTATCGCGGAAAGCTGCACTGTATACTCAAGTCATAGGCGTCCATAGGAGAAGGCAAATAATGTGGGGACACTTGGACGTCCAGGAGGGGGGGGGGGGGCTGGACATCAGGGTCACAAAGGTGGACATCAAGCAGTTCGATGTTGTACGCAGTGTTTCTTTCAGACATACTTCCGGATTTGTATAGGGCAAATAGGCAATTTTCCCCTCTAAAGTTGCATTCGCCCCCCCCCCCCCTCGGCCTAAAAGTCCTGAAAGAAACACCGATTGCACATCTTATTCTTGAATTTACCCCCCCCCCCCCCCCTTCCTCTCCTCCCATCTCTGGAAGAGATTGTCAGGACGTCCATAACCACAGTTTTTTTTTTAAAAAAAGAACAGTTATATTCTCACGCTTGCAATGATAATAACGCAAAAAATCGCAGACTAAATTGTCGAGCATTTAAATCATTTGCTTTCTGAAAATGAAGTGTAAGTGATAATACTGAATTTTAGTTGATTGAAGTCGACTTGTAATGAGAACTCTTTCTAAACTATGTAATTTTTATTGTCTACTTTTCCTATAATACATGTTCTATGTATAGGGCATTATTATTTTTATGTGTTTAAATACGTTATTCATGGTTTCCATATCATTTGCCCAATTTCTATTTTACATGTTTACAATAACATTTTTAGCCCTCTTTATAAGCGCCCTCTATCGATTGACGCAGAACTACGAACGACAAGCTTGGAATACAGCCTTTAATGTTAATGAAATTTGACAAAGAATAAAGAAAATAAAACGATCGCAATATTCGAAAACGTGAAATAGAATACTTTTAATAAGAAAATTATGTATTATTCAATTTTATTATGCACTCCCTTTATACTAGACCGAATCTTTTTTTCTTATTTTAGGAGATTACAAACAAAGTCGTTAAATGATGGATGTTTAATCTAGGCGGAGTCACTTGTTGCCCAGATTATATTGTTTTTACTTTTCTTTTTAACAAACACTAGTAGAGGTATGTTTAGAAGAAATTAGTCTCTTTCTAAAACAAGTCTCACAAAATTCCTTGATTACAATAATCCCATTTTTAGCATAATATTATAACAGGTTGTAAACAAATGCAAACTTTTCCAGAAATTCACATAAACAACTTAAGATAAAATCGGAGAAAATATTTTACAGTTTTGCAAATTATCCTGGAAGTTCCCAACCGTAGTAATCACTTTTCAAAGACCAAATCAACTCCAAGGGAATAAATATTGCGCCCTAGCTACTAACATAGCAATTACAAATGCCGAAAACAAATAAATAAAATAACTTACGAGAATTCTAAATGTAACGTAAAACAAATGCACTCGAAATGGGAAACTGCAAAACCAATGCTCATATGATAATTTTAACCGACCCTAAATGCAATTTGGTTAATTAGCTGGAGTCTCTCGATTTTTGATTTAAACTTCTAAAGATTATGAAAATATTCCATTCATGTATCAATCACATTTTAAAAAAAAATCTGATGTGGGCAACACATGACTTTCCTTATATAATGCAATGAATTTACTACTTTTACAGTAAAAAAAATAGGTTTTTCTTATAGTAGATACTTATATTCTTTCCAAGATATTGAATTTTCGACAATTAGTTGTCATTTCATTGATTTAGCGTCATTTTTATCCATTTGGCGAGATTTTCGTTAATTTGGCAACATTTCAAAAAGTCGCTAAGTTGGCGGCATACCACAAAATTCGTCGCCAAAATCTCGTCAAGCGTTATGGACGGAAAAATAAGTTATTCTTCTAGCAGATAAATGACTATTGCCGTTCAAATACAAATGTATTACTCAAAGTATCTTTTCTCATGAATGGAACGAGCTAGATCCACGAGAATGATGTCACCCAATTTATCGCATGATATTAGATATAAAAAGTGAATATGTTTCTCAACAGTTAATATTTTTTTAATTTATGGGATTTTTTGATAAATTTATTTGAAAAATGTGCAATATCTTGAGAACAGATCATGCTAGCGTTCTAAAGTTTATGTCAATCGTTTTCTAAGGAAAAATTACATAAGAAATGGCTATTTGCGTAACTTTTTTAAAGGTTTTGATTTTTTGATGATTTTTTCAAAATTTCACTCGAAAATTTAGGGGGGGTTCTGAACATTCGATTGCGTTTAAAAACAATAGGCTTCCAGTATTCGTCGATTGTGATTTTTGTACCAAATTTCGTTCGAATCGCTCCATTCGTTCGTGAGATATCGTCTCCACAGTCTCATTGACACACACACACACACACACACACACACACACACACACATACTTTTACACACACAAAGACATTGAGTCGGACGGTCTGGGTCTTCAACACACAAAGACATCAGCTGGAAAATGTTTGAATCGTGATCAGTGATGCTTGAAACGTGCTCTCCCGTCGAAAACTCGAATTCGACTTTTCGACCCCGTCACAATACTTTCTTTATACATTAAGTATATAAGGAAAGTAAATATATATATCTGAAAGAGAAAATGTCGAATCCGTACAGGCTCACCAAATGTAAACTGATCGGCCAAACCGGGCATGTCGTACATATATACATAATGTTACGACTACATAAAATGCTTTTGTAATATATTACCTATCTCCAAGGCAACACAACCTTTAAGGGCAGCCATTCATATTACACGAAAGGAAGGTTTCCATACTTTTCAGGGTATAAGTACCAAATTTGGCGAGCTTTGGAATATATACAACTTTCTCGAAATATCGAATATTCTTGGCGATAAGAGCCCATTCTGAAAGTTTCTACAGAGAATATATAAAAAGAGTCATCTCTCAGTTGGAAAGTAGCTGAAATGTTGCGAGCTCAATTTAATTGTGAGAAACGTCAGTGTTTTGGGAATAGTATCAGCTATTTTGTGAATTAGCTGAGCATTTAATGGCTGTTTTGTTATACCTGACAATTGTTAAGTGATCTTATAAGATAGTTATCGAGCTATTCACTGTATATTGTTCCTGTGTGTGTGTGTGTTTACTCTTATTAGTACTTTAAAATTAAAATAAAAGTGTTAGTTATCTAGCAATTTGGACTTACACTTGTATTTTGAGAGTACATCTATGATTCAAAGGGATATGTCGTAACAATAATTTTTAACCTCCTCTCTAAAAATTGTTTATTTTAACCCTTTACGTATCAGATTTTTCTCAAATATGATAGTCAAAGATGGCTTAATGTTTAATAGCTATTTGTAGGTTTAATTGGATAGAGGGTACTCAGATTAATAATAATTACGCCTTATTTTTATTTTTAAGCAGATAATTCAGGTAGTGACATGTTTGTATTATCCCAAATTAACTCGGCAAAGAAAGTGATAAAACCGCTAACTTGGGATAGTATTCCGAAATAAAACGTATTATTACTCGGGATAGTATTTTGAAACAAAACGTACTATTAACTCGAGATAGTATTCTGAAACAAAGCGTGCTATTAACTCGGAATAGTATTTTGAAACAAAACGTACTATTAACTCGAGATAGTATCCTAAACAAAACGTACTATTAACTCGAGATAGTATTCTGAAACAAAACTTACTATTAACTCGGAATAGTATTTTGAAACAAAACGTACTGTTAACTCGGGATGGTACGTTAGAACGTTAAATTAAACTTTATTCAAAATTTCTATTCTCAGGCAACGAGCTGACACTATTTTGGCATCAGCAACACGGGACGAGAGCCGCTCATAGTGGTACCCAATACGGCAGTGAAAGGTATAGTGTACTGGAACTCGTGTAATGCAGGCGGACAGTCGGCAGGGATATGGGGAATCGCAACGCAGTCGAAATGATGTCGAGACATCGGCTATGACGAAGAACTAACTATTCCGAACTCTGGAGAAACTCGAACTGTTGAAGTCGGGACATGAATGCTCACGAAAGTTCTTTAAGGGTGAAGTTAAATTGGCTTTACTTGAGACGAAGTGTGTTGTTGTTGTTGAAACCCAGACCGTCCGACCTACCAGAAAGGTGTAAGGTAACTGTTTGGACGGTCGGGAAGTGCCACCCAATTTAGACCGGAACCCAGTGGGGGAGGCATCCACAGGGACCGTACCCTCCTTCCCCTACCACCAACCTCTCGGAAGGACTTTCGGACCCACATGTTTAACGTGATCGTACTCCGCATGAACACGGCGGCAGTTTTGGCAGTGGCTGGAATCGAACCCGGGCCTACCGAGTGCAACTCCAGCGCGCTAACCAATGGGCTACCGCGCCCCGAGACGAAGTGTGTGTAGAAATAATGAGGCAGGATATCATAAGCAGATTCTTCAATGTACCAATTCTTTCTTTATTTTCCAGATATATTCATCTCACATCTCTTAATTACAACAATCATATTTTATTTCAGCACAGACGAATGCATGTAATGGACTTTCACAGAAACAGAAGTAGACGAACAGCTATTGAAGAACATCTCTCTTGACTTATCAACGCTGACGAAAAATAATTATTTACTATTTAGATTTTTAAACGCGATGAGATTTTAATTATATTTTACAATTTTTAACATTTCAACTTAAATCAAATTAGAATATGAATTTCATTTTATGCCCCTCTGGCGAAACACGTCCTGCTGCTTTGAGATTACATCGCCAACTAAAAACTAATTACATTATTCTTATTGAAGCGTCTTAGTGTGAATGCGCGTGCTCATGGCGAAACAGAAAAGAATTCCAATACATTTCAATACAAAATGTGAATCCGGGTAAATGTACAAAAACGCGGGAATGTATCATGACGCCAAGGGTTAACGATACAGGCGGGAAAATTTCAAGAAGCCGAAATACATAATTGGCGCTTTATCAATTTGGAATAAATATTTAAGAACAAATTTTAGAATCGAAACGAAAATAGAATTTGCCGAATATTAAATGTAGAAAGAAATTAAATAAATAAGCTGGGGTGCATTTCATAAGAACACTAAGCACAATTAATTTCTAAGTATTACACTAACTTCATCTGGCGAGTAAACTATTTCCTAATTTTCATCTACATCTGCAATACGATAAATAAATCTGACCGCCATAATTAAATTATTTTTGTGAGTTATTCAAATTTCATAGAAATTCTCATACTTGAATATCTCTATAGACTTCCTTGCTCAAAAGCCGCTGATAAACACACTTTTTTTATAATTTCACCTAAGAAACCACTTTCTTAGAAACCAAATTACCTAAGAAACCACTTTTCCATTTTGTAATATTTTCCTAACTATAAGCTTTTCAAATTTTCTAGAACTAGTCCATATCGATTAGGTACAAAGATGTTTCATTAAATAAGGTAACAAAGCCTGGCACACACATGGAATTTATTTTTGGATCAATACGTTCCGATATTATGGACTTGTCAGATCTCTGTTTCTTTTCTGTGCCTGTAGAAGGTAGTACATATCAAACACATTGTTTAACAAACATTTAAAAATGAACGCATTTGTGAAAACCTGATTATAGTGGCTATAAAGGCTCTTATAGCCACTATAACCTGGTCAAACGCTAAGATTCGTAGCATGATAATATTTTTCAGAGTTCAGGGCATAATACCAGCTGCAATTCATCGTTAACTTGTTAAAGTATATGGACCTAGATTCTTATCCCGAAAGAAGGTTTAGATCTTGGTGCAAAAAGTTTGATCACGGCAGGATACAACGCTCACCTCGCAGACCAAACCTTGCATCTAGCGATTATTTTTCTCTTTGGATCTATGAAGAAGCATCTGACAGGGAAGCAATATGGCTTTGAAAACGAAGTCCAGCAAACTATAATGTCTTGGCTGCAAGACCTTGAAACTGATTTCCTCATGTTTGGTATTTATATCTTGGTGTACCGATGAACAGAAGTCTAAACAAGTATGGAGAGTACGAGGAAAAGTAATTATATCCATGTAAATTACTGGTTATCTTTATATTGATATAAGAATACATGTATTCATACCACCATGTTAATTAAACGTCTTCGCACTTCTGGCCAACTGAATCGAAAAGTCCAAGCTGCAGCCCTCGGTCTGTATTAAAACGGTCTGTAACTGTTTCCAGCTATGTTTAAATAAAGTTATTTTTAAGAAGTGCAAGTGTCCAAAGTGAAATAATCTTATCTTCCAAATGATTGTACTATCAATTATATTTCTAAACAGACCTTTTATTGGATCCAAAAATCTGATGTGAGCAGCACGACTTTCCCTGCAGACTCAAATTCATTTTTTCTTTTTCTTTAATAATTCATTAAATTTAGTTTAATTATACAAAATAACAGTGAATTTGCACTTTTAATTCATTTTTTTCTTTTTCTTTAATAATTCGTTAAATTTAGTTTAATTATACAAAATAACAGTGAATTTGCACTTTTAATTCAATTTTTGCTTTTATTTGGTAACTGGACATTTTTTTAAAGGCGACGTAACAAAAATGCAAAAGAACTAAAACATTTCGAGCACGGTTGGTTCTATAGTAATGGAGTTGGTCTTATTCTTTTCCTCGTCAAAAATTACGTATAAACCAAGTATTTAATGGATACATATGAGCATACGTAGCCTTTTAGTTTAGATTTGGCGATTTAGTGGGTTATTTCGTAAAAAAAGACAAGATCTTCTTTTCCGAATCGTATCAAAGTCTAATCAGCACCAGGGTATTCGACAAAGTGACTATCTACAAAGTTTTGTGAAATTCAATCAATTACATTTTAGCTAGAGTGGATACATAAGATTTTTGCGGGCCATTTCGCAAAAGAAGGCGGTTCTTTTATCCCGAATTGTACGAAAATCTAATCAGCACCACGGTCACACACAAGTGACTTGCCTGTAAAATTTTATGAAATTTGGTCAGTTTTAGAGTTAGAGTGGATACATACATTGCACAGACATACACACACACACACACACACACGCACTAATTTTTTTTCTGTAGAGGTCCCAAAACCGTCCAAAACTCGAGTTGCGATTTTCGCCACGATTCCAATACTTTCCCCATACATTACCATGTATTGCAGGGAAAATAAAAAAATAATATATCGCCCTTGTAGCTCCATAGTTATAGCATTAACTGAACATGTTGAAAACTCAGGCCACTTGACTCACCCTAAGGTATGAGCAGCTGATTGAGTGACCCGATCAACTGAACATGTGGAGATCCATATGGTCTCCCGGTTGGGACGTGAGTTTATTACATATAATGTTGTTTGCAAAGAAAAGAGATACATACGAAAATAAAATTTATTGTACAAATATAAACACTAAAACATGTCTGTGAGCTAACACATGCACCAGCACGGATAGAAACAGCAAAGAATAGAACAGAAATTGGCGTCCTAGAACTATACGTTTCAATGAGTAGAAACGGTTGTCTTCATCACCTGTGGTGGTGGTGCCTCTCTTGCAGCAGCTTTACTATGAGACCTGCGGCTAGTATTTCAATGATGTTATTGTGATGGTGGTGCTTGTGGTGATGGTGATGTGCAGTTACCAAGAAGGTACCCTGGTCGACCAGAAAGGTGCCAAGAAAGAGGACTGCGAACATCATGGATAAGAACACCCTTCCGTTCATTATTGGATTTCGAAGCTAAAAATAAAACGGATAATTTAAATACAATCAGATTTTCCCAATAAATCCCATAAATTTAGTCAATTATCGCAAAAATTACTGCAACTTCTGGCATAATTTCTGTAAAATATATCTTTTGCGAATTGAATCACCCTCTCAGGAGGTATTGGCCCACTTCGAGTTGTACGAGTATATTTACCTAATTTTCCTAGTATGTAACGTAAATACTGCAACGTTCGCCTTAGAAATTACACCACCAAAGACATCCCTCCCATGGGATGCCTTACTGCGCAACAAATCTGTTAACAAGATTTGTTGCATAATAAGGCAAGCATACGGTCCACAACACGATTCTAATTATTTCCTGTACTTGCCAAATTTATTATTAAACTATAACACTTAAAATTTTATTTTCCTTTATAAAGAAAACTGATGTGAAGAAACATTTGGCGATATTGGCAGTTTGAATCGAAAAACGGTGTCTTATTCATACTCACGTACAAAATTCTCATCAAACTGTAATTGATATTTAATTAATAGCTTATGATGTAAATGGCTATTGATAAATTCTTTGGTATTAAAATACAAAACCATTACAAAAAGTGTCTTCTCTAGTGAATTAAAGAAACTATGATCTACGAGAATAGTGTTAACAGATTTGTTGCATAATATTGCATATGGCAAGTGGTATATATTGGATGATATTACTTTTAATTTTATGCAATTGTTTTATTAAATGTATTTGAGAGAGAGAGATGCAGTATCGTGAGAACGGTTTGTGCTAGCGTTCTAAAGTTTGTATCATTCGTTTTCTAATTTAAATTTACGTCTGACATGACCATTTATTTATCATTGGGGATCCTGATTTTTAATGTTTTTTCTCTCAAAAATTGATTCGAAAATTGGGGTAGGGAAAATTGAGAACATTCGACTGCATTTAAAATCAATAGGGTTTTAGTTTTCACGAATTGTAATAACCGTACCGAATTATTTTCGAAGCCATCCAATTGTTGGGAAGATATCGCGTTCATAGCCTCACGGACACAACTCAAAAACTTCGATTAGAATTCAGGGATGCTTTAAATGTGTTCTTGCATCAAAAACTCGGAATTCAAATTTTTGACCTTGTTCATATTATTTTCCCTATATATTACATACACTAAGTATGTAGAGAAAGTAAAAATGTAGCTGCCTAATTTTCTTCGGGCAAGAGTAACTTAAATTTATTGGTGAAGCTGTGCCCGGTTATTTACTGTTAATATACCCATTAATTTGATAGTGCCCATAAAAACATATTCGCTTTTAAATTCTACTTAGAAACGGTTTTTCATTGAAATATGAAAAACCATGAATATAATTTTAAATTTTAACTGTAGGAATCGGATCATTTGTACTCAAGCCATTGGTTAAATATAGAAAACTTTTAGTTATCAGTTAATAGGGGCATTTAATGGACCATATAAATTAGCGGATGTTTACAAGTTTTTCTCTGATTAAATTAGCTTTTCCTAAGTATGGAATTTGAATTTTTACATGGCCATGAATCACAGGAAGTTCAGCTTCAGATCATGAGATCGAGACTTTTGATAGTGGTCACTGCGCAAGTGAAGTTTTTGTGATTGATTTTATATGTTTGGCAGTTTTGCTTTGGACGTGTTCCTTAAGAGACATTACTTTATGGGCATCATGGCCGTCTATTGCCAATACAAGATCTATCCCCATCCTCAATCGTATTAATCTCATTGGGAAATTAAAGATGCATAAATGCAATGGGGATCATAACACTATGGATACAAAAAGTGATGAGGAACGAAAACTCTGGCAGAAATTAGGATCGTCCAACTTCAAATAGTCGCAGGAAATCCGTAATGAAATGTATATTTAATCATCACAAACGACATGTGACATGTCGAGAGTAAGATCCTTAAGTTTAAAATATATTTCATAGAAAGTGGAATAAAATTATTTTTAAAACATAACGAATTTGGTTATCATTAATTAAACAGGAATAAAATTCAGTTTTTTTAACAACATATTTTTTTTATTTCTGATGAAAATTATTTTCATGAAAGACTATTTTTTGTCACTTTTCATGGTCCCTATTCAAAACGTAAGGTCGGACGGACAGGTTGCACCTTTGCGTTAGCATTAGCCAATCAAATCCTTGAAAACATCTATTCTGTGACGTTTCAAACAGCCGATCCGATCGGTAGCCACTTCTGAACACGGCCAAAGTACAGGGTGGTCATAAAAAAACGTCCTCGATATATGAACCCCTAGCGGCCTATCCGATCAACCAATCGAAAGGAAATTTCTGATATTGTTATTTGAAGGTATGCACTCGAAATTGTGATGATTTCAAACAATGGAGCTGTCACGGTTACGGTTGCAGTGAAAAAATTTCGACATTTTCGAATGCCAACACCCACTTTTTTTCTTGCACAAATTGATCAGCGCATTGAAAAACCATAAATGGCTTTGGAACAATACACGTATGATGAAAATTGGCGACGTAAAACATTTGCAAAGAAGAGCATTGTGAAGGACCAATGGAAACACAGAGAGGAGGTGCATTGAGACACTTTGCATAATTCACAGGAATAGACAGTAGAAGCACCAATCACAGAACACCATGTGCAAAGCATTGCTTGTGCAAAACCATTAATAAGCAGTGTGGGGAGATTGTTTCTTCAATCAGGTGTTCGAACATGCCAACAAGATGACACTTACAGGGAAACAACCAGGTGAATTGATAAAGCTGTTTTATTTGAACGGGGAAAATGCTGCCGAAGCAATGGGAGTTTATCGGAGAAATCATAAGCTAAGACGAGGCCCATGTTGCTTACGAACTGTACGTGATTTGGTAAAAAAATGAAGAAACTGTATGCACATGTGATAGACCGCGATCCGGACTACCATCTGTTCCTGTTGGGGTTCTTGCGGAAATTCATAATACGATTACTGCAAGTCCATTGCGTACTGCAAGAAGTGTTGCCCGCAATTTGGATGTGACGAAAACTACAGTCCTCAAGCTTTTGCGCTCTGTTCTGCGGATATTTCCTTATCGATTCCAGCGCTTCCAGATGTTGCAACCTGGAGACGAGCAACAACGTGTCGACTTTGCAAATTTTTTTCCTCATCAGATATGAAGATAACAGGTGGCCGCTGCGGATATTATGGAAGATGAGACAAATTTCTCCTTAACTGGGAACGTAAACTCCAAGAACTGCATTCACTGGGCTGACAAAAATCCTCACGATGTGGCACCAGTGCCTTTACAAGAAGCTAAAGTGACTGTCTGGTGCGGCATCGCAAGCACATTCGTTCTCGGTCCGTACTTCTTCGGAGAGGTCACTTCCAATGGTATGCAAACGTGCTCCATCACAGGTCCTCGGTATAAAACAGTGTTGCAGAATTATGTAATTCCAGAATTGCAGCAGCGAAATGTCGTTAATGACATTGTATGGATGCAAAATGGTGCTCTTCCACACGACGCTATATGTGTTCGACAAGTGCTGCAACAGAAATTTGGTGATAGAATCATCTCCCGTAACTTTGCAGTTTCGTGGCCACCGCGATCCCCCGATCTCACTCCGATGGATTTCTGGTTCTGGAGTTATCTGAAATATAAGGTGTACACATCAAATCCACGAGATTTGTCAGAATTGAAAGATGCCGTAAAACGTGAAGTTATACATATTCCTCCTGCGATGTTACGTTCGTCATTGTTGTCAACAATCTCCCGCATGCAATGCGTTATCGTCTGCGAAGGTGCGCACGTTAAAAACTCCAATAAAAGTTTCAAACGTTCCAATAAAAGTTTTTTTCCCTCTCCTCTCTTGTGTTGTCATTGGTACTTTACAATGTCCTTCTTTGCAAATGGTTTACGCCGCCAATTTTCGTCATAAGTGTATCGTTCCAACGCCATTTTCGGTTTTTCAATGCTCTGGTCAATTTGAGTAGGAAAAAAGTGGGTGTTGCTATTCGAAAATTTCGAAATTTTTTCACTGTAACCATAACCGTGATAGCTCTATTGTTTAAAATCATCACAATCTCGAGCGCATACCTTCAAATAACAATATCTGAAATTTATTTTCGATTGGTTGAGCGGATAGGCCGCCAGGGGTTCATATATCGGGGAAGTATTTTTATGACCACCCTGTATGTCTTATCCATGTAAGTTAATTCTTGAAACGCATGCTCAGAACAGGTAAAATGGTAGATTATATGCACTCAGCTATCAGAAGTAACACACGCGGGAGAATATACACTCTAAGACAAAAAAAATCGACGCACCAAGAAAGAATTATCCAAAGGAGACAAAATTTGGTACGTGTAATGTGGATGTTATTTTTAGGTTATTGTAATAAATTTAAATCGCTCTGATTACCCGTATCCAGTTGTATAATATTTTCTATTTCTTTCGAATATTTTGAGTCTCTGAGTCAAAATCTCGATTTCAAAACTTTTCGAGAAAACAATACTTTTCTATACAATAGTATAATAACATAAAAATTATATAAATCAAAAGTACATGTAGTACATAGCAATTGTTGTCTATTGTGCAGAATATTTGGTTTTGTAGGAATTAAAAGAACCAAAATCATGAAACAATATTAAAGAAAATAAAGATATGAAACAATTTTTTTAAGAATTGTACGCATATTAAACATATTATTCTAATGTATACTAAGTACAAAACAAATCCTTAATAATATTTGTTCACTTGAGCACATAGAAATAGAAAATTATATCATCAAATATTAAACTTTGGAGCTTCTTGAAGACGAAATATTTCTTTTCTGGAAAATTTCTCCAGGAGGATCTATATCATCAGAGTAATTTTTAGCGTACTCTTATACTGATGGATTTCTGATTTTACCCGTAAATTTGTTTCTAATGAATCTTATTTAAATGAAGTACTGCACTCTGAATTTATTTCAATTTTATTAATAAACCGTTTGGGGCTTCTTGACATATGAGAGCCAATAAACTGTGGCTAATTTAATATAAGCAAACTACAGCCTGGGTTTGTTATTGCCATATGTATAAACATTAAACAACAAAATCGACAAAACAATAGCGTCTGTGGATAAGGGATCATTCCTGGTCTCCGTTGGTGCTGGTGTTGGTTCTCTCTTGTATCCAAAAAATGGTTGCCGATCTTTGCATACGAAAGTGGTTGATATATTAACTCAACATTTTATATCGTTAAACAACTGAAATGTATATTTTGGGGGATTATTCCAGATTAAGCGAATTTTTATATACGATCTACGACTATTGAAAATATTGCTTAAGTGTACTGCTGAAATGCTTATTTTGGGGAAATTATCTATTGAAAAAATTGCTTAAGTAAACTACTGAAATGTTTGTTTTGGCGGGATTATTCCAGATTGAGCGAATTTTTATATACGATCTACGGCTATTGAAAAAATTGCTTAAGTGTACTACTGAAATGCTTATTTTGGGGGAATAATCTATTGAAAAAAATTGCTTAAGTAAACTATTGAAGTGTTTTATTTGGGGGGGAGGGTGTTTATTCCAGATAAGGCGAATTTTTATATACGATCTACCGCTATTGAAAAAAATTGCTTAAGTGTACTACTGAAATGCTTATTTTGGGGAAATTATCTATTGAAAAAATTGCTTAAGTAAACTACTGAAATGTTTATTTTGGGGGGATTATTCCAGATTGAGCGATTTTTTATATACGATCTACCGCTATTGAAATAAATTGCTTAAGTGTACTACTGAAATGCTTATTTTGGAGGAATTATCTATTGAAAAAAATTGCTTAAGTAAACAATTGAAATGTTTATTTTGGGGGATTATTCCAGATTGAGCGAATTTTTATATACGATCTACCGCTATTGGACAAAATTGCTTAAGTGTACTACTGAAATGATTATTTTGGGGAAATTGTCTATTGAAAAACATTGCTTAAGTAAAATATTGAAGTGTTTTATTTTGGGGGGGGGGGGTTATTCCAGATAAGGCGAATTTTTATATACGATCTACTGCTATTGAAAAAAATTGCTTAAGTGTACATTTTGTTAGAACTAATTTGCAGAAAACTGGTTTATAAAAAGAATTCCAGTTCCATGCCTTGCACTTTTAATTTACATTATAGTAAAAAATGAACCTCTTATCTAACTTAATTTTTGTTAACCAAGCAAGTAGACCCCTGGGTAAATTGATTTTCTCTTCGAGAATGCTTCCAATTTCTTTATCACTGCCATTGCATATATTTGTCTATCATTTATTTCATAACCGCACAGATATTCTCCATGCATATACAATATTCTAAATGATGGCATTGCGTTCTTTTGCAGCAAATTAAACTTCAGAGATAGCCAAGTAAAAATTCGGTGAAAAACAAATACTGCGAATACAGGATGAAAATGGTAGACTCGACCTCGAGAATTAAACACTTGCCAGACTTCACCACTAGACTAATCCAAAATACAGTATAAAATAGTATGGAAACACGTCACTAATTAATACTTTAAAATCAAAGACAACCAAAAAATAGGTTTAAAAGTATTTTATTAAAATCCAGTGGCGCAGGCGCCACTGATGAAGGACATAATAGTGCTCGAAAGCGTTATGGCTGAGTGATTTTATGCATCGTTAAAAGGAGATTTTAATAAAAGACTTTTAAGGGGAGAGTGGACGTTGAATTTTTACTTTCCTTATACACATAATCTATAAGGAAAGTATTGTGACGGGATCGAAAATTCGAATTCGAGTTTTCGACGGGAGAGCACGTTTCAAGCATCACTGATCACGAATCAAACATTTTTCAAGTGATGTCTGTGTGTGTGTGTGTGTGTGTGTGTGAGTGTGTGTGTCAGTGAGTCTATGGAGACGATAACTGACGAACGAATGGACCGATTCGAACAAAATTTGGAACAAAAATCACAATCCATAAACACTGGAAGCCTATTGTTTTTATACGGAATCGAATGTTCAGAATCCTCCTAAATTTTCGAATGAAATATTGAAAAAATCATCAAAAAATCAAAACCACTAATAAAGTTACGCAAATAGACATTTCTTATGTAATTTTTCATTAGAAAACGATTGACATAAATTTTAGAACGCTAACATAAACCGTTCTCGAGATATTGTACAATTTTTCAAAAAAATTATCAAAAAGTCATAAAATAAAAATATTTCCTATTGAGAAACATGTTCACTTTTCATATGTAATACCATGCGATAAATTGGTCATTCTCGTGGATCTAGCTCGTTCCATTCATGAAAAAAGATACTTTAAGTAATACTTTTGTATTTGAACGCCAATAGTCGTATATCTGCTGTAAGAATAACTTATTTCCTCATCCATAACGCTTGGCGAGATTTTGGCGACGAATTTGGCAGAATGTCGCCAACTTGGCGACTTTTTGAAATGTTGCCAAATCAACGAAAATCTCGCCAAGTGGATAAAAATGACGCTAAATCAATGAAAATGACGACTAATTGTCGAAAATTCAATATCTTGGAAAGAATATTAGTATCTACTATAAGAAAAACCTATTTTTTTTACTGTAAAAGTAGTAAATTCATTACATTATATAAGGAAAGTCATGTGTTGCCCACATCAGATTTTTTTTATTTATTTATTGACTTAGAAACGTGAAAATTTGTATAAATATTCCTCTTAACATTACTGTATACAATATCATTAAATTTTTTCCAATTTTGTTATAATTTTGTATTTTTTTTAATTTAATTTTTTTAACGAAAATATCAAAATGCTCCTTGCGTGCCATTTGTTCACATTTTTGAATTTTACATTATGATCACTCAAAAACACATTATGAACAAATTTGGGTATTCATTTTTAAATCCCTTGGAAAGTTAATTTTTAAAAAATCTTTTCTGCATTAAAACTTAATTTTCATCATTTAATTAGGTTCTTATTCTCTTTTAATTACCTTAATAAAGTCCAATTATGAAATGCATACCCAGTTTCATTAAAAAGTATGAGAAGTGTCTTCTTGCCAAATTTCATGCATCTCAGACAAAAATTAAGACGCATGTAGCATTTTAAAAATGTAAAACCTTTGAAAATTCCGTTTCGAAAAGAATGCACTCAACCTTTTGCTTACGGGTGGGACAGCGTCTATCCCAAACGAAGAACATCCCAAAAAGACAGGTATTTGACATGCCCTATAAACAGTTAGATCCCCTCCCCCACTTTACTGGCATCGGCGTGCATGGCACTAGCGTCCTGCTGCAGCAGGTGCAATGTTTCTGTCGGCGGTTACCATGGACGCCAATGTCTGCAAAGGGGGATCAAACTGTTTTGGATAGGGTATGTCAAATACCTGCCTTTTTGGGAGGTTCTTCGTTTGGGATTGATGCTGTTCCACCCGTAAGTAAATGTTAAATGTGTAAAATAATGTTATATATTAAAACTTTTTTTAGTCGATTTTTGCTCATTTCAACGTCCACCGTCCCCTTAAGCATATTTATTGGTTGTCTTTGATTTTAAAGTACTAAATGTATGTTCGTAAAATAAAGAATATCCGAAACGTATCTGAACAGTCTGGATTTTAAATAGAAAATTTTTAAACGAAGAAAGAGATTCAAATAACAGATTAAAAGATCTTAAAATGTCTTTAAGAGATGCTGCGAATTTACCTATTTGGTACAAAACTTCTCAAATCCCATTCGTAAAGAATAGTGAAATCCTCCTCTCTCCCCCCCCCCCCCCCCATTTCGCACCATTATTTCTGTTAGATTATTGAATACGTTACAAATATAAATGAAAAGTGTACGCATGCAATGGTGATACGCTCCGCTATCATTGTGCATTAGGAGTTCATTTGTTGAGATTAATAGTTTATAATGTCATGTAAATTTGGTAATGAGAATTTCTGTGAAAGTACTATGTTTTAGAAAGTATAGCTTCTCATAATTCGTGTTTGCCATTTAAAATCGCAATCTTTTCATTTTAAATTTTCTGACTGGTGATTTAAAATATTCAAATTTAGAACATTCATTCATTCTTGAAATATAATGAAAAATTCTATATATGCGTAGAAAAACTCGAGATACCGAGCATGTTATCTACATGAGTTATGAGCATGTTATCTACATGAGTTATGAGCATGTTATCTACATGAGTTATGAGCATATTATCTATATGAGTTATGAGCATGTTATCTATATGAGCATGTTATCTACTCGAGCATGTTATCTACTTACTCAATTCATTCCGAACTTTAAAGTACAATTTACAATTTTGATGAGCATGTTATCTGCTCGAGCATGTTATCTACTTACTCAATTCATTCCGAACTTTAAAGTACAATTTACAATACTGAAACACTGAAAAAATGGGTAAAAATCATTTAAAAGCATAGTATAAAAATCATATTAAAATCATAAGTAATTACTTTCCTTATATACATAATGTATAAGGAAAGTATTGTGACTGGATCGAAAATTCGAATTTGAGTTTTCGACGGGAGAGCACGTTTCAAGCATCCCTGATCACAAATCAAACAATTTTGAGGTGATGTCTGTGTGTGTGTGTGTGTCTGTGTGTGTGTGTGAAAGGTGTGTGGGTGTGTGTGTGTGTGTCAATGAGTCTGTGGAGACGATATCTCACAAAATAATGGAGCAATTCGAATGAAATTTGGTACAAAAATCACAATCCGTGAATACTGTACGCATATTGTTTTTAAACATAATCGAATGTTCAAAACCTCCCTAAATTTTCGAGTGAATTTTTTAAAAAATCATCAAAAAATCAAAACCCTTAATAAGTTGCGCAAATAGACATTTTTTATGTAATTCTTCCTTAGAAAACGATTGACATAAACTTTAGAACGCTAACATGAACCGTTCTCGAGATATTGCACATTTTTCAAATAAATTTATCAAAAAATCCCATAAATTAAAAAAAACATATTAGCTGTTGAGAAACATGTTCACTTGTTATATGTAATATCATGCGATAAATTGGGTGACACCATTCTTGTGGATCTAGCTCATTCTATTTATGAGAAAAGGTACTTTGAGTAATACTTTTGTATTTGAACGCCAATAGTCATTTATCTGCTATAAGAATAACTTATTTCTCCGTACATAACGCTTGGCGAGATTTTGGTGACGAATTTGGCGGAATGTTGCCAACTTGGCGACTTTTTTAAATGTTGCCAAATTAACGAAAATCTCGCCAAATGGATAAAAATGACACTAAATCAATAAAAATGACGACTTCTAAAATTCAATGTCTTGGAAAGAATATAAGTATCTACTATAAGAATAACCGATATTTTCCTGTAAAAGTAGTAAATTCATCGCATTATATAAGGAAAGTCATGTGTTGCCCACATCAGATTTTTTTGCACTGTAATAATAGATGATCGGGTGCCCTCTGAGAGAAAAATTTACCCCGATATTAAATTCTTTAGGAATTTATCTGAGTTTAAGCAAAATTTATCTTGTTCACACCATATAATTTCTTATATAAGTAATTAATTTAGTGATTTCTCTGAAAGCTATTTTATAAAAAAAAATATTTTTTCATATTTTAATGATAAATATAAACTATTCTCAAAACAAAAATTGTTTATAGAAAAGTGTATTGTATATGGCAGCAAAAATTATTATATCTATTAAACTGAAAAAACTTAAAAAAACGAGAACGATAATGGCTTTAGTCTGATCCTGGTTTTGCTCGTATAACAACTTTCTTTACGGGTGGTTTTTCTTCTCAAAACAGTTACAAAATAATTAAATATCAAAATTAGAGCCACTTTTTCAAAATAGTTTGGAATGTTGAAATTTCGAAATTAGAACCACTATATTTCGAAAACTAACAACTTGATCCAAAATTCACTTATATAACCTTATAGGACTTCGAAAGGTCTTTTAATGACTTTTTACAGTTCGTAGTGAATACTTTTAGTTTTGAAGATATAAAAATTGCAAACTTGAAAATCAGAAAATTTTCGATCTTTATTAACTTGGTAAGACGACTACTCGAAAACTGCAATAGCTTTGTAAACGCGAATTATTCAACTAAAAACAGGATTTCCTACAAAATTTTTTGTAGCTTACTGATTATTCTAAGAAGAGTTTCGAGTGAAATTAAACAAAGGCAAAAACAAGTTCGGACAAAATTTATATTTTTTTTTACGAAAAAATTTCAAAATACTAAAATATTGAAGTTATTTCTTATATATTCATACATGGTACTATATTTACTATATCCATACATGGTACTATATTTACTATCTTCATACATGGTACTATAATAGAACCCTATTTCCAATGAAACAAGCAAATATTGTTAACTTTTTTATTTATTAGGGTTGGAGATAAAATGGTCTAAAATATCTACATTTTTCATAACTTCCGATTTCAGCCAGAGATATCCCAACCATAGATGTTATTCATATCAAAATATAAAAATAAATAGCAACACTGCATACTGTTGAAATCTTGTTTTACTTCCAGTCAATGGTAAATTTATTACTTTGCCATTCCACGGGGTATTATAAGATATTTCAGCCCTTTTGGTTTGATAATTAGAAATTTCTAAAAAAAAATACCCCTGAAAAAATCCTTATTTTGGAAACGTATTTTTCCGACAGACTTCAAAATAGAAAGTTTTCCACCTCCAGTTTTTTTGTTCTAGGATGATATATTTATACTGATAAATTTATATTACAACGTACTCAGTTGTAATATGAATTTATCAGTATGTAAAACAGCCAAAACATGCAGAATCTCATCTTCCAAATCATAGGCAAGTTAACTCAAATTTTACCCGTTTAAAGTTGCTATCGAAACTAATGATCTAGATAAAAAGAACTGTACAGCCTATATTTATCTAATTTTAAAGTTTAAAGATGAAATGATTAATGTATAACACAAACTGTACAGAAAAGTCCCAAATTTCACAAAAATAAAGTATAATTACAAAGCTAACTTAATTGTAGAGCGGTATAGGAAAAACTATAAACCTCAAAGCTTCATACCTCATCTATTAAACGCTATTAATAATTTAAAACAAAAATTTGCTGTATTAAACAAATGGTTTGGGTTCAAATCAGCCGTTTACCATCAATCCAAGATTACCTCAAATTTCACAATAATAAAGTACTATTACAACAAAGATAACATGATTGTAGAGAAAAAAACTATAAACTTTAATCAAAGTTTCATAGCGCATCTATTAAACGCTATTAATAATTTAAAACTAAAATTTTCTGCATTAAACAAACGGTTTGGGTCCAAATCAACCTATTGCTATCATTAAATTCCAAGTTTATATTCATCATTTTTCATATGTAAATACAAATGCATATTCTAAGTTGATATTCAACAAAGTCTGTTACTGTGTAATCCACTTAGTCAATTCATGTATGATGCATCATAAGCGTATGAAGACGATACTGAATTATTAAGAGCCGGTCATAGTTTCCACAGCGCATTCAAGTTAGCCTTGAAGATTGGTCAATATTTTTCAAACTTGCATTACTTACTTATGAGAATCCAAAATCGTCTGTAGATCAAAAAAGCCAAACCACAACTGATCGTCACTTATGGCTGTTGCTTTTTATATGCAACCCCAATTTAGGAAATTTCACTTTCTTCAGCCCTCTGTCTTGCATGGCTTCTGTCCCGTTCAAGGCCCCGCCCACGAACGAATCTGCAAATTGGCAACTAATGATGTCAAGATAGGCATTCCCCAGCAGGAACTCGAATGAGTTTCTGATTCACAATCGAATTCCGTTCAGTGAACGATGCTTCAAAAACAGCTTCGAATGAACCATTTTGGCACCACGCTTGACTAACCACGGCGAGGTAAGAAAATTTTCTCACACCAGAAAGATTATGGAATTCGAACATTTTAGTAATATTGTTGAGCATGCTTTGAATGACAACTACCTCCTTATCCGACGGATGATTTTTGTTACCGTAGTTTGGTTGTAAATTTTCAATTTATCTGCCACAGGAAAAACTAGGTTTGTTTGGCTAGTTGAAAATATTGTTGAGGATGATTGCTGGAGCTGCCTTCTACATTAAGATTCCGAGTACTTCTGGTTACTATAGGTTTCCTCAAATTATCGGCTAAACCGGGAAAAATATGTCGCTACTTTCCTTGTACATCGCTGTTATCCCTCATAATCCAACTGCTTAATCATTCAAACTATTGTAACGAGAACATTAATTGTAATGCCTAAATGCAATTTCCCTATCAATGAAACTCAATGAAATTTTTCATCGTGGGTTGTTCCGGTCGAGCAAATTGTATATTCTATAAATATATGATGCAGGATATGATGGAGGCCTACTAACGCGTCAGGATTTTTTTCTTTTATTGAAAAAAAAATTGGGCAAGAGTATTTAATTACAATAGCAGAAAAATACGTAAAAATGAAATTTAAAACATCTATATAATAATTGTCTAACGTCTTCGTGTCTTTCCACACCCTCCAGATGACCCCTCCCCATCCTCTGCTAACCTAGAAGACTAAATTTTTCCGGTCGAACAAATTGTATATTCTATAAATATATGATGCAGGATATGATGGAGGCCTACTAACGCGTCAGGATTTTTTTCTTTTATTGAAAAAAAAATTGGGCAAGAGTATTTAATTACAATAGCAGAAAAATACGTAAAAATGAAATTTAAAACATCTATATAGTAATTGTCTAACGTCTTCGTGTCTTTCCACACCCTCCAGATGTCCCCTCCCCATCCTCTGCTAACCTAGAAGACTAAATTTTTGCGCACCTAGTATTGACCATGAGATAAAAGCTAATGGAACCAGATTTTTGATCCCCTCCCGGAAGAAAATTAGGTATTTTCAAAGACTTTTTCCAGAAGCCGTTTGGTCACTTAGAACACTGAACTTTTGCAAACTTTCAGTATCAACCACGGGTCAGTACAAAGCTCAGACAATTTGCCCTTTCACCCCGGTAGTGGCCAAAAGGTAGGAGGGGGGTCGAGCAGTATTTCGGCATTGGAGTCTTCTGGTGGCCTAACAAGCTGAAAATGTACTGTTATAGTATCGACCACAGGACAGAACCGAATTGAGATAATTAAGCGTCCAAGTTCAACACTCATAAAATTTTGAATAAAAGAAATGTTATAAAAAAGTTACAACTTAATTTTTAAGGTTTGTTAGTTTCCCTGCCTTTGACAGTCTTAAATAATTAGGATTGTACTTTCCTTGCAAATAACAGCACCCATGGATCGACTTTGAGTTTATTATATGGTAGTTAATATGATATATCAAATATCTATAATAGCAGCAATAAAACTTGATATGTGCCACTATTTTGCGACCCTCCATCAAAATCAACGAACTCAATCCTACCACTTAACCTGCCTCGAATTTCATCAAAATGTAGTCCAGACTACACAAGGCTATAAACAACCAGGTTAGTACTCATAGAAACTACATGTAAAAGACATTCCCAAAGTCAAGATTAGACATCCATAGCAGATAACAGCATCTATGGACCGGTTTCACACTTATCCTGTGCTCATCAGAATGGAATAGCCGATATTTGCAACGACAGCAAGAAAACTTTTTATGAGCTGAAAATTTGCAAACCTTTGAGTATGAACTTGGGCGTAGCAGTCGTATTTAGAGTCAACTAAATTTTGATGAAATTTGAAAAAGACTGAGTGGCAAGACTGTGTTTGTCGCTTTCCATAAGGTATACAAAATTGTGTTCTTGTTACCATTGCAGATACCGGCTATTCCATACTAACACGCAAATAATAAAGAGCAAAACCAGTCCTTTGATGATGTTATCTGCAACGGAATATACAGATAATGTGTTTTAGAAATGACACATTTAACCGTAAAGGGTTAACCTATGAAGGTAAATTTATACATTCAAAAGATTTCTTCACAAATTCGTTGCCATTAACATGTTTGTATAAGCTATTGGTTTCTCTGACCACTGTTCAGGTGCACAAGTGCAAAAATATTTTATACGACGTTTTGATGCATGCATATGAAAGTATTTCCTTCAACTTCAAACTTTTGTCCGATAAAATCTTAATTTATTTAAACTATTGTAAACATTTCGAAGTTAGCGCAAATATGCATTTACATTACTCATGGGTAATCTGTGACCCGAGGGCTATTGTTGCAATTAGCACCATTTTTGTGCTCCTCTGTCCATCTTGAATGTTTTATACTTTTTAGTTTTCATAGTTTCTAATTATGGGATTTCTATTTAAAACTAATGCATTTTAAAGCTCAATATAGGCATGAAAATTCATACAACTTTACCCCAATTTAATTAAGAGAACGAGACTGCCAATTTTATTCATTAAATCTGGAATTGGTGCATATACTGGTGTATGTGCATATACTGGTGTATGTGCATATACTGGTGTATGTGCATATACTGGTGTGCATAAACTGGTGCATATACTGGTGTGTACTGGTGTATGTGTGGAATATTCGCAAATTTTATTTATTTATTTATTTATTTATTTATTTATTTACAAAGACTGCAAGCAACAGGACGTAGTCCCAGTTACAGCATGCAGGAGCAAAACTACATTCAAAATACCATGACATACATTAAAAAAGTTAAAATACATTAAAAAGTTAAAACATTAAAATTAAAAAACACTTCACAAGAATACATATAATAAAACAAATGCATTATGTATATTTCGTATGAAATAAGTATAAAATGCCTGATGTCTATTAAAAAGTCTCTATTACAAACATACGTAAAAACGTATCTCAATTTTGTTAAATAGAAGGAATCAACAATTTTATTCGTTTAATCGAGAGAAATCGTTACATTGGAATAAAAAAAAATAAGTTAATCGCAACCTTTCATATATTTCATTTATTCATTGATTTCGCTTAAAAAGAGGCGTTATAAGGGTATTCATTATATAGTGGTTTCATAAGCACCCACAGGGGAGGGCAAGGACCCTTATCCCCCACAGATGTTCGAGGTCAGAAGGATGTGCACCAAGCTAGTCGGTGTTGTATGTTTGCCTCGCTGATGTAAGTGTTTGACCCCACCCCACCCCCTAGAAAAAATTCTATGGGCGCTCATAAGTAGTTTGAGTATACATAAATGTTTTTCATTTTGCATAAAATCAGATCTGGATCTTCATATGTTCAAAATTATATCATCTAGCCTACTGAATCAAACATGTTGTCCATACTTGGTGTGCACTTACTTCAAACCTTTTTTTATTTGTTAAGAGCTAAATTTTCTCTGCTAAATTCTTTGTTTACGCAAGGCGTAATTTCCCGTTCACATGTACGATTTGTCTGTACAAAAAATTACCAATATATTAACCCTTGAAACTATTAATTTTTATAAACTCGTTTTTGTCAATTGCATAACTTTAATCCTGAAAATATGTGTAGTTTTACATGGCGTGTTCATCAATGTTTTGATTTGACAAATTATTATTTATTTTTTAGATTCAAAGCCATATTTTCTCTCCAAATAAGTTTATTCTAAGGCTAAAAATACACTTAGATACTAATATTCGTCGAAAGCTTTACCTGTGAAAAACAAGACAATTACATAAGACCTATTCGGATCATTTAAGAAGCAAATATGGAAAAATTTTAATGGAAATAAATTATTTTAACTTCTACTTTATTTATTTATTATATTTTATTGCAAGTTAAAAATAATTATTAATTTTAAATAAAGAATTGTTTTCCATTGAATGTAAGAAAAAATTGAGTAGCATAAATAATACATGAAAGAATAATTCAATACATTTTTCTCAAACCATTTCAAATTATGAGTCATTGACGAACGAATGTTCTTAAATTAGCTTAGTAAAACAAAATTTTCCGCCTGCGTTAAACGCGCTAAGCACCTATTTTGCGCTGACATTCCAAAAATGATCTAATTTCACCGCCTTTAGAAAACGTTCACCAATTATGCAAGTTAAAATTAGAGGAAGCATTTCATTTTTCTGTCTCATTCATTGACAACCAATTATTTCCTCGACTCTCGCCTGTGGTGTTTGTAGAAAATTTTTATCTTTATTCTTCTATAAATTTACTTTAAAAACTAATGCGATTAATAAAATCTGAATTTAATTGTTTTAATAATTGAATCCTGTTCTTTTTATTTTTTAATTATTAATTTTAAATAAAGAATTGTTTTTCCATTGAATGTAAGAAAAATTCAGTAGCATAAATAATACATGAAAGAGTAATTCAATACATTTTTCTCAAACCATTTCAAATTATGAGTCATTGACAAACGAATATTCTTAAATTAGCTTGGTAAAACAAAATTTTCCGCCTGCGTTAAACGCGCTAAGCCCCTATTTTGCGCTGACTTTCCAAAAATGATCTAATTTCACCGCCTTTAGAAAACGTTCACCAATTATGCAAGTTAAAATTAGAGGAAGCATTTCATTTTTCTGTCTCATTCATTGACAACCAATTATTTCCTCAACTCTCGCCTGTGGTGTTTGTAGAAAATTTTTATCTTTATTCTCCTATAAATTTACTTTAAAAACTAATGCGATTAATAAAAGCTGAATTTAATTGCTTTAGTAATTGAATCCTGTTCTTTTTATCGGAGACAATCCAAAACATGATTCTTTTTCTTAATTTATGCATTTTGTTATACTTGATGAATCCTAGTCTTTGCTCCAATTTCCTTTATCTCGAAAGTTTCAATTCGTGATACGATTCGATGACTTTTACTAATGACTTTCACTTCATTTACGTCACTACATTATTGTATATTAGGAAAATCATTGTATTTAGGAAAATGAATTTGGTGTGAAAGTAACTCGTGACATAAAAAAGTAAGTTAATTCTAACCTTAATTAATATATCTTAACTATTCACCTTGGTTAAAACGTCACGAATTATTTGTTCATTTTAGAATTGTAAACGGCTATTTCACGAAAATACCAATTCATGCCAGAAAAAAACTTTCCGCCAAAAAAAATGTTATCAGATCTCAAAATGGTTTAGGTCTGGTGTACCCTACTGTAAGATCCAAATAGTCCGTCAAATCACACGTAGCACTTTTTCAGTCATAGTCAATTAAAAAGAATGACTGCGACTGAAAAGGATTACGTGTGATTTGAAGGAGAATTTGTATTCTTCAGCTGAGTACCCTAAACCTAAAGCTACAGTTTGGAAACTGCAGCTCCGGTCCTGCAAGAACTTAGCTTAAAACCATATTCTGAGATTTCATAACTTTTTTGAAAGGTTTTTTTTGTTCTTTTTGGTACTTGGCGAGGAGTTTTTAACCATGAAATTTTATTTATTTATTTATTTATTTATTTATTAAATTTCAATTCTTTTTGTTGAGATTTTTATCAACATGATAATGCAATAATGACACAGCATTATAAATTGTACTTTACTACCTAGTACCATTTATTCATATTTTTCTCAATTTTTGCAATTCGAAATCAAATTCATCTAAATATTTATCGTACATGGGTTTTAAAAAAAACTACTCTCACCAAGACACACAAAATCAGTTGTCATTCATTAAAATCGATTCAGTAATTAAGAATGTAGGTTCATCAACACTTAAGGTCTGAACGACAATCTGGAAAAAAAGTGTCACTTTAAAGTCCGTTTTTCTCGGGTAATTCCGCTCCTATTGTAAAATTTTTTTTTGTGAGTTTTTTTTTTTACGTTTTGTTAGCGTGTTACAAAGGAAACATACTTTCGCTATCTTTACGGCTAAGTAAAGATCTTTCCACTTTAAGTATAATATATACAACAACGAATTCGAACAAGATAACTTGGCGGGACAGAACGCAGCGGAGTTCCAAAAATATCAAGCTGTACAATAAAAAAATGTAGATAAAATGCAGTTACTTTTATATATTATTCCTATAAACTTTCTACTGTGCATCAGAAATCTTGTCTAATCAGGCAAGAAAGAATATTGTCACACCCTGTTATATATGGCTGATGTCATTTCATTGTAATCTTAGCTAAAACTCGACTTGCGTATTCGACTGCCGCGACCCTGTACCAGACCCCGCCATAAATTATACCGGGCCGCGACCCTGTACCAGACCCTACCATAAATTATACCGGGCCGCCACCCTGTACCAGACCCTACCATAAATTACACCGGGCGTGACCCTGTACCAGATCCTGTCATCAATTATACCGGGCCGCAACCCTGTACCAGACCCTGCCATCAATTATACCGGGCCGCAACCCTGTACCAGACCCTGTCATCAATTATACTGGGCCGCAACCCTGTATCAGACCCTGCCATCAATTATGCCGGGCCGTGGCCCTGTACCAGACCCTGCCATCAATTATACCGGGCCGCAACCCTGTACCAGACCCTGCCATCAATTATACCGGGCCGCAACCCTGTACCAGACCCTGCCATCAATTATGCCGGGCCGCGGCCCTGTACCAGACCCTGCCATCAATTATACCGGGCCGCAACCCTGTACCAGACCCTGCCATCAATTATACCGGGCGCGAGAGATACTCTTGGAATTTGTTGTTTTAGTTTCTTAAGAATTTTTATGAATAAATATTCCATAGTGGAAATATTGTAAAGAGAATAATATTTGTGTCGAAAAGCTCAGAACCAGAACGCACAAATAACTTATGTGTAGCAAATAACCATGGCGCATTTCAATTTTAATATGAATAAGAGACTGCTCAGCTGACTTCTATGGTGAATCACAATAGATAAATATTTTTCTCACATTTTTTTTTAATTAAGCCAACATCAGTAAAATCAATTTATTAATACAATTATTTATTTTATACTAAATAATATAAGTTTTTGATGATCAGAATGGGACATGTGAATGAAAATCAGCACACATTAATATAATGATGTTGGTCTGAGAAGATTACAATATGATATGTGATTTAAATGTGATTTTATATGTGTCAATATACCACACAGTATATACATAAATGTACTAATACGCTTTATGATTATGCCACGATTCATTATTAATACTTGTGTTAGTTTAATGTATGAACTAAAAAAAAAATCTGATGTGGGCAGCACATGACCTTCCTTATATAATGTAATGAATTTATACTTTTACAGATAAAAAAATGTTATTTTATAGTAGATACTTATATTCTTTCCAAGATATTGAATTTTCTTTAATTAGTCGTCATTTTTATTGATTTAGCGTCATTTTTATCCATTTGGCGAGATTTTCGTTACTCTGGCAACATTTAAAAAGTCGCCAAGTTGGCGACATTCCGATAAATTCGTCGCCAAAATTATGAACAGAGATTATGAACAGAGAAATAAGTTATTCTTACAGCAAATAAATGATTATTGGCGTTCAAATACAAAAGAATTACTCAAAGTATCTTTTCTCATGAAAGGAACGAGCTAGATTCACGAGAATGATATCACCAAATTTATCGCATGATATTACATATGAAAAGTTAACATGTTTCTCAACAGTTAATATTTTCTTTTAATTTATAAGATTTTTTGATAAATTTATTTGAAAAATGTGCAATATCTCGAGAACGGTTGATGCTAGCGTTCTAAAGTTTATCTCAATCGTTTTTTAAGGAAAAATTACATAAGAAATGTCTATTTGCGTAACTTTATTAAAGGTTTTGATTTTGTGATGATTTTTTCAAAATTTCACTTGAAAATTTAGGGGGGTTTTGAATATTCGATTGTGTTTAAAAACAATAGGCTTCTAGTATTCATAGATTGTGATTTTTGTACCAAATTTCATTCGAATCGTTCCATTCGTTCGTGAGATATCGTGTCCACAGACTCACTGACACACACACACACACACACACACACATACTTTCACACACACACAAACACACACACACACACACACACAGACATCATCTTAAAAATGTTCGATTTGTGATCATGGATACTTGAAACGTGTTCTCTCGTCGAAAACTCGAATTCGAATTTTCGATCCCGTCACAATACTTTCCTTATAGATTATGTATATAAGGAAAGTAATAATTAAAAGGGTACTTACTCGTAAATTTGTTGGGACGGGCCCTCGTCTTATAAAAAAAAAATCTGATGTGGGCAACACATGACTTTCCTTATATAATGTAATGGATTTACCACTTTTACAGTAAAATAAATAGGTTTTTCTTATAGTAGATACTAATATTCTTTCCAAGATATTGAATTTTCGACAATTAGTCGTCATTTCATTGATTTAGCGTCATTTTTATCCATTTGGCGAGATTTTCGTTAATTTGGCAACATTTCAAAAAGTCGCCAAGTTGGCGACATTCCGCCAAATTCGTCGCCAAAATCTCGCCAAGTATAATGGACAAAGAAATAAGTTATTCTTACAGCAGATAAATGACTATTGGCGTTCAAATACAAAAGTATTACAAAAAGTATTTTTTTTTCATGAATGGAACGAGCTAGATCCACGAGAATGATGTCATCCAATTTATTGCATGGTATTACTGAAAAGTGAACATGTCTCTCAAGAGGAAATATATTTTTTTTATTTTATTTGACTTTCTGATAATTTTTTTGAAAAATGTGCAATATCTCGAGAACGGTTCATGTTAGCGTTCTAAAACTTATGTCAATCGTTTTCTAATGAAAAATTACATAAGAAATGTCTATTTGCGTAACTTTATTAGTGGTTTTCATTTTTTGACTATTTTTCCAAAATTTCATTCGAAAATTTAGGGGTGTTCTTAACATTCGATTGCGTATAAAAACAATAGGCTTCCAGTGATTACGGATTGTGATTTTTGTACCAAATTTGGTTCGAATCGGTCCATTCGTTCGTCAGTTATCGTCTCCACAGACTCACTCACACACACACATACTTTCACACACACACACACACACACACACACACACACACACATACTTTCACACACACACACACACGCAGACATCACTTCAAAAATGTTTGATTCGTGATCAGGGATGCTTGAAACATGCTCTCCCGTCGAAAACTCGATTTCGAATTTTCGACCCCGTCACAATACTTTCCTTATACAAGCACTGGCATAGAGGACAGAAATACTTCGATACTAACGAGCCTTGACCATAATTTACGCGAATGATGATCCTTTGTTCGAGGATTTCAGTCAGTAGAATTCTGAGCTCGAGATATATAGGCTGAAGATTCGAACACATGTGAAACAGAGGAAGAACTATTGTGTGAAGTGGAGAAGAAACAAATATCTGATGTGTCTAACAAATGACTTTCCCTACCGATTACAAAATGTTATATTGTTGCTGTTGTTGTTGACACCCAGACCGTCCGACCTACCAGAAAGGTAAAATGTTATATTGTGGAAATGCAATTGCTCAAATGACAGCTTCCCTACAACGAGGCGACAAAATCAATTAGGATTATTATTATTAATTAATTAAATAAGCTTATCAAATTTTATGGAAATCGTCTGAATATTTTTTAGCAGATATTTCGCTCCTTGTAGGAAAGCAGAACTTGCAATATCTCAAGACTGACTCGTGATAACCCCAAACAATTCAATTCTGGTAAAAAGTACGAAAATGCATTCACTTATTTGATAGTGGGGGAAATATTTATGATTTTTCACTTGGCATCGAAAACGTGCAATAGTTCGAGAAGGGAGTTGGTTAGGGTGATATAAAAGGGTGTCATTCACTTCAAATAGAAAATTACGTACAAAGCTTTATCTATTTCATTTCTCAATATAACCATTTTATAATGCTTCTCGATTTAAAAAAAAATACATTAAGGGTCTTACTTTGATTTTATCTCAATAGACTTCTTACGGGTACCCCATAAAACAACCGTACAACATTTCATTTAAATAGCTCATTAAATTTTTGAAAGATATCCGACCCATAGACTTACAGTCCAACAACCATCATTCGAAAACGGTTGATTCGTATTCAGGAATGCTTGAAAAACGTAAACCCATTCAATAGTCTGATTTTTACCAACATCACAATACTATTTTTACTTTCCTTATATACATAATGTATAAGGAAAGTATTGTGATGGGGTCGAAAATTCGAATTCGAGTTTTCGACGGGAGAGCACGTTTCAAGCATCCCTGATCACGAATCAAACATTTTGAAGTGATGTCTGTGTGTGTGTGTGTGTGTGTGTGTGTGTGTGTGTGTCAGTGAGTCTGTGGAGACGATAACTGACGAACGAATGGACCGATTCGAACCAAATTTGGTACAAAAATCACAATCCGTAAACACTGGAAGCCTATTGTTTTTATACGTAATCGAATGTTCAGAACCCCCCTAAATTTTCGAATGAAATTTTGAAAAAATCGTCAAAAAAATCAAAACCGCTAATAAAGTTACGCAAATAGACATTTCTTATGTAATTTTTCATTAGAAAACGATTGGCATAAATTTTTGAACGCTAACATGAACCGTACTCGAGATATTGTACATTTTTCAAAAAAATTATGAAAAAGTCACATAAAAAAAAAATTCCTATTGAGAAACATGTTCACCTTTCATATGTAATACCATACGATAAATTGAGTGGCATCATTCTCGTGGATCTAGCTCGTTCCATTCATGAAAAAATATACTTTGAATAATACTTTTGTATTTGAACGCCAATAGTCATTTATCAGCTGTAAAAATAACTTTTTTCTTAGTGCATAACGCTTGGCGAGATTTTGGCGACGAATTTGGCGGAATGTCGCCAACTTGGCGACTTTTTGACATGTTGCCAAATTAATGAAAATCTCGCCAAATGGATAAAAAGGATGCTAAATCAATGAAAATGACGACTAATTGTCGAAAATTCAATATCTTGGAAAGAATATTAGTATCTACTATAAGAAAAACCTAATTTTTTACTGTAAAAGTAGTAAATTCATTACATTATATAAGGAAAGTCATGTGTTGCCCACATCAGATTTTTACATATGCTACATATTGTAGAGAATGTTTCTCCGAAAAGAAAGTCAACAAAGCCGTCCCCACCAGGTTTAAGGTTCTAAGACAGTGGAGACCAGGATACCAGCCTCTTACAAAGAATAACGACTAGTATTAGAATACATGTTTTTCATGTCACGTCCCGCCTAACATAGTCTCTGTTCTAATGATAGAAATATGCATACAAAGACGAATTGTTGAGTCATGCCTTTTCTATCCTTTTATGTCTATGGAATTGACTACAATCATCACTATTATATAGTTGTCAAACATGTTTAGAGTGTTTCTGTCTTTCCAGATACTACAGAACCCATTCGGTGACCAGAGCCGCACTTAGGGAGGACACCACTCAAGTTTAGGGTCCAGAGGGTTGCCGTACCCCAATAATTTTTTTGCGGTGGGAAAAGACAAGAAGTTCTCTAAAAAAGAAAATTAAATATAAAGGGGAGGGAAAGCTCATTATAAATGCTGTTGTTGTTGTTGTTGTTGAAACCCAGACCGTCCGACCTACCAGAAAGGTGTAAAGTAACTGTTTGGACGGTCGGGAAGTGCCACCCAATTTAGACCGGAACCCAGTGGGGGAGGCATCCACAGGGACCGTACCCTCCTTCCCCTACCACCAACCTCTCGGAAGGACCATTATTAAATGCTGTGAATAAGGTCTACAATTTGTATGGGCAACCCTGTGGAGACCTAAAGGCTGAATCTCTGCACACTTACAGTATCAAATACGGTTCAGAACTTTACGGTAACGGTACAGAAATTCTGTAAGGTAAAGATACAGAATTTGGATTTTCGATAAACCCCACCCCCCAGGTGACAGAAAAATAAGGGGTTTGAAAAGACTTTCCAGACCCTCCAGAAGTATTTCGATGACCTAGAAGGCTAAATCTCTACATATTTATATTATTAACTACGGTATAGAAAGTAACAGAATTATTTTCGATTTACCCCCTTAGGGGGGTTAAAGTAATGGGATTTTTAGAAAAATCTTTCCAGACACTCCAAAAGTGGTACTTCTATAACTTAGGGCTAAATATCTGCATACTTATATTATTAACTACGGTACAGAAATCAACAGACTTCTTTTCGATTTACTCCACTAGGTAAAAGAAATGGTATTTTTAGAAAAATCTTACCAGATCCTCCAAAAGTAGTATGTGTATGACCTCGAGCTAAATCTCTGCATTGTTATGTGGGTTTTAACCACACGTCCTGTTAGAACGCATAAATCAGTGTTATTGTTTATTAAAACAATCTCCGACATTGGCCGTGTCGAATAAAAATACATGAAAGTCAAATTATCGGAAAATGAGGACAACGGACATGATATAAAACGTTAACAAAATATCATTTATTGACAAAAGGAAATTAAAATAATAATAGAAGAACATATTTAATTAATTCAATCAGCACTCTTACTAAAGCATACTTATTATTCACTGACATACGTGTTTAACATTTTTAAATCATAAACATTTAAAATATACATATTCAAATCCCCCTCATTTAAGTTCCCTATTAAATTCATTCTAATTATTTAACTCAAGTAATTTGGCTATAGATGTCGAGAGAGTGCAAATATTAATTAACAAATCGTCATCAGAACTGATAGTATAAGAGACATGCATTCAGTACCTTCAAATATATCATAAGACCGTCACTGGAAGCGGGGCACTTCGACCGCGGAAATACCGGTCATCGCTGCGGACCTATTTTGGGAGAACTTTTCTCTCCGGAGCACACACCCAAAAATCTCCGTTCTGTCTGCAATCTTAAACTCAATTCCTCGTTCTTTCTTTTTAAAAATCTAACACTCTCTCGATCATCGGAAAAATCTCTCCTCCTACACAATTAAGCCCCAGGTTTGTTACTGGTCCCCCCAATTGAAGCCCCTGGTATTTTCATTGGATATTTCCAAAAATGTCCAGCTATTGGGTGCTGTGCTGACAGGAGGCTGGCGATCATCCCAGAATTAATATCTGGCAGGTGGACCGAGGGTTCTCACGACCTTGCGTGCACGTGCAGCCGAACCGGACAAGGGTCAGCTCTCCCCAAGAGCGCCCCGCTGTGCGCCCCTCAGTAACAGAACCAACGTTGTCCATACTTTCCAGAAACATGGCTTGCTCATCCTTTTGCAGGTGTTCTCTTAGGGAAGTGTATATGAGTTAAAGGAGAAGTACAGGGACCATCTTTGTAGGTTACACTCCTCCATAATTTGCAATGTCCCAGATTTGCCTTGGGACATTCACCCCCCTTTCCGTAGTAGAACCGTGCCACAGGCTAGTATTCACCTAAAAAAACTGTAAACGCATTTACACACACACATATATATATATATAACAAAATAATGCCACAATGCACACCAATGTCATTAAACTCATGGAAAGATAAAGTGTAAGATATTTTTCTGTCTGACATGTTTGAGTTCTATAGAGATTCGAAGTCCAATAAATTGGCTGCCCAAAAGTTGAAAGAATGTTCATGGTAACAATGATAAGCGCAAAGTTCAAAAGTTTGTAAAGAGTGTGAAAAAGTTATTTTACAAAGAATTGTAGCAGAGGGTTTGCGTCTCTATATCACGCCACTGTTTCCTAGTTCAGTGTCCTGGAAAGTGCAAAGAAAATTAGAACTTGGAGATCTGCAGATGGAGCACATCACTGTGTAGTTCCGCTGTGAAATAAACATATGTAGAATGCAAGTTTACGTATAAAGCACGACACTGCATCGTCTATCTCACTGTCATGGAGGTGTGAAAACTGTGATCTTTGAGAGTTTATGTGAAAATCACGCCACTGAATAATCGTCTATCACACTATCATGGGGGTGTGAAAATCGTGGACTTTGAAAGTTTTATGTGGAAAGCACGACACTGCATAATCGTATCACTGTGATGGAAGTGCAAAGAAAATTGTAAGTCTGGAACTCTGTATGTGGATGACGTTACTGCATCACTTCTCGCTGTGGAGTAAACGTGGGAAGAAGAAAGTTTTCTTGTGAGAACAACACATCACTGTCTGTATCATATCACTGGATTTTCATGTATGGACGAATCTTAGTTGAGGCACACACTTTATCGATACACCAATGCATACATATACATACAGTCTGATGACACAAATTCTCTCTCTGGAATTTACAATACCCATTAAACATTAAGTCCCTGAGTTTTTTTTTTAGTTTTTTTTTTACAAAAAATAATTCCCTACTTAATTCGCCATTATTCAATTTTCAAAATACAGTACTTTCTCCTATCGTTATTATCATTTTTTGTTTTGTTTTTTATTTCTCTTTCTCACATTCCTTTCAACATTTAAGTTGCCCACAAAATTTTCTCACTGATTAAACATCTCACCATTTACTAATATTTACAAATACATTATGCTATCTCATTGAAAATACAAAGAAAAACAAACAAATAAATTTTTGTCAATATTATCACGAATTGCCATGCCATATTACATTTCCTAATAAATTCAAAATTTGTACAAACACAATAAACATATTTTTTTTTTCAAATTATCAATTAACTCTCCTTTATATATCCCTTATATACATAATCCCAAATTCTGTATTCCGAATCTCGCCTTAGCGTTTAGAATTTTCATCTAATAGACCATTTCCTAAAAATTTTCATACTTCTCTTACATTTATTCTTATCATAAATTTTGCAAATTTTCTTTTCAATAAACCATTTACAAATAAAATTCATAATTCTCTTATCCTTTTTTTTTTTATCACAAACTCCTTGGAAATTTTACCAATTTGCGTCCGTCGTTCTCTTTAATACTATCTGCCATAAATCCGTAATTATCTTACATTTTAAACTCCCTTATATTTCTTTCACGGTCTACATTCGTAACTTCTTTATATTAAACCTTCCCTAAACAGTAAGTATTTACTTTAATTTCTTCCTTGTAAACCGTCAGCTATCTTTTTCTTTTCTTTTTTTTTACCCATATAAACCCGTGAGTACCTATGCACAGAATAAACTTTTCCCGTCAACGTCAGTACACAAGCCCTTTTCATGAAACCAGTTTTCCCAGGGTTGGCAAGACTCAGATATTCGGATAATTCCGGATTTTCAAAGGATCCCATGCCCTTACAGTTGTGGCCCCGCAGAAAAAATCCTGTGTGTTTGGCCGACCGGCCTCGTGTGAGAGATAAAGATGTGTGTTATCTACATGTTTGAGTGTTTTTTTTTTATTTTTAAAATGTGTAAAGGGAATTTTAAGTGTGATATGCAGAATTCTTTTTGGATTACCAAGGTGTACTGTATGCCGATGAAAGGGGTAAGTGTTTTTATTTATCCATTATCTTTTAAAAAGAAGAAAAATTACTTTATCGCGCATGGCTAAATGTTAACATGGAACCTCACCATGGTTTTGCTGAATGCGCAATATAAGTACGTCGATCATTCCCCTAGTTTCACTCAAAAATGTATAGATATTCCTTAAAGTTTTAATTTTTAACTTTAACAAAATTTATTATATTACTGTGTTAGTATTTTTAAATTTTTACCTATGTCTCATTGTCGTCCATTCCTATTCATTGCTATCCCTTATGTTAAGATAATTGTATGTTATTCTCATTCCTTACTTATTTATTTATTTTTAAAACATTTATTTACTTTATCCAAATTTCGTGTCCTTACTATTTACTCATTGATTTTAATGTAATTTCCCTTTATTCTTATATTTAAATTATTTTTATTACCATAAAAGTAATTTTCACCATATCCATTCCTATATATTTTATTTATTTATTCCGTTTTTCTTCTAAATCACTCGCTTATAATATTTAAAATGTCGCAAAGTGTTTTCCGTTAAAGTCTTACTTAAATTAATTTTTTGCAATAATTATTTAGAATTCCATCTGTTTATAATGCACTAGTTATTTAAAATTACTAAAATCCCCTTTAATTGCACTCCAATATTATTTTTAAATTCCATGTTAATTTAAACTTTCCTAATTAATGTAACATTTATTTAAAATTCCCTAATTAATAATTCAATGTTTATTTAAAATTTTCTAATTAATGTAATATTTATTTAAAATTTCTTTTATTTTTAATTCAATATTTATTTAAAGTTTGCGCCCCGTTTTACGCGCTTTTCGTGCAATTTTTGATGTATATTTTCTCTCGCCCCTATTTTTTTTTTTTTTTATTATTATTATTTATATATATTTGTATATAAAATTTGTTGTAGTCGTGTTTCCAAAATTCACCCATATTTCTCTTGAAATTCTTATCTAACCTTATTTTTCTTTATTTACAATTTCAATTCCGAGTTTAAAATATAAGAATTTGTATATCTATTCCTACATTTATTTTAAATTTTTATTCTTTTCTAACCTTACTTCTTAAAGCATACGTGTGAGAAGGCATTGGCCTATGTACTGATGTCTTGTTAAGTTTCTCTTCATCCTGTATACTCTCCCCGATTCTGGAACCTTCCTGCGCAGAATTGACTAGGGAGAAATCCCTGTGTTTTTCCCTTGTACCAGAAACCAGTTCTTGCGATTGTGCTTGTACTGTTTGCGTTTGTACGGAATCAGTCCCCTTTTTATTTTCGATGTTTTCCTCTTGCCCAAGCTGGGGAGGGGGGGGGGGAATCGTCAAGTTGCACTTGACGCTGGTCCAGAATACGGTCCGAAGTAATGGCATTCTCGTTGTTGGTGCTCTCTGGCATGTGATGAGGAGGGATGGCATGTTCAGTGTTAGTCGCATTTTCCATCTCTGGCACGGCTAGGTTCTTTGCCAGGGGTACGGGTGCGCAGTTGTTTGTGAGAGGAGGAGGGGGCGTTCGTTCATCGTTATTGTGTTGGCTGTTGACATTCTGCGATTGGCGTGCGTTTTGTTTACTTATGACTTGTGGCTCAAACTCGTCAAATAAGAAATACGGGAAGGAATTGTTGCTTTCCGGTTGAGGGGATTGAATTGGTTCTATATTTGGGGTGGGTAATAGTGGCGATTTGTACTTCATAATTTTCGTTGATTCCTGTGGGTGTTTTAAGTGTTCCCTCCTATCGATGATAACTCTCAGACGATTTATGTGGACTCTTTGTGTCTTAGCGAAAGGTTTTTCACACAATTGGATAATGTATATGAACCTGTTTATTCTATCTATTATTCGGTATGGACCTGAGAACTTTGCTGTACCAAACGCATTTTGCCCCTCTAAAAACACTCGACTCCCTATTTTTAACTCTTGCATGTTGGCTCTGGAAAACTGCTGTTCTTCCTGTCGGTCTTTTGCCTGATTTAAATTTTTGGTTACTGCCCTAAAAGTATTTTGCATGGTAGTGATTTTATTTGAAATGTAATTGGGGTATGCTGTGTCCTGTTCATTTAAAATCTGTGACTCGAATAATGTTGGTATGTCCCGCCCGTAGAAAAGAAAATTTGGTGTTTCCCCTGTTGATGAATGTACCGTTGCGTTGTATGTCATCGTGTGAATTTGGACTGCTGTATCCCAATAAGGCGAGTTTTCTGTGAGTGTGTATATGGTATTTTTAATGGCATGGTGTGGTTTCTCTATTTGTCCATTCACAAACGGGCACCGAACTGACGTGAGTCTTGATATTATCTGTAACCTCCTTGTCATTGCTTGGAAAATTTTTGATGTAAATTGGGTACCGTTGTCACTTTGGATCGTCCAGGGAAAACCTTTGTCTACAAAACATTCTAACAGCCTCTCTGCTATAGTTTCCGCCCGTATGTCAGGAATAGGGAATACTGTGAGGTACTTTGTGAATTGACAGATCATGGTTAGCAGGTATTTGTTATTATTTACACTTGTTTTGAAAGGACTGCATAAATCAATTGATACTTTATGAAGAGGGCCTTCCGGGGTAGGATTTCTGCCCATTACTGCTAATTGTAATTTTCCCTTCCTTGCACGGCATGTCTCACAAGAAAGTACATAATTATGGGTGTCACTGTACATCCCGTTCCAAAAATAGCGATCTTCTAACAGTTTGAAGGTTTTGTCAACCCCTGAATGTGTGACGTGAGCCATGGCTAAAACATTTCTTTGTAACCCCCTCGGAATAACAATTGTCTTCTTGTAATCCTCTCGCCAAGGACGATCTTTCCATCTACCTATATGCATTAGTAAGTCTGTTTCTTCGTCGATATAAAATGCCTCATAATTCTTGTTGTTTTTATTTTTATAACTCCTCAAATTTTCTCTTAGTTCTTTTATTTTTGTATCTCTATCTTGTTCTCTCAAAATGTCCCGAATACTGGGGACGTCTATCATTTTATTTACATTATTTATATATATACTTTCTGCGTTGACATATCCATTACTTTCATCCTGTGTCCTGTGTTCAACATTGTTGATACACTGTCCGCTGGTTTGTTTATTTACAATTTCGCTCTTTTCAAATCCGCTGTGTTCCCCTCTGTTTACATATGAAAACCGGTCTTCGCTGCCCCTCTCCTGCGTCGGGCTAGTGTGACGAGCTTGTTCCGCATCTCTTCTCGCATCGCGGTTGTTTGAAAAATCTTCCCGACTTAAATAATCGGCCAGAACGTTCTCTTTCCCTGGGAGATGGATAAATTTAAATTTATATTCAGCGATTTCAAGAGCCCACCTTTGCATGATTGTTGGAGGATTTTGCATTTTTAAATGGTCCCCTAAGGATCGGTGATCGGACAAAATGAAGAATTCTCGGCCGTAAAGAAAATTTCTAAAAAATTGAATCCCCTGATGGATGGCGAGGAGTTCCGTTTTCACTGCCGGGTATTTCTGCTCTTGTGGATTTAATTTTCTACTATAATAGGCTATGGGTTTTAAAATTCCATCTCTTTTCTGAAGCAAAACTGCGCTCAGAGACACCAAACTTGCATCAGTGTTCAGGAAGAAGTCATGGTTAAAGTTCGGCTGTATTAAAATGGGTTTTTTAAAAAAACAGTCCTGCAATTTTTGGAATGCGTTCTCGTGTTCTGGGTTCCAATGAAATTTCTTGTCTTTTTGTGTTAAATCTGACAATACTGCCGTTATCTGTGCGTAATCCTTAATTGAATTTCTGTAAAAGTTGCATACTCCGAGGAATCTTTTTAATTTTCTCAAGGTTTTTGGGACCGGGAAAGATGTAATTTTTGTAATGTTGCTGTCCGTTGGACTTATCCCTTTATCTGTAATTTCGTATCCCAGGTAATCAATTTTGTGTAGAAAGAAGTCACATTTATTCGGTGACAGTGTTAAATTGTTCTCTTTGAGTCTTTTAAATACTTTTTGTAATTTTCTTTTCATATATTCGTATGAATCGGCCGGTATAATAATGTCATCGATATAGGCCAGAACATTTTCTTCATATAAGTCTCCCAAAACAATATCCATTATATTTTGAAAAATAGGTGCCGAACTTATGTGGCCAAATACCATCCTATTATATTTAAAATTTCCCCAAGGCGTAGTGAAAGAAAAAATGTCTTGTGCGCTTGGATTTAGTACCACCTGAGAAAATGCACTATTAAAATCTAATTTCGAAAAATATCTGAATCCTGATAATTTTGTTATGATGTCGTTAATTTTTGGAATATGGTAAGGGAATATAGTTGAGATATTATTTATTAGTCTGAGGTCTAAGCATAATCTATGCTCTCCGTTTTTCTTTTTTACGAGTAACATTGGACAGGCGTATTTGGATTGCGTTTTTGCGATAATTCCTGCCTGTTCTAAATCTTTTAACTGGGCTTTTGCCGTATTTTGTAGAGAATATGGGATGTCGTAGGGTCTGGATTTAATCGCGTGGTTATGTGTTAACTCGATATTAGGTTGGATTATGTCCGTAGCTCCTATTGTTGAATTTCTCTTCGAAAAAATGTCCGCGTACTGTACTAAAAATTCCTGGAAGTCCTGTTTCATGTTTTCGTTCATATGTTGTAGATTGAAATCGTCAGGTTTAATGTCTCGCCTCCTCTGTTCTAAAATTTCCGGTGTCGCTTGTATTAAATTTATTATCTCTGTATGGTCCTGTAATTTTTCGTCATTTTCTGTATTTTGCTCCTGTTGAATTTCAAATTGTTCAGATAGCGACCCTAAAATCATGTTTTTATTTAACGTTATATCTGATTGAGTGGTATTTTTTACATTGATCCAAATGCCTGTTTCTGCCATTTTGTAAACCCCATATTCCATATTTACGTATGATTTCTCCGCCGGCTCAAATAATACTTCTGTGCCTTCCTGAATTTCAATTTCTGGCACCACAAAAATCGATTTAGTCTGGTTTGGCATTAACTTAACTTTTCTGTTTGTCTTAGTCACGTTAGGTTTTAGTACGGTATTGTAAATTTGATCCTCCTGTGATTTTTGACTGTGGGTATTTAGGGGGATTTCTGTATTACCAATTTTTAATACGTTACTCTGTGTGTCTAGGACCCCTGCATGTTTTTGAATAAAATCGTATCCCAGAATTCCTTTATATGTGTGAGGGAAAAGTGACCTAGTTATAAAAAATATATGCTTAAATTTTTGGTTATTAATCTTGAAACCGATTTCTACAGTCTTGGTATAATCGATGTTGTGTCCTGAAAGAGTCGTGATTGTTACCGCTCTTGAAACATATTTTACAGCAGTATTTTCTTTAATTTTCTCGAAAATATCATTCGCCAAAACTGAAATAGATGCGCCGGAGTCTAAGAGAATTTTCGTCTCAGTGTTTTGAAATTTAATTTCTACCGTGGGTAATTCCGTATTTAATTCATCTCCAACTGACGCGATAAGTTCAACTTTGTCCTTCCTGTCCTTAAAGTCCTCTCTTTCTCCACTATTTTGGGTTCTGTAACTACCAAAATTTTCTCTATCAATTTGAATTTCATACTTTCCAACATTTTGTCCCTCGTTCTCAATATTTATTTGTGTAACATGCCTTAAATTTTTATCCTCTCTGGAATTCTTTCTATCTATGCACTGAACCTCTCTTGAATTATTTTCTATGCAATTTCTATCACTAACAGGGATTTTATTTTTATTTAACGGAGACTGAACCCTAATTCTACGCCTTTGTTGACGATCATTCTCAATCTCCCCTTCTAGTTTAAATTTCTGTTAAAATTTGTATTTCGTCTAGAATCGTGCTTGTTAAAATTTGTTTTCTGTCTAAAATCATTCCTGTCATTGGCGTATCTGTCCGAGTTATCCATATATTTAAATTTACCTTGGTTTTGTCTCTGAAAATCATTTTTGTAACGCGGAACCTCAAAATTCCGTTCGCCATTCCTATGTGTATATTTGTGGCTACCCATTCTTCCTCCATTAACATATTCGTTTCCATAAGTTCGCTTTTCCTCCCTATAGTCTTGCGTACGTGAGGGGTAAAATCTATCTGGGGGTACATTGTATGTCGTATTGGGAAACCTCTCCGCATAATCTTGTTGGTGGCGGGTGGGGGAAAACTTTCTCCGTGCATAATGTTCTGTTGGTTTCCGAATAGTCTGTAATGATATGTGCGCTTGATTATTTCTTTCTCTAATATAATGCCAGCAATCCTGCATAAAGTGTCCAAATTTACCACAAAAATCGCATGAATATGTGTTCGTTATCTGATAATCATTTTTTTTTCTCTAATTTTAAGATGATTTATTTCTTCTGTTATTTTTTCCAGTAAATTAGAATTAAACTGTTGTTGCTCCTTTTTAAATGTTTGAATATCACTGTACTGAGATATGTTATTTAATTCAACTGTTGTTGTCAGATTGGCCGCTTCTAAGTTTTGGGCAATTTTTACCGCATCCTTAAAGCTTTTTGGGTCATTTTTCATAATTTCTTTCCGATATTCGGGCTCAACTGCCTCCAAAAATTTACTTAGGCTGAGTTTGTCCATAATTGCGTGTGTGTGTTCATTAAGTTGTGTTTCACCTACGTAGTTTAAAGTTAATGTTGTAATTCTATGTGCTAATTCTTTAATATTTTCTCCCTTAGTTTGTTTAGCAGTTGAAAAAAGAATTTGATTTGTAGTGACATTAGGTTCGGATGTGAAAAAATCTAGGAATTTTTGCTTGAAAATGTCGAAAGATGTTTCGCTACGCAGATCCTTTGAGCTGATGTAGAATTTTCTTGCGTTTCCGCGCAGACGGGATTTAACAATTGCTAGCTTCTCTAAATCGTTCCAATTTGTTAGGTCACTTAAAGATTCCATCTGTTCGAAAAATATGGAGGTCTCATTTTCGTCGCTTCCGCTCAGTTCTCCTAACAAGGAAATAATCCCCGGAATCCTACTTGTAGGCGTCACCGTCATATCACCCCTTTCTGTCATTTTTTAAAAAAAATTGTTAAGTTTTTCCTTAATTTTCTAATCCAAAATTTCTATCCCTACGAACAATGCGCGTTTACATAAATACAACACTTTTCATGCAACATAAAATACAATTATTGATACTCAAAAATCTTAAACATAAAATCATACTCCTACGCAATTCTTATCTCCCAGAAATTTAGCTCCCAAAAGAATATTACCATCCATTATTAATTTCTCCAATTTTTCTCCCCTAACTCAATATATTTAAATCCTATAATTCTCTTTCTTAAATATACACAATATTTCTTAGATACACATTTCATATACATATGGCATAACACTTGTGACAACATCTATTTTCTTAAATGTCCTCATTTCCTTATGTTACGTTTACTTTTAAAGTTTACGTTTTTTATTTTAAATTTATTTCAAGATAATTTTATTTTAATTCAAGCTAATTTTATTTTAAGTTTTATTTTAAGTTAATTTTATTTTATTTTAAGTTAATTTTATTTTAAATTTTCCTATCGCGCACATTAATTTTAATTTATTCACAAAAAAAAATTTTCAGTTATTTTAACAATTATTTTTATTTCGCATCCTGGTCATCGGAACCATTTTTGTTATGTGGGTTTTAACCACACGTCCTGTTAGAACGCATAAATCAGTGTTATTGTTTATTAAAACAATCTCCGACATTGGCCGTGTCGAATAAAAATACATGAAAGTCAAATTATCGGAAAATGAGGACAACGGACATGATATAAAACGTTAACAAAATATCATTTATTGACAAAAGGAAATTAAAATAATAATAGAACATATTTAATTAATTCAATCAGCACTCTTACTAAAGCATACTTATTATTCACTGACATACGTGTTTAACATTTTTAAATCATAAACATTTAAAATATACATATTCAAATCCCCCTCATTTAAGTTCCCTATTAAATTCATTCTAATTATTTAACTCAAGTAATTTGGCTATAGATGTCGAGAGAGTGCAAATATTAATTAACAAATCGTCATCAGAACTGATAGTATAAGAGACATGCATTCAGTACCTTCAAATATATCATAAGACCGTCACTGGAAGCGGGGCACTTCGACCGCGGAAATACCGGTCATCGCTGCGGACCTATTTTGGGAGAACTTTTCTCTCCGGAGCACACACCCAAAAATCTCCGTTCTGTCTGCAATCTTAAACTCAATTCCTCGTTCTTTCTTTTTAAAAATCTAACACTCTCTCGATCATCGGAAAAATCTCTCCTCCTACACAATTAAGCCCCAGGTTTGTTACTGGTCCCCCCAATTGAAGCCCCTGGTATTTTCATTGGATATTTCCAAAAATGTCCAGCTATTGGGTGCTGTGCTGACAGGAGGCTGGCGATCATCCCAGAATTAATATCTGGCAGGTGGACCGAGGGTTCTCACGACCTTGCGTGCACGTGCAGCCGAACCGGACAAGGGTCAGCTCTCCCCAAGAGCGCCCCGCTGTGCGCCCCTCAGTAACAGAACCAACGTTGTCCATACTTCCCAGAAACATGGCTTGCTCATCCTTTTGCAGGTGTTCTCTTAGGGCAGTGTATATGAGTTAAAGGAGAAGTACAGGGACCATCTTTGTAGGTTACACTCCTCCATAATTTGCAATGTCCCAGATTTGCCTTGGGACATGCATACTTATCATATTAAGTACGGTACAGAAATCAACAAACTTATTTTCGATTTACTCCCTTGGGTAAAAGAAATAGATTTAGAAAAATGTTACCAGGCCCTCCAAAAGTAGTACTTCTATGACCTAGGGCTAAATCTTTGCATACTTATATTAACTAAGGTACAGAAATTAACAGACTTATTTTCGATTTATCCCCCTCCTAAGGGGCAGAAAAATGGGAGATTTAGAAAAGTCTTTCCAGGTCCTCCAGAAGTAGCACTTTGATGATCTAAAAAACTAAATGTCTGCACACTTATAGTATCAGCTACGGGACAGAATCTAACTGTACCGGAATTTTGATTTCATTCCCCCTTGTGATAGTTATCTTACACCTTTCTGGTAGGTCGGACGGTCTGGGTCTTAACAACAACAACAACAATTCCCCCTTGTGACCTCGCTGTGGTGGCTAATTGGGCAGTTTTGCTATCGTGACGGTTTAATTCATACCGCATACCTTCGGGTGGGTCGGTGATCGGATATGATTACCTCCCCCCTCCCAAAGGGTAAAAAAAATGGGGGATATAGAAAAGATTTTCCAGACTCTCCAGACGTCTTTCGATGACCTAGAAGACTAAATCTCTGCACACTTACAGTATCAGCTACGGTACAAAATTTAACGAAGACGCATTTTCTATTTATCCCCTAGGGTGCAAAAAATATTGCGTGTTTAGAAATGTATTTCCAAATTCTCCAGAACCTCCCTTGTGACCAAGATGTCTGACATTTTATACACTTATAGTATCAACCATCGGACCGAACTTAACGTAGCTGGTCAAATCCCCTCCCCTCTAAAGCGGGAAAAATATCTTTAAAGACTTTTCATTTTTTCAGACCCTCCAGAAGCTACCTGTTGATCTAGAAGGCTAAATCTTTGCACCCTAAAGTATCGACTAAGGACAGACTATCGGACAGAACGTAATGCAGACGGATTTTAGATCCCCTCTCCTAGGGGTGGAGATTATGAGGGTTCCTTTTATAACTCTTTACAGGCCCTCAAGCATACCTCCAGTAGCTTAGAAAGCTGAATCTTTTTAAGCTTATAGTGTCAATCAATGTGCCGAACCTAACGGATTAGGTTTTTCGATTTAGATTAGGTTTTCGACTTTCGGAATTGACAGAATGTGGGGAGGGATATCTGTCATAAACCCCTAAAGCCGGAGCTATAAAGCTCAGCCCGACCATGGGGCAGAACCTAACTGGGACAATTTCCAATTGAAACAACTACGTTTGACAATAAGCAAAATAAAACGTATTGAAAAGAAGGTGCAGCTTATTACTTTCCTTATATATATAATGTATAAGGAAAGTATTGTGACGGGGTCGAAAATTCGAATTCGAGTTTTCGACGGGAGAGCACGTTTCAAGCATCCCTAATCACGAATCAAACATTTTTGAAGTGATGTCTATGTGTCTGTGTGTGTGAGTGTGTGAAAGTATATGTTTGTGTGTGTGTGTGTGTGTGTGTGTGTGTGTGTGTGTGAAAGTATATGTTTTGTGTGTGTGTGTGTGTGTGTGTGTGTCAGTGAGTCTGTGGAGACGATAACTGACGAACGAATGGACCGAATCGAACCAAATTTTGTACAAAAATCACAATCCATAAACACTGGAAGCTTATTGTTTTTATACGCAATCGAATGTTCAGAACCCCCTAAATTATCGAAGGAAATTTTGAAAAAATCGTCTAAAAATCAAAACCACTAATAAAGTTACGCAAATAGACATTTCTTATGTAATTTTTCATTAGAAAACGATTGACATAAATTTTAGAACGTTAACATGAACCGTTCTCGAGATATTACACATTTTTTTTTAAAAATTATCAAAAAGTCATATAAAACAAAAAAATATTTCCTATTGAGAAACATGTTCACTTTTCATATGTAATACCATACGATAAATTAGGTGACATCATTCTCGTGGATCTAGCTCGTTCCATTCATGAAAAAAGATACTTTGAGTAATACGTTTGTATTTGAAAGCCAATAGTCATTTGTCTGCTGTAAGAATAACTTATTTCTTCGTTCATAACGCTTGGCGAGATTTTGGCGACGAATTTGGCAGAATGTCGCTAACTTGGTGACTTTTTGAAGTGTTGCCAAAGTAACGAAAATCTCGCCAAATGGATAAAAATGACGCTAAATCAATGAAAATGACGACTAATTGTCGAAAATTCAATATCTTGGAAAGAATATTAGTATCTACTATAAGAAAAACCTATTTTTTTTACTGTAAAAGTAGTAAATTCATTACATTATATAAGGAAAGTCATGTGTTGCCCACATCAGATTTTTTTTATAAGATGTTTAGTTTCCCTGTCAGGGTCTTTGTTTTGAAACAATGACTATTTTATATTTGATGCTCGTTCACGTTTCATGATGGTTGCATGTAACTATGTTGGAATTGATCATGTTTAACTTAATGAATGTTTTCCCAAATCGGACGAGCACGGGAAGCAATAGAGCGTGGGCACCACCGTAAATAAACAACCTGCGTAGTAGAATGCGCAGAAACGTAAGGGCAAAAGGGCATTATTTTTACCATAGCGTGTAATAGTAAACTGACGATAATGGCAAATAAAGTTGAAACTAAACCCATTAAACATCGAAACTTATCTTTGCGGTGAAAATAAGCTACCTAGAATACTTGAATAACAATATATATTGAGAGATTTCATTTGCTAAAGTGCACTTGATGCAAGTGACTTTAAGTGTGCAAGTGACTTTAACTTGTGCAAGTGACTTTAAGTGAATGTACACTACTACTCATTTTTACAGTAGTCACTAATTAGCGTTCTAAAGATGTATTCATTTACTATCACAGTCTGTATTGTATATGCGAGCGAAAAGGGAAAGATACATAACGATTTTTCTTTAAAAAACTCGTGTGTATATTTTAATGAAATTGAATATTTTATTTTCCGGTTAATTAAAAATATTCATCAAAGAAGGTAAATTCAGTAAAATTAGAGTTTAACGATTGTAAGTTTCTAAAGTAACCGATTTTAATAATGAAAATGAACAGAAATAATAAAAATTTTCATACTGCTAAACAAACGAGTATTTTGTTTCGGAAATGTAAGGGCAAATTTCCCGTGTGACGACACTTATCCATGCTCCATAGATCTTGGCCAGTGAGATCACCAAATGTGACCACTTTGGATTTCTTTGCATGGGGCTTCATAAAATAGCACATCTACCTGTCAGACGAAGATTAAGAGTCTGGAAAAATTACTTACACTTATACGAACTGCTAAGTTTCTAAAGTAACCGATTTTAATAATGAAAATGAACAGAAATAATAAAAATTTTCATACTGCTAAACAAACGAGTATTTTGTTTCGGAAATGTAAGGGCAAATTTCCCGTGTGACGACACTTATCCATGCTCCATAGATCTTGGCCAGTGAGATCACCAAATGTGACCACTTTGGATTTCTTTGCATGGGGCTTCATAAAATAGCACATCTACCTGTCAGACGAAGATTAAGAGTCTGGAAAAATTACTTACACTTATACGAACTGCTAAGTTTCTAAAGTAACCGATTTTAATAATGAAAATGAACAGAAATAATAAAAATTTTCATACTGATAAACAAACGAGTATTTTGTTTCGGAAATGTAAGGGCAAATTTCCCGTGTGACGACACTTATCCATGCTCCATAGATCTTGGCCAGTGAGATCACCAAATGTGACCACTTTGGATTTCTTTGCGTGGGGCTTCATAAAATAGCACATCTACCTGTCAGACGAAGATTAAGAGTCTGGAAAAATTACTTACACTTATACGAACTGCTAAGTTTCTAAAGTAACCGATTTTAATAATGAAAATGAACAGAAATAATAAAAATGTTCATACTGCTAAACAAACGAGTATTTTGTTTCGGAAATGTAAGGGCAAATTTCCCGTGTGACGACACTTATCCATGCTCCATAGATCTTGGCCAGTGAGATCACCAAATGTGACCACTTTGGATTTCTTTGCATGGGGCTTCATAAAATAGCACATCTACCTGTCAGACGAAGATTAAGAGTCTGGAAAAATTACTTACACTTATACGAACTGCTAAGTTTCTAAAGTAACCGATTTTAATAATGAAAATGAACAGAAATAATGAAAATTTTCATACTGCTAAACAAACGAGTATTTTGTTTCGGAAATGTAAGGGCAAATTTCCCGTGTGACAACACTTATCCATGCTCCATAGATCTTGGCCAGTGAGATCACCAAATGTGACCACTTTGGATTTCTTTGCATGGGGCTTCATAAAATAGCACATCTACCTGTCAGACGAAGATTAAGAATCTGGAAAAATTACTTACACTTATACGAACTGCTCATAAAAAAAAATCCAGCTGCATAAAAACTGCTCATAATAAAAAATCCAGCTGTATAAGAACTGCTCATAAAAACAGAAATTCAGCTCTATAAGAATTGCTCATAAAATAAGAAATTCAGCTGTATAAGAACTGCTCGTAGAAACAGAAATTAAACTGTATAGGAACTGCTCATAAAATAAGAAATTCAACTGAATAAGAACTGCTCGTAAAAACAGTAATCCAGCTGTATAAAAACTGCTCGAAGAAACAGAAACTCATCTATATAAGAACTGCTCATAAAATAAGAAATTCAACCGTATAAGAACTGCTCGTAAAAACAGAAATCCAGCTGTCGAAAGCTCAGAACACATAACACACCCTAGTAGGGTATTGAGTAGCAAAGTGTATAGCCGGGAGGGGTGAAAAAAGAAATGGTGGGAAGGCCGGGAGAGATGAAAAAAATCCAACTGTATAAGAACTACTCACAAAAGCATAAAAAAAAATCAATTTTTCACATAAATAGATCCTAATTTTATGTACACCCTGTATATGGCGAATATGACGTACATAAAACTATCTATATCGGAATCTATTGCCCTCAGATACAAAAGTTAAAGGATTCAAAATCCCAATGCTGTATCTAATCGCTGAGCCCTAAAATGTATGTGGGGTTGTATCTGGGTAACTCAAAGTTTTTTAACACTATGGTAAACATTTGGAAAGAGCTACTCTTCTTTTTAAATAAATTCGGAAAGTACAAACTTCTATACCATGACACGATCTTGTAGCGTTGCTGAACCGTGTCCTTGTCATTCGTGTAGATAGCGATCTTAGTTTTTCAAACTTCGTCAATCAACCTGGTTGTCAAATTAGGATCTAATATCAGACAAACGCGCAGTAGAAGTAAGCAACTAATTAGTTTGCGCTGGTTATGTATAGTATTTTCCTACAACAATATTTCAAAATCGGACGCAGCTCATTGGGGAAATAATACGATAACATAGAACAATCTCAAAAATGTATTTTGTTTCTTAAAAATAGAACTGTGTTTGAAACCGGTGCTCAGCAGAGTGTCACGTTTCTATTTTTCCCACCATGATTGATTTTCGCTATGTTAATGGAGTTTTTTTCGCCTCCGTGCTTTCCCTGCAGTGTTGCCACTTTATTTCATTGTAAAGTTCATCTGGAATGGATATCACAACATCATTTATGTACAACGCTAAAGAGTGAATTCTCACTCTTAATAGAAACATATCGCATTTTAACCATGTAATCAACAAACGACGTTCATTCTGCATCCTTTTGTTTCTGTGTAAAAATAGTTTATGTTCACACGATGCATGATCTTCAATGCTTCGACGAAAAATTGATTTTTTTTTCCTTTGAGAACACGCCAGCCTTCGTGCGTAAATCGTATTTACGTTTTCGGATAAATGGTGTTATGAGTTTCTAAATAGATTTGCCCAATTATCTTAGCTTTCATACACATTGCCCGAATCCCGCTCTCTATTACCTAAAGCAGTGTTACTCATCGTCGTGCAAGATATTTTCTTGGAATTTATCGTTTTAGTTGTCTATGCACTTTTTACGAATAAATATTCTATACTGGAAATATTCCAAGGAGAATAATATTCATAAATGTCTCGAAAAGTTCAGAACTAGAACGCCTAAATGGCATCTGTGTAGCAAATGCCAGCGGTCAAGCTACATTTAAATTTTAATATGAATAAGATACTGCTCAGCTGACTTCTCTGGTGAATTACAATGGATAAATATTTTTCTCTCTCAATACCATTTTTTTTTTCAAATCAACATCAGTAAAATCAATTTAATAATACAATAATCCATTTTATACTGAATAATATTATACATTTTTGGTAAGCAGAACGGGATATGTCAATGAAAATGCGGACTGATTAATTGAATGATGTTGGCCTGAGGAAATTACAACATGCTACAGGATTTCATGAGTTCAGCGATTGATAACTTATTACTTTCCTTATATACATAATGTATAAGGACAGTATTGTGACTGAATCGAAAATTCGAATTCGAGTTTTAGAAGGGAGAGCACGTTTCAAGAATCCCTGATCACGAACCAAACATTTTTGAGGTGATGTCTGTGTGTGTGTTGAAGACCCAGACCGTCCGGCTCGCCCTGAGGGCTTGAGCAACCATTTGGACGGCCGGATCTGTGTGTGTGTGTGAAAGTATGTGTGTGTGTGTGTGTGTGTATGTGTGTGTGTGTGAGTCTGTAGAGACGATATTTCACGAACGAATGGAGCGATTCGAACGAAATTTAGTACAAAAATCACAATCCGTGAATACTGGAAGCCTATTGTTTTTAAATGCAATCGAATGTTCAAAACGCCCCTAAATTTTCCAGTGAAATTTTGAAAAATCAAAAAATCAAAACCTTTAATAAAGTTACGTAAATAGACATTTCTTATGTAATTTTTCCTTAGAAAACGATTGACATACTTTAGAACGCTAGCATGAACCGTTCTCAAGATATTGCACATTTTTCAAATAAATTTATCAAAAAATCCCATAAATTAAAAAAAATATATTAACTCTTGAGAAACATGTTCACTTTTCATATGTAATATCATGCGATAAATTGGGTAACAACATTCTCGTATGCTCGTTCCATTCATGAGAAAAGATACTTTGAGGAATACTTTTGTATTTGAACGCCAATAGTCATTTATCTGCTATAAGAATAACTTATTTCTGCGTCCATAACGCTTGGCGAGATTTTGGCGGAATGTCGCCAACTTGGCGACTTTTTAAATGTTGCCAAATTAACGAAAATCTCGCCAAATAGATAAAAATGACACTAAATCAATGAAAATGACGACTAATTGACGAAAATTCAATATCTTTTGGAAAGAATATAAGTACGTACTATAACCTATATTTTTTTGCTGTAAAAGTAGTAAATTCATTGCATTATATAAGGAAAGTCATGTGCCGCCCACATCAGATTTTTTAAATGTAATTTTATATTTATCAATATGCCACACCGTATACATAAATGTACTAATGCACTTTATAATTATGTCATGATTAATTACTAATACTTATGTTAATTTAATGTATGAACTTAAACAAAGAATTGGAAAGGTGTTTCGAGTAAATTTGTTGGGACCGGGACCCTCGTCTTATAAAGAAATAATTTACGGTGCCTCAGTCTCACAAAAGTTGAGAAACACTGCCCTAAAGTAACTGAGAGTAAGGCTAAGGAAGATAACTGCAACGATTATTAAAATTAAGGCTGATAAAACTGACAATGGTTACAAAAACAACCAAATGGCCGGTGCATGCTCGGTGCCTACTTACATATACGCCCGCTTTAAAAAATTTGTCGCACCCACATTTTGTCTGGTGTCGGTAATCGTGGACACAACTACCTGGTCACATGCTCGTAATGCTCGTAGTTTGAAATCAACTTTAAATTGTTCCTCTCGGCCAAAAGTGGCTCTGTTGTTCATAAAACAGTAGCATGCCAAACTAATCCTGTCTATCAAAATAGCTGAAAACTGCTGTTAAAACTTTAGATAGAATATTTGTATAACTGCGGCGTACAGTAAAAATACCTGTTTCGAAGGTAAAATAAAAAATCTGATGTGGGCAGCACATAACTTTCGCTACAGAATCAAATTAGTTTTCTTTTTATTTCTTTAATAAGTCATCAAATTGGATTTAAAAAAAATATATTTGGAAAATAGAATATTTTTTAAAAAATTTGGTATATAGCACGCAAAATTATTCGAAATAACACTGAATTTGCACTTTTAATTCACTTTTCGTTCGGTAACTGGGCGTATTTTCAAAGGCGATATAGCAAAAATGCGAAAAAAATGAAGTTATATCGAGAGAACGGTTAGTCCTAGAGTAAGGGGGTTGGTCTTATTTCTTTGTCAAAAATTAAGTGTAAAATAAGAATAAATCATTGAGCCCTAAATAAACCCTTTTATTCATAATTATGTCCAATGTTGTCCTATGCATGTTAAAAAAATATAAAATTCCAAATACATTTCAAAGTTTTCGCTCTAATTTAAAATAATTCTAGTTAGTTCTAGATATTTTTATAACAAAGCCGTATATGAAATTTCGTAAAAATATAATAATGTTTGTGACCGCTAACGTGTACAAAAAAATTGACCACAGACATACAGACAGACGGACATCAAAGTGTGTTCAGGACGTCTTAAAACATATATTGGCATCAAAATCTCGAAATCGAAAAACATGTATTGACATCAAAATCTCGCAATCGAAACTTTACAACAATACTTTCTCAATACTACATATGAGAAAGTAAAAATTCCAAGGGTGCCCATGGGAGTTATGAATTAAAATTACTTTGAAACGATTACAATTGAGGTTACTTTAGGCTACTGCTTTTCGGTAATTACGAGAGGAAATGTGACGCCATTCAGCTTTAGTTAGGGGAAGGATAAGTTCATTTTAATAAAAATGTTTCATACAATTATGCTATCGAACAGGAGTTTTTATAAGCGTATATAGTTAGCTATTGCTACTAAAAAAAGCTTTGCGTGTGTTAAACAAAGTGCTACCTGCACACACCGCAGCCAGTCGTAAAGATATATATAAACTTTCTATATTATTTGCTCCAAATAAACTGCACTTTCTCGAAACGCGCCTGCTTTGTCTTTCTTTCCCACCAGTACTCTGTGAACTGGTACATCATCCAGATAATTACATTATAATGTTGAATTATGTTGCTGAATCCAGATATCCAACTTAATACATATTACTAGCGGTCCGTATCTTCTCTAATGAGGTTATAAGGGGAGGTGGGATGTTATTTTCTTTCTTCTTTCTGCTACGAATCGACGTTGTAAAACATCATTATCAAAAAATACGATGCCGTAGATTTTCCTCCTACGGTTGCAGTTTTGAGAAATAAACACAAAAAATATCCTTTGTTTTATTTGTCTTAATCTCTTGTTAATGCCGAAGGCCCCGAAATAGGTACGTTTTGGGTGGATGCGTCCATATCTGGTCCATCTGTTGCAGGCATGACTCTTTGGGTCACTTTAGTTTATGACAGCAGTTGAATGTCTATTTATTTATTTATTTATTTTTTATTGTTAAACAAGGAAATTGACCGTTTATGTTACTTTTTTGTATTTAATAACATAAAATGTTTTGTTTTTTTAACACTTTACAACAAAGTTGAAAAGTGTTTATGACTTTGTTCATTCTGTCTGTCTGTCCGTTAGCACGATAACTGCCGTAAAAATGACTTAATCAAAATGAAATTTTAGTATGTTGTTCAGACGGTCTGTAGGACCTATGGGAATATAAATAAATAATATCACCCAATTAGTTTTGGATTGAACCCGGGTTGAAAAAATGAAATACATTGAGCCCTATGAGACCTAATTTTTCAAACATTTTTTAAGCGGATTTAAAATTCACAAATTGCTTCGAAAATGTTAGGTAATAGTCAAATTGTTCCACAAAATATATAAAAAAAAATTCAGCGAAATATATTCAGTAGTTTTTTAAATAAAAATTAAAATAATAATTACACATCTTATGTGAAACGATCACGTGACCATGATATGAAACGATCACATGACCCACTTCAAAATGATATATGGCATCCATCTTGTTTCAAAATCGTGATTTTTTAAAGTTCTTTTTAATTCATATTGAGTGTTGTATCCGTCCTAAAACTACTTTATTTTTGCTTAAATTCTGTGCATCTACATACTAAAACAACACAATGACAATATATTTGAGTTTAAATTCTCATTCAAATTTGATTATTTCTACAACTAAGCCTATTTTTCACCTATGTAAAATGTAAACAGCAAAATATGTAGAATGAGTTGTATTAGAATTACTGTATTTCTTTAACACAAAATAATTCAGTCCATGGAGTCTGCATGGCTGATATGAATGAAATATTAATCGATTTTATAAACAGAAGGACGATTTTTTTCGATGAAGTTTTAAGCATAAAGTTTACGAATTGTAGCTCCATGGTCTTAATTTTTAAATAAAATAAATTATTATAGTATTGTGATGAATGAAATGGAGAAAGTTATGAATGAAATGCTGCTTTTATAGAGAGATCCAGGCGTGTTATTTTTTCTATGACGTCATTTGAATTTATTTCAGTTGTTTTCGATGAAGTTTTCAAATATAATAAATTATCGTAGTATTATGATAGTTTTAAAAATATTACCGCGGAATGTATTGCATTTTAGAGATATTTAAACCAGGCAATTTATATTTCAATGCCGTCATTTGAATGAAGTTCATTTTTTCAATGAAGGTTTAAGTTTTCAAATATAATAAATCAATGTAGTATTGTGATAAGTTTTAAAATATTACCGAGGAATGTATTGCATTTTCGACTTTTTTAAATAAAATTGCATTGAAGTTGGAAAGTATTTCATAATCAATGCTTTAAGCATGATTGATCTTTCTTGTTTTTATCTATACAGGGTTTTCACAAAAGTCCATGTTCTAGAACTGCAAAAATAAGGTCTACTAATAGAAAAGCGACCATGCGCTAGAAAGCTTGTAGCTAATCTAGCCGTAAATTGAAGACATTATAATTCCTATCTCGAAAACAAAGCAAGAAAGACGAAAATTTTCAATTGCAAAATTATAGAGTGTCCTCTATTTAGTACTATTATAAACGTGCTTCGTGTACATAACATGTACATAAAAAAGTCATGTATCTTAATACCTGGAGAATTCATCAAAGATTAAAGAAAAACATCCCTTTCAGCCAAGTTGCCTCCCCTTCGCCTACCAAATTGCGATGTCCAACCCTACTCTTTGCAACGCTGCTTGAATCCTGTGGAGGGACTCTCTAGGGTCTACTTTCACTTTTACTTAAACTCTCAAGTCAACAAGAAAGACTTTGTCTCTGAACACCTCAGGTAACTGACCTTGGAAAACTTAAGTCATATACCTAACAACTCCATTAAGATCTATACTGATGGCAGTAAAATTGACGATCTTGCAGGTAGTGGCATTTTTATTGAGACCCCTCGAAACAATTTGACTCTTTGTCGTCGTAATCCTAATTTCTGCTCAGTCTTCAGAAGTGAATTGATAGCAATAGATCTGGGAGTCGAGGTTATTCACCCAGAGAAGGATTATAGCGACTTATGGATTTTATCTGATAGTCGCAGCTCCCTCCATCACCTTAATAATTGGATTCTTGTAGGTGACAAGACCAGTATCTCTATCCCGCTTAAGCTAAAACTGATTTCGTTAAATCATGATGTCCACTTTCAGTGAATTCCCTCTGATGTGGACATTCATGGTAATGAAGAGGCGGATAAACTTGCTAAGGAGGGCTGCAGTCTCTCCACCCCTTCTTCTTCCGCCTTGACTTTTCTGGAATTATATTCTTGGGAAAAGTCAAAAATTTTGGTGGACTAGGGAGAGCCCCCCCCCCCTCCCACCCATCATTGGTATATGGGTAAAAAGCTGGGATTGACTCTTGACCTCCCGTGTGACAGAGGCTCCCAGACTGTTCTTTCTAGACTAGCTAACGGTGACATCAAGTGCCTCTCTTTTAATGAGGGCAAGAAGATATTTGCCACCTGCACCAAGTGCCACGACCACCAGGCTTCTGCAGAGCATATAATAGATTGCATAGGTCTCTCCAAGGAGGATATCTATTGCGATCCACTTCTTGTGCTCGACTTTCTGAGAATCAACGGACTTATGGATCTTGCCTGACTTCGTCAGACACTGGAGGATAAGCAACAACAATAACAACATAAAAAGTACTGAAATACTTCTGAGAAAATTAATAATCCGTGTAACAAGCTAATTTTAATTTATTTCGAATAATTCTTTTTGCAGTAAGAAATAACTGCTCTTAAAAAATGTCAGATAAATGACGCAGTACAATAATTATCTCTTTCCGTCCACCTTATTTTTTATAGTCTGTGACATTTCACGTGACGTTCTACAACTTTCTACAACGTTCTACATGAACGTTCTACAACTTTAAGATGGAAAATTTTCGCTGATCTTGCTTCGTATCAGAGATAGGAATTATAATTTCTTCAATTCGCCGATAGAGGCGCTGCAAACTTTCTCAATAACGCATAGCCTTGTTTCTACTGTTTGTATTTTCATCTCTAAAATATTCCAATTGAAAGTTAAAATGATGTATAAGGGAATCCTGTATATTCTATATTATTCTACGCTTCATCTGACGATATATTTTTATATTAATAATAATATAAAGTTGCTACAAAGTTAATTATCTGAATGCAAGATCCGAACGATGAAGTTCCATGACCACTTTCAGTTCCACTTACAGCCTAGTGCAATCAGAGATCAATCCTTATACAGCCCACCCTCCTATAACGCGATTAATTCGTACCGCGTTATAAGAAACTCAGATTACTGCAAATCAGATTAATTCGTATCGTGTTATATGAAAATCGCATACAGTGATATAAGAAACTCAAATTAGTACAAACAGAACATTCGTACCGCGTTATATGGAAACCGCAATGTTGTATATATTTCTGCATTTGCATGAGATTACTCTGATAACTGAAATTGAAAAATGGTGATGTAGGTGAATGAAAAAACAGCGGTAAATCCCCATCAATTTCAACCGTAAATGTGTAACAGAAAAATGCATGCTATAGAGAGACTGCTTAAGATAATTGAATTGTATTATAGAGGAACCGCGTTTTATGAGTACAGCGTTATTGGAGAGTTATCGCAATTTTTTCTCTGCATTATATGGAAACCGCGTTATGAGAGTACCTCTTTATAGGAGAGTTGACTGTATTTAAAACTGGTTGCGTGGCATGTCTGACTTCAAAGTTACCAGAGAAGTTGGCAAAACTGTTGCTCGCAGCAAGTCTTCTGTTAATGCAGTTATTGGTTGTTTGGTGCTGATGCGCGCTAAGAAGCGTTGCACTGATTGTGAGATAATGATTTAAATATTTGATAGCGCCTCCCCCTCCTCCAATCGGCTATAAAAATCTGAGTGTTTCTTCACAATAAAATGCATATGCTTGTATTTCAAGTAATGAGTTGTAAAATGTATTTTCCCGTTGCTTACGGTATGTTAACATGTCAAAGTAGAAAATTTTGCATTCTGGTCGAAATAAGAGAAATAATTTTTCAAAGATAAAATTTAATGTATCTATTGAAATATATTTTAAAAGTTTTTGAATATATTTCTGAGAACGATATTTGTTAAATAAAATATTTAACTTATCGTGTGTATCTGAAAGTATGTATCTATTTATCAAGTATATGTATCTAAAAACAGTAATCAGAAGTAATTGTAGCTTAATGCCTCTCCTAATTGCTGATATAGGTACGTATTAGATGCGTACATACACAGGCATGCACCAATGCAATTAATAATGCGATGTTAAAACAGAAATTCTATCAAGCATGAGTATTTATTCAATTTTATTAAGAAATAAAATTACATAGCAGTAAACAGTATATAAACAAAATGGATAAAACAATAAATGCGCATTTACTCTTTAGACAGACATCAAGTTATAGTGAATGACAAGGGAAAATCACAGTCAGCAAATATCACATACATGTTAATTGTAGAAAAATTGTAGAACATTAGAAAAAAAACATTATTTTATTAACTAGAAAAGTATTATGAATCAGTCTACAGTCCTTTTTATCTTCGTGCTGGCTTTGTATTTTCATGTCTTTTTAATTTTTGTTTGGCAAATATTTCCTTCCTGGATCACGTGATGCAACTATTTCTTGTTTGCGTCAATACTCGTGATCAGTCTTTTATCTCGGCGAAGGAAGTGAACCAGTTTATAATTTTTTATTTAAAAAGTAATTACCTAAACTTATCAATTATATTTAAAATAAAATTAAAACACTAAGTTCCACTATTTTATTTAAATTTCATTATAAGTTCCACTATTTTATTTAAATTTCATTATAAGTTCCACTATTATAAGTTACAGTATTTTATATAATTTTTAACACTTTACAACATAGTTGAAAAGTGTTTATGACTTTGTTCATTCTGTCTGTCTGTCTCTGTCTGTCCGTTAGCACGATAACTGCCGTAAAAATGACTTTATCAAAATGAAATTTTAGAATGTTTTTCACACGGTCTGTGGAACCTATGGGAATATAAATAAATAATATCACCCAATTAGTTTTTTATTGAACACGGGTTGAAAAAATGAAATACATTGAACCCTATAGGACCTAATTAATCAAACATTTTTTAAGCAAATTTAAAATTCACAAATTGCTTCGAAATTTTTAGCAAATATTCACATTATCCCATAAAACATATATAAAAAATTTCAGTAAAATATGTTACGTAGTTTTTTGATTAAAAATTATTTAATATCGGGAAAAAAACAAATTCAATTAAATTCTGACTTTTGGGATATCCTCCAGAAAGAAAAAGTGGTATATTATATAATAAATATCTTTCCAAGACATTAATCATTTTGTATATGAAAAAGACTTCACATTTTGAAATAGATTTGGTAGATAACAATTTTTCAAATTTTTTTTTAATTTTATGTAACTCTTCATGATATACTTATTTGATGGCATTTTTAATGCACTTACCTACGTCCTAGAGAGTTAAAATTTGGTACACAGCTCAAATTTGTTGAACATTTTATTCTACAAAAATTTGGTGGATCTTTAAATATAGATCATACATTTTTTCAAAATGGCCTGCAAATAATCCCCGTTCACTTCTATATATCATTGTTGTAATATTGTTAAAAATTCTGATGTGGGCAGCACATGTCTTTCCCTGCAGACTCATATTCACGTTCTCTTTATTTCTTCAATAATAATTTGAGTTTATCTGCACAAAATAACAGCCATAAGTATTTTAAATGACATTGAATTTGCACGTTTGACATTGAATTTGCACGTTGCAAAGAAATCAGATTCTTTTATTACGAATCGTACTATAATCTAATGAACATCAGGATTTCCCACAAAAAACATACCTACCAAATTTTATGAAATTCGGTCCATTAGTTTTTCAATTAGAGTGGATGTAATATCTTCACAGACACGCAGAAACATACACAGATACAGTCTTACACACACAGACGTCTTCCTAAAAATAGTTTTTTCGTATTCTAGAAGTCCTGAAACGTGTAGATCCTTCGAAAATTCGAGTTCCGATCTTCGGCACGATTCCAATACTTTGAATACACACACACACACACACACATATTATCTGTGTATCTGTGTATTATCTGTATATCTAAATTCCGTGCCTACGCAATCACAATAGTTGTGTTTTTAAATGATCCCTAAACTTTTATTATTTCTTCAACGAAGTCTAATTTTAAACTTAATGCAGAATGCAAATATCTGAAGCGATTGTAAGGTGAGTTACATAAGAATTGCTGAATTTTTTTCACACAAAATTATTTAGCTCTGGAGTCTGGAATACGAGTTTGAATGAAATATTCATTGATTTTGCATAGAGAATCAGATGATTTATATTTCGATACAGTTGTAAATATTTAAGGATAATAAATTACTGTAGTATTGTGATAATGTAAAAGATATCACTACTGAATGTATCACATTTTAAAAATTTTTAAATGAAATTGCATTTCAGTTGGAAAGTGTTTCATAATCAATGCTTATGCATGATTGATCTTTCTTGTTTATTTAAAAAGTAAATACCTAAATTTATCAATTATATTTAAAATAAAATTAAAGCACTAAGTACCACTATTTTATTAATATTATAAAATAGAAATAAATGAAAAAGCAGATTTAATCTGACTATACATAACAGTATCTATAAAAATATTTCGCGTTTGTCAGCGTTGGTCAGCAAAGAATAACCGAAATACACAATTGCAGCAAGAAAACTTGCTGTATACCACAATTTTACAAACATCTATAGGAACTGACACTAAATTCATTACTACCATGTTGCCGGCTATAAATTTCTTCAAAATTTAGCTCAGGCTGCAGTGGCCAAGTTCATAATCACTGTTCATACATGTTCATTATTTCAGGCGAGTTCTATAACTAGAAATAAATGTTCAGTTATTCGCAAACAAACATATTCAGTATTCGCTTTCTTGCCAAAACTTTGAAGAATGTAGCTTAAATATATATGTCAGGCCAGCAATGATAGTTTTTGTTTACGACTTGATGTCTTCACTTGACTTAATTATTTATTAACATTTTTATATACACTGTATAACTACTTAATCTGTGTATAACTACTTAACTGAAAAAATGTTTTCTTCTTGAAAATTATTGGCGCTTTAATTGATAATTCGGAAATTATTATCTCCTTAATTGATTTTAATGTTTTTATAATGTTTATGTATCATTTTTACTTTCCTTATATACAATATGTATAAGGAAAGTATTGTGACGGGGTTGAAAATTCGAATTCGAGTTTTCGACGGGAGTGCACGTTTCAAGCATCCCTGATCACGAATCAAACATTTTTGAAGTGATGTCTGTGTGTGTGTGAAAGTATGTGTGTGTGTGTGTGTGTGTGTGTGTGAGTCTGTGGAGACGATAACTGACGAACGAATGGACCGATTCGAACAAAATTTGGTACAAAAATCACAATCCGTAAACACTGGAAGCCTATTGTTTTTATACGCAATCGAACATTCAGAACCCCCCCTAAATTTTTGAATTAAATTTTGAAAAAATTGTCAAAAAATCAAAACCGCTAATAAAGTTACGGAAATAGACATTTCTTATGTAATTTTTCATTAGAAAATGATTGATATAAATTTTAGAACGCTAACATGAACCGTTCTCGAGATATTGCACATTTTTCAAAAAAATTATCAAAAAGCCATATAAAATAAAAAATATATATATTTCCTATTGAGAAACATGTTCACTTTTCATATGTAATACCATGCGATACATTGGGTGACATCATTCTCGTGGATCTAGTTCGTTCCATTCATGAAAAAGTTACTTTGAGTAATACTTTTGTATTTGAACGCCAATAGTCATTTATCTGCTGTAAGAATAACTTATTTCTTCATCCATAACGCTTGACGAGATTTTGGCGACGAATTTGGTGGAATGTCGCCAACTTGGCAATTTCTTGAAATGTTGCCAAATTAACGAAAATCTCGCCAAATGGACAAAAATGACGCTAAATCAATGATAATGACGACTAATTGTCGAAAATTCAATATCTTGTGGAAAGAATATTAGTATCTACTATAAGAAAAACCTATTTTTTTTTACTGTAAAAGCAGTAAATTCATTACATTATATAAGGAAAGTCATGTGTTGCCCACATCAGATTTTTTTTCTTATGAACAAAATTATCCCGTTAGGCTCCAGGAACTCAATCAGTGTAAAATTACAGAGCTTTGAAATTTTAACTGGCTTTATATATGGAATAATCTTAAGAATTAATGAAAAAACTTAAAAAATGTAAAAATAGTTGACGAATCCATTGAAGATTTAAATAGCTTTACCCTGGAGTACTGCTGAACAAGGAGGGTTGAGCAGGTGAAGAAATCAAAATAAAATTGCAGGAGCTCAGAATTGTTTTAGAAAACTAAATAAAATATGGAGAGCTACTAACCTTAATTTAAAACCAAAATTAACCTTTTTAATTCATTAGTGAAGAGCGTTTTACTGTGTGGAGCCGAAACATGGAAATTAACAAGGAGCCAATGCAACAAATTGAATGTCTGGCAAATTAAATGTGTGAGGAAAATTTTGGGAGTATTTTGGCCTCATGTTATTACTAACACCAAACTCTGCAAGGGAACTGGACAGAAAGCAATACAGATGGACATTAAAAACCGTAGATGGAAATGGACTGGACATGTCTTAAGAATGTCGCAGCATAACATCCCTGCTGTGGTACTTACTTAATTGCCCGAGGGGAAAAGATCTCGAGGCCGACCCAAGCTAACTTGGAGGAGACTAATAGAATAAGAGATAAATCTGATGGGATGGGCGAGCTGGTCAGAAGCAAGGACTGCAGCACAGGCTCGACCAGGATGTCGACGCAAGCTGAAAGCCTTATGTGCCACTAAACACGATGAGTGATGATGATGATATGTGGAATAAAGTCCTGAGTTAATAGTTTGTCTTCTGAGAAAAAATTACCATTGACAAACAAAAAACGCTTTTTTTCCCCAGAAGACCAATGAGTTCAACTAAGATCCTTTTAGCAAATAAGAATTCATTTATTGTAACATGTATAATTCTTAAAAAATTATCTTCAAATGCTAAACCAAGGTTTTGTGTTTTAAATTGTTATACATACATACTAATATATTATCACGCTAACTAATATGCGTGATCTATCATGTTTTAATAATGAAATTATAGATGCTTCAATAGACCTGTGTCAGAGAGACTGGCTAGAACGCGCCCACAAAGCAAGCGACCCGTAAGCACTAGAAATCTAAGGCATATTTGTAAGAATAGAATAATTACAATTAACGTTTAACAGTTAGCAAATATTTGCGTAATAAACAGTTAAAATTAGTAGATGAGATAAACCAGGTTTTATACAGTTTTTGTTTTCTCTTTTGATGTAGAGCTTATTTGAATAATATTTATAGTCTAAAATATAAAATTTAGTTTTATAGCATAAGGGTCTGCAATTAGTTAAAGATCTCAGTTTTCAGCCATAACAGTTACGACAACCAGTTGCAATCGTGTCAAACCTCCCCCAGTAGTAGGTAAAATAACTATAAGGATATAATACTTAGTCTTTATAAGTTACATACAATTAGTATTTTTCTTAAAATATGAACTTCAGAAAGAGAATGCCAATTTCTTTAGATGTCTCATGAACTTTAAATCTAAACTAGATCAGATGACTGTCCTATACAAAATTACATTTCAAGTACCTTTGTAGAATATATTGTTTCATATGCTTTGTAATTTTATCAACCTCATATCTTCTGCAGAGTGTATTCAGGCTATTTATACCCAAAGTATAGAAGCAATATTTTACTATTTTAAAATGTAAAAGGCAGCAAAACAAATACATAAACTAACACAAAATATCACATTTCATTCTGAAGCAACTATAAGACTCCGCATTGCAGGAAGTCCTCTGAACCAGGAAATACTATTGTATAAGTTCATCAGTCAATGATCAAAAAGCTCATCTTCAGGCTTACTCTTCATCAAGGGAAATAGAGACCACGGATGTCCAGAGTTCTCTGAGACGGTGAATAACATTTTAAATTTTATATTATGAGGCCAATCGAAAAAGTATTTGAAGCCTTAAATTAAACCAAAATGAGTCTTGAATTTTTCTGCACTTCTGCGTCGTCATTTTGCCTGTGATCTGTGAAATCTTCAGCCGTAATGATTATTGCCATGGCCATAGCCACCATTATTGCCATGGCCATAGCCACCATGACCATGGTCATATACTGGAATGGGGATGGGAATGGCGATGTGCTGTTGCTGATGGTGGCTTTCGTATTTTCTGTCGGACAGCATTTTGGCTACTAAGCCAGCCACGAGTATTTCTGCCAGGCCGTTTTCTTCATGATGTTTACCAGCATGAACAGCTACTGCTAAGAGGCACAGGCACGACGCAAGGAAAAACGTGTTCCTCATCTGTAAAATATAGAAGTGTTAAAGACTGGATGAGTAGAGTGTTAGATTAAATAAAATCTAGATAATTAAACAAAACTTTATTCAAAGGAAATCTTTATCAAAATATATCGACTGAGGCACTTTCGCTCTATATCCTGCATTAATGCAGTGGTTGCCACTTAAGCGGGATCACTGTTTAATCAGTTGATTGGTTGATTACTGGATCAATTCGGTTGATTTTTTAGATAAAACAACAACGGTCCGAGCCAAAATAGTTTTGAGTGAATAATGTCGTAAAATAAAATTTCGATAAAATTCGATAATTTTATTCGTTGTTTTCAATCTCATTTGTTTCGTTCATAGCAGTTGAAAGGAGCCGATGGTAACTGAAGTGAGATTCATAATTGAAACAAATTAATCTTTCTAAATTACGAGCAGATTTCGAGTCTATGCAAGCATGACCGCGTATAGTAAATGTAAAAATATATTATGACCTCTAATATTTCAAAAAATAAGAACTCAACTTGAAATCCAATTAGTATATATCCTTATAGAGCTTACAAAGGACCACAAATTACTTGCTTTGTTTATAGCTCGATCTTTTACTTTTAGAGATATAAGCATTACAAACTGTAAGGAAAGTCATGTGCTGCTTACATGAATTTTTTTTTCTTTTTTTTTTTTTTTTATATATATCGAAATTATTTTTGGGTATTCATAAATAACATCTTTGCAACAAAACAAGTATAGTTTAGATATTCATCTATTAGGTTCCGAGATATTGTTGTTCAAAAGTATTTACATTTTTCGTAACTCCCGTATTTCAGCTGTATACCCCGCTCTTAAACGTTATTCCTCTCGAAATATCCACTCGATTTCCTCATAGATTCATATTTTTTTAAATCCGTTGGAATCACAATTAGTGTCAAAATGGAACACATTGTATATTTTTATAAGCTTTAGGTTGTTTGTTATTTTTTAGAACATTTTTTTTTTAAATTCTTGAAATATTTCTTTTTCAAGTCGCCAACTGGAAAATCACGCCGATGAATCTAATGCATTCGAGTGATTTGTATAAATATATATAACTAGAAAATTTAACCTGGCATTACCCCTTATTTGAAACCTTTGTTTGAAATTGCACCGGAACATACAGCGAATTCTCGAAAACCAAGCAACGCTTTTACGTTACGTTTACTTAGAACAAAAAATAAATAACTTATGCGGGCATAATAAGCCCTAAATAAGCGTGCGGAATGCATACAATTGGCTATATATACAATATAATACTACATATGCATAATCATATATACATACATATATGCATATATATGTGTGTTGTTGTTGTTGAGACCCAGACCGTCCGACCTACCAGAAAGGTGTTGTTGTTGAGACCCAGACCGTCCGACCTACCAGAAAGGTGTAAGGTAACTGTATGGACGGCCGGGAAGTGCCACCCAATTTAGACCGGAACCCAGTGGGGGAGGCATCCACAGGGACCGTACCCTCCTTCCCCTACCACCAACCTCTCGGAAGGACTTACGGACCCACATGTTTAACGTGATCGTACTCCGCATGAACACGGCGGCATTTGTGGTAGCGTGCAAATCTAGCGCGCAAACCACGGGGATACCGCACCCGAGATGGCCAACAGCACGCGGTGTTCCGAGGTGGTCACCCACCAAGTACTAACCGCGCCCGATGCTGCTTGACTTCGGTGATCTAACGAGAACCGGTGTTTTCAGCACGGTACGGCCGTTGGCCTTACCAGAAAGGTGTAAGGTAACCGTTTGGACGGTCGGGAAGTGCCACCCAATTTAGACCGGAAATCAGTGGGGAGGCATCCACAGGGACCATACCCTCCTTCCCCTACCACCAACCTCTCGGAAGGACTTACGGACCCACATGTTTAACGTGATCGTACTCTGCATGAACACGGCGGCAGTTGTGGCAGCTTGCAAATCCAGCGCGCAAACCACCGTGTGTGTTGTGTAAATTTGCGTATTTAAAGGACATTAATAGAAGCAGTAAAACATTTTAATAACATTATCATTATTTTTATTGGATCAAAATGTCATTTTTTAAATCAGTTGATTTTCATAAAATTGTTTGGAAACACGTTAAAATAATCAATGCTTTAAAAATAAAGACAACCAAAAAATTGGCCATAAGTAAAAGTATTTTCTTAAAATCGCCTTTAACGATGTACTAAAATGACACAGCCATAGCGTTATAAAAATTTAAAATGATTAATATGTAAATTTTATCTGGCGGTTATGGCCTGTATTTAAGATCATGTTCACTTATTTTCACTTTGCCACTGATGAAGGGCATAGTAATACCCGAAAACGCTATGACTGTGTAATTTTAGTACCTCGTTAAAGGGTATTTTAATAATAGACTTTTAATTATGGCCAATTTTTTGGTTGTCTGTATCAGTTGATTTTCATATACAGGGTGTCCCGCAAAAAGTGAACAGTAGAAGATTTTTGAGTCGTCGGTTGTAGACCCATAATTCCCATTGCAAAATTCCTAGGGGGGGTATAGTACCCTAAAAATCACGAAAAATCTCTTTTTTTTTTTTTTTTTTTTTTTAAATTCATAATTTTCTGATTCCAATGACACCAAATTCGTCTTGCTACGTTAAGTAGAACCAATTATATTGCAAAGTTAAAAATTGAACTACTGAAGTTGTCACCAGCCACGCCCCAGCTTTAATGCCTTTTTTCTCAAAGACGTGAGTTTCGATATTTTTATAAATTTAAATTGATATAAGTCAAATTCTACTGCATTGATATGAATGAAATTTGGAACAATTGTTATATATATACTTTTCTTTAATTTGTCTTCAGCAATTGCTGAAATATGTGTTTATTTTTTTATTATGATTTTCGAAAACAATATTTTTGGTGTAAAATCACGGTTTTTTACATTATTTGTTATTAAATTTTTTCTTATTCATATTTACAGAAACTGTGAAGACAATTTATTTCTTATATACTTTTATGATAAAAAATGTTCAAATTAAAATTTTAGAAAAATTATTTTTCTACTTATATCAAAAAGAAAAGTTGTCAAATTTTTGAAATTTTAATTTCTAAAAAATATTTTTTTTTAATTTTTAAAGTTTTGAATATCACATTTTGTTTGTTTACTATACTTACAATGTACCTAAATACAAAAAATTACAACTACAACTTCAAAATTGCAGAATTCAGCAATCTGGGTACCCCCCCCCCCTCTTAAATAAAATAGGAAATTATGAAATAGCAATGCTCTAACATAGTTTTGTAAAAATCTAAGAAAATAAATTTTTTATACAGCCCCTCTATAGAAAAAAGTCAATTTACAAAAATATTGCCAATGTTCATTTAGTCAAACAGAATAATAATTTGGTTCTTAAAAGTTCAAAGTTAAGATGAAATAAATTGTCAAACTTCCTGACTTACACCACTTTCTCGTGACTTTTCGATACTCTTTTAATCATAAAAATTCATGAATCTAGGAGCAGTTTGCAAATTGAATTGATAGACAGAAATCATGTAGTAGAGTGTTTTAAAAAAAAAATTCCTTGGGTTCCTTTGTGAAACAATTAAATACAGGCAGACGATATTGGTAAAAGGTTATTTTAACACTTAAGTAAGATAAACAAGAAAGATCAATCCTGCTTGAAGCATTGATTATGAAACACTTTCCAACTTCAATGCAATTTTATTTGAAAAAGTCGAAAATGCAATACATTCCTATGTAATATTTTAAAACTTATCACAATACTACATTGATTTATTATATTTGAAAACTTAAACCTTCATTGAAAAAAAAGAACTTCATTCTAATGGCGGCATTGAAATATAAATTGCGTGGTTTAAATATCTCTAAAATGCAATGCATTCCACGGTAATATTTTTAAATCTATCATAATACTACGATAATTTATTATATTTGAAAACTTCATCGAAAACAACTGAAATTAATTCAAATGACGTCATAGAAAAAATAACACGCCTGGATCTCTCTATAAAAGCAGGATTTCATTCATAACTTTCTCCATTTCATTCATCACAATACTATAGTAATTTATTTTATTTAAAAATTAAGACCATGGAGCTACAATTCATAAACTTTATGCTTAAAACTTCATCGAAAAAAATCGTCCTTCTGTTTATAAAATCAATTAATATTTCATTCATATCAGCCATGCAGACTCCATGGACTGAATTATTTTGTGTTAAAGAAATACAGTAATTCTAATACAACTCATTCTACATGTTTTGCTGTTTATATTTTACATAGGTGAAAAATAGGCTTAGTTGTAGAAATAATCAAATTTGAATGAGAATTTAAACTCAAATATATTGTCATTGCGTTGTTTTAGTATGTAGATGCACAGAATTTAAGCAGAAATAAAGTAGTTTTAGGATGGATACAACACTCAATATGAATTAAAAAGAACTTTAAAAAATCACGAATTTGAAACAAGATGGATGCCATATATCATTTTAAAGTGGGTCATGTGATCGTTTCATATCATGGTCACGTGATCGTTTCATATAAGATGTGTAATTATTATTTTAATTTTTATTTAAAAAACTACTGAATATATTTCGCTGAATTTTTTTTTATATATTTTATGAAACAATTTGACTATTACCTAAAATCTTCGAAGCAATTTGTGAATTTTAAATCCGCTTAAAAAATGTTAGAAAAATTAGGTCCCATAGGGCTCAATGTATTTCATTTTTTCAACCCGGGTTCAATCCAAAACTAATTGTGTGATATTATTCATTTATATTCCCATAGGTCCTACAGACCGTCTGAACAACATACTAAAATTTCATTTTGATTAAGTCATTTTTACGGCAGTTATCGTGCTAACGGACAGACAGACAGACAGACAGACAGAATGAACAAAGTCATAAACACTTTTCAACTTTGTTGTAAAGTGTTAATAAAACAGAAAGATTAATAAATAGTCTAAAATGTCTATTTGAACAATTTCAGTTAGTACTCGTTGTCTGAGCCATATCAATGATGAAACGAACCTGTTGATTGCAATCGACATACCAACCGCAGATTAAAAACTCTAAAAGGATGCCGGCTTTACGGAAACGACGATAGTATTCCCTCACTGTATCACTAGGAGATCGGTTGTGTTCGCAGTAAATCAAAATCATCTCACAGAGTTCGGTGTTACTGAACATCGCTATTATTCAAATTCTAGTTAAGTAGCAGAGTTACTTAAATGCCTGAATACAAACTGTGAATCGACATAATAATGACATAATAGCTTTATCTACATAAAATAAATTTGAAGAAGTGATAAAAATTTTAGTAAATATATGAAACCAAAGTTGATTTGTGGATGTTCCCTTATTGCCCAATGAAAATTTTAATTAATGATAACTATGTCAAATTGGATCGTATTATAGCCAATTTTATTTTTCAGTTATACCAAATACGGTATGGGTAACATCTTTGTAATTTTTATATATATATAGAAAGACTGTACAAAAAGTTAATTTTGTTATCTTTCTACAAAAATATGGTACAGCATTTAAATTACCATTTCATAACTTCCTACCTTTATTTAAAGCATTTTTGCAATTAGAACTATGGGTCTACAACCAACGGTTCAAAAAATCTTCCACTGTTTCCTTTTTGAGGGACACCCTGTATAAGGTGCAAGAAAAGGAGGATTTTAGTAATGTAATTGATACACATTCTCATCAAAAATTATTTCCAAAATTATTTTTATTTTAGAGTATATATTAGTAACTAAATATTAATTACTTTAAAAGCAGTTTTGTTTTATAATGTGGGAAACCCTGGATAATAAAAAAGAGTGTATGGCCGGACCTTAGGGGACTTTTCAGCACTAATCAGTCCCTTTGAGAAAATTAGTCATCAGACAAAACAAAGAATTTTATATGAACATAGAAAGAATTATATGTGAATGCAACAGGTGGCAGCACTTAAAATAAGGTCTTCACTTTTAGTGCTGCCATCTATCATTGAAAAACTATAATAATACTGGGAATTATATATTTCGTTTTAGAAATGTGCTTCAATTCAATTTTATTTTCATGGAGTTACTGGTATCTGTAATAGAATGTTACGTTAGATATTACATTCTCACGCTCATTGCAAACAGCATAGACCGGTTTTGCGTGTTTTATGCGCGCTTCAGTGGATAAAGTCGGAGGATTTATTAAAGTCGATAAAATAAAACCTCAATTTACTGTAAACACGTATATTTCAAAATACCATAGGAAAAACCGTTAGAAAACCAAAATCTTAGAAAAAAAGTCCTTTGTGTTTTACCAGTACATGCCCAGTGTACTGGTAATCCCCACTTTACCATCACTGCGAGATGAGTAGAGGAGCTCGTCCTTGCTGATTGATGATCAATCATTCATTTTAGGAATATGTTTTATCAAGTTATCATTGTTACAGATAAAAATTTTTGAGAAACAATTTTTTCAACAAAAATACATTATAGAGTATATAAAAGGAGACATCGCTCACTTAGAAAGTAGTTGACTTGATTCGAGAATTATAAGATATGTCAGTGTTTTGAGAATAATGGTTATTTTGTGAATTAGCTGAGCATTTAATTGAATTTTTATTGCATCTGGCAGTTATTTAATGATCTCATATGATAGTTATCGAGTCATTTGCTGTATTTTGTTCGTGTTTAGGCTTATTAGTGCTTTTAAATAAACGTATTAGTTATCCAGAAATTTGGACTCGTTCCTGTATGCTGAGAGTACACCCACTATTCTGGAAGATAAGTTGTAACAATATGCAAATCTCAGCCTATCGAATACGGCTCTCTTCAAATTTAACAACGAATCTTGCAAGTACTTTTAATTTGAATGAAATCCCTATTTGAATCCATGAGCAAATTTAATGAATTTATTACAAAATTAATATTATTTGAATTTATTATAAATTTTCTTCATCGTGAGTTTATTATTTGAATTTACTATAAATTTTCTTCATCGTGAGTTTGATATCTCGAAATAAAATGAACCAGTTGGATAAAAATGTGTTCGATTATTTCAACATTAGCCATGCTAATTGTAAAGAAAATATTTCGAAAATAAAAAAGTAGATAACAAATATTAAATTTAGTAACAGGTTACTTAATATTTTACTGCTCTGACTTTTCTTTTCCTACAGAAAATAGCTCATTTAGTTCTTGAAACCGGTTATTTTCTTTATAACTGCTGTATATTTTTTTCTTTCTAAAGATTCTATCATATTTCATTTCCAAATGAAAAATATTATATTTATCCCCTCCACTAAATTTGAGTTTGTTTCCTTTATATTAGCTATGCTTTTATTTTCCCCTCTTTGGATCACGTACCTCATTCAGTTTTCTATTGTTTTCCCATTATTTGTAACTACTGTTTTCCTTTCCGAATGAAATTCATTCATCTAGTTTGCAAAATATATCGTTTCCTTTAATGTAACTGCTCTATTTTTCCTTTCTGTTTGTAGTACCAATTTAGTTGCAGAAAGAGGCAACTTCCTTTATCTTTACTTTCTCTGACTATGTAATATTATAGTATAGGGAAAGTATTGTTTTCACGATAATTTTCGAATTCGAGGTTTTGATTCCAATATATGTTTTAAGACCTCCTGAGCACGTTTTGACTGTTTTCTGGTGATGTCTGTCTGTCTGTGATCGATTTCTTGTGTGCACGATAGCGGCCACAAATATTAATGGATTTTCACTAAACTTTATATCCAGCTTTATCTAAAAATCTAGAACTAGATCGAATTTTTACTTTCCCTGCAATACATGGTAATGTATAGGGAAAGTATTGGAATCATGCCGAAAATCGCAACTCGAGTTTTCAACGGATCTACACGTTTCGAGACCACTGGAATACGAAAAAACTATTTTTATCGTGACGTCTGTGTGTGTGTCTGTGTGTGTGTCTGTCTGTCTGTCTGTCTGTCTGTGCAGATTTTGTATCCACTCTAACTAAAAAAGTAATTGATCGAATTTCATAAAATTTGGTAGGTAAGTCACTTGTGGGCGAATCTGGTGCTGATTAGTTTTAGGTACGATTTGGGATAAAACAACCCGCCTTTTTTTGCGAAATGGCTCGCAAAAGCTTGTATCCACTCTAGCTGAAAAACTAATGGACCGAATTAAAAAAAATTTGGTAGATAAGTCACTTATAGGACACCCTGGTGCTGATTAGATTTTGGTATTATTCGGAAAAAAATAACCTGCCTTTTTTTTGCAAAATGGCCCGCAAGAATCCCCAAAATCTAAAATAAAAATCTACGTATGCTCAAATATATCCTGGAAATGCTTGTTTAATAAGTAATTTTTAACGAAGAAAAGAATAAGATCAACCCCATTACACTGGAAGTAGCCGTTCTCTAGATATTTCAGATTTTTCATATTTTCTCTACTACGTACGATACCTTTGAAAAGAAGTCCAGTTACCAAATGGGAACGAATATTGAATTAAAATTGAATTAAATGTAATTAAAATAAAGAGAACGTGAATAGAAGTCTGCAGGCAAAGTCATGTGCTGCCCACTTCAGATTTTTTTAAACTCGAGCGAAAAATTTTATATTTTTTTAACATGTCAGCATTAAACAAATTTGACATAATTGTGCATAAAAGGATTTATTTAAAGCTCAATGATCACGAGAGTTAATAGTTTCAATCATTGTTGTGAAAATTAGCCGCGATACATTTTTTTAACACTTTACAACAAAGTTGAAAAGTGTTTATGACTTTGTTCATTCTGTCTGTCTGTCTGTCCGTTAGCACGATAACTGCCGTAAAAATGACTTAATCAAAATGAAATTTTAGTATGTTGTTCAGACGGTCTGTAGGACCTATGGGAATGTAAATGAATAATATCACCCAATTAGTTTTGGATTGAACCCGGGTTGAAAAAATGAAATACATTGAGCCCTATGGGACCTAATTTTTGCAAACATTTTTTAAGCTGATTTAAAATTCACAAATTGCTTCAAAAATTTTAGGTAATATTCAAATTGTTCCATAAAATATATAAAAAAAATTCAGCGAAATATATTCAGTAGTTTTTTAAATAAAATAATAGTTACACTTCTTATATGAAACGATCACGTGACCATGAAATGAAAAGATCACATGAACCACTTCAGAATGATATATGGCATCCATCTTGTTTCAAAATCGTGATTTTTTTTAGTTCTTTTTAATTCATATTGAGTGTTGCATCCGTCCTAAAACTACTTTATTTTTGCTTAAATTCTGTGCATCTACATACTGAAACAAAGCAAATACAATATATTTGAGTTTAAATGATTATCCAAATTTGATTATTTCTACAACGAAGCCTATTTTTCACTTATGTAAAATGTAAACAGCAAAATATGTAGAATGAGTTGTATTAGAATTGCTGTATTTCTTTAACACAAAATAATTTAGGCCATGGAGTCTGCATGGCTGATATGAATGAAATATTAATTGATTTTATAAAGAGAAGGACGATTTTTTTCGATGAAGTTTTAAGCATAGAGTTTAATTACTTGTAGCTCCATGGTCTTAATTTTTAAATAAAATAAATTATTATAGTATTGTAATGAATGACATGAATGGGAATTTATTTATGAATGAAATGCTGCTTTTTTAGAGAGAGCCAGGCGTGTTATTTTTTCTATGACGTCATTTGAATTTCAGTTGTTTTCGATGAAGTTTCTAAATATAATTAATTATCGTGGTATTATGATAATTCTAAAATTATTATCGAGTAATATATCACATTTTAGAGATGTTTAAACCAGGCAATCTATATTTCAATGCCGTCATTTGAATGAAGTTCATTTTTTTCGATGAAGGTTTAAATTTTCAAATATAATAAATCAATGTAGTATTGTGAGAAGTTTTAAAATATTACCGAGGAATGTATTGCATTTTAGACTTTTTTAAATAAAATTGCATTGAAGTTGGAAAGTGTTTCATAATCAATGCTTCAAGCATGATTGATCTTTCTTGTTTATTCGTAACGTTATTAGCTCCTCAGGGGTACATTATCAAGTATGGGATCAATCAAATGATTATTTATGCCCTTTAAAGTAAAGGGTAACACGTTATAATTCTAATCATATGGAAATTCTAATCACATGGAATTTTTCATGTAAAATTGGAAAAATAAAAAAGTCACTAGAAATGGATTCTGGTATGAGAAAGTTTAGATAAGCTGCACTCCAGTTTATGTATGTGGTTATACTACAATTCATAGCCTTTTATATTCAGTTAATTTTGTAGTTTTGTATATTCACGGTTACTTTTTACTTTGAGTACATTTTTCAATCTTCGGTTGTTTCCTATAATCTGTTGTTCTATAACATGTGTTTTTTCTCCCATTTTTATTCCATTTTTTCCCCCATTTTTCCGATTGGTAACGACTATCTTCCTACGTTGCATGATCAGTTTTTGTTACAGACATTTACTTATCTATTCTGGAATATACAACAGGTTTCAGAAAAAAACATGTTTTTAAGAAAGGAAAAATGATTTAAACCAAAGAAAACATGATTTAAACCAATAGGGTTTAAACCACCAAACCCTGTTTCATAGTCTCATATATCACAATCAAAATTACAGTAATTTTTACTTTATAAACATATTGATGACTTTACCTACTGTTTTATGCTGCTTTATTAACAAAATTTTTTTCTTTACAGTTACTTTTTTACAGTCGGTTAAGCATTCTTTGAATCTTATTCAAAGATTATTCATTTCCAAATATAGGTTGAATCATAAGAAGATTTCGAATGTTGTTGTCATTTCTCACAAAACAAAAATTTCCTAGTTTGTAGGAAATCAGCTCTCGGACAGATAATATACTTTTAATAAATACTAAGTATTTTCAGAGTCATTTTTAAATTGAAATTTGATTAGTAATCTGTAGTCTCTTAATGATGTTTATAATTTTTTATTTCCGTTTTCCACGGTCCATTAAGAATATACAAAAACCTTCTCAAGGTAAGTTTAAAATCTAGAAAATGCTTTCATTTGTGAAATTTTTAGGAGCTAGGCAGCTCGACTCCCTGCTCGTTACGCTCGCCAACCCCCGTAACTCACTTCGCAAGTCCGGAGGCTACGCCTCCTACTCGCTAGCGCAAAGCTGAGATCGCTTTGTGACCTGTGTCAAGCCCAGCGAAAGTTTAAATCGAAAAACGGTTTATTTCCGCATGTTTCGCTACCATTTCTCTACAAATGTGCTGAATTTCATGTTTTTGTATGCTGTAGTTTTTACACTGCGATACGAAAAAACTCGAGGGATGCGCCCATATAGAAGAAAATGTTTCGCATCTAAAATTCATAAAAGATAGAATAACTCATAAATTACATCGAAATTTAAAAATAGGGCAACACCTTGAGAAAATTCAAATATAAGTACATGTCTTCAAAAATTCGTGGTCTTGTTAGTTTGCCCAGGACGCGAACTTGCAGCTCCAATATTCTGTCTTTGACATCAAATATTACTTAAACTAAAGTTTCAATCGAAAATCGTTAGCGTGTTCCCCTACTATTTCTCTACAAATATACAGAATTTTGTAGTTTTATATGGTGCAGATTTTACGATAGGAGTCAGAGAAACGTGAGAAATGTGAAATTTGTTAAACAACGGTGAGTCAGCTACTTCTTTTTACTATAAAGAGTATTAGCCAAGAAATTGTCTTCGTACAGTGTTTCTGTCCACAGTCCATGTGTGGCGGATGTAAGAATGTTTTAAATAGGCTGCAATGCACGCCAAATTTGATCAACACTAAAACATATATTACGACAGAGCTCCACATACAGTCTCTTAAGTGGCTATAATAAAATTCTGTCTGTTTTCTAAAGTTTATTCAAAAAGTATTTAGCTACTAAAATTAAATGTGGTATAACCTGGCCTTCGTAAAATATCGTATGCATTCGAAATATGCTATATAAAACAAAATATCAGTACCGTGATGAACCACACTGCCATTTGCAATGACCAACATACGCGGAATACTCCACAATAAATTATTGTTCCCTAATTACTTCCGACACATCATATTGCAAGGTGTTTAAAATCTTAAATTATAGAACTTCGATATCATCCCGGAAGGCAGCAAATGACTGTTTTATAAAGTAACCGCAGGTAACTTTCTTCTGATGTCCCCAAATACGCACAAGCCGGAAATAATCTGTAGTTAATATAACCGGGATTAGGTCTATCAGTATAGTAGGTTTCTTAGGTCAAAACTATGTCCACCTGAGAGAGGTTGTGGTTAGAAATTAGGGTAGCGAGGAGTTTATCCTACAGGAGCGGGGATGAGGACAATGTTGGTCAATAAAGAGATGAGCGAAATTTCATGCCATAAAACAAACTAGAGGATCGGGACATTCTCGAGACTTTTCACCTGTAGTAAGTGGGCATGTAGTAAGTGGGCATTTCACCTGTAGTAAGTGGGCATCTATACAGGATAAGACGCAGTTGAACTCCGAGTCAAACTATATACATCCTTAAAAATATATTTTCTGTATTCATATCTACACTCAGTTAACTTTCCGAGGGTTACTGCTTTTTACAAGATCTTATTTTATTGCCAACTGCCTTCCTACGTTCATATCCAGATAATCCTGCTTTCATAGCTAGACGCAATATACTTCCAAAATTTGGTCCAGATCGTTTCATCGGTTTTGAAAACTATGAAGGGCCAACGATGTCCAGATCGTTTCATCGGTTTTGAAAACTATGAAGGGCTAACGATTTTGACAAAACGCCGTTTTATAAAGAAAAACTATATACATTTTTCGGATTTTTTTTTTCTTGGTTCATTCTAGTATCTAGGGACCCGATGTATTTACGGTGAAAACTCGACTTATGATTACATCACGATCACCATACTTTTATTAGGCCACATTGGTGAAAGTAAAATGGTTAGTTTATCTACATATCTATCAAGAAAACTGGTACAAATCACAATATCTGTCACCATTCTTTCCTGTAGATAGCCCGAGGAAAGTAAAAATGCAAGAGAAAATTTAGCGTCTGAATTGGAAAAGAACCAAAGCAAGAGGTATTACGCCCTAAATAAGTGCACTAAATAATTACGTACCCTAAATAATTACGTGCCCTAAATAATTATATGCCCTAAATAATTACGTGCGGAGTGCATGCAATCTGGGTATACGGCTTTTGTCAGCTCAATTTAAACAGTATAGTTTTTAAAGCTAAGATCTAGCATAATTAAAAGTTAAGATATGGTCGGAATATTAGCGGAAAAAGCACAATAATTTGATAAGGCAATATGAATTCAACCAACAGTTTGATAAAAAAAAAAGCTTCCATAGGCATTGAAAATTAAATTTGAAAATGCGCTTTAAAACAGAATTTGAAAAAATACTTGTGCCAAATTTAACGGCTGCCCGAAGCTGTGGCGGCACAGACATATTTTATTATGTAAAAAAATATAATTTAGGAAATATTGAAAAGGCTATTTTAGGCAAAGGGTATAGATACGATAATTTAGCAAACGTCTAATGCCTGTCATGTAGGATATTATAAGAAACACGACCTGAAATTTACCCTACATTCTAAAAAAGCCTCAATTCAAGAAGATAAAATAAAAGCATAAACGTAATACACCACTTTGAAAATAAAAAACCGTTAACTTAATACTAACCCCATGATGGCGTCAATGAACTAACTGAAGTCATGATTCCACAAGTATCCCAAAATTTGTCCCGTCAGGAAATGTAATGCGTCTTAAAAAAGAAAAACGCATAACGGAGCCTCCAAAAAGATTTAGAATAGCTAAATTTTTGATTCGCCACGGCCTATCTGAGTTGTAACTTCTATTTCTTTCTAGTAATTTAAGAACATTATGAGTTGCAATATGCAATTTCAAATATGGTTGGTTCAAATCCCTTGAAAATGCCAACGTAATGACGGCGTCAATGAACTAACTGAAGTCATGATTCCACAAGTATCCCAAAATTTGTCCCATCAGGAAATGTAATGCGTCTTAAAAAAGAACAAGAAAGATCAATCATGCTTAAAGCATTGATTATGAAACACTTTCAAACTTCAATGCAATTTTATTTAAACATGTCTAAAATGCAATACATTCCTCGGTAATATTTTAACACTCATCACAATACTACATTGATTTATTATATTTGAAAACTTAAACCTTCATCGAAAAAAATGAACTTCATTCAAATGACGGCATTGACATATAAATTGCCTGGTTTAAACATCTCTAAAATGCGATACATTCCTCAGCAATAATTTTAAAATTATCATAATACTACGATAATTTATTATATTTGAAAACTTCGTCGAAAACAACTGAAATTCATTCAAATGACGTCATAGAAAAATAACACACTTAGTTCTCTCTATAAAAGCAGCATTTCATTCATAAACTATTTCCCATTCATTTCATTCATCACAATACTGTAATCATTTATTTTATTTAAAAATTAAGACCATGGAGCTACAAGTAATTAAACTCTATGCTTAAAACTTCATCGGAAAAAATCGTCCTTCTCTTTGTAAAATCAATGAATATTTCATTCATATCAGCTATGCAGACTCCATGAGCTAAATAATTTTGGATTAAAGAAATACAGCAATTCTAATACAACTCATTCTACATATTTTGCTGTTTACATTTTACATAAGTGAAAAATAGGCTTCGTTGTAGAAATAATCAAATTTGAATGATCATTTAAACTCAAATATATTGTAATTGCGTTGTTTCAGTATGTAGATGCACAGTAAGCAAAAATAAAGTGGTTTTAGTACGGACACAACACTCAATATGAATATACCTTAAAAATCACGATTTTGAGTCAAGATAGATGCCATATATCATTTTGAAGTGGGTCATGTGATCTTTTCAAATCATGGTCACGTGATCGCTTCATATAAAAGGTGTAATTATTATTTTAATTTATATTTAAAAAACTACTGAATATATTTCGCTGATTTTTTTTTATATATGTCATGGAACAATTTGAATATTACCTAAAATTCTCGAAGCAATTTGTGAATTTTAAATCCGCTTAAAAAACGTTTGAAAAATTAGGTAGGGCTCAATGTATTTCATTTTTTCAACCCGGGTTCAATCCAAAACTAATTGGGTGATATTATTCATTTATATTCCCATAGGTCCTACAGACCGTCTGAACAACATACTAAATTTTCATTTTGATTAAGTCATTTTTACGGCAGTTATCGTTCTAACGGACAGACAGACAGACAGATTGAACAAAGTCATAAACACTTTTCAACTTTGTTGTAAAGTGTTAAAAATGCATAAGGGGCCCCCAAAAAGATTTAGAATAGCTAAATTTTTGATTCCCCACGGCCTATCTGAGTTGTAGCTTCTATTTCTTTCTAGTAATTTAAGAACATTATGAGTTGTCATATGCAATTTCAAATATGGTTGGTTCAAATCCCTTAAAAATATCGCTATCCCAAAGCAAATTATAAAATTTTCTTAAGAAAAATCCTGGGTGGGCTTAAAAACGGAATGTTCGATTCACATCTATAGCTCGCGCCCTTTAATTTGATATTTAGTTTATTTTTGATGTGAAACATCTTAGAGCGAGGTGTATGGCGTAAATCGTTAAAGAAATTTAACAAGGATGAAATAAAATTATTATAACGGAAGTGCCACTGTAATTGAACTGCAGAACTCCAAGTAATTTTTATTCAGATTATGTATACTCTTTAAGCTGTATTATAAAACAATTCTGATATAAAAGTGTAAAGAAAACAAGAGAGATCAATCATGCTTAAAGCATTGATTATGAAACACTTTCCAACTTCAATGCAATTTTATTTAAACATGTCTAAAATGCAATACAATCCTCGGTAATATTTTAAAACTTATCACAATACTACATTAATTTATTATATTTGAAACCTTAAACCTTCATCGAAAAAAATTAACTTCATTCAAATGACGGCATTAAAATATAAATTGCCTGGTTTAAACATCTCTAAAATGTGATACATTCCTCGGTAATAATTTTAGAATTATCATAATACTACGATAATTTATTATATTTGAAAACTTTATCGAAAACAACTGAAATTCATTCAAATGACGTCATAAAAAATAACACGCCTGGCTCTCTCTATAAAAGCAACATTTCATTCATAAATAATTCCCCCATTCATGTCATTCATCACAATACTATAATAATTTATATTACTTAAAAATTAAGACCATGGAGCTACAAGTAAGTAAAACTCTATGCGTAAAACTTCATCGAAAATTATCGTCCTTCTCTTTCTAAAATCAATGAATATTTCATTCATATCAGCCATGCAGACTCCATGGACTAAATGATTTTATGTTAAAGAATTACAGCGATTCTAATACAACTCATTCTACATATTTTGCTGGTTACATTTTACATAGGTGAAAAATAGGCTTAATAGTAGAAATAATCAAATTTGGATGAGCATTTAAACTGAAATATATTGTCATTGCGTTGTTAAAGTATGTAGATGCACAGAATTTAGGCAAAGATAAAGTAGTTTTAGGACGGATACAACACTCAATATGAAATAAAAAGAACTTTAAAAATCACGATTTTGAGACAAGATGGATGCCATATATCATTTTGAAGTGGGTCATGTGATCGTTTCATATCATGGACACGTGATCGCTTCATATAAGAGGTGTTATTACTATTTTAATTTTTATTTAAGAAACTACTGAATATATTTCGCTGAATTTTTTTTTATATATTTTATGGAACAATTTGAATACTGCCTAAAATTTTCAAAGCAATTTGTGAATTTTAAGTCTGCTTAAAAAATGCTTGAAAAATTAGGTCCCATAGGGCTCAATGTATTCCATTTTTTCAACCCGGGTTCAATCCAAAACTAATTGGGTGATATTATTCATTTATATTCCCATAGGTCCTACAGACCGTCTGAACAACATACTAAAATTTCATTTTGATTAAGTCATTTTTACGGCAGTTATCTTGCTAACGGACAGACAGACAGACAGACAGACAGAATGAACAAAGTCATAAACACTTTTCAACTTTGTTGTAAAGTGTTAAAAATCGAGTTTTAGATCTGTCCAGGTGTGCATCGACATCTGTGTTGTATGCTAGTAGTCGTCTAACGCTTGCGCTGACGGCACGATTGTCCGTTGGAGTGACTGTAAACGTTTCATCAACAATATTATCGTTATCTGTGGTTCGTGTCAATTGAAATAAACTGCATTCTATTAATCTATCGAATCTATATAATTTTCAAAATAAATAAATAAATAAATATATAAAATTAAAATTTTCCAAAAAACCAAAGAATATCAAAACTTTAATCCGACGTACATTATACCATAATCACATACAACTTTTTCCCATTCGAAATGTGTAAAGGGAATGATGTTTCACATAACGAGTAACCCGTGCTGAAAACAGCGGTTCTCGTTAGATCACAGAAGTCAAGCAGCATCGGGCGCGGTTAGTACTTGGATGGGTGACCTCCTGGGAACACTGCATGCTGTTGGCATATTTCGGGTGCGGTAGCCCGGTGGTTTGCGCGCTGGATTTGCATGCTGCCACAACTGCCGCCGTGTTCATGCTGAGTACGATCACGTTAAACATGTGGGTCCGTAAGTCCTTCCGAGATGTTGGTGGTAGGGGAAGGAGGGCACGGTCCCTGTGGATGCCTCCCCCACTGGGTTCCGGTCTAAATTGGTTGGCATTTCTCGGCCGTCCAAACGGTTACCTTACACCTTTCTGGTAGATCGGACGGTCTGGGTCTCAACAACAGCATAACAAGTAACATAGTTTACTTACTATTTTCTTTTTCTATTTCTCACATTCGCCAAGATTTCGAATGCACTCTTAAGGAAAAAACAAGCAAACATCATTTAAACCACGAGAGTTGAGTGTTCCACATAATAGTGATTGCACTGATAATGATTTAAATATTATTTATATTTTATATATATATATATATATATATATATATATATATATATATATATATATATATATATATATTTATATTTATATATATATATATATATATATATATATATATATATATCTTACTAAATGAAAGCTTACCTTACTTTTTCCAAATAAAAGTTTATTCCCCAATTTCGAGTGCTTTTCCTTTGAAAGATGCAGTCCTATGCTTCACTACAGCGGGAATACTCTAAAAATGAATTAATTTAGAATTCCGATTCCTTTATATGGCTAAACGCTCCGTCCGCTCGGTCTGCCTGACCGCGCCGTTTAACATTCGAAAATATCGGAAACTGTCAAATATCAAGAATTAAATTCATCACCGGGGTGGATTTCTGGACAAGGAAAGTCAATTTCTTCTATTTTGGATTATGGCAACAGTGGGGAAGCAGGTCATCACGGAGGAAGACGGCTATTTATGATCGTGACAAAAAGGGGAAGTGTCTTGGCAGGTATCCCGAGATTTATGTAAGGGATTGGTTTCAACTCAGTGAATGCGTGATTAAAGCGTCAGAAATTTCGGAAGGCTACGGAGCGATAGTTGTTATTCCAAAATGACAAGTGTTTATTAAGGTTGATGATATGTCTGATGTACGGGAAGAAGCAGATGCAGGATTTTTTCTATTTATTATTAACTTGCATTTTAGGATTTTTAATTTTAGCATGTATTACAGCCTATAATTGTATAAATTTGAGATGAATACGAAATTTTGAATTTTTTTTTCTGAAGCTTCTGAATGATGCTTATTTGCCAAATGTTCCGCCAAATTTACCAGAGGAGTGTAGAAGAAGTAATCATAGTTTTAATTTTTCTGGTGTATAAAATGAGAACTTTTTACTGGTATAAGGACAGCAACCTCCGCTTAGGTGAATCTCATTTATGCATTTTAAATTATGTGTTTTTACCTTTTAAACAATGGTTTTATATTTTTAACACTTTACAACAAAGTTGAAAAGTGTTTATGACTTTGTTCATTCTGTCTGTCTGTCTGTCTGTCTGTCTGTCTGTCTGTCTGTCTGTCTGTCTGTCCGTTAGCACGATAACTGCCGTAAAAATGAGTTTATCAAAATGAAATTTTAGTATGTTGTTCAGTCGGTCTGTAGGACCTATGGGAATATAAATAAATAATATCACCCAATTAGTTTTTTATTGAACCCGGGTTGAAAAAATGAAATACATTGAACCCTATGGGACCTAATTTTTCAAACATTTTTTAAGTAAATTTAATATTCACGAATTGCTTCGAAATTTTTAGGAAATATTCACATTATCCCATAGAATATATAAAAACAAATTCAGTAAAATATGTTAAGTAGTTTTTTAATTAAAAAAAATATTTAATATAGGGAAAAAAACAAATTTAATTAAATTCTGACTTTGGGATATCTGCCAGAAAGAAAAGAAAGAGATATTATATAATAAATATCTCTCCATTTGTTTAAACGTTTTGCATATGGGAGTGGCTTCATATTTTAAAGTAAATTTGGTAGATAACAATTTTTCTTTTTTTTTAAATTTTATATAACTCTTCATGATACATTTATTTGATGGCATTTTAAATGCACTTCCCTACGTCCTAGAGAGTTAAAATTTGGTACACAGCTTAAATTTGTTGAACATTTTATTCGACAAAAATTTGATGGATCTTTAGATATAGATCATACATTTTTTTCGAAATGGCCTGAAAATAATCCCCGTTCACTTCTATAAATCATTGTTGTAATATTGTTAAAAATTCTGATGTGGACAGCACATGTCTTTCTCTGCAGACTCATATTCGTTCTCTTTATTTATTCAATGATAATTTGAGTTTATCTGCACAACATAAGTATTTTAAATGACATTGAATTTACACGTTAAACTTAAATTTGGTTCTCATTTGATAGCTGGACTTATTGTCAAAGGTGGCGTAGCGAAAACGCGAAAAAACTAGAATATCTCAAGAACGGCTAGTCCTAGAGTAATGGGGTTAGTCTTATTCTTTTTGTTGTCAAAAATCACATATAAAATAGGAATTTAATTGATATAATTGAGCACACGTAGTCTTTTATTTTTTTATATATAACGATTTTTGCTGGCCATTTCGCAAAAATAGCCCATTCCTTTTTCCCGAATCATACTAGAATAACCTACAAATGACTTATATACAAAATTTTGTTAAATTTGGTATATAAATCACTTGTCGGTTATTGAAATATTATACACCAAATTTTGTTAAATTTGGTTCATTAGTTTTTAGCTAGAGTGGATAAAGGCAATTTCTGCGGCCATTTCGCAAAGAAGGCAGATTCTTTTATTACGAATCGTACTATAATCTAATGAACATCAGGATTTCCCACAAAAAACATACCTACCAAATTGTATGAAATTCGGTCCATTAGTTTTTCAATTAGAGTGGATGTAATATCCACACAGACACACAGAAACATACACAGATACACCCTTACACACACAGACGTCTTCCTAAAAGTAGTTTTTTCGTGTTCTAGAAGTCCCAAAACGTGTAGATCCTTTGAAAATTCGAGTTCCGATCTTCGGCACGATTCCAATACTTTGAGTACATACACATACACATATATATTATCTGTGTATTATCTGTGTATCTAAATTCCGTGCCTATGCAATTACAATAGTTGTGATTTTAAATGATCCCTAAACTTTTATTATTTCTTCAAGGAAGCCTAATTTTAACATATGCAGAATGCAAATATCTCAAGCGATTGTAAGATGAATTACATAAGAATTGCTGAATTTTTTTCACACAAAATTATTTAGCTCTGGAGTCTGGAATACAAGTTATATGAATGAAATATTCATCGATTTTGCATAAAGAATCAGATGATTTATATTTCGATACAGTTTTAAATATTTAAGTATAATAAATTACTGTAGTACTGTGATAATGTAAAAGATATTACCACTGAATGAATCACATTTTAGAAATTTTTAAATGAAATTACATTTCAGTTGGAAAGTGTTTCATAATCAATGCTTATGCATGATTGATCTTTCTTGTTTACTTTCCATGCAATACATGGTAATCTATAGGGAAAGTATTGGAATCATGCCGAAAATCGCAACTCGAGTTTTTGACGGATCTACACGTTTCGAGACATCTAGAATATAAAAAAATTATTTTTAGCGTGACGTCTGTGTGTGTGTTTGTCTGTGTGCCTGTCTGTCTGTCTGTGCAGATTTTGTATCCACTCTAACAAAAACACTAATGGACCGAATTTCCCAAAATTTGGTAGGTAAGTCACTTGTGGGCGAATCTGGTGCGATTAGTTTTGGGTACGATTCGGGATAAAAGAACCCGCCGTTTTTTTTGCGAAATGGCCCGCAAAAGCTTGTATTCACTCTAGCTGAAAAACTAATGGACCGAATTTCACAAAATTTGGTAGATAAGTCACTTGTGGGTCACCCTAGTGCTGATTAGATTTTGGTAGTATTCGAAAATAAATAATCTGCCTTTTTTTGCAAAATGGTCCACAAAAATCGCCAAAATCTAAAAAAACTACGTATGCTCAAATATATCCATATAAATGCTTGTTTAATACGTAATTTTTAACGAAGAACAGAATAAAACTAATCCCATTACACTAGGACTAGCCGTTCTCGAGATTATTTCGTTTTCTCTACACCACCTTTGAAAACAAGTACAGTTATCAAATGAGAACGAAAAGTGAATTAAATTTAATTAAAATAAAGAGAACGTGGATATAAGTCTGCGGGGAAAGTCGTGTGCTGCCCACATCAGATGTTTTAGAATTGTTTTCAGAACGTACCTTGTAAAACTGTTAATTTAAATTTCTGAATTATTTATATCACCATGAAAGTGGACTCAAAATTCTTAATTCGGTACTTTTCTTAGTATAGTCCTACATCAATATCATAGACCTTAGACTTTATGTGATGAAAGTGATATGGGTAGAACTGAACTTAGCAATTTTTGTGCATGAGTCTGATTTCCAGGTGATAAAAAAAACAAGAGCATTCAATGAACACTGTAAAATTTCAAGGTTGCAAAACCTAATTAATGACAGGGGACGCTCCTAAAATTCTCAATCAGCGATCAGCATCCATGAATTTAAGTTTCGCAAGTATTATTACTTTTTAATGCCCACTGGTCAATAACTACACCGATAGAAAAAATCTTCACTACGTGCCATAATTTTGAAAAACTCTAAAATAACCGACGAAGTCAAATATCTCACTCAGCCGGTCTTTAACGTTTTTATTTTTCCTACCAACTTACATTTTGGTTTGTGCTAAATGAACAAAAATCATAATATCAATTTCTCATTCAACTGAAAACCAATAGGCGTCATCTAAGGAGGTTTATAAAACGGAGTATAAAACAGCATGAAAACACTAAAAAAATGGTGTCAACCAGTTTCGAAGGCAAAAAAAGCTTTCTTTGTGAAGCAAAAGAAGAAGCACAACTTACCACTACAGTGGATCGCGCTTCTATAGTTAGTCCTGCAGAAGGCTGTTTTATGCTTTCGAAACCTGTTGATGCCACTCTTTTTAACACTTTACAACATAATTGAAAAGTGTTTATGACTTTGTTCATTCTGTCTGTCTGTCCGTTCGCACGATAACTGCCGTAAAAATGACTTTATCAAAATGAAATTTTAGTATGGTGGTGAGACGGTTTGTGGGACATATAGAAATATAAATGAATACCACCCAATTAGTTTTGGATTGAACCCGGGTTGAAAAAATGAGATGCATTGAACCCTATGGGACCTAATTTTTCAAACATTTTTTAAGCGAATTTAAAATTCTCAAATTGCTTCGGAAATTTTTTAAAAATATTCAAATTATTCCATGAAATATATAAAAAAATGTTCAGCAAAATAAGCTCGGTAGTTTTTTAAATAAAAATTAAAATAATAATTGCACCCATATTATATGAAAAGATCACGTGACCCACTTCAAAAGAAAATTTGGCATCCATCTTGTGTCAAAATCGTGATTTTTAAAGTTCTTTTTGACTTATATTTATTGTTACATCCGTTCTAAAACCACTTTATTTTTTTTTCTGTGCATCTATATACTGCGCCAACAAAATTGCAATATTTTGGAGTTTAAATGATCATCAGACTTTTATCATTTCTATAACGAAGCCTAACTTTCAGGTATGGAGAATGTAAGCACATCAAGCTATAACTTGAGTTGTATAAAAATTGCTGAATTTCTTAAACGCAAAATTATTTAGCTCTGAAGTCTGCAATATAGTTGATATGAATGAAACATTCATTGATTTTACATAGAGAATCAGACGAATCCATATTAGTGCTTTTTTGATGAAGTTTTAAGAATAGAGTTAAAAAGTAACTTTACCTCCATAGTTTTACGTTTTTAAGTAAAATAAATTATTGAAGTAGTGTGATAATTTTAAAAATAACGTTGCTGAATGAAAGGAATGAAAAAAATTATGAATTAAATATTCACTGCTTTTACATATAGATCTAGGCGATTTGTATTTCGATGACTTTATTTAAATAAAGTTCATTTGTTTTCGATGAAGTTTTCAAATACAATAAATTATTGTGGTATTGTGATAATTTTAAAAATTTCACAGCTGAATTATCACATTTTAGAGATGTTTAAATGAAATTGCATTTCAGTTGGAAAGTGTTTCATAATCAATGCTTTATGCATGATTGATCTTTCTTGTTGCGTTTTGTGCTGCTTTTTAAAGTATAGAAACAGTTTGACTTGTTTATCTTGTTGTATAATTGTCTTGTCTTGTATAATTGTCATAATTGTCTTGTTGTATAATTGTCTTTATCTTGTTGTATAATTGTTAATTAAAATAAACGTATGGAATTTCACCTCAAACTTCCGGAGAGTCGCTGTGAGAAAAATTAAATTTCGAATTTCTCTAGAACACCTTGTAATACCTCCCAAGAAATTGCTAATCAGTCTGTATATAAAAGACTTGCAAAGCACTCGATTAATAATATAAATATTTCATTACTTTCTTTATATACAATAATGTATAAGGAAAGTATTGTGACGGGGTCGAAAATTCGAATTCGAGTTTTCGACAGGCGAGCACGTTTCAAGCATCCCTGATCACGAATCGAACATTTTTGAGGTGATGTCTGTGTGTGTGTGTGTGTGTGTGTGTGTGTGTGTGTCAGTGAGTCTGTGGAGACGATATCTCATGAATAAATGGAGCGATTCGAATGAAATTTGGTACAAAAGTCACAATCCATGAATTCTGGAAGCCTATGGTTTTAAAGTACAATCTAATATTCAGAACCCGCCTAAATTTTTGAGTGAAATTTTGAAAAAAGCATCAAAAATCAAAATCTTTAATAAAGTTACGCAAATAGACATTTCTTATATAATTTTTTATTAGAAAACGATTAACATAAATTTAGAACGTTAGCATGAACTGTTCTTGAGATATTGCACATTTTTCAAAAAAATTATCAGAAAATTATATAAAATTTAAAAAAAATGGCCTATTGAGAAACATGTTCACTTTTCATATGTAATATCATGCGATAAATTTGGTGACATCGTTCTCGTGGATCCTAACTCATTCCATTCATGAAAAAAGATACTTTGAGTAATTCTTTTGTATTTGAACGCCAATAGGCATTTATCTGCTACAAGAATAAATTATTTCTCCGTCCAAAATGCTTGGCGAGATTTTGACGACGAATTTGGTGGAATGTCGCCAACTTGGCGACTTTTTTAAATGTTACCAAATCAAGGAAAATATCGCCAAATGGATAAAAATGACTCTAATAAAAATAACGACTATTTGACGAAAATTCAATATCTTGGAAAAAATACAAGTATCTACTATAAGAATAACCTACTCTTTATTTTTACTATAAAAGTAGTAAATGCATTGCATTATATAAGGAAAGTCATGTGCTGCCCACATCAGATTTTTTTTACTGTTTTTACTGTTTAAAATAGTAGAGAACACAATATCTCAGGAGCTGTGCAGGGTATCATGTGCCAAGGGTAATATATGGTATTTTTATTTGAAGTTACATTTGTTAATATATAATATGATTTATAATTATATATACTTTTAAATGGTTTTGGATAATTTTAAATTGTTTTATTTATATCTCTTATCGCATATTTTCATTTGAGAAACACCCACTATTGAGTAGTAAATAACACATATACGTTTAGGCTATACTACCAAGGGGAATGCCCTATGATAATTTACAATGTAGGGCATTCCTCCTGGCAGTATTATGTTATTGCTGCTAAACCACTTGACCTTGAAAATGTTAGGCCAAATCCAAAAGATCACGCCGCCCATAAAGAAATGGTGCTATTGTCTCCTGGTCCTCTACTAGAAAACCCAAAGGGGCTCCCAATCAGTCGAAAAGAAGGAGGGAGTAGCCGAAGAGGGAAAACTTTGTCTCCTAGTTCAAACCTTATATCCTTAGTGCCCGCTCCTTAACCTGGCCAATGCTGCCTGAATGGATCTAGGGTCATCATATTAAAGCTATAAACCAGGGTTTTTAGCCGGGTACCAGTGATGACATGGAGGGGTGTTTTGGCAATTCCTAGATCTAATCAAGGATTGTATTTCAATAGCCATGAGAAAATTGTTTGAAGGTGAGTTCAATGGCAGTATTATAACATCTGACAATTGCCTTCTAAAACTATCCTTACCTTCATTCACTCATGTTCTGTCAAAATATATTCCCTTATTTTCATCTACGTTTCGTTTCTTTAAATAATTTCATGTTTAATGTTCTTTTTTATTCAAATTAATAAGAAAATTTGGGAATATGCATTATAAATTCTAATAATTGAAATCATACTACCAGTATAACAACAATCATCGGTTGAACGGTTTCGCTCAAGTTAGAGCAAGCACATCAACAACGAATAACCGTTGATGCACTTGCAACAACGTCATAAATTGAAGTCATGATTTTGAAATCTCTGCAGTAACCAACGAGGATAGTGTACTTGACTGCTACCATCAAACTCATGTAATATTAGCCTCAAAGTGCAAAAGACTAAAAATACAACACTGAAACCAGTCCACCGATTCTGATTGCTCCACTGGGATTATAATCCCAACACTTACGTATGATTCCTTTCAACATTTTGCGAGTATAGTGCTTTATATATGATTTCTACATTTAACTGCACATTTAAGATCTCGGCAAATACTCAACGCAACATATCAAACTAAAAGGCGTCAAAAGTTTTGTGTAGTACATCTATTTTTAAAATTGTCCCTCGAGTTGTTTTTTGTTTTTGTTTTTTAAAAAAACTTTTATTAATTTTTACAACGTTTTGTTTCCGAATAGCAACATTTGACAGGATTTTAACCAAAAACAATTTTACAGATGTTGCCAAATTGAAAAACTTTAAACAATGAATATATACAGTGAAATAACACCATCTGTTGATGTCTAAAGGAAAATATATCTTTTATAATTATATGATCTTATGGAAATTATTATTATGGAAATTATATGATCTTTTCTCAACATATGGTAACATAAATAACATTTTAAAGTCAACAAAAGCATCCAATGTTGATCTCGATACTATCATGTATATGTCACTATACACTGACGTGCAAAACTTGAAAAATTCCATTATTTTTAAAAGTTACAACTTAAAAATTAAACGAAACGACCTCTGATGTTTTGCATAACCAGAGATATTCAGCAGGAAACTGAAGCATATTCAAATTTTAAAATCGTGAAGGTTGAAGCAATGTCATAGCGGTGAAACAATCCAGTATCCAGGTCATCCAAGTCACTTCACTGCAATGTAGCAGCTGAGAACTTCCTGCACGCCGTGATTTTTTGCACGTTTGTATACTATATTTACAGCATTGCAGAAATACTGTATACCTATAGAACTATACTGTTACAGTGCAGTATACTTATATACTGAAGTTCTGTATGCTTATATACTGTATTGTCTGCAGTACTATTGTATAAAAGTACTGCAGAAGCTCTCTCTATTTGCACAGTTTTATTTTAATACACCCATTATGCCTGAATTAACCAGATGGTTACTTTATTAGCAGAACCTCATTTGAATGACGACACATCTTGAATTAAAATATAACAGAACTTTAAAATAATTTGAAAGTTTATTTCAGCATATATAATTCGCCTTCCTGTTCAGTTCTGTTGTGAATTTAATTTTAAACTTGCACATTCTACTGCACTTTAACACTTTGCAACGTAGTTGAAAAGTGTTTATGACTTTGTTCATTCTGTCTGTCCGTTCGCATAATAACTGCCGTAAAAATGACTTTAACAAAAAGAGATTTTAATATGTTGTTGAGACGGTCTGTGGGATATATATGACTGTAAATTAATAATGTCCCCCATTTAGTTTTGGATTGAATCCGGCTGGAAAAATGAAATGCATTGAACCCTATGGGACTTAATTTTTCAAACATTTCTTAAGCAAAATTAAAATACACAAATTGCTTCGAAAATTTAAAAAAATATTCAAATTATCCCATAAAATACATAAAAAAAATTTCAGCAAAATATGTTCGGTAGTTTTTTAAATAAAAATTAAAATAATAATTACACCTATATTATATGAAGAGATCACGTGACCCACTTCAAAATAAAATATGGCATCCATCTTTTTTCCGTGTGTCAAAATCGTGATTTTTAAAGTTCTTTTTAATTTATATTTTGTGTTGCATCCGTCCTAAAACCGTTTTATTTTTGCGCAATTTCTGTGCATCTATATACTGCGCCAACGCAATTAAATATTTCTGAGTTTAAATGATCATCAAACTTTGATTATTTCTACAACGAAGCCTAATCTTAACGTATGCAGAATATCAAGCTGTAAGATGAGTTGTATAAGAATTGCTGAATTTTTAACGCAAAATTATTTAGCTCTGGAGTCTGGAATATAGCTGATATGAATGAAACATTCATTGATTTTACATAGAGAAGCAGACGATTTTATAGTATTGCCTTTTTCGATGAAGTTTTAAGCATGGAGTTAGAAAGTACTTTTACCTACCTGGTTTTACGTTTTAAAGTAAAATAAATTATTGTAGTATCGTGATAGTTTTTAAATATCACCGCTTTATGGAAGGAATGGAATAAAGGTTTATAAATAAAATATTCACTGCTTTTATACAGAAATCCAGGCGATTTATATTTCGATGAAGTTATTTGAATAAAGTTCATTTTTTTTCGATGAAGTTTTAAGTTTTCAAATATAATAAATTATTGCAGTATTGTGATAATTTTAAAAATATCACGGCTGAATGTGTCGCATTTTAGAGATGTTTAAATAAAATTCCATTGCAGTTGGAAAGTGTTTCATAATCAATGCTTTATGCATGATTGATTTTTCTTGTTTCTATATTTAGCCATATCTGGAACGACAAATTTAAAATTTATTCTTTAAGTCTGGCTGGAATATATACATTGTTTCCCTTACTTCCTATTGCAATAATTATAAATTTTATATTGGTAGTTCAAAAGGGTTTGTTAGTATTAGACTATCGGAGGATGCTCGTGATATTAAACACAAAAAAACTTTCCACTGCTTTATCGCAAACAATTCTCATCTTAATGAGCATTTTGCTCCTTTTTGTGAAAATACTTTTCTTTTAAGAATAAAACTCCCTGAGCATCCTACTTTTTAAATCCATGCTTATATAGGGTGTCCTAAAAAGATTGAAACAGCTTTAATTTTTTACCTGTTGGAGATAAGTGGACAATGTAAATTGCAAAAATGTTGAAAGTAAGGTAGGAAATAAGACTACGTTAATGAAATAGTCCTCCAATTCATTTTTAAAAAGTTACACTTTTTTAATTTTTATACGACCCCCTTAGACAAATTGGGTCAATCTGAATTTTATTATTTTTAATGTAACAAGATCATTAAAAAAACCGCATATCTGTATCTTTAAAATCATCTGAATTTTGATAAAGGAAAAAATCTGACTTATACCACTTTCCGTACCATGTGAAAGGCTGTTTCATCGGTGAAAATAGGGATCATAAACAAACTGACGATGGAATTTGTTTAGATCAAAAATACGTTAATATGGTTAATATGTGTCAAAATTTTTTATCACAAATGCATCTAAATAAAGCATTACACAGACAGAGATCATATAAAGCAGTGGTACTCACTACGCGGTTGGGTGTCCTATGTATTATCATTCAGTTTTATCTTTTTTGTGATATGTCACAAATTTACATTTCCAATTTGATATATGGTCTTCATTCATAATGTTCAATTTCCAATTAAATATAACTCGCTGAATTTCAAAAATGCAGATATGCGGGGTTTTTTAATGATCGCATTAAGAATAATAATTTTCTGATTGACCAAATTTGTCTACGGGGGTCGATTAAAAATTTAAAAAGTGTAACTTTTTGGAAATGAATGGGAGGACTATTTCATTAACGTAGTCTTATTTCCTACCTTACTTTCAATATTTTTGCAATTTACATTGCCCACTTATCTCCAACAGGTAAAGAATTAAAGCGTGTTCCAATCTTTTTGGGACACTGTATATCTCTATCGATATTCCATTTGTAATGTTGATCCCGTTCAAAAACTTAGTTTTGTTTGGCAGTTTTTCCTGGATTTCATAGTAGTGAAACCATTATCTACGTAACGTACCTAAATATTTAAAATTTTGATAATCCCGTTTTTACTGCATCGTTTTGCTTATTTAAATTTGATTTCCAATGTCTATTCTATTCCTCTTCACTTCATAGAAATGCACTTTATTCCGATAGGCTATTTATAATATGCAAATATATTTTATGGATTAACTGTATATAAAACTCCAATGTGCTTGTACTATGTCATATGCCATGGATAAAATGCGTTTTAAGTTCGGAAGCGCTCAAGTAAATTTTATGTCATTTACTTCCTATATGCTGAAATAAACTTTTTAATTATTGTAAAGTTCTGTTAAGGGGATGTTTGACGTTGAATTTTTTTTTATTTATTTAATGACTTTGAAACATGAAAATTTGTATAAATATTCCTTTTAACATTATAAAATACCATTAAATTTTTTTCAATTTTGTTATAATTTTGTATTTTTTTAATTTAATTTTTTCAACAAAAATTTGAAAATGCTCCTTGCGTGCCATTTTGCATTATGATCCCTCAAAAACACATTATGAACAAATTTGGGTATTTATTTTCAAATCCCTTAGAAAGTCAATTTTTTAAAAATATTTTTCTGCATTGAAACTTAATTTTCATCATTTAATTAGGTTCGTATTCACTTTTAACTACCTTAGTGAAGCCCAATTATAAAATGCATACCCAGTTTCATTAAAAAGTATGAAAAGTGTCTTCTTGCCAAATTTCATGCATCTCAAACAAAAATTAAGACGCATGGAGCATTTTAAAAATGTAAAACCTTTGAAATTTTCGTTTCGAAAAAAATGCATTTAACCTTTTGCTTACGGATGGGACAGCGTCCATCCCAAACGAAGAACCTCCTAAAAAGACGGGTATTTGACATATTCTATCCCAAACAGTTCGACCCCCATTTGCAGGCATTGGTGTCAATGCCTGCAAATGGGGGTCCATGGACGCCAATGCCTGCAAATGGGGGTCGAACTGTTTGGGATAGGGTATGTCAAATACCCGTCTTTTTGGGAGGTTCTTCGTTTGGGATGGACGCTGTCCCACCCGTAAGCAAAAGGTTAAATGTGTAAAATAATTTTATATATTTAAAAAAAAAAACTTTTTTTAGTCTATTTTTGCTCATTTCAACGTCCACCATCCCCTTAATATGTACTTTTTTTAAATATCAATTAGAAATAATATTTATAGGATTATGCAAATATATTATTTTAAATATTAATTATAGGAATAGGTTGATATGCGTTCTAGACATTAGTTTAAAAGAGCAAAATGTTACTTTTTAATTAATAGCGGTTAATAAATAGACACATTGATTTTAGAAAAGCATTTGATAACATTGACAGAGCTACGTTATGGAAGATACTTGATAGTTATGGAATCCGACACAAAAACTTGTTAATATTATTAAGGAGCTATATCGAAACAGCAGCTGCTGTGTTGAAGTAAATGGGAAACTAACAGGGCCAAACTAACAACGCTTTTTCCAAATTAAATAGGGTGTAAAACAGGGATGTATGATATCAGGTTTATTATTTATTATAATCATTGACTGGTTCACGTAAAACACCATCAAAGACAAGAGAAGAGGCATTAGATGGAAATTCCCATCCGTCTTAAAAGATTTAGATTTTGCAGATGACATTGTTCTTTTGGCTTCTAGATTTTGTGATCTACAACAGAAAACCAATGGCCTCAACAAGTTTGCTAAAACTACTGGTTTACGATTCAATAAAAGTAAAACAAAAGTCTTAAGAATTAATGAAAAACTTCTGAAAATGTAAAAATAGTTGACGAATCCATTGAAGATATAAATAACTTTACTTACCTCGGAGTACTAATGACCAAGGAGGGTGGAACAGATGAAGAAATCAAAATAAGAATTGAATTATAGGCTCAAAATTGTTTTAGAAAATTAAAAGTATGGAGAGCTACTAACCTTAATTTAAAAAGCAAACTCAACTTTTTAATTCCTTAGTCAAGAGCATTTTATGGTGTGGAGATAAGACATAGAAATTAACCTCGCGATATTTTCTCCTCGGGTGCCCAAATACGTGCCACAGCAGAGATGTCACGCTGTGGTATTCTTAAGACGTGTCCAGTTCATCTCCACTTTCGGTTTTTTAACACTTTACAACAAAGTTGAAAAGTGTTTATGACTTTGTTCATTCTGTCTGTCTGTCTGTCCGTTAGCACGATAACTGCCGTAAAAATGACTTAATCAAAATGAAATTTTGGTATGTTGTTCAGACGGTCTGTAGGACCTATGGGAATATAAATGAAAAATATCACACAATTAGTTTTGGATTGAACCCGGATTGAAAAAATGAAATACATTGAGCCCTATGGCACCTAATTTTTCATACATTTTTTAAGCGGATTTAAAATTCACAAATTGCTTCGAAAATTTTAGGTAATAGTCAAATTGTTCCATAAAATATATAAGAAAAAATTTAGTGAAATATATTCAGTAGTTTTTTAAATAAAAATTAAAATACTAATTACACATCTTATATGAAACGATCACGTGACCATGATATGAAACGATCACATGACCCACTTCAAAATAATATATGGCATCCATCTTGTTTCAAATTCGTGATTTCTTAAAGTTCTTTTTAATTCATATTGAGTGTTGTATCCGTCCTAAAACTACTTTATTTCTGCTTAAATTCTGTGCATCTACATACTAAAACAACACAATGACAATATATTTGAGTTTAAATTCTCATTCAAATTTGATTATTTCTACAACTAAGCCTATTTTTCACCTATGTATAATGTAAACAGCAAAATATGTAGAATGAGTTGTATTAGAATTACTGTATTTCTTTAACACAAAATAATTCAGTCCATGGAGTCTGCATGGCTGATATGAATGAAATATTAATTGATTTTATAAACAGAAGGACGATTTTTTTCGATGAAGTTTTAAGCATAAAGTTTATGAATTGTAGCTCCATGGTCTTAATTTTTAAATAAAATAAATTATTATAGTATTGTGATGAATGAAATGGAGAAAGTTATGAATCAAATCCTGCTTTTATAGAGAGATCCAGGCGTGTTATTTTTTCTATGACGTCATTTGAATTAATTTCAGTTGTTTTCGATGAAGTTTTCAAATATAATAAATTATCGTAGTATTATGATAGATTTAAAAATATTACCGTGGAATGTATTGCATTTTAGAGATATTTAAACCAGGCAATTTATATTTCAATGCCGTCATTTGAATGAAGTTCATTTTTTTCAATGAAGGTTTAAGTTTTCAAATATAATAAATCAATGTAGTATTGTGATAAGTTTTAAAATATTACCGAGGAATGTATTGCATTTTCGACTTTTTTAAATAAAATTGCATTGAAGTTGGAAAGTGTTTCATAATCAATGCTTTAAGCATGATTGATCTTTCTTGTTTATTTCTATCTCCGTTGCTTTCTGTCCAGAGAGACTCTCAAGAGACTAATGCAATAAATTGAATGCCTCGCAGACTAAATGTGTGAGGAAAATTTTGGGAGTATTTTGTCCTTATATCATTTCTAATGCTGAACTTCTCAAGAGTACTGGACAGAAAGCAACGGAGATAGAAATAAAAAACCGAAAATGGAGATGAACTGGACACGTCTTAAGAATACCACAGCGTGACATCTCTGCTGTGGCACGTATTTGGGCACCCGAGGAGAAAATATCGCGAGGTCGACCCAAGCTAACTTAGAGGATACTAATAGAACAAGAAAGAAATCAGATAGGATGAGCGAGTTGGTCAGAAGCAAGGAATGCGGCACATGATTGACCAAGGTGATGACGCAATCTGAAGACCTTATATGTGCCACTAGGCACGATGAGTCATGATGAATAAATAGACAATATAACTTAACGGAGACTTGCGTGTTTCGTGTATCTCCTTGTTGACAAGTTAGCTTTGCCCAAAGTATATCAAATTCAACGTTTGTCATTAATAATACTTTTAAGACAATATTTCATTTATTTATTCAATAATCTAACAAATCTCTTAAAAACTACAGTTAAAAACATTTAAAAATAAACAATAAAATGCCACTTGTAAATCCGAAATATGAATGTTTAATGATTTTTGTGATGGTCTAGAGGTGAAGTGGTCATCAGTCCTGTAAGAGCATTGCGATCAGTCCAGCAACGAGAATGTCTGACACGCTATTACCACCGCCACCTCCGCCAAACATGCTGTAGAATAGATGCTTGGCTTGCGTCGACTGGATTGTCAGGAGGAGGACTACAGCGATGACGATAAGGATTGACGCCTGTTGCATTCTGTCTTCTTATTTCTTTGACTTTGTCAATAGGATATGGATGGTAACAAGAACTATAAGAAATAGGGGAAAAATTAGTCTACAAAGTTGAATCTTGAACTACACTTAATACAGAAATTGACGCCCATCCAGTAGCGTTTTCTAAGACCCCAAACGAATTTTCATGAAAGGCCCCATCTGGACAATAAATGCAGTAAAATATCACAACCCCAATAATTTAGAAATTCGAGAAAGCCATTATCCGACAATTTAAATTATGTTATTTAAACGACTGCAAAATAAATATGGATTCATTACTCTAGTTATTTTCACTTCAGGTTTTGGCATTGAGTTTTACCCTGATCCCCAAGATAACAGTGTTTTAAAGACCTTTGTTTATGATATAAAAATATTTCCGCACCCGAAACTAATTTGTCCCAATGTATAGTCTGACCATGGTAATGTAACCATATAGTTTCTCTATGTAGTATCTAAAGGTCTATAGTTATAGCTCAAGTAGGAAGAAGAAATATTAATTAGCGCACCGTAAGGATTATAATATCATGATTTTAATATGATCAACTACAAACAGATAAAAAGTTCGTAGACAAAACGTTGTATACTTAAAGACAACTGTACATTGATACACAAATGACTAAACATAGAATGCAGTATTATATAAAATACAAGAAAACATTGGATTACTAATGCATCTTTAAAAAAGACTCCAAAGAGGCCCAGTAATGTACAAGATTTTGAGGCCCAAGCAGTCGCTTGAGCTGCTGAGCCCTCGAATGCCCCTGGGTACAGCTACGTTTATTCCTCAATTTCTGTTCTCGCAAATTCTCCATGTAAATAGAATTGGCTTTTACGTTGTGAAAAATCAGGGGCGAATTTATAGACAGAGTGAACACTTACGTCAGAAAACCCATCACAGGAGTTTCTTAATATTTTATTTAATTTGAAATTATTACAAATTTTAATTCAATTATGAGAATTAATAATTTATATTCTATATATTTACGAAAACAATATAATTCAAAATACTGTCATAGGCGCAGGAACAATTTTTCCTTTCCGGACCAGGCAGAGATCAAAAATATGTGGAAAATGTATGAAATGGCTATTTGAAAAAAAGGAACAAAGTCGTACAAACTGGTAATTCCGCAATTAATATACCAGATACTTTGAAACATTTACTTTAATGTGAAAATTGGTATTATAAAAGTTATATTTATTTTTTACATATACCAAAAATTTCATAACTATAATAATGAATAAAATAAATCATATACAGAAAACCACGTACTACATCAAATTGATGCTATAATCATCCTTGCACGAAATCGAAATTATAAATTATAAAGACGAAAATAATGACGTCATAGGGTCCCTTCAAAAAAGGTACCCTTAAGATTTTTCTAGGCTGGGTTGCATTAGTTTCAATAAAAGCATAATGATTATTGGCGGCAATCGAATTTGCCAAACTTTTTTTTTTAAGTCCTATGTCTCAGGATCTACCAAAGCTTTGATAATGACTAATATGGATTTAGCATCAAATTTCGAAGGAGGTAGGATGTTCACTAAATATTTCATCTTACGGTTCATTTCCATTTCCGATTAAAAACTTTCATTTTCCTTTAAACATCTATTTTTCAAAATTGACTATAAAGAGAGCTTAGAACATAACTGTCATGACTTCAGCATTAATTTTTGGAGGAGGCAGTGTGGTTCACTAAGAATTTTCGCTTCCAATTTCTTCACCACGTCCACTTTACATTTTTTTAAAAACATATATTCCTCAGGATTGGTTATAGATAGATGTTAAATAATAATTGGTATGGATTCAGCATTATATTCTGGAGGGGATTGGATGACTCACTAAGAATTTTTACATCCTGTTCAGGAGATATCATTTCCCATTCAAAGATATACATTTTCCTGTAAGATCTATTTTTCTGGACTGGATATAGAATGAGCTTACATGACAACTGATATAGATTCAGCAATACATCTTGGAGAGTTTTAGGGTTCACTAAGGATTTTTACTTACTTTTTTTTTCATTTCCGGTTCAAAAAAATTTCTTAAAATCTATTTATCAGGATTGGTTATAGATAGAACTAATATGTATTCAGCATTAATTCCATAGGGGCTAGGGGGATTTACTAAGGATTTCCACTTTCAGTTTTTCCCCGATTCACGTTCAAAAATGTTCATTTTCCTTGAAGCGTTTATTTTGCAGAATCGGTAATCGGTATAGATGGAGCTTAGATGGTGTCTGATATGAATTCAGCATCGAATTTTAGCGGGGGAAGGTGATGGTTAATTGAAGATGTCCACTTCTGGAGATGTCACTTCCGATTTTTCTGAAAATGCTCGTAACTGTGTGCAAAAGAATATAAAAATGCTTAATTTCTCCGTCGAAAATAAAATTTACGCGCACTTGGCACCATATGAAAGGCTCCTTCATATTTTTTTTGTTTTAGTTATCTTTGCCAACCATGACTTTTACCAGATTAGCTACAAAAAAAATCTGCGAAGTACAACCAGAACAGGAATTTGAACCTCCGTTTTAGTTGATATTTTTAGACTGTGGTAGTTCTTCATTTTTTCTTAGTATGCAAATAAATAAATAGCAGTTACTCTCATAACATAATTTCATATTACCAAACAAAGTCAATAATTGTTCATTCTTTAGCAACATGACTATGGAAAGCTCTGCATGATTTTCCTAATCAAAATACAATAGCGCTTCACATATTGTACACTTAAAACATTTTTCACTTCAACACACTACCAAATATTATCTATTACTTTCCTTATATACAATAATGTATAAGGAAAGTATTTTGACGGGGTCGAAAATTCGAATTCGAGTTTTGGACGGAAGAGCACGTTTCAAGCATCCCTGATCACGAATAGAACATTTTTGAAGTGATGTCTGTGTGTGTGTGTGTGAAAGTGTGTGTGTGTGTGTGTGAAAGTATGTGTATGCGTATGTGTGTGTGTGTGTGTTTGTGTGCGTGAAAGTATGTGTGTGCATGTGTGTGTGTGTGTGTGTGTGTGTGTGTGTGTGTGTGTGTGTGTGTGTGTGTGAAAGTATGTGTGTGTGCGTGTCAGTGAGTCTGTGGAGACGATAACTGACGAACGGATGGACTGATTCGAACGAAATTTGGTACAAAAATTACAGTCCGTAAACACTGGAAGCCTATTGTTTTTATACGCAATCGAATATTCAGAACCCCCCTAAATTTTCGAGTGAAATTTTGAAAAAATCAAAACTTCTAATAGAGTTACGCAAATAGACATTTTTTATGTAATTTTTCATTAGAAAACGACTGACATAAATTTTAGAACGCTAACATGAACCGTTCCCGAGATAGTGCACATTTTTCAAAAAAATTATCAAAATTCATATAAAATTAAAAAAAATATTCTTATTGAGAAAAATGTTCACTTTTCATATGTAATACCATGCGATAAATTGGGTGACATCATTCTTGTGGATCTAGCTCGTTCCATTCATGAAAAAATATACTTTCAGTAATACTTTTGTATTTGAACGCCAATAGTCATTTATATGCTGTAAGAATAACTTATTTCTCCGTCCATAACGCTTGGCGAGATTTTGACGACGAATTTGGTGGAATGTCGACAACTTGACGACTTTTTTAAATGCTGCTAAATTAACGAAAAACTAGTCAAATGGATAAAAATGACACTAAATCAATATAAATGACGACTCGCTGACGAAAATTCGAAAATTCAATATCTTGAAAAGAATCTACTATAAAAATAATCTTTTTTTTACTGTAAAAATATTAAATCCATTGCATTATATAAGGAAAGTCATGTGCTGGCCACATCAGATTTTTTTATTATGTGGGGAAAGTCACCTATTCAGATTTTCTTTTGCCGATTATGAAGTGTGTGAATTTTTACTTACTCATTCTATGTGATATAGTATAGAGAACGTATTGTTTTCACGAGCATTTTGATTTCAAGATTTCGATGCTGGTATGTTTTACGACCCCCTGAACACGTTTTGACTATTTCTAGAGTGATATCCGTCTGGCTGTGGTCGATATCTTGTGTACACTATAGCTGCCACATATATTAATGGATTTTGACGAAACTTTATATCCGGCATTGATAACAAAAGATCTAGAACTAGATAGAATTTTTTTAAATTCGAGTCAAAACTTTATTCAACATTTATTCAAAATGTATTCGATATTTTATATTTTCTTCACATGGCAGAGTAGCACAGAATTTGACATAATTTTGCTTAAAAGGAGCTGTCTGTGGTTCAATGACCACGAAACAGTTTTGATCATTGTAGTGAAAAATAGACGCGATACAATTTTTGTATTCGTAACGTCATTATCCTCGAGTGGGTACATTGTCCACCTTGGTATCGTTCGAAAGGGTTTTTCATCCCTTTATAATAAAGGGTAGCATACAATAATTGTGATCATTTCGACCAACAACATACAGTTTTCAAATTTTTTTATATAAAATTTTTCAAAATTAGCACACATAAAAAATAATTATATAAAAAAAATTATTTTTAAGTAAAATATATATAATATACAGGGTTTCTATACTTTCCCCTGGGCAGTCTGAGGTCAACTGTTATCAGATAGACACTGGGGCTCCTGATGCTATAGCCTGGTGATATAGCAGTAGAAAAAACTTTAATTCGGCACTGTTTTTGGCAGCTTCACTTTGATACTATAGAAGAGAAATTTCATTTTTGCTGTCTCATACGTTGTACTGAGAAAGTATTGTTTTCCCGAAAATTATTGATTTCGAGATTTTGATGACAATATATATTTCAAGACCTCCTGAGCACGTTTTCACTATTTTTGTAGGGATGTCCGTCTGTCTGTATATTTGTGGTCGATTTCTAGGGTACACCATAGCGGCCCCTATTAATGGATTTCACAAAACTTTATATCTGGCTTTGTTATAAAAAAAACCTAGAACTAGATAGAATTTTTTTTTTAATTCAAGCGAAAACCTCGAACTTATTTGAAATTTTATATTTTTTTAACAAGGCAGAATAGAACAAAATTTGGTATAATTATGCATGAAAGGGTTTATTTATGGCTCAATGATCTCCGAGATTTTATAGTTTCAACCATTGTTATAAAATATAACATTGATACAATGTTTCTGTTCGTAACGTCTTTAGCCTCCCCCCCCGGGGGGGGCAAGTTACCCACTCACCGGGGGTACATTATTAAGCATCTGGTATCAATCGGAAGACTATTTTGCAAGCCCTTTAACGCCAAGGGTAACACACTACAATTGTAATCATGTAATCATTTGAACCCGTTATGCCGATTCTGGAATGAGAAAGTCGAGTTGGGTCATACACCAACTAATTTTTTTAATTTTTTTTTTCTTTTTAGATTTTTATTCGGAATCCCACTAATACATTCTGGGGAACCTGTAAATCGAAATTACTATAACTTTCCCAGTATAATTGCATTTTGATATTTGCAGAAATACAGACAAAGAATTATGCACGTCATTGAGTAAAAACTTTTAATAATTGCAAATCGAATACATTCAGACATCTGGGGACCCCATCTAAAAAACGGCTGCACAAAGTGTCCGCTTATTGGTAAATCAGTCCCCAATTTCCGTGTCCTTGGAATTAAAGCTCTATTCGATATCAACAAAAAATGTAATACTAATAAAAGCAATTTTTAGTTACTCTCGTAGCATCAAAGATCTCAATAACACAATCTACAGCAAATTTAAAGAATAGACTGGGTACAGTGCTTGATAAGCCTTTTTCGAAAATCTGGCAATTTGGCATGATGTACTGTAATCCCAGGAATATTGTAACGTCTGTATTTCTGGTGTATGCAATCCAGAAATTGTTGTGTTTGTTTAACGGTGCTTAAGTAACGGATGTTGAGTGATTCAAGGATATCTTTCCAAAAGTATTTTAAATGGGTTCAGAAAACATTTAAATGTGCTTTTCGTCAAAATGTGAAATTCGAATGAGATAATACTTTTCTATAGAATGGGTATGATAAAAGTAAACACAGCAAAATTGAGAGAAAACGCTGTCATTCCTAATCAGTATATTTATTTTATAATTACTTTAATCAGATGGTGAATCTGCGTTTACATGTGAATCTGGATCCACAACCTTTTGGGTTCTCAAACTTATCTGCAGAAAATATGATTCGTGGAACTCCCTTTCTCTAGATTTCTTAAGGTAATGATTTTCATCTTCAATGTTACAGTGTCCATAATGCATACCTTTCAATTGCCTATGTTGTCAATAATGCAAAGCAATAGCGGTCTGTTGACATTTGAAAGTACCCAATAGATGGCATTCCTGTGATGTCCACGTGATGTAGTGAATTCATGAATAGAGGCTATAACTATAAAGGAAGAATTTTGCAATCATGCTTTGTTATTATACCTTGGGTAATCCTACCATGTGTGGCAATTGAGACGTCGAGGAAAACCATATATTGTCAAATTCGACGTTTTTCCCCAGTATTTTGCCAAACGTCTTAAATTTTGAATTAAAACCAAATAATGTTATTTTAAAACAGCATGTATAATTTCTAAAATACATATATTATTATCCTACAATACGACATTTTAATTAAGATAAAATATAAGGAAATTAAAATTGAGCATTTCATGAATTAAAAAAATATAGAAAGTTTGGAAAAGGGGACAAATTACGGTAGAAAGTGTAAGCTGCCAAAAAGTTTAACTACCTTTGAGCATAGCTCATTTGAAAAGTAACAAGTAGTTGGCCTCCGTTGCGCTATAAGTAACCCTTGCAAGTAATGTCACCGATTTTGCTTACTTACCACCCAACCCGGTTGAGCAGTTTACATCCACTAATGCTCATAACGTATAAATCCATGCAAATCCAAGGGAGATTTTTTTTTAGCCAGAAATAATACTTCCCCTTTACATATACTATATATTTCAGAGAAAGTAATAGTGGCTGAAAAAAAGTCGAATGTTAAATCCAATTCTGAAGAACAAGTTTTCTAGCCTTATGCGTAACTGCAAAACACTTACCTCCAAAAAGAGCGCTCGTATGAAGCAACCGAAAATGCTGAGGGTAAGATTCGATTTGAAGTGTCACTAAACTCTTCGTTCTTTATATAGAAAATCGTTTTACCCAAATAATTCCGACCGGCCCACATACAAATAACAGCCAGCAAAGTTAGTATCATTAAAAAATAACTATTCCATAAGAACCCAGCCGTGACGAAAATGTAAACAGTCTTTATAGAAAATGTAAAAGTTGTGCCTTTGTTTATCGTCCCCTCTACTCACGAAATCACGCCAAAAGAAAGGAAAATTGTATATTTTTCCTTATTTCTGTTAGGTTTAAGTGTTATACGGCAAGTTCAATGAGTCCATAGAACACAGAAGCGAGGAATTATACATCTAGAAATTCTTGATACAATCTCGCTTTCGAAATGGTAAATTATTTGATCGCGAGACAAGCTGGAGTAAAAACTTTGCTTCGGGTTGTTTTGACGCAAAATGGATGTGAAGATGGTTGGAACAAAAGTTCTAATAACACTTGAAGCGAAATGAATCTAACCGTAATCAATATTTGAAATCTTCGTTTATTTGACTATGTACGAGGGGTAAAGGGGAGCGCTCTGCAGAGCCAGCGATGACGGAGAGGGCTGATGTCTGGGTCAGTGGTCTCTTAAGAAAACTTAATATTTTATCTTTGTATTTTTTTTTTAAGAAAAGTTTCATATTGACAGAAAAAAATAAAATAACGAATGTTAACTTGTATTTTTAATTTACGCAATCATGAATAAAATAATATTATGATTATATGAATATTTTTTTACTAGGAAGTCAGTTTAGAACAAAAAATGTTCCTGCTCTATTCTAATTCTTCGTATTAGAACCAACGCATGTTTAGAACCAAGTAAAAAAAATCTGATGTGGGCAGCACATGACTTTCCTTACATAATGCAATGAATTTACTACTTTTACAGTACAAAAAATAGATTATTTTTATAGTAGATATTTATATTCTTTCCAAGTTATTAAATTTTCGTCAATGAGTCGTCATTTTCAGTGATTTAGCGTCATTTTTATCCATTTGGTGAGTTTTTCGTTAATTTAGCAACATTTACAAAAATCGCCAAGTTGGCGACATTGTACCAAATTCGTCGCCAAATCTCGCCAAGCGTTATGGAAGGAGAAATAAGTTATTCTTACAGCAGATAAATGACTATTGGCGTTCAAATACAAAAGTATTACTCAAAATATCTTTTGTCATGAATGGACCGAGCTAGATTCACGAGAATGATGTCATCCAACTTATCGCATGATTTTACATATGAAAAGTGAACATGTTTCTCAATAGAAAATATTTTTTTTTTATTTTATATGACTTTTTGATAATTTTTTTATAAAAATGTGCAATATCTTGAGAACGGTTCATGTTAGCGTTCTAAAAGAAATGCGTAATTTTATTAGAGGTTTTGATTTTTTGACGATTTTTTCAAAATTTTACTCAAAAATTTAGCGGGGTTCTGAACATTCGATTGGGTATAAAAACAATAGGCTTCAAGTGTTTACGGATCATAATTTTTATACCAAATTTCGTTCGAATCGGTCCATTCGTTCGTCAGTTATCATCTCCACAGACTCACTAACACACACACACACAAACACACATACTTTCAAACACACACATACACACACACACACAATGTTCGATTCGTGATCATGGATGCTTGAACCGTGCTCTCCCGTCGAAAACTCGAATTCGAATTTTCGACTCCGTCACGATACTTTCCTTATACATTATTTTATATAAGGAAAGTAAAAATCTGTATCTGTATTGACCATAGAGTCATAGTGGTACATGAGTAGATCTAAAGGAGGTGCGGGATCATAACATTTTGAAGACCACTATTCTACGGGGTTGCCAGCACCCTAAATTAGTTTTTCTTTTACACACTGTGAATAATGTCCTAAAGATTTTTCTGCTACAAAGAAAAATTCAGGAAAAATAAATTGTGTTCTGGAAACACACAGTTTTTCTAGCAACGAAACCACCAAAAGAGCTTTCATAGCATCGCAAATAGCACTTCTACTGTAGCCACCAGCATCCGTTGACCAGTTTAGTTCTTTATAGCACTCTTCAACACTGAATGCCCGGAAACTGCATCAAAAAAAGTTGCTGCATTACGCAATTTTACCATCCAAAGTTGTTACCGTTAAACTGAAGCATTCAGCTTTGTTTGTTTGTTTCTGTATCAAATGTTTAATTTATTTAAATAATATAATGCATTTCTTCAACGTAATTTGTAAACATTGATTGAAGTCAAAATTAATTAATTGGACTCAACTCAACTTTCTCATACCAGAATTCATTTATTTTTTCAAATTTGACAAAAAAAATTTCGAAAAATCGGTATCTTGGGTCTAAATGATTTCAGCTATAGCTTGTTACCCTTGACTTTCAAGGGTTTGAAAAAATACTTTGATTGATACCATACTTGACAATGCAAGAGGGTGCACGTTACCTCGGGGATTACTTGCACTCTCGAGGGGGGGGGGAGACTAATGACGTCACGAACAAAAAAATTTGTATCGCGGCTATTTTTCACAACAATGATTGAAAGTGTTAAGTCTCGTATCATTGAGCCATAAATAAACCCTTTTATGTATGATTGTGTCAAATTTTATCTTATGCTGCCATGTTACGTAAATATGAAATTTCCAATAAAGTTCGAAGTTTTCACTCGAATTTTAAAAAATAATTATCTAGTTCTAGATTTTTTGATAACGAAGCCGGATATAAAGTTTCGTGAAAATCCATTAATATTTGCGGCTGCTTAAGAAATCGAACACGTACATCAGACAAACGGATATCACTCCAAAAGTAGTCAAAACGCATTCAGCAGGTCTTAAAACATATATTAGCATCAAAATCTTAAAATCGAAGATTTCCGTGAAAACAATACTTTCTCAATACTAAGTATGAGAAAGTAGAAATCAACTGTGACTCCAGTGAGATGGAACCGAAGCAAATAACGTCTTGTAACATAAAACTCCTACAAGAAAGTTTAATGAACTTATTCGTTGTTTCCCATCTTATTTGTTTAGTCTCCAGCACATAATAGGGGTCTATGGTAACTAAAGTAAGATAGATAATTAAAACAACCCAATCTTTCTGAATTACTAGAGAATATCAAGTATATGCAAGTTTGACAAGGTGCTCTAGATTTTACAAGATGTGATACGCATTTCAAGTTGAACACCGCTTTACATTTTATGGTTTCTTAATGTTTACGTTAAATCTCTAACTAATATGGTACGCATATTCGGGTCACTGAAATTCTGTGATATTATAACCACTGTATTTCGAAAACCAAATCCGATCCGAAATCCACTGTATTCTTGTAGAACTTTTAAAGAACTACAAATTACTGTTTATAGCTAGCACACATTTTCGAGATATAAACATTGCAAACTTTAACAACGGAAATTTTTCAGTCTTCATCGGCTTAACCTCTTCTTGATGACAAGGCGATTGCTCAAAAACTATGAGAGTTTTCAAAAACATATTATTGATACAAAAAACTAGATTTTCTATTAAACAGTTTCGTTGCTTACTCGCTGTATCTATTTTTTATACTTTGGAAGATATTTCGAGTGAAAGAAGCAACAATTTCTTTCTATAGTTCGTTATATATATATATATATATATATATATATATACAATATATTTTAGCCTAAGCCTTAAGCCTAAGCTTTTTTCCAGTAACGCGTCTTTGAATTCACCATAAGTATTCCAAATTCCTATCTCTTAGCCATCACTTGTGAAAGCAGATGGATGGCAACCTCATTAAATTTTATTACATACCTCATTAAGTTTTATAACACGCCACTAATATTAACAAGTGGTTGAACACTTAATCGTACACTTCATCTTTCCCTCGATCATACCATATATGGTCACGAATCCCATCCCTGTAAACGTTTTAAGATGCAAAGGGCACTTCTAATCCAGTGTTAAAGTCTAATGAACGCCAAGATAAAAACACATGGCCCATATCATAAGCCCTCTCCCAGTCTCCAACTCCAAGCCTCGCATAGCCTCTCATGGCCTATCCGAAGTGGACTATATAATGTACTTGTAGAGAAAGTTGAGTAGAGTTTTCACCGGAATTTTGTACGAGCTGGTCGATAAGGATCACGGCCAGACCAATGTAACGATGTCTGTTGAACTCTTTCTAATAAAGTAGATTCTGGTGCTGAGAAAATGTCTCTGTCTTGGATTACTACCGTCGCGAATGTGACATATATATATATATATATATATTACTGTATTCCTTTCAGCCAAATTAAATTATATTTCTTCCTACCCCGATATATTGTTTCTTGTCAAAGTAACACTTATCTGTATATTTATACGCTTTATTTATTGTGAGAGCTCTGATTTGTCGTGACTGAAAATCCTGTTTTCTTCTTTGCATCCGAAACCGGTTGGAACTTTCAATCAACTTCTTAGGTTGTTACTAATGAAGCATTGTTATTTCAGATTCTTAATTGATGTTCAAATACCAATCAATTACTAAGTTACCATCTAGTCGATTCGAACATGATGGACGTGCGACGATAAAATTGGGTAAAAAGTCACCTATAGTTTCCACAGCATTACCTTTGTTCGATGTATAGTTTCTTTTAGAACGGTTAAAAGAGGTTATGGACCTATGCAATTCAATGTTTACATCGAACGAACTAGACCTTTATTTTTCCCTTTTCTTGGAGGTTGTGAATCACTAATTTAGAAGCTAACGTGAGCCTCCTTTTACATCCTTGCATCCTGATGGATGGATGCTTGACACGCAACGCCATGAACGCTGGAAATACAAAAGGAAAAGTGGGGATGTAGAAACAGATATAGATTTGTCCAATTTGTGAGAAACAGGGCCAGAGGAATGGAATTGTAATCGGCAAAGGCTGAACTGAAGCAAAACGGATGGCCATATTTAGGATAGCTTTCCGTTAAAAATGTATGAGTCGCATTAGCATGAGCGGGGCCAGATACCGAAACGATAACGTCAGTTTGCAAATATAAAATTTTTGACGATTATTTGTGAAAAAAAAAAAATTTGACATGTAGACCAGCTGCATAGATCAGTGATTCCCAACCTTTGAAGAACCAGGTAAGTGGAAATTTAATGTAACAGAGGAATCCTTGAAATATTTAGTAAAATGTTAGACGAATCTCCCCCCCCCCCCCGCCCATCCTCTAGCTAACACATTATGTTTTATAGGGGTCAATTACGAAACAGAGGTGTTGTTGTTGTTGAGACCCAGACCGTCCGACCTACCAGAAAGGTGTAAGGTAACTGTATGGACGGCCGGGAAGTGCCACCCAATTTAGACCGGAACCCAGTGGGGGAGGCATCCACAGGGACCGTACCCTCCTTCCCCTACCACCAACCTCTCGGAAGGACTTACGGACCCACATGTTTAACGTGATCGTACTCCGCATGAACACGGCGGCATTTTGTGGTAGCGTGCAAATCTAGCGCGCAAACCACGGGGATACCGCACCCGAGATGGCCAACAGCACGCGGTGTTCCGAGGTGGTCACCCACCAAGTACTAACCGCGCCCGATGCTGCTTGACTTCGGTGATCTAACGAGAACTGGTGTTTTCAGCACGGTACGGCCGTTGGCCCACGAAACAGAGGTGTAAAGCAGTAGGGTTAATACATAACTAACTCATACTTTTGTATAAAATTTTGCAATAATATTTAATGCCTATTCCTATTTTTACTGATTAATTTTTATAAAAAAAATTACGAACATTTGCAATGTTCGAAATATCTGCAAACTTGTTCGTAAATTATTTTCTTAAGGGAACAGTGGACGTTGAAATGAGCAAAAATCGACTTAAAACAGTCTTTTTTTTTAATATATATCATTGTTTTACACATTTAACCTTTTGCTACGTGTGGGACAGCGTCCATCCCAAACGAAGAACCTCCCAATAAGACAGGTATTTGACATACCATATCCCAAACAGTTCGATCCGCTTTTGCAGGCATTGGCGTCCATGGCATTGGCGTCCATTGACGCCAATGCCTGCAAAGGAGGATCGAACTGTTTGGAATAGGGTGTGTCAAATACCTGTCTTTTTGGGAGGTTCTTCGTTTGGGATGGACGCTGTCCCACTCGTAAGAAAAAGGCTAAACGCATTTTTTTCGAAACGGAATTTTCAAAGGTTTTACATTTTTAAAATGCTCCATGCGTCTTAATTTTTGTCTGAAATGCATGGAATTTGGCAAGAAGACACCTTTCATACTTTTTAAAGAAACTGGGTATGCATTTTATAATTGAACTTTATTGAGGTAATTAAAAGTGAATAATAAACCCAATTAAATAATGAAAATTAAGTTTTAATGTAGAAAAATATTTAAAAAAAATTAAACTTTCTAAGGGATTTAAAAATGAATACCCAAATTTGTTCATAATATGTTTTTGAGTGATCATAATGCAAAATTAATCAAAAATGTGAACAAATAGCACGCAAGGAGCATTTTCAAATTTTCGTTAAAAAAAATTAAATTAAAAAAAAAAAAATACAAAATTATAACAAAATTGAAAAAAACTTGAATGGTATTTTATATAGTAATGTTAAGAAGAATATTTATATAAATTTTCATGTTTCTAAGTCAATAAATAAATAAAAAAGTCAACGCCCACCGTCCCCTTAAAAGACCTATCCATCTATTTGTGTACAATTTTCAATTTTACTTGAAAATGAGCATTTTGTATTTACTCGATATGTAATTTCGAGATATATATTTCACTCGATATACATTTTTGGTTTCATTTCATTACTTCGATATAAAATTTTCGTATGAAGCACCCTAAATTTACAGATAGGAAAGTGTTTCACCCCCATTTTTTATGTCAAATAATTTCGTGACAATTTCGTGCCCCCTAATTTTAAGTCTCTATATCATCAGAAAGTGTGTTTTGCAATCCATTACGATATCGAACATTTTAGAGTGAGAAGCCGCGCCTCACATGTAATTTATTTGATCCTATAAATCGGATGATTTGAAGGACTGAATTTAGTGGTCTCCACACAGGCTCGCAAAGTTATATCACAAATCAAGTTTTCAGTGATTTCTATTCCATGGTGACCGCACATAATAAGCGCAAAACCGGTCCATGGATGCTGTTATCTGCGTCGAAGCGTGATTCTTTTTCAAAGCTATTTCAAAATTAGTTGAAAGTTCTTCAGATGGTATAAGCTACTAAATCCTAAAGTTTTACACATTTTATGGAAGCTAACTCTATGCGTAACAAACTACAAATAAATACACAATAACAATAAAAACATTTTATTCAATATTTACATCTGCATTTAACATCATAGGACTGAAACGGTTAAAATATATACAAAATTTCATCTTTTACATAGTTTTCCAAATTGAAATAAAATTTAATTCATTTCAATTCGGGACCTTTATAGCGAAATCAAAATTTCTTGCAAAAAACCGAGGAAACATATTTAAATAGATATAAATTAGAAATACCGTATAAGGCACTATTAATACCATTAATTAGTACAGCAATTTCCCGATTAGCGTGAGTTCGATTTACTTGAAACTCGATTTAGTGCGGTTTATATTTAGCAACCAAATTTCGATTATCAGGAATCAAAATTTTGATTACCGCAATATTTAGCTAGTGCCTAAACCTAGCGAATTGAAATTGTACTTGTAGGTCGCATTCATAAAACTGTTTGATGTTCGATTATATAAATATTATTTTTATGTATTGATGCGTCACTCATATATATGTGTGTATATGTACTGTACATTAAAACATTTTCAAAGATGTACGGTAAATTTAAACATCATTTCAAAAGTTCATAGATTTCAAAAAAATGTTCATATTTTGATACATTACACAATGTATGCTTTACTGCCAACACCCGTCGCGTATATTAATGGCCCAATATCATATTAATCCGCCACTTTGTAAATATTTCTCAAAGAAATACTAAAGTGTTTTGATAATTTCAATAAACTTTTGCTGCAAATATTAATTATTACACTTCGTTTATATTCAACATTGCCAAAAAACGCATTTAAAATATCGGTTGGTGTTTACAAGGCCTTGTAACGTATTGGGATATTTTATATTGATTATTAAATTCTATTAGAGCGATTTCGCTTAGCGAGGTGTTTTCATGCAACTAATTAATCTCGCTAATCGGGGGATTGCTTTCGTACATTTTAGATATGTGAAAAAACTTTGCATCATAGAATGAAACTAAAAGTTATATAGGGCATTTCAAACTTAATCAATTTTCTTGCACAAATTTAAATATTTATCATTGTAATTCAAATATTTTACAGGAAGTCAATAGACACTCATTAATGTTCAAAGTCATTCAATAATGATACAAAACTATACTACACTCTTGAATAAAATTTGTAAAGCACACAAACATACAGACAGGCAACTAGACGCACAGTAAAGATATCTGGTTCTTATTATAATTCTTCTTTTCTAAAAATTCACTTCTATACTCATTAAAACTATTTCAGATAATTTACTTGATTTTAACATACACAATTTCTAAATCAGGGCTTTTTAACATGATTTTCACAAACTCTGATGAATGTGGGCGTCAACTCCCACTGTTCCCCCCATAAAAATGTATTAATTTATTGATATTACATTGTTCTGAAGCTATCACTTTGTTGATTTGTGCAATCTTATCGAAATATACGAAGAAACAAAGTTTTACTGCATAATTTCAAACAAAACTTTGCTTTAAAAAATGCTATTTACAACTAGCCAATTTACTTTAGTGATAAATTTTGAAATTCAGATATTTTGCGAATTTGATGAACTCTCATAACTTTATTGTGTTACTATCTCATAATATAACTATTTCAATATAACTATCAATTTATTGGGACAATTTATCTTAATATAACTCTGTTTAACTTGGATTTAAAATTATGAGGGTATTTAAAATTGGCTGTTCAAATAGCATTAAGTAATGTATTGCAATGTAACGTTTAACTTGAACTTGTAACATTAAGTTACTTTATCTCTTCACGAATAATTAATACTAACAAGGGAAGGCTTTGCAATAGTTCTCTCGGATTGCAATCTTTCATGTCCTATCTTGTAAAGGACCATGAATAATGATAAAACGCCACGGCTTTCATCTGCTAAGTGATAGGGGGCGCCACAATAACAATTTGAAGTTGCCATGCAAACGTGCTCTACTGACTTGTATTATTTACATTTTAGTGTAAAAATATTATCTTTTTCAGTTATTATTATTATTATTAAATAATACCTGAAAAAACAACAAAATGAAATTGTCGATTAATGAAATTGTCGATTTACTATACGAAAATATTCTAACAAATAGGATATTCAATTATCCGAGGTATCTCCAAATAAACTCATGTATGCACATATTGACTCACTGAAACTGAGAAATAAAAAATTTCAGAAACATAAAACTTGCTTAAAATGTTGCTTTATAAAAATATTTTCTTGCAAATAACTATAGCATAAAATTTTATTTTACTATACAATATACACATAACTTGCTTTACAATATACATATAACAATATACATAACAAAACTACTTGACACGACATTTTTACAGACAAGATAGATGCCAACAGCGGGAAGAAAATAACCACGCTTATTATTAAACATCGTTAACTTTGATCGTTATCGCCTATTTACCTGGTCTGTGAAATGGGAATTTTGGGACAACTTCTTTGCAAGAGGAGAGGGGATCCCTCATGTCGAACAACAAAGGCAAAAATATATTTTAAAACCTAGATTATTCCAATATTTTTTATTCTATTAACCGGATATTTTTGGCGTAGAAAATGTATTCAATTAAATGATACATCCAATTAACCGATATTCCATTAGAAATGGTGGAAAGCATTTGGCTATTCTGATGTTTTGCAGAAGTTACACTCACGTACGAACTTCGAGAAGTAAGGGACTGAATTCTCATTAAAACATGAGAAAAGAAACATTCATTTGGCGACAATTATGACAATATTTCAGTTGGCTGATCTTACGTAAGCACATATTTAATGTAAACACATAGGAATGGAAACATTTTACAGCAATATTTAACAAACTGCATCATAAATGGCGGTTTATGTCCACGACAATTCAAGCTATAAATAAGAAAATAATGCAAAAGCACGTTTTTTAGTCAGCGTTTCCCAAACAAATCCACAAAATATTGATGTTTAATGAAATGCGAATATATAGTCAACATTAAAATTATTTTACTGGCAAATTAAGCATTTTTCGCAATTTACTGCAAAAATATTATTAAATTTGTTTTTTACAGTAAATTGCCAAAATTAAATATTTTTAGTCAGCGTTTTCCAAACGAATCCACAAAATATTGGCGTTTAATAAAATACGAATATATGGTCAACTCATAAAATTATTTTAATATCAAATAAAGCATTTTTCACAATTTACTGTAAAAAACAAATTTAATATTTATTGATAAGAATTGTAAAAATATTGGCGATTAATATTTCTGCTGATATACGAATCCAAAATTGTATTCATTTGGTTTCAGAAGCTTTAAAGAAACAATTACTTAAAATCTTTTAAAAGCTTCTAAAATTTCGCGATATTTCTATATCACGTTGTAATTCCCATATCACGTTCTTGTTTCATTTTGTAATTTCCATATCACGTAATTTCCATATTTTGTAATTTCCATTCTATATCACGTTGTTCTTTCATTTTGTAATTTCCTTATTAAAATATTTCTACATCCACTAGGAGTAAATTGTTTGAAACAATGGGAAAACGCGATACAAAAATAATTCAAGAATGCAAACCCTAAGATACCTAAAAGTTACTTTACTTGCATACTCTAAACCCTTGCTCATGCTGTTCTGGATGTGATTGAAGAAGAGGTGCGTTTATGGTTTGATACAGTTTGAACCACATCGCTGTACGACTAACGATGTTCAAATGAAACACATTATAAAAATAAAATTTTTCATTTACATAGAAGACAAAGTTTGCAAAACGGCCCTATTTACAAATTCACACTTGAGCATGCAATATTTCACTATAAGTACGTCGTCTCTGTAGACTCGTAAGCTTCGTTCGTGTGACCTTCGGGAACACCAAGTCCCAAGCCGTTCGCAATAACCCGTTGAGTGCACGTTGATCCGTTCATTTCAATTACATCATTGCCGCCGGGGCCTCCGAAAACATTGGTGAGTCCTCCCTTTTTGGTTGAACTCTTTTGATGGGCATTATGCGCCACCTCTCTAAGCTGTTTCGCCATGCCTGGCCCCGTCATCTGTACCATAATAGAGAAGAGGCTGTCTGGGTTCTGCAGCAAGGTGTAGGGCTCGTCAAATTCTTTCACCTCACCAGCATCGAGTACCTGAGCGATTAGAAAACAAAACCAGTGACATGAGTTTTGAATGTGAGTAAAAATTAATTATAATTTACTAATTAATTAAAAATGCATTAATTAAATAAAAGTAACTTCGTTGTGGTGTGTAAAGAAAGGCATATGCTGCCCATGTTAGGAAAACTACGGTGCTACAATGTAAATCCCAATTTCCTATTTAAAATATACATGTTTTATTTTTATTTGAAAATTCTTGTGGAGCATGGGTACAAAATTTGTCTGCACAAAACGGGGGATGTCCAAGCAAAATTCTGAGGAATGCAAAATTGCAAAGATTATGAAAATTTTCCCAAAATGACGATATAACTTTTCTTCTCAATTATTCATTTCAAATCTTCTGGCTTTCTTCAGAACATTACAAATAGCCGTACAATTGTTATGCTCATCCATTGAGTCAATTTAACATGTTATACACAATATCCATGAATATAGTGTATGATGAAGAGTGAAATATGTAAAATTTTAAATTTTACATATTTCACTCTTCATCATACACTACACATACATGGATATTTAACATTAACAATTGCGGAGTGCGACGTTTAAAACTGTGTGATGACCGCTCGAAGTAAACAAAATTTTTGATTAATTCATTTATAATTGTATCTGTAGAAATCATCATAAACTGATGTGTTCAAAATGGTTATTGTACTTCCATACTTGTAGTTGTAGATCTGGAGCAGGATATTATGGACTAACTGTACATCATCGGAGCATGTTACTTCGAATCATCTCAAAGTACACTCATAAAACTTTAAAACTGCATTTTCTATAAACATCTGCGAAAGGGGGAAGGCTCTCGTTCCCTGATGGTGGAGGATAGGTTCGAACTCGGAAACTGTAGTACGCTGATCCCGCGCTACATCGTTAGGTCCAAAAGAATTCTTCGGGCCCGAAGGTATAATCGGGAATGCCCTTCGTAGCAGAGAGTGGAGCTATGCAGCCTCGCCACACATCATCACTCACGAAATTTAATACATTTTGCACACTAGAAGCCTTACTCGATTCTCACTACACGACTCGCCTACCTTTTAATTTAGTCAAGCGGGTATATTATAAAACTTCGGTCATCGTTTTAGAGATTCCCTGGCCTCACAGCCTTTCATTGAATTCAATCTAGTAAGTCCTTTTTTAACTCTTCGATAGCAGTTTCAGTTTCGGGTTGTCGCGTCATATGTTTGACAGTCAACTGCATTAATTTCATGGAAATTCTATTTTAAAAGATTATTTCTGATAACGCACCTAATAAATTTAAAGTTTATCTAATCTCTCATCTGTCGCCATTCAGACTGCACTTATTCAGCTTTTTTAGAATTTATGTTCTGTCACTCTTACTTCATCTTGCGCTGTCAGCACAATGTAATTATAGTACTTTTCAGTATATTTTATATAAATCGTTACTATATGTACGCAATTTATAAGTACTATAACTTGTCATCACAACTGCTCGCATAAAATTGTTGTGTATTCAGCAGTTCAAAAAAGAAATAACGTGTGTGAAGCGGAAATATACTATAGGCGTCTTTCATCACAAATAAAGAAATCATGTATAAATTGCTTAAAACTATTCAAACTTCAAAGTCACCGTGTATAATTTAAGTAAAAGAACTTTTAAATCAATAAGAGCGATCCTTTGGAGGAGTTCAGATATTCTACATAATAAGTGCCTAACATGTTGGTGTATACTCTATAACAAAAAAATCGACGCACCAAAGAGTTGTCCGATTGTAATGAGATTTCGTATACAAAGACATTTTGAGCAAACATGCAAATGAATAAAATTTAGTGTCCAATGAATAAATAGTGGGAGCTCCAGCGCATCGGAACTGCGCATTCAGTAGGTGTATATAAGGAGCGATTCTGAATCTGTGGTCAAAATTTCTGTTGCATTTCGACTGATGATATCTTACGTCTTTGGTAGTCATTTCTGGCACACTGACAGCACAGCGGTACGTAGACAACATTCTACGACCGGTTGTGTTACCGTTCCTTTTGCGACACCCCGGACTTACTTTTCAACAAGATAATGCCCAGCCGCACACGGCACGTATTGCTATGAATTGTCTTTAAGCTTGCCCAACACTTCCTTGGCCAGCTAGGTCTCCTGATCTCTGTCCCATAGAGCACATTTGGGACGTTATAGGAAGGCGATTTCAACCATCCCGGAATGTTAGCAATTTAACCCGAGATGGGGGAGAGAATTTGGCAAGACATTCCGCAGAATAGCATCCGTGAACTTTATCAGTCTATGCCACGCTGGATGACATCTTGCATCCAGGCCAGAGGTGGACCAACGCCTTATTAACTTCCTCCCTTTGTATACGGTCAAACTCTAAATCATTAAATTGTTCTGAAATTTTAATCGTTTCTTTTTCTATGTATGTTCTTCATATGCACCAATTTTTATCACAATCGGACAACTCCTTCTTGATGTGTCGATTTTTTTTGTTATAGAGTGTATTTCCAGACCCACCAATGATCTGGAAAACTAAATCCTAGCAGACTTATAGTAACAGTTATGGGACAGGCTACACTCCAACCCCTGCAGGGACCAGAAAGGTTTAGACTAGAGATAAGGATAAGTCGCAGAGGGGGTGAAAATATCTTAACCAGCAATGACACGTCCAGGACAGCAAAGTCAACCGAATCATCCACGACACTGGTCCGGAAAATGATCCGCGGAGTATCGAACCCAGACGCGGACAGGCCATGAATAAGACACAGTCACTCTCCACTACATGAAAATGTCCGGTTTGTTCACCAGATGGGAATACCCCCTAAGAAAACTCCTCTGATTATTATATCCGCTTAGAGAAGATGCGTCAGAGGTTGTAAAGCAATTGCTCTTCTGACAAGCGCCCCCCCCCCCCCCACTAGGAGACACTAACTACAGGACAGAACATAAAACAGCCGGATTTCTGTTTTGCCCCCCCCCCTCCTCAGTCTTTGCATACTTATAGAATCGATCATTAGACAGAAGTTAACATTGCCGGATTTTCGATACCCCCTCTGGGGGCAAAGAATAAGGGTTTTATATAAGTATTTTCAGATCCTCTATAGTCTCCAGGTATCTTAGAAGATTTAATATTTGCTCCTTTATAGTATCGATATAGAACCAATACCCCTATACCTTCCTATCGGAGGTGACGATCTGATACTGACGATTTTCGAATTCTCCCCCATGGTGGACAAAATAAGATAGGTGAAAAGTCTTTCAGAACGCTCTGGAAGCCCCTCGATGGCCTAGAAGACTAAAACTCGAGAACACGGCAGAACCTAACTAAGCCAGTTTTCGATTAAGACAGCGATTTTCGACAGTAAGCCCCAAAAATTATTAAACATAATAAAACTTAAAAAAAGCTGCAACTTTTTTTTTTATATATAAGAGTATCAGTTGCCCTGTCTTTGACAGTCTTAAATGCTAGTTGTAACTATAAATTGATATAGGATCAGTGTTAATAATTTTTTTTTTAATTAAACAGCGAGAAAATCAATTCTGAATTGCAAAGCCTCTACTTTACTATGCATTTATCAAAATTTTCAACATTGATAACCCACTGAATAGTGGAGCGCCCTGCTGATCGCATTGCTATCAAACTCACACTTTATGGTCTGATATTCTAATTTCGATGTGGAGATGAGTCTCCTAGAGACAGATGCCTCGAAATGTAATGTCCTGGTCTTAGTATCCTATTTACTTACCTTACAACACATAGTACATGAAGAAGAAAATTTTTGTAATTAGGTCAAAAATACCACTCTCGACATTTGATGGATTAACACATTTTAAGCACCATGAATACGAATTAACCATTCTTTCTTTCAATAATATTTTTTGTGCCTGTCTGCGTCTGTGGATCTGATATATCTTGAACACACTGAATGAAATCTGGTTCATTTATTTAAATTGATAGACATCTATTAGCTAATTTAAATCAATAGAAATTTAAATGGATAGAAATCAATAGGTCTCGGATGTTTATCGATTTTCAGGATAAATCGATGCCCAGTACAAACGTAATGTATTTCTTCATATTCGGAAACTTTTTGATCAGAACTTGTACAAGTAAAACAAGAAAGATCAATCATGCTTAAAGCATTGATTATGAAACACTTTCCAACTTCAATGCAATTTTATTTAAACATGTTTAAAATGCAATACATTCCTCGGTAATATTTTAAAACTTATCACAATACCACATTAATTTATTATATTTGAAAACTTAAACCTTCATCGAAAAAAATGAACTTCATTAAAATAGCGTCATTGAATTATAAATTGCTTAGTTTAAACATCTCTAAAATGCGATACATTCCTCGGAAATATTTTTAAAACTATCATAATACTACGATAATTTATTATATTTGAAAACTTCATCTAAGACAACTGAAATTCATTCAAATGACGTCATAGAAAAAATAATACGTCTGGATCTCTCTATAAAAACAGCATTTCATTCATAACATTTTCCCATTCATGTCATTTATCAGAATACTATAATAATTTATTTTATTTAAAAATTAAGACCATGGAGTTACACGTAATTAAACTCCATGTGTAAAACTTCATCGAAAGAAATCGTCCTTCTGTTTGTAAAATCAATGAATTTTTTATTCATATCAGCTATGCAGACTCCATGAACTAAATGATTTTGTGTTAAAGAAATACAGCAATTCTAATACAACTCATTCTACATATTTCGCTGTTTACATTTTACATAGGTGAAAAATAGGCTTCGTTATAGAAATAATCAAATTTGGATGAGCATTTAAACTCAAATATATTGTAATTGCGTTGTTTCAGTATGTAGATGCACAGAATTTATGCAAAAATAAAGTGATTATAGGACGGATACAACACTCAATATGAATTAAAAAGAAGTTTAAAAATCACGATTTTGAGACAAGATGGATGCCATATATCGTTTTGAAGTGGGTCACGTGATATTTTCAGATCATGGTCACGTGATCGCTTCATATAAGATATGTTATTATTATTTTAATTTTTATTTAAAAAACTACTGAAAATATTTCGTTACATTTTTTTTTATATTTTTTATGGAACAATTTGAATATTACCTAAAATTTTCGAAGCAATTTGTGAATTTTAAATCCGCTTAAAAAATGTTTGAAAAATTAGGTCCCATAGGGCTCAATGTATTTCATTTTTTCAACCCGGGTTCAATCCAAAACTAATTGGGTGATATTATTCATTTATATTCCCATAGGTCCTACAGACCGTCTGAACAACATACTAAAATTTCATTTTGATTAAGTCATTTTTACGGCAGTTATCGTGCTAACGGACAGACAGCCAGACAGACAGACAGACAGAATGAACTAAGTCATAAACACTTTTCAACTTAGTTGAAAAGTGTTAATAAAATGAATCAAGAAAGGTGACATTCACTTACCAATACTCTATCGGAATCCATTATGGTATGTAATCGATGAGCTATGGTGAGAACTGTACAGTGTTCAAATCGATCTCGTATTGTCTGTTGAATCAGGCTGTCCGTGCTAAAATGATATAATACCGTAATAAGTATGAACCTACACATTATTCTAAAATAAAACAATTCAAAGTAGACGTTCATACATTCATACATACCACACATACATACACACATATTCAGATAGACCAAACAAACATATATAGAGAGAGAGCAGAGATCTTTTTATTATATCTTCAATAGACGTTCATACATTCATACATAGATTCATACCACACATACAAACACACATATTCAGACAGACCAAGCAAACATAGAGAGAGAGGGCAGAGATCTTTTTATTAGTGTTTGAAATTTCTTCAGTAGATCTTAAAAAATAATTCATTGTCAGTCTTGAATTATAGAAAATCCAAGCAAACAATACTTTCTCTATACAGTAGTATGAGAACGTAAAAACTGGCATTTATTTTATGTATCTTATACATTTATACAGGTACGCTGTGCTTAAGGGAGTTATATTTGTATATGACGAATCCTAAGCATCACCATAACCGTATTTTTATATATAAAAAAAAAGCATTATACAATTATAAAAGTCTATAGCACACTTGCGGTTAAACGTGCAAGGTAAAGTATTGAGATTTATTTTACATTGTATTATAAAGTGTATGTGTTATCCTGTGACTCTTTGGGAGCGATATCTCAAATACAAATAAAGTCGATTTGAAGGAAATTTGAAAATATTATCACAAGCTGTGAATACTGTAACCCAATTGATTTTCAGAAGATTAAACTTTTATAAATCCCTAAAAATTTTTCTGTGATCTCTGTTTTTTCTTGAGAAAATCATAAAAAATAAGATCAGCTAATCATACTAAATATACAGTCATTAAACACCTAATTTACCATTAGAAAATGAATGACGTTGATTTTAGAATGCTGACTTGAGCCAGTGTCGAGATATTGCTGGTTTTTCAAATAAGCTTATCAACAAAGTTATATAATATTAAAAGTAATAGGTATTGTTACGTACATAAATTTACTTGTAATGTTATGCAAATCTGTTAAGATTTATCACGCTCCGTTTTTTAATAGTTCCGTGTTTCGATGCCAACTCCATCCCAAAATTTATTTTATTTCGCGAGATATAAATTACATGTAAATGGCAGTTTGATAAATAGTATGGATACATGTCAACTTTAATTAAATTTTAAAAGTTCATCAGTCAAAGTCATTCATCAGTGGCGATTTCGCCACTGATGAATGGCACTTCAGATACCACTGTTACCACTTCAGATATCAGCATCGATAGACCGGTTTCGCACTTTAAATCAATATCTACTGTCCCATGCTGATGAGCGCATGTAAAACACGCAGCCGGTTCATGGTTGACGATATCTACAATAAGAGACCAATCCTAACTAATTTTTGTTTCACAGAGTTGATGGTAGCTATTGCTGTCCCTGATAAGTAAGAAAAAGCGATTGTGTAAAGATCGATATGAGATCAAAATTAGAGCCGTCCCAGTTCCTCCAAATACATACTTTGGATCTACATTCGCGGTAGCTTCATCAAGCACTAAGATTCGATTCCTCCTGAGGATGGCACGTGCCAGGCAAATCAGCTGTCTCTGACCTACACTGAAATTTTGTCCACCCTCAGACACTTCAGTGTCCAGTCCCCCAGGCATGTCCTCAACAGCCTCTTTCAAATATGCCTAGAAAACATTATAATTGTTTCATATAAACAATAAAATTGTAACATGCAATTATTAAACTGTTACAAAATAGTAAATTAAAAGATTTCCATTACATATAATAATCAAAATAGGATTCAAAGTTACAGTGTTTGAACACTGAATTGCTTATTCATAAACTTATCAAATTCTTAAGTTATATATATCCCAACAGCACTATACAAATCAACCTTCTTAATCTATACAAATATAAATTAGTTGAGTATATTATTTTATAGAAGAAATATTAACTTATTAATTGTTTGGATTTATTAAATACAAAGGTGACAAAGGTCCTGTCTTGATTTATTGCTGAAGTCTTCGCTATCCTTGAAGGTTTTACCACAACTGTCTGGGATCATATTATAAGATCTTATTGTAAGATCTATCTTAAGCTGCTATATTATTCTAAGAGACACCCACGGTTTTACTAGTTGACGAACCTTTTGAATGACGAACCTTTTGAATGACGAACCTTTGTTGACGAACCTTTTGAATGACGAACCTTTGTTGACGAACCTTTTGAATGACGAACCTTTGTTGACGAACCTTTTGAATGACGAACCTTTGTTGACGAACCTTTTTACTAGTTGACGAATCTTTTGAATGACTGTACCTCCAGAGCCCGACTAAGATATTTTTACACCCGAAGCCAGTACGATATTAGAATCGCTCACAAATAATAAAATGCACATCAAAATATATCTTTCGATTTTTAATATTTTAGTAACTGTGTCTATATCATAATTAAGCCCTTAGACAGAATAAGCGACTTAATTTCACCTCGGAATAATAATCCGCAGGAATTATGAATTAAAGCGGAACTCGTGTACTGCTCTTAGTTGTGGCACTACCTACACAACTCCAGCAATATAAGGAATTATATTATCTTACAATTTATCTTACAGTGCAATACCAAAAGACTACCACAACCCCCATTTGTCCACCACCACATTCTATTTTAGCTTGGGCGCAATTTCGCAATTTTTGAAGCCTTCGACTTAATTTGAACTCAATAACTATTGGCTGGACCTGGGAATCGAAAACCGTATTGCACGCAGCTACAGAATACTACACCAGTTCTTTAATACTACACCAGTTCAGTGTGCATATCATAGCACGGTATATTATTTATTAATCCCTCATATTTGAAAATACTCATTAGACTACTGAAATAAAGAGTAAAGAGCACGTACCTCATCCAAGGCTTGCCACAGCTCGTTATCGCTGTGTTCACTGAAAGGATCCAGATTCCTTCTAACTGGCCCTGTAAACAATACTGGGTCCTGAAAAAAAATTAACATTCAGCAAAACAAATTAAGTAGATATATATTAGATACACTTTTTGTGGCACAAAGTGTTCGTACGGACCCTTAGCAAAGCCCTGGGGGTGCCCCGAATGCAAAGATACTCCCCGACGTTCAGAAAAATATAACTGGAAATTATACTTCAAATAAATACCATAGATCTTATACAATAGATATTACTTATACAATAAATATCCCATATACACTAGATATCACATATACAAGAGATATCACACATACAATAGATTTCGCACTCACTGATAAACGCTCCTGATGGGGAAGACCTTAGCACTTGTTTTTGTTCTTGCAGCAATGAGTTCATTCTTCATTTCCCTTCCCTCAACGAGGTATGTTTCATACAACTAAACATACCTCCGCAGGTGGAGTCACGTGACCCGATCCGTCACGCTACAGAGTTTGAATAAGGGTTTTTTTTTACGGTAAAAAGGGCTATGATAAATGCATGCGTTTTAAGTAAAGTAACCGCAGACTGTAATCTAAAGTATTAGACAATATCTTTCAAATGGAAAACGTTAGTCCATGACCCACATTGCGGAGAAGATGGGGTTTTTGCTCTTACCGTCAGTACATTCGTGAAAACACTTTCCAGTGAATTATAGCAGGGGTAGTTTAGCATAATAAATGAAACTGCTTCTTGTGAGAATACAACTTTCTAGAACATCCTTAAAGAAAACAGACATAAGCAAATTAGATGACTACAGCTGTTTTGAGGGCGTTATCAACTCTCTTCCTTTGGTCAGAAACAGTATGCCCCTAAACGCTAAGATACAACTGCGAGGTAGCAGGCAAGAAACAATCAACAGATAGATCTGGAACACCCAAAGCGAGAATGTGCTAGCGAGGTAACGGTTATGGAAATTGAAATCCCAACCATAAACATATCAACACAGGTCGATAAGGCGACCTGCATCCTAGTCACATATTATGCTAAGCAAAAGAAAATTGAATTGAAAGGCCACATTGGTATGAGATTTAAAATAAAACTTAGTAATTTAGAGGTTTTAATTTTACGAACAGAATTAAAAGTGAAAAATTAGAGAAAGGAAGAAATAAACAAACCCTTATAATAAGAATAATAAGAGAAATATAACAAAATATCGGAAATATTAACTAAATAGGAGAGAAATAGCCACCCAAGATGAATATTTTCGGGGCACCTGTGGGAACAGCACTTATCCCCAAATCGAAAATAGTGAATGTTCAATTTGTATACTTTCAATAGTTATAGATTTGCTTGGGCACTCCATTGCAGGGTGCTGGATGTAGATCAGAAAATATATATCAAATAGTTCATCTTGTCCAGAAGTGGCCGACTGCTAGAAGGGGTAAGAAAGGGGACGGGGCGAAAGGAAAGCTCAGACTCATGTAGAATATACCAATTGTCAAGTTAGTTACAACATTTAAATAAAGCATAACTCATAAGTTAGTGATCATAAATCGTGGATTACAAGCGGGCTGGTGTCAGAGAGCTAGCTATAAGTAGTATTCATGCCATGTCAGTGGTTGGAGATGGAGTGACGTGCTGGGACTGCTGTTTCACCAAGGTGAATTAGCAACACCATCTATCGTCGAGGAGAGAAATATGATGAAAGCAATAGAAGCCTAAAAATTTGGATAACCATACGAAAAAAACGACGAAAATATGTAGTATTTAACAAAATGAAGAAAATAGTAGTTTCGGCGTTTAAAGGAGCTAATTTCACCAACAAACAATACCGTAAAAATACTAATTAACAAAAGGATAACTAAGCATACTACGAAAATTAGGAAATAACAAAAATGAAACCTTGGAAAAATTAGGAAGGAACAGTTTCAGAGTGCTACATTTACTTCTATATTCAAATAACATGCGAGCCAACTGCTTCAAAAGTACCAATGCATGATACTGGAAACAAAAAGAATATGAGAAAAAAAAAGCAACCTGTTTCGTAAGATATATGTGCTAACTTTATCAACTAATTTCAAATAGCCCATCTTACCTGAGGAATGATGGATATTTTCTTTCGCAGATCATGTAATCCGATGTCCTTGGTGCATACACCGTCGACTTTTACGATTCCTTCCGGTTCAGTCATCCTAAACAGAGTGGCTATCATAGAACTCTTTCCAGCACCAGTTCTGCCAACGATTCCTATCTAAAAGATGGAGATTAAAAGGTAATAAAGATGGTCAGGGTTTGATTAAAAGTACGCTAATTGTTTAATCCAGCGTTTCCCACCTTAAGTATAACGGGAAAATTTCTGTAATAGCGGATGCAAACAAATTGATGTTACCTTAAAATCGGATTGATTTCTTTTACGGAGACTGGCGATAAAAGTACATTTTGTTAAATTTATATAAAATTAGATGCTTATTTCCTTTTTAATTGAATTATGAGAACTTGTGTCTCAAGTTACTCAGAATTTTGCTAATCTGGAAAACATACCCATACGACGATTTATAAGCAGGTTTTTAGCAATAGTTTCTGTAATTATCTTTCCCGACGAAACGTGCTTAAATTACTCTCCAAGAACCAGTTACTACTTTCCTTATATACATAATATATAAGGAAAGTATTGTGACGGGGTCGAAAATTCGAAATCGAGTTTTCGACGGGAGAGCACGTTTCAAGCATCCCTGATCACGAATCAAACATTTTTGAAGTGATGTCTGTGTGTGTGTGTGTGAAAGTATGTGTGTGTGTGTGTGAGTCAGTGAGTCTGTGGAGACGATAACTGACGAACGAATGGACCGATTCGAACGAAATTTGGTACAAAAATAACAATCCATAAACACTGGAAGCCTATTGTTTTTATACGCAATCGAATGTTCAGAACCCCCTTAAATTTTCGAATTAAATTTTGAAAAAATCGTCAAAAATTCAAAACTACTAATAAAGTTACACAAATAGACTTTTCTTATGTAATTTTTCATTAGAAAACGATTGACATAAATTTTAGAACGCTAACATGAACCGTTCTCGAGATATTGAACATTTTTCAAAAAAATAAATAAATAAAAATATTTCCTATTGAGAAACATGTTCACTTTTCATATGTAATACATTGCGATAAATTGGGTGACATCATTCTCGTGGATCTAGCTCGTTCCATTCATGAAAAAAGCTACTTTGAGTAATACTTTTATATTTGAACGCCAATAGACATTTATCTGCTGTAAGGATAACTTATTTCTCCGTCCATAACGCTTGGCGAGATTTTGGCGACGAATTAGATGGAATGTCGCCAATTTGGCGACTTTTTGAAATGTCGCCAAATTAACGAAAATCTCGTCAAAAGGATATAAATGACGCTAAATCAATGAAAATGACGACTAATTGTCGAAAATTCAATATCTTGGAAAGAATATTAGTATCTACTATAAGAAAAACCTATTTTTTTACTGTAAAAGTAGTAAATTCATTACATTATATAAGGAAAGTCATGTGTTGCCCACATCAGATTTTTTTTTTCACATTTTCCGGAGCAGATTGTAGTAAAGTATTTTTAAACATTTTGGTCATTTATTTGTAGCTGTATATCGTAAACGTATTTTATTAATATTTTTAGCTCTAAAAAATTCCAAATGATGTAATTACACGGGTTTTATTCCCTAAAATTAAATGTATCCGAGTTTAAAAATATCGAAGGTGAACTTTTAGTAATAGGAAAGCAAAGTTATTATGACGAAAGTAAAAATGAATGAATGTTCTCCAGAGGTTTGAAGTTTTGATGCAGAATGAAAACAAAATATCAAAAAATTAAATCTGCTCATTATTTTAAAATGAATTGAGATTTTACAAGCACTTCTATCCGAATATTATTTAACGATATTGTTTAGAACTAATCCTGACCCGTTCTGGATGCATTAGAAATTTTACTTTTCTACACGGAGAGCGCGATATTTATCGAAAATCATGCGAATTCCATGAAATAATGAATGCTTACTGCAATTCGTGACAGTAACTGTATTCATTGGAACGTTATAAGAAAATACTAATATGGTTTATTGTTTTCCCATAATATCTAAATGTGTTTGTTCACCTGTATACCGGACAAAGTCAGCTACATAGTCGTGAAGCTAGCTCTAGGTGTCACTAAAAGGCTACTCAGTCTTGAGGAATGTCAATCTTGCAGTGACGTATGGAATAAGGGCCAATTTTGACCATAGGCATAGTAGGTAACTGCTGGGGGCCTCAAAGCTTTGAGGGGGTCCATCTTCAGTGCTCAATATTGTTGGAAAAACGTGAGTAAACAATCGCGATTCACGATTCCCCTGAACGTTGTTCAACTAATAATTTTTTTTGAACGACTCTTTCCGTTCTCGGGAGTGAATCATAGCGTTTTCCCGGCAAGTGAATCATGCAAGTCATATGCTCGACGCGTATGCAAGTAATTTACATATCTGGGAGCGTTTCCGGTTACGATTACGTTCCGGAATGATCCCATATTTGGGTATATACAGGGTGATTCAAAAGTTCGGAGCAAAAGTAAAACGCTATAAAAAAATATCTATGGGCCAGAGATACATGCGATTTGCAGATTAATATTCACCGTGGTGGGGGATTTTGTGTGGCATGAAAAAAAATTAGTTCAAACTCTCGACACTCGCGGATCTGCGGCAGATAAAGCCATGGAGATGACTTATGCATGGAGGTGATTGCACACATGACTGGCCTGCGAGATCCCCAGATCTTACACCCTGTGATTTCTCGTTGTGGAGGATACCTAAAATCACGGGTGTGAGATCTGGGAATCTCGCAGACCAGTCATGTGTGCAATCACTTCCATGCATAAGTCATATCCATGGCTTTATCTGCAGCAGCCTCCCGAGTGTCGAGAGTTTGAACCAATTTTTTTTCATGCCACACAAAATCCCCCACCACGGTGAATATTAATCTGCAAACCGCAGGTCTCTCCGACTCATAGATATTTTTTTATAGCGTTTTACTTTTGCTCCGAACTTTTGAATCACCCTGTATACTGGGCTCATCTTAAAGCAGTTAATCTGTATCTGGCCTTGAAGTCAATTTGACATTCAATACATGTTCAATCCCAGTAATTTTGTGTATAGCGGTCTGTACGACCATGTTAAGTTTGATCTCGTTATAGATCATAATGTTTCTTTATGAAAGGCAGATATTTTTAAGCTGCGGACGGTGAATTTCAGTAACGGATCAACGAATCTTTCTGCTTGGGATTAATTCTTCAAAGAAACCTTCTCACCAAGCGTATTACCAGTTCTGGTAGCTACAAGGAATGCACGCCTAAGGTTTTGGACAATGTAGGTACTTTTATTACCCTGATGTCCGCAACTGCTTCAAAGTGGTTCAGTATGCAACAACACTTCTTCGATCTTGTTAGCTCACAATTTGTAAATATAAGTGCTTTACCTAACGTCTTTCCAAGTGCTGTAAATATTGGTAATGGATGTCTGCCACAATAAAAAGTGATTAGACTTTTGCTATTTGAACTTTTTGCTTCTTTACACACGGACAAATCCACATGTTATTCTACTAGGATAAATAGTTAAAAATAAATGTTCACATATGCGTTTATAACCTTTTATTATAAAAAAAAATTATGAGGGACCTTGAATTCGATTTTATGCCCGGAAAGGTTTAAGGTGGCTCTGTCTGGAGTCAGACTACTGAGTCATGTAGTAGTCTGAGCAGTCTTGTCAGTCCCTTGACAAGACTATACGTCTCATCAGCTATTGACAAGACTAGAATGATTAGTCGCATGCGCCATTCATGAGATAATTTTTATTTATCCTACTTCATATTTTTTAATTGCGACAATTTATAGTTCACTCGCTTTTTGTTTCCATGTTCATTGTTTTCGTAAACTTTTCGTATTATACCTTTCTTAAACTACTTTTTTTACATTGCAAAACTTTCCGTTGCAAGTTTTATCGATGTTCTTGCTTTTAAAGATTAAATTTATATTTATTTCGGACACGATGTGTTACTGGTGAAAATGCACTAGAAGATTCCTATTCTTTTATTTAGAAACTAAAATTATGGTTTAATTTTAGAATTAATATAATAGAAAGTAATAAAAATTACCTTTTCTTCTGGATAAATTTCGAAGTTGAGATTCTTGAGGACGGGAGCTTCATTCTCTGCGTACCGGAGGCTCACGTTTTGGTACATAATGTAACCCTTAGATGGCCAATTTTTAGGTGGCTTCTTATCTTTTTCGCTTTCTAGAGCAGCTTCAGACTTCAGGTTACTGTATTCAATAACCCTTTCAACAGATGTCATCTAAAAAATTAAAATGCATATGCATGTTGATAATTAGAATTACATAAAAAATGTTGAAATTCAAAACTCTAACCCTCAAGTTGATTGCATTCTTAAAATTAGTTTTAAGATTAATTATAGTTGAATACGAATTACAGTAGAACTTCGATTATCCGAATTAATTGGGGCAGTAGTGCCTTTTGAAAAATGAAATCTTCAGATAATTGAGGCTGTTTAAAATTGGGTATCTATAGCTAACTAGAGGGCAACTTCTTATCCTATTAATACGATGGTTATTCATTTATAGTGACTTTACTCGTAGGTGTAGCCAGGATTTCGGAAAGAAGTGGAAACGACGATCCAACGGGAGGGTTTAAAGTGATAAATTTCATTTGTTTTTTAATATATAGAACCTGTTTATAACTGTCGGAATGGGGGTGGGCTAGTTTATGAACCCTTAGCCTACACAATAGGTTTCATCTGTAAGCACTGTAAAGAAACTAGGAATTAATTGTAAAATATATCACTAACGCATTTATTTGCTTGTCCCTCCACTTCCCACAATAAAAAGGCAAAATGGATCAGAAGGATTTTAAATAATTGCACACATTGATGAAAATGTTTTCTTTAATGTCATATGATTTTGTTTTCGATTTTTGACACGTAAAAGCTGGAAAATACATTTTGAAAGAGCAAAAGGGAGATTTGTTTAATTCCGAGTTTCGGACACACACACACACACACATATATATATATATATATATATATATATATATATATATATATTTGTTAGAAAGTTAGGTTTTTCGAGTTACAGCTTCTCACTTTTCTTTCATTGGACTTTCAAAGTATTATATATATATATATATATATATATTGATTTGCTATTTTATATTTTATATTTTATTCTGTGGGTGTTTTAGAAAGTTAGGTTTATAGTGTTGCAGCTTCTTTTCGTTCATTGGATTTTCAAACTACTATTATACATATATATATATTCATTAAGGGTATACCCATGGGGGGGAGCCTGTTCATCCATTTTGGCAGATATCTATCTATCTGCTTATGAAAAAGGCACATATATGCTTTATGAGATGCCATATTTCCGTTATGTGGACGATGTGCTCTTGGGGTGTTTTGAAGGCACATCTAATTTCGATTTCACCTTTTACCCAAGAGAATTGGAATTGGTCGAAAGCCAAGTCGACGAGAATGGTGCAATGAATTTTTTGGACATATCAATAAATAAACATTTACGATATGGTACTTATACAACTTTATACGACAAACGCGATTTTTACAAAATCAAGATTGGCCATCTTATAGATTGGACGACGAACCTTACTAAGAATGTTTTCAGAAACATCCTTGTCGGCCATTTCAAGAGAAACTAGGCTTACAACACATTCAAAAGGGATTGCAATAAATGTAATCAAAAAATCGTAACCGAAGCTTTAAAAAAACACTATCCTATGTATTTCTTGCGGGCATGCTATAATTCTTTTCTCGGTAATAAAGAAAACTTTAGCCGTTTCCATCGGGAATTGGTTGGAATTTTGTGATTTATGTGTGTTGGCACGCATGCGTAAGTGGTGATATATAGGCTCTGGTACTTGGATCGTCTTTCATTTTGCGTCCATTCCTTATGCGTCGATGTTGTTCTTGCTCTTCTTGTATACGGGTGCCTTTGTATATGCACATGTAGGGGACTGACCATTGTATTGTATTGGTACCGTGAGCGTTGCCCGGGCTGTAAAAGCTGCTTTAAACGGGAAGGGGAGTCGCAATCCTCCCCTGCCATTATATACAACGCATTTGGTTCTCCCCTTTCAACGTTTTAACGTTTCTTCCTTTTCACTCGGATATATATATATATATATATATATATATATATATATATATATATATATATATATATATATATATATATATATATATATATATATAGTTGAGATTTCATACCAGAAAGTTTACGTAGAAGTTAAGATTAGTGACCATATTATGGTATGGCAGAGGAAAAAAGAGCGTGGGATAAAATTTAATATAGTTGCAATATTGCAATACGTGCGTGACATGAAATAGGAATTTGGAATAATAATTATGAAAGAAAAGGGAGCGCTACTGGGGAAAACTTATTTGGGGGTTTCTGTATCATTATATATAATAAGAATTATATATATACATATATATATATATATATATATATATATATATGTATGTAATAAAAACACACCACACTCAATACAGAAAATAATCACGCTTTTAAATTTATCTCTCATAATAATATAATATATATATATATATATATATATATATAGAGAGAGAGAGAGAGAGAGAGAGAGAGAGAGCACCCACTGCAAAATTATGGCCTGGCCCACTTACACTTATAAATTCCGATATATTTATTCTACAATTTTCTTTTGGCCCCCTTAAACGCTCTGCATTAAGAGGTTTCAAGGTATAGTAGTTTTGCCCTCACTCCGTGTAGAATTTCCGTGCAATTTTTCTTTAAAAGCTCTACTTTTTAAGTCAATGAAATGCTGATAGTGCCATCGGCCAACTTTTCCGAACATCTCATACAGTAGAAAGAAATATTTTGCCGTAAAAATAGAATTTGTATAACCAAACACAAATTCTATTAATTCTAAACCAATATTCCCTCTATGTAAAATCGGTATATTGTGCAAATCATTCATAATTTTCCATTTGCTTACTTTCATTTTTTTTTTTTTACAAATAATTTTCCCGTTAAAATGTAAAACCAAATTATACTATTTGATAATGAAAAATGTAATTTTATCTCCCAAAAATTTTAATAATTAAATTAAAGAATTCTATAAGACAGAAGTTTGTCTCACCTGACTCTCAACTTCTGCAGATTGCCTTACGCCCCATTGGAAACTTCCGCTGAGTTGCAAGGCCGAAGCAATAGCCAATCCAGCTCTGCTAGCATAGGATGGATCTGAAAAGTAAGTGCACATTTTGAAAAATATCCGATTCTTCTCTTTGCAACAGATATAAGCCAAACACAAAAATATATAGTGAGAGGACAAACTAATATTATGACCACTTGATTAGTACTACTTGATTAATATTCTGTTTCTGCAGCCCTTAAGATATAATGTATGGAGGAAACTACATTGAAAAGCCATCGGAATACATTTGTAATTAAAATAATAGTAACCTTTAACATAAGCCACCTATTGTAATAAAAATTAATCTATGAAACAATATACATTGCAGAACAACAATGAGACTACAATATGTATGAGCAATTATTCAACTTTCGAATTTTTCAATGTCATAACCATAATTCTACAAATTATCCTTATAATCATTCAAATTACTTTTAATAATAAATTAATATAAAAAAGGATTGATTTAAAAGGAAATAAATAAACTTGACTATTAACTAAACCATTATCGGTGGATTTCACATGTCAAAAATATCCCAATATCATACCTTCTTCGTTTTGCTTTGTTTGTGAAACATATTTGTGCACAAATGTGTAAGAATACATTTGTAGCAAAAATGTGAAATTACCAACATGGCAGTGTCGGGGTTTGGCAGTGTCGGGCAGTCCCGAGCCAAAGAGTAGTGGGCCAATACCATAGCGTTGAGCTAAAGACGTCCCCAGCTCAAGGCATTTAATATTGCCCTATGAGGGTTCGCTACACATTTTTAATTTTAAATTAATATACGTAGCTCGGTTTTTCTGTCAAATCCCTAAGCTGTCGTTTGTGTACAGTTTAAATAAAAGCTATTTGCAACACACCATTTGACAGCAATTTTTTTTTTTTGTCGATGCCTCCGAAGATGGTGTTTAATTTATTTCGGAAAATATGAGAAATAAAGTTTTTAAAGATCTAAAAGTAAGCGTCGTATATCAATTGTATGTCAACTCCATTCAGAGTATATACTATTTGCTGAATATTCTGACTAAATGTAAATTACTAATTGCTAAATATAAATTACTTATGTGAATTTTGTTTAGTTTATAGATCTATTTCTTTCACATGTGACTGTATTCGTTCGGCCTAACAAATAATAGTGATATTAAAAAAATATCGCTAAAATGTCAACTCCACATCTGTCAGCTCCTCAACCGTAAATTAGTTGTGAAGTAGACAAATGGTTGTGAAAATGACGATTAATAGGTCATGCTTAATATTCTATATTACTGGAGGCTCCGCCACTTCTCGCCATCCCTGGGGAATTCTTTAAATTAGTATTTTAATGTTTTCAGTCAGTGGCGTATTTTGAAATTCAATTTCAGGGGATATTCAGTTTTAAATATCAAACTCAAGGGGCCTAAGTTAGAGGTCTTCACGGACTCAAACCTGGCCCGTAGGCTTGGGCCGACCTGGTCCAATGGCCGGGATTAGACCACGTTTTATTAAATTCCTGTCGGGTTGGACGGATCAAAATAAATAAAAAAACCAAAAATACTATATCAAAATTGAAAAAGAAAAATCTCTATTATCAAACCAAAATGATAAAAATGAAAACTAACTTTATAGAAGTGCTCATTCTTGATTTTTCAAATTTGGGTTATTTTTTATTTGCTATTATATGTAATATAACTTGTGTTTAATTCCTAAAATGGCAAATTTGGATCATCATACAAGGAAAGAGGCTTACGTTGGGGCTGATTTTGAGTGCTTTCGGAACGGAACAAATTCTCGGGCTTTGCTGAGTCAAATCTTAATATTTTCATATAGGGTAAAATGTTTAAATTAGACAAATGCAGACATATAGTCTCTAAATAACTGGTTTTTGATCTTAGCTTTTTTTGCCGGCTTCAGGTGCCGAGATTTTTTTTTAAATTTAAGATTTCAAGTTTTACTACGGATTGGTCATTCAGGATAGAGCAGCAGGCGCAAAGCGCCTTTAATCTCCGATCTCAGCTTCTGGTACTTATCTTCATGCTGTGACTGGTACTTATATCCGATCTCAGCTTCTGGTATTTATCTTCATACTGTAACTGGTACTTATCTCCGATCTCAGCTTCTGGTACTTATCTTCAAGCTATGACTGGTACTTATCTCCGATTTCAGCTTCTGGTACTTATCTTCATGCTGTGACTGGTACTTATCTCCGATCTCAGCTCTGGTACTTATCTTCATGCTGTGACTGGTACTTATCTTCATTTCATTGACCCATTATATAGAAATTCGATGTTTTTATTGACTAGCTTTTATTTAGACTTGGCTCCTAATGTGACATTGCACATTTGAGTTTAATCAGTTTGGGGGGTTGGTACAGATCTGAATATTACTTAACTTTTGGGTGGTTTAGGGAGGTGGTTTAGAATATTTTGAGTTTAAATTATCCGGATTCGCGGGTTTTGTTTAGTTTAGGTTGTAAGAAAAGTGGTATACCTAATTTTCGGTTACTCTAAGTTTAGAACTGCGCGGAGTTTCTTACGAAATTTGGGCTTTTGATGATCATAGTCATGTAGGTTGAGTTTTACAGCAGTAGTTTATTCCTTTTTATTATTATTATTATTATTATTATGTTATTGGAGAATAAAACTGATTTTTTTTAGTTCAAAGACTTCAGAACGACAAACTGAATGGGGTTTCCTTAGATTTTTTTTATCACATTTGTGTTCAGCAAGCATTTGAAAACTGTTCAATTTCGAGGGGGTTGAACCCCCTAAACCCCCCCTTAAATTCGCCCCTGTTTTCAGTGTTTCCATAATCCGATTGCTATTATTTTGCCTAGTTAAATGATTACCCGTATTATGAAATCGTAAGTACAGTATTCTGTCTTACCTTCCGATAGCACAACCATGGAAATGGTAACTGAAGAAATGTACAAGACGCACAGCCAGTCGAGGACTATGCCGAACCAGCGAGTGACCGAGATGAAGGCGAACCAAGTAGCAGTGTGCTGATCCTGGTGGTGGTCGAAGCTGATCTCAAATGGCCTCTGCACCTTGAAGGCACGGATTGTGGTCAGTCCATACAATGAGGTGCTCAAGAGAGAAAACACGGGACTTCGAGCTGCAATCGAAAGAAGGCTCATTAAAATACAAGTTATACAGTGTGCTCTACAAGTTTCCTTGTATTACAAAATATAGTGTCGAAAGCCCAGGCCGTCCGACTCATCCGAGGACATGGAACAAAATATAGTGTGGTAACACTTGTCATCAATTTCCTCCCTAAAATGATTCGGATAGATTTTAATTGGGAATATGTTTATAAACGAGATGTAAATAAAATGCTTATAACACCCACAGTTTGAATGATACCAGTGGTGATTTTAGTTGGATTCGTATTCTTGACTGCTTTGTATCTTTATTTTTCCCAAATTCCAAGCGCTTGTCTTGAAATTACACATTTTTAAATTTGATTTTCATCATCTTTGTGTTTTCTATTGTATCGTCTTATTTGTAGTTTTTGTACAGTAAATTTCCATGCATGTATATTGCAGAAAACGAATTATATGACATTTTCTTGCATCAAATTTAATGGTACTTAATGCCCTCAGGGCGAGAAAATAATGAAATTAGTGAAAAAATATATAGGTTCAGGCTTGCGGTTGTTGCCTTTCGAGTGTTTCAGAATTCCCTACTGGAGACATGATGGACAAAAATAAAAGAAGCATTTTTAGAAAACATAAAAAAAACATTTGTCTTTATATTAACATGTAACATAAATAAGGCGAGTTTTCCCTTATTATTTAATATTTAATCAATTTAATAGTCAGCAATGTAAATTTTATATTTCTAAATATTTCTAGAATCTCTAGATAAAGTATTATGCACATGCATCACCTTGCACCTCGTTGCCGGCGCCCTTGGGTCACTGTAGGCCATGACTCATTGAAGTGCATTCAGATTATGTGTAGCACACAAAAAAATGGAAAGTCTTTCACAACACTAACTTTTTAGTGAATCAAATCTTTTAAATGTGCTATCACCTACATCACTTCTATTATGGAATTTTACTTTGGTGTTACTTTATTCTATAAGAACAAAGTTATCACCAAAAGTTATCACCAAACATCACCTACAGTGATGTTTGGTGATAAAAAGTAACCACATTCTTAAGCTTCTCATAACAGAGAAACGTTTTGAATGTCACGTCGCGCATACATCGTTTATGAGTCATAAGATTAGTTCAGCTACACCATTTTTAAAAAGTCAGTGGTGGCTCCAATCCGATAGAGCCGAAATGGTTTTGCATGAACAACACTTTGTAAAACGATACTCAACTTTTGTGATAGAAAGAAACTCTATCCAAAATCTAATTATATATACACTTATAGGACTTTCAAAGAACTAGCTGCAGAATCTTGCTTATGGTTTATAGCTATCACTTTTAGTTTTTCAGATACAAGCATTACAAACTTGAAAAATCTAAAATTTTCATACTTTCATTGAAATGTTCATACTTTCATTAAAATTTTCATAAATTTTCATAAGAAAATTTCTCGAAAACTAGAGAAAAAGATTTTTAAACATAAATACAGGGTGTCCCAAAAAGATGGAAACGCGCTTTAATTCTTTACCTGTTGGAAATAAGTAGGCAATGTAAATTGCAAAAATGTTGAAAGTAAGGTAGGAAATAAGACTACGTGAACGAAATAGTCCCCCCGTTCATTTTCAAAAAGTTACACTTTTTAAATTTTTATACGACCCCCTTAGACAAATTGGGTGAATCAGAAAATTTTTATTTTTCAAAACAAGAATTGCAACAAGATCATTAAAAAACTGCATATATGTATCTTAAAAATCAACTGAATTATGATAAAGGAAAAAATCTGACTTATACCATTTTCCGTACCATGTGAAAGGCTGTTTCATCAGTGAAAATAGGGATCATAAACAAATTGACGATGGAAATTGCTTAGATCAAAAATACGTTACTATGTGTCAAATTTTTTTATCGCAAATGCATCTAAATAAAGCATTACACAGACAGAGATCATATAAAACAGTGGTACTCACTACGGGGTTGGGTATCCTATGGATTATCACCCAGTTTTCTTTTGTGATATGTCACACATTTACATTTCTAATTTGATATATGGTTACCATTCACAATGTTCAATTTTCAATTAAATATAACTCGCTCAATTTTAAAGATACAGATATGCGGTTCTTTTTAATGATCTTGTTACATTAAAAGTAAAAATTTTCTGATTGACCCAATTTATCTAAGAGGGTCGTATAAAAATTTAAAAGGTGTAACTTTTTGGAAATGAATGGGAGGACTATTTCATTAACGCAGTCTTATTTCCTACCTTATTTTCAACATTTTTGCAATTTACATTGCCCACTTATCTCCAACAGGTAAAGAATTACAGGACCTTTCAATCTTTTTGAGACACCCGGTATAGATTCGAGTAATCTTCTAAAAGACGATTACTAAAAAATTACAAGATCTTTTCATTTTAAAATAAATATAGATTTATAAATTAAATTTCCTCATACATATTTTCTCGCTTACTATTTATATATATCTTTTATAGTTTCAAAGATATTTCGAGTGAAAGTATGAAAAATGAAAAATAAACTTGTTCGGATAGATAAGTTTTTAAGTTTTTTCGAAAAAAAAATAAAGCTCGAATCCAAAATCCAATTATAAATACTTATAGGGCTTTAAATAGTTAGTAGTTCTTCAAAGCTACAAATTCTTGCTTATTATTCAAAATTAGCTTCTTTAGTTTTTGAAAAATAAGCATTACAAACTTTCAAAACGGAAAATTTTCAATCTTCTTCAACTTGACAAGACGATCGGTATCGAAAACTATAAGAGCTTTTTTAATAATAAGTATAGGTTTTAATACTAAATTTTCTAGTACACATTTATATCGATCTTTTGTAGTTTACTATACAGTTCGAGTGAAATTAAAATAATGAAAACAACCCTCGCTCAGAAAGCTACTTTTTAGGTTTACTCGGAAAAAACATGTTCAAAATATTAAAATATTCAAATTATTTTTATACATTCATAATCTGGACCTTATTTCTGACAAAACAAGGAAAATTATTTGCATTTTTATCTAAAAGTTTCGGGGTATAGGTGCCCAAAGTTTTTACATTTTACGTAACGCTCCGTTTCTTTGCAGAAATTCCCAACCATAGATGATAGTCGCATCAAAAATTTGCTGTTGAACGGAACGGCACTATAGTGTCATCTGATTGAAATCAAATACTAAACAAACTTTGAACCTTTTACTGTTATAGAATATACCAAACAGTAAGGCTCTACCTTCTGTTTTATTTCTATTCAGTTTAGAAAGTATAAAGAAACCCTTGGATGAAAACCCTTCTTTAAATAACTGAAGTACGGCTCAACTCAACTCTCTCATACCGTATGTATTTTTTTATTTTTTTCAAATTTTACAAGAAATTTTTTGAAAAATCGCTTTCACGGGTCCAAATGATTAGAACTATAGTGTGCTACCCTCGAAAAAATCTTTGGATTGATATCATGCTTGACAATGTAACCCCCCCCCCCCCCACACCGGGGGGTTACTTGACCCCAAAGGGAGCTAATGACGTCACAAACAAAAATATTGTATCGCGGCTATGTTTCGAAACAAAGATTGAAACTATTAGGTTTTGTGATCATTGAGCCATAAATAAACCCTTTTATGCATGATTATATCCCAATTTGTTCTATGCTGCCATGTTAAAAGAATATAAAATGTCGAAGTTTTTGCTCGAATTAAAAAAAATTCTACTTAGTTCTAGATTTTTTTTATTAACAAAGCCGGATATAAAGTTTCATAAATATCCATTAATATTTTCAGCTACTATTGTGTACACAAGAAATCGACCACTGACAGATAGACGGACATCACTCCAAAAATAGTTAAAATGTGTTCAAGTCTTCAAACATATATTTTCATCAAAATCTTGAATTCGAAAATGTTTGTGAAAACAATACTTTCTCTATCCTATATTATATAGTATGAGACAGTAAAAATATGACTACAGTACAAATTTTCTCATTAAATAATTTAAACTTAAAAGCCACTTACTGATTCCTTCATATCGTTTGACGTCACGGGCAGTAGGCAAATAAAAGTTCCTTATAAACACGAACGTTGTACTGATGACAGCTGTTGGAAGTAATAGGTAGGGCTCCACGATTGCCACTACGCACAGGATGCCAATAAGAGTGCAGAAAATCTTAAATTCAGAATAACAGTAATTAGTACAAGGAGAGAAATCGTCTTATGTTCTAACGGAACACAGAAAAATACTTCCCTCCTTTAAAAGCAGGATATTTATAGAGCGTAACAGTTTGGTAAATGGTTTAAAAAGGATTCATCTGAAAACACCATCTGAACTTCCATCAAATTATGAAATAGTTATTTTCAGAATTATGTGCTATCTTAATTTACTTCTATTTCTTACTAATTGCATAATTATATATTATAATTAAATATTATTTAAAAAATTTCTGGTTGATTTTGAAAAAAATTTATTTCAGCAGCAAAAATATCCCAAAGGTTTGCGAAAAAGTTTCTTGGTCGATAGCTAAATTTGTGATTATAAAACTGTTTCTTTTGTATTATTATTTAAAACTTCTCATTCAACAAATTTCGAAATAAAATTTTTGTATTCATTTATTTCTGTGAAGAAAAATATATTCTATCCCCTAACTTTTCAATAATACGTAAATGAAAAACTTACTTCGAGGTGAATCAAGTCGTACTAATTTCTAAATGGATAAGACAATTCTTATTTACACAATATATTTACACTCAATAAAACAAAGTTAACAGATAAGTGAAACTTTCATAGGTATCGCTTAATTTGCATTTTATTAGAAAATTTTTTAATCTAAACTTTTGTTGAACTTTATATTTGAAATGCCAATTCGGCCCAGTTATATTAAATATCACATTACCTTTGACGTACACATGAACATTTTGTAATGCTCCAATTTTTATCTGTTAAACGCCAAATTTAGTATGTTTAATATACCCTAATCCTTAATTATGCTTTATAATTACAAATTTTTCATTTTACCCATAATGTTTAAATACGTTTACTAAGTATATTTCAGCGAAGCATATTAATTGAACCTTAGAAAAAAAATTTACTCAAAAAAAAATATGATGATTTTATTTTCTAGTACAATATCAAAAGTTTCTGAAAGCTTTAAAAAAGTTAGTAGCATGACAGCTGTTGAACCATTACGACCAACAATTGAGCAGTATAGCTTTCCCTGAGAAAAATATCTCGAATTAGATAGCCAAACTCGACAATATATTTTGTTTGGTCCAACCAGTTAATCTCAGACACTTGTAACTATAGATCGTGGGTACGAACCCAACAGCAGCAGTGTGTATCTCCACAACTCTTGTGCCATTCCTGCCGGCGGTCGATCAGTGCAACATTTTATGTGAAAAACATTTCGAAGACAGTCGGATCCAAAGATATCATTTAGAACAATCGTTTAGTCTCGGACGTGTAACGTGGTTTCAGATATTATTGGTTACGTATATTAATATGGTCAGAAAAGTTTCTTGATTTTTTTTTTTTTTTTACATTCTATGAAAGTTTCACATGCGTGTTTTCAAAACCATACTTGCATATAAAATAAAACTGCAAAAAAAGCTTACATGGCAGTTTTGTTAGTACGAAAAGCAAAGCATTACCTCGAGCACATCTGAAGATGTTGGTGGAATGACGTCATCAATGATGCCCAAGTCTCGGGATGCACGGTTTAGAATGTTGCCTGGGTTAGTAAGCAAAGGTATGTTAGGGTAAAAATGAATTGGTAAACAGGGTCATAAAAAGCACATGTCGCGCTTTCCTAGCCCTCTGCTAGTGTATTGTTTTTCAATTCTCCGAGGCAGTTGGCACAGGATTAATTGTACGAAACATGCACAACAGCAAGAACTGGTAGCAGACATGCATTTAGGGGAAAATATACAATGGATTGTTACTTAAGGATGGATTCAGCAATTAAGAAATCGTGTAGACATACATCTAGGTATCAGATCCTAATTTTTTTCGTTAATTTTGTTTTAATACAGAATTTTTATTTCTTAAGAGTAAAACTTATTTTATTCATGGGTAGACTGGTCATTGAACCGCCTAATTTAATCTCCGATCTGGAATGACTGGAGACCGTTTGAAGGTCAATATTTTTTTAATTATCTTCTATAAAGGTTCAGATTTACCATGCCAATTTGGTTGTCCCAGTCTGCATCTGCTTGTATTTCACACCATAGACGTACTGGTGTTTTAAATTGTAAAATTTTTAGACTGCTCTCGTCTTTTTCTTTAAAACAAAATTAATGAAAAAGATCGTAAGGAAATATAATACATTTTTAAATATTGCAACAGAGTTACGCATGTATATTTCTGACACACTACATTATTGAATATTGACACTCTTGCCGATAAGCCTCATGTCTATTCAATTTCGAAGCTCAAAATATACAATTCCATTGCACTGTGAGTCGCAATAAACGCGCATAACTAATTTCCATCAATCTCAATTAAACTTTAAAATTTTTAATTTATTATTTCGCATTTTGATTTATGCAACGAAATGAAACACAGTGCAATTTTGCACAATTTCATTGGGACGTACTTGCAACGTTGCTAAAACATTACATGTTGCAAATCAAAATCTTGGGGAAATACTCGCAGAATACTTACATACCTACAGATATTTCTGTTTGAAAATAAAACCCCCTTATAATGCAATATTATCAGTTACAACTGTTTAAACACCAATAAATACTTTTCAAAACATACTTACATAGAGCTTACTCTAACACATGAACACACTACATCCCTGACTTTCATAATATCGAATTTAGTTCGTATTCCGCTTTATTCCAAGGAACTTTATAGAAACTACGCCAACTATGCGTGTGTATGTTTAATAAAGAGCTATTACAGTTGTTATACAAGGAATGTTAAAAATAAAGGTTAGTGAAAAGGAAAAGGTTAGTGAAAGGAAAAAGGTTAGTGAAAAGGAATGCAAGCAAAGAATAATAATATAGAATAAAATAGCAAAATAAAAATATATGCATGGGAGAGAAATAGCATCCGATCAAGGGTATTTGATGAAGCTTAAACTAAAATCATGCACATGCGATAATGTTATATTTTTCTTCTTAATATTTTACTCACTGTAACTGTATCAAGAGCCGCCATGGGCATTGTCTCATCGATGACACCAGCATCCTTCGCAAATCGGTTCAGAATTCGTCCTGATGGTGTATTATGCATTGATTAGTTAAAAACTAAAGCTTGACATGGTTTAAAAATCACAACAATATAACCACATGCAATATTACAAATGTTGTCTTAATCATTAGGAGCAGGGGGGACCGTAAAAGCGATGCGCAACGCGACACCTGTTTTTGGAATCTGCGCATGACGTCATCATCGAGTTAAAATTTCTCGATTGCTTGCTGCTCTTCCCGCCGTTTCGTTGTTTATATTGACCTTGGATTTACATATTGTTTTGCATCGTTTGATTTCTTTTACACATTCAAGTGTAGCTATTTTACTTTTATTTAGTACTTTATAATTTCATTAACATCATGCCGAATTGTGCAGTTACTACATGTAAGAACACAAATCGCAACACAAAAGGTATGGGAATTATTTTTCATAGTTCCCCTAAAGATGAATCTATGCGAAAAAAATGGTACATTAAGTGCCGAAGATTGGATAAAGTGAATTTTTCAAATGCATGTGTATGTTCCGAGCATTTTGTGGAGGAGGACTATGCTAGAGATTTAAGAGCTGAACTTTTACAATTAGCCCCGTCAAGAAGATTGAACCTCACTTCTGTTCCATTTCTGAAATTGAATACTTCTAGTCCAAGACCAAGCACTCCAACAAGTAATAAGTGATTTTTTAAGTAAAAATTTCGAAGAAAATTGTATTGTAAACACGAAATCGGAAAGAAGAACGAGATGTGTATCCAGAGAAGTGAGGAAACGTACTCTTTCTACAATTACTAGCATATCACAAAAAAAAAAAAATCTGATGCGGGCAACACATGACTTTCCTCATATAACGTAATGAATTTACTACTTTTACAGTAAAAAAATACGTTTTTCTTATAGTAGATACTAATATTCGTTCTAAGATATTGAATTTTCGACAATTAGTCGTCATTTTCATTGATTTAGCGTTATTTTTATCCATTTGGCGAGATTTTCGTTAGTTTGGCAACATTTTAAAAAGTCGCCAAGTTGGCGACATTCCGCCAAATTCGTCGCCAAAATCTCGCCAAGCGTTATGGATGAAAAAATATGTTATTCTTACAGCAGATAAATGACTATTGGCGTTCAAATACAAAAGTATTACTCAAAGTATCTTTTTTCATGAAAGGAACGAGCTAGATCCACGAGAATGATGTCACCCAATTTATCGCATGGTATTACATATGGAAAGTGAACATGTTTCTCAATAGGAAATATTTTTTTTTATTTTATATGACTTTTTGATTTTTTTTTTTTTTTTTTTTTTTTTTTTTTTTTTTTTAAAAATTTGCAATATCTCGTTTATGTTAGCGTTTTAAAATGTATGTCAAATTATTTTTAAATTTATGTCAATGAAAAATTACATAAGAAATGTCTCTTTGCGTAATTTTATTAGTGGTTTTGCTTTTTTGACGATTTTTTCAAAATTTCATTTGAAAATTTAGAGGGGTTCTGAACATTCGATTGCGTATAAAAACAATAGGCTTCCAGTATTTACAGATTGTGATTTTTGTACCAAACTTGGTTCGAATCAGTCCATTCGTTCGTCAGTTATCGTCTCCACAGACTCACTAACACACACACAGACATCACTTCAAAAATGTTTGAATCGTGATCAGGGATTCTTGAAACGTGCTCTCCCGTCGAAAACTCGAATTCGAATTTTCGACCCCGTCACAATACTTTCCTTATACATTATGTATATAAGGAAAGTAAAAAGAAATACGACAAAGAAACATCGACTGAATGTGAAGGGACAAGCGGCTACATGTAAATAGAGAAATTTGGTGGTGAATTTCAGAGCCTGAAATTAATAAAATATTTAGTATTGAAATTCTCATGGATTTTTTTTTTAATTGAAGGAAAAGAACAACACTGAAACAATGTAGTAGGTCAATTAATTGTGAGGTTTGAAAGCAATTTTGTTATGTTTTGAGAAATATTGAAAACTGATTGTTTTTTCAAAAAATCATATATATATATTTTTTTTTTTGGAGGGGGGTCCAATTGTTTGTTAGCAAACCTAAGTTTTAAGGCAAACGTATTTGCCTTTGGCGAATTTATTGGCTGAACCGATGATTAATAATATCGCAAACCTTCGCCACTGATTCGTAGTCTATATTCAATTGATAATTTTTGCGGCAATATTGGACTACAAACAATTTATTTTAAGTAAAAGAAGCGATAGGGGCTCAAATAACGGGCCCAAGTTTGGTGGAGGTGATGAAATTTCAAATAGAGATTTTAATTTTGTCAAAATATTTTGGAAGAGACGTGTGATAAGAAGTTGGGATATTTAAAATACGCGATTCTTCGGCTTCGCCGTTGCGGCTTGGCTCTGACTTACTCGATGGTGACGTCACGATCAGTAGCCAATGACAGCGAGCGCATCGCTAAAATCAACCTATTTTAGGATATAGTAACCTTGATTAGGAGTAAAGGCAATTTTCATATGCAATAACCTATTCAGAAAACTTCACCTAAAGTGGAAAATGCTGTGGTTTTCCTTTAGTCTTTCATTAAGATATAAATCCTTCAACAATAATAGTGGTACTTGATCTTTTCCTATTAAAATCCACTATCTACAAATAGTCGTGAAATAATTAAGGATATTAAATTCATAGCAATTATGTCCCATTCTATGGCATGTGGAACAAATAATGTTGTATCATTAATTATGTAATTGCAATCGGGTTTGTTCTAAAGAGCCAGGTGGCATCGAACAAAAAAATCGCTTCAGACAATCTTGCTGTAAAAATGTGTACCCAGATGCCCTGTAGGATGAAGAAGTCCAGTTGTCCTGTAGGAAACAAAAATGCTCTCATAAAATGAAAATTTTTAAATTATGAGAAAAAACAAGTTTTTCAATGCCCTTCCCTACACAACAGGGACGCATGGAAAAGTAGAAAATAAGTTTTAATCACACCCGAAATTGAACCAATTTGAGGGTGTAGGAAGATTCAATTCAAAACAATATTATATAAATTTTATCATTACCCAAAGTTAATATTATACAAAATTGTCAAAAAAAAAAAATGAGAGTATAGAAGATGAAACTGTTTCGATCATTCTTTATAATATCAATTTTGGATAATGATAAGATTTATATAATATTGTTTTGAATCGAATCTTCCTACATCCTCAATTTTGTTAAATTTCGTGTGTGGTTAAAATTTATTTTCAATTTTCCCATACGCCACTGTTGTGTAGGTGGAGAACATTGAAAATCATGTTTTTCTCATAATTAAATATTTCATTTCAGTTTTCATTTCTAGTTTGTGTGTTCTTCCTCATTCGCCCTCTTATTTTTATGAGTAATTGATGTACAAACCAATGTAATTGATGTACAAACCCAAACCAATGTAACTGATGTACATACCAATGTAATTGATGTACAAATCAATGTAATTGATGTACATACCAATGTAATTGATGTACAAACCTATGTATATATGGATCGACGCGTTAGAACTAATAGAACATGTCACCTGAAGACACTAAACAGTAATTCGTAAAAAAATGCATGAAAAGAGCAAAAACATAGTCATGACGTACGTAAATGACATAACGACGTAACGCAATGAAGTGAAAAATGATAGATGAAAATGTTATGCGAAATGAAACTGTGTGCCAAATTTCAACCATCTACGTTTCCTGGGAGCCGAGAATAAGACTGTCAGAGATGTTGACCAAAAATACAGACAAAGTGGTAATGTGACATTGGTAAGAATTGATGTAGATAAAGATAAATCTTTCTTCTGTCCATACTTTTTTCTCGAATTGAACTAAATTGAATTATTCTGGCAGTTGGCGGTTCTTAGAGCAACATGAAAAATACTTTGACGGTAACTACAATTTAAAAGGGATTTCGCACCACTATAACCATTTATGCATACGTATAGCTATCTATCCATCACCGGGATTCAGACCAAGCTCCTATGAATCTAAAAGTCATGTAATGAATCTTTTAGTCACAGGGGAACCTTGCAAACTGCAGAAAATCCTCTATGGGTAAAATGTCTGTAATGGCGAATCCGGAAAATGTCTTGTCAATAGCTTTCTTGGCTTGGAAAACTCGATATTTCCCCTCCCCCGCATAAAAGTGGACTTCTCCTTTCCAGTAAAGATATTTCAAAAACTGTTTTATAGTATAACAAAACTGAGCCGTTTTGAATATATTACCTCTCCTTGGAAAAAATGCGTTCAGAAACGTCAATATATGTCAATAAACGTCACAATTATCTTTTGTTCTGAAATTTTTCTGCCAGCAAGTATATTAAGTTAAATATATACCTCTAGAAAACTGTTATGTCATATGCATGATTCGAAAGAAAAAATAAGAAGAAAGCAGATTTCATATGAGAGATACTGCTTGAGTACATTGTGAGAGATCCACTGAAATAGAAAAAGATGCATTATAGACCAGCTTCCCTTAGCAGAAAGACAAGAATACCAGAAACCATTACCTGAGGATGTTTCTTTAAAAAATGTAATAAAATAAAATACAAATTTCAAAGAATTTTAACATTACATTTTATGACACATAAGAATATTAAAAACTACAACATTTAGAATTGAAAATTAAAAAAATATATATTGAGTTACGTTTTATTGAACCTTTTCATTTTACATTGAAAAATTTAATTGCTTTTGTAATTAAAGCAAAAATTTGAATTTCGATAATTATTGTAAAATAAAAGCTGAAGATTGAAATAATAAAACTAATTTCACGCGACATATAATAGAAAGAAGAAAGTGGTACCAAATTTGTCAACATTTTAATCACAAATTTTACCACATAATTTACTTGTAACCAGTCATTAAAAAACAAATTGTCCTAATCTTAAAAGAAAAGTCATTATTTAGACAGAGTAGTAGCGAACGATATTTATGCTTTATCAAATACTTATCTACCACATACATTCTAAAAATAAAAAGTATTAGATATAGCTGTGGAGATTTAATAAAAAATAAAATACGTGAGTTATCTCACAGATGCCCCAAAAAGCACAGGCCTCTGAATGTTAGAAAATAAATAAAGATGTAATATAGCAAGTTAGATTAAAAAATTGTATTTTGGGGTAGTAAAACTACAAAACATGTCGTTAATATTAATAATAAAAACTTGCGTTTCGACCTACCAAGTGTACTTTATTACTGCGATAATAACGAGAATCATTCGTAAAATCTTAATGTATATCGCGATTACGAGGCTCAAATATTGAAAAAAATACAAAGAAAAGGCAAAAAAATTCCTTTCGGCGAACAGATGAAAGGTAAATAGCTTGATAACATGAAAATATGTTGTATTAATACATTAGTTGCTTTCAACTTAAAAAATTTTTAAGTATAAATACAAATCATCATTAGTAAACCAAGGTAAAACAAAAAGTAATAGTGTAAATCGGTTTTGGAGAGAAATCTATCCTCGTTTCCCAGGACTGTTCTGTAAACAGCCACACTGACAAAGCAGAAAAACGTCTGCCATCTGTGACTGTTCTGTTGTTCTTATCCCAAGGAAGCGAGTTTTACCAACTATAAAATACCATAACGCTTTTAATTATACTGGTTTACCAACGAAGATGGTATTTTTGACAACAGACTGAGCGACTAACTGCAATTATTTTGAACATTGTTCTACATAAAAAAGAACAGAAATTCATACATAAGAATTTACTTACCAACGGGATTATTATCAAAAAAAGAAACAGGTGACCTCAAAACGCATCGAAACATCTTATTGTGTAACCTTATGGATGCCCTCATACACATTTGGAAGAAAGATGTTGTCCGGAGGAGGGAGAGTAGAAAAACTATCAACACCAGCCCAGCATAGACTGACAGGCGAAACTTCATGTTCACGTCCTTGTCGGCGTCGTTCTCGTCCTTTGTGTAGTTCATAGTGATCTCAAAACAGTCGTCGGTGACATTAGCCACAGTTTCATTGAAAAGAGTGCGATTGAACACACCGAAGGTGTCGTTGTAGAATCCAGTCTCGTTCAGGAAGGTCCTATTTATTCCAGTCCAGCAGTCCTTGATGTTATATTTGAGCTGCTCCATATTGGTCCTGGTTAGATATGAAGAGATTAAAGAGCAGATTTAATAAATATAAAAGTACATGTGATGTGAACCACAAATGAATGCCTTTACAGAATTAAATGATGTTTTTCCTTTATTTCGTTATTTAGTTTTATTAAAATAAGTTTTATCCCCCCCCCCCAAGATTGAAACGATGAATTTTGAATTCCTCGTATATAAGATTAGCAGTTTATAAATAATTCCATTTTTCTTTTGGCGACTTAGAGCATTTCACAGTGATACCGAGCCATCAAATTTCCATTAAAACTAATATATATTAAGAAAGATTTATCCGGGTGTAATTTTCATTCAATTTATCATCTAAAATTACATAAAAGAGAATCATCTTCTTATGAATGTTTAGCATATGTTTATATACTGTAAGAAAAATAATATTAAAGACAAGAAAATATTTTTTAACTAAATCCAGAATCGTTAAAATTCTCTATGGCTAAGCAAAAAGATTATATTTACCATGCTGTCAGCCAGAAGTCACTTCCATTGAATAGGGTCTGCGTCGCGATGTATGAGAACAGTAGAACAAATCTCAACAAGGGTCCCGCACCAGATTTTATGTATTCCTTGTAGATCTTCAGACTCACTGATCCAGTAGACTTGATTTCCTCCATCGACTTAGGAGCCTTTTCGGAAGTTCCGTGCTTGGCAATGCCCTTAAGTTAAAGTTAAATAGTATTTTTTCAAATGTTAATTTGAACAAAGAATCTTACAAGTAAGTAAACGGTTGAATAATATAAGTCAGCCTTAAAAAAGGTTCTGAATTGTCTTATTTGACTAGTTCATAACAATTAAAATAAAATTCATTTCGAATATTTTGACTTTATAAGCAGTAGGGTGGAGAAATCTGTCGTATAACAAGCCGGGACAAAAAAATCAAGAAATTATTCACTTTGTCCACCTCTTCTGTGGTTTTATATTTTCTGCCCTTCTAAGAAATAGCATTAACGAGATGCATAAGAAAGTAGACCTCGGCGATGTCACTATATATATGTTAAAGTTTTAAAATAGTGAAATTGGTTTCGAGTTTTTGAAAGACGCCTAAATACTTTCTAACATTTATTATCAGCCAGAGAGTTTGGGTCTCAATTTTTTTACATTCATGATAAAGAGCTTCGTCTGAGTTTGTATAAGTAACATACTTCGGAAACTAACAGGGTTTATTTTCTATTGTAATATAAAATAAATTTAACAACGTGTAAACAAACCGACTTATTAAATTCCATTTGTATTAAACCCACTATGCTCGCCAAACTCGGTGAGCAAAAAACTAGGATAAAGAAAAACGTGTATAACCTGCCTTAAAATGTTCAGTAATTATATTTAATTTGAATTTATTTATATACAATAATATTTTTACGTAAATAACTACCTAATCATTAAGTGATATTTCAAAGGCTAATTTTAGCTAATAATCATTTGGCTAATTTTATAATATCCCTGTCGATTGATGATAGTTTCCTAGGTGTGGTTGAATTCGACTTTTCACGTGGGGTAAATAACGAAGTGTGACTTATCCTCAAAATACTGCATGCTGCGTTTATAATTGTTCGCAATTACTTAACTTTTCTTTAATAAAGATTTTCTCTTTAAATTGCACATAACAGAGCTGCCGCGGACGAGCGATTTTTCTCATCTGCGTTTCTTTTTAAACACCCCTTACTATACGAATTTAGGATTACGTTCGCTATTGGAACATCTATGTCCCACTTTATAATTCGATAAAATTTCATTAGATGTTATCATTAGGCATTATGTTTAAATTGCGGCAGCAGTAATTGAATCGTATCATCCATGTATTTTAGTTTAGAGCAAAGTCAAAATTTACATGCATTTTCTGCATTGTTTAAATAAATCTTGTAAATCTTCCCCTTATAAATTTGTGTTATTTTTCCATTACACATTTAAGCGCATTTATTTCTAATATTTTGGTTTGCAAAATGCTGGAAAAATTGAAAAACAAAGGATAACCACTACCGATTTAAAAGTCCCGTTAGACTTTCTTGCATTCGCTAAAACTCCACCGAACTCCACTTCTTCTCCAAATATCCCAAGTGATTGTATGAAACGTAAAGAGAAAAACTTTTCAGTATCACAAAGCATCCCCTTTAAAAATAAATGAACAAATGTTATCACTGGCCGAAATTTGGGATAGCTTGAGGCAAATGCGAGTTTGTGCCAGGGAAAAAACGTAGAATATAGATCACAATCTAAATGTATATCATGTAGTATTTTCTGTACTGCAATAAAAAGAAAAACTGTTTTCATAAATATCACTCAGATTTTTAAAGTTTTCTAAAATTACAAATTTTCTAAAACACGATGCGAAATTTGGAAAAAAAATGTATATTATCTGAGTAAAACTTCAGTTACACTGAGTAAAGCTCGCTTGAGAGTTAATCCTGTTCATAATCTTCCATTAGAATACTAGGTCTACACCGTCGTCAACTGGTGTTATTCACCCAACAGTTAATATTTAAGTAACTATATTTCAATATAAATTGTAAAAATGTTAATATGGGATAATTAATACCACTTTAAAAATGTTGATTTTATTGACAATACAGAAAAATCCGCTCGTGTCTAACAAGACTTCTACTAAGTCTTTAAAAAAATAATTGAATTTTTTAGTTCATTTCAATCATTATTAAATTCATTAAGGATCATATTTCCATAAAAAGTTCTGGAATAATTCGTTTACAAATTGGTTTGGGAAGGGTTAACTTTTGTGGGAGCTTGGTTGCCCAAGCTCCCACTGTCGATACAGACAGTCGAGGATCAGTTTAGAGCACACCGGTACAGATGAGTTAATAGTGCAGTCAGACAAGAAAACTTGTTATGTTTGCAATTTTGAATACCTCAGTAGTATCTAACAAAACGTCAGTTTCGCCACGTAGTTCAATCAACTCACAAAATGGAGATTTCTAAAATTGTGGCATACACCACGTTTCCTTGTACCTACTTCAGTAATGACTGTTCGGTGCTAATGAGTATTTAGAAGCGCATATGATTTCAAGAAATTGGAAGCCTCTCCCACCGGAAAGTTTAGTGACTAAACCGGTCACGTGTCCTCATTACAGTTCAATATTTTATTAATTTATGATTTTAAAAATAAAAAAATCTGATGTGGGCAACATTTGACTTTCCTTATATAATGCAATAAATTTTACTACTTTACAGTAAAAGGTTATTCTTATAGTAGAGACTTATATTCTTTCTAAGATATTGAATTTCCGTTAATGAGTCGTCATTGTCATAGATTTAGCGTCATTTTTATCCATTTAGCGATATTTTCGTTAATTTCACAACATTTTTAAAAGACTTTCCGCCAAAATCTCGCCAAGCGTTATAGAAATAAGTTATTTTTATAGCAGATAAATGATTATTGGCGTTCAAATACAAAAATTACGTAAGAAATGTTTATTTGCGTAACTTTATTAAAGGTTTTGATTTTTTGGTGATTTTTTCAAAATTTCACTCGAAAATTTAGGGAGTTCTGAACATTCGATTGTGTTTAAAAACCATAGGCTTCCAGTATTAACGGATTGTAATTTTCGTATCAAATTTCATTCGAATCGCTCCATTCGTTCGTGAGATATCGTCTTCACAGACTCACTGACACACACACACAAACAAACATCACCTCAAAAATGTTCAATTCCTAATCAGGGATGCTTGAAACGTGCGCTTCCGTCGAAAACTCGAATTCGAATTTTCGACCCCATCACAATACTTTCCTTATACATTATTTATACTATGTATATAAGGAAAGTATAACTATTAGTTGACACCGAAATTTTTAAAAATGCCATATATAACATGTTTTCTTTCTGCCACTGGAGCAACTGTTATTCGGTGGTATTAAGTGCTGATAAACTCAAAACCAATGCTGGTCGTAACAGTTGTAATATGATTCAAAGATATTAGATACATATCCCACCAGTGGGTTTTCTGGCTATCATTATCAGTTTTTTAAAGCTTTAACAAAAGACTTGCTCTGTAGAGAAGAACAGATTGATCCAGACTTTAAAATGCTCACCTCGTATTCGTCAATAGATGAGTTCACAGATAGTGTGGATTCGTACAAAGGTATCGGTGTGGTACCGTCAGTCAGTTCTTCAATGATCGAAATTCCGCTGGTTGTAGAAGTCATGGAAGCAAGACGCTGACGGCGCTCCTGTTCATAATCTTCCATTAAAGAGCCCAGGTCAACGCCGGCGTCCATCAACTGTTGGTATGTACCCAAAGCCATGCATCCTCCCTATATATAAATTGTATAAAAAAATCTGATGTAAGTTAAATCATGGCTTTTTCTACATATTAAAATAAATTTGCTTTAGAACTTTCTATTACATGAACCTGGAAAATAATTTTATTCACTTAAATATATCTGTTTTAAATACCTGTGCCCATGCTAGCGGCCTAAGAAATTTAGTCATTTAAGCAAAATAAGTAAAAAAAAAAACCCTCCTACCCTCAAATTGTATTCCCCCTCCCAAAAAAAAACTAACATCATATTAGGACTTTTTTAGGGGGGGGGGGTAAATTTGAGAACCCCAAATTATAGTTTTCGCAAAGCTAAAATTTTGACGTTTTTATTTTGGAAGGCCATTTTCATAAATCAAAAATTTTAAAATGTTTAGTATTTTCTTTAATTTCTCTTGCTCTTCTTTTTGAAGCTCCACCAGTTTTATTTCAACTTTTTTCAGCAATAGATAATTGAATGAACATTATTTTCAAATATACTAAGATTAAAAGGTATGCCCGGAAGGTATGACAGAATTCAAAATTTGCAAAATATTACCTCCCATTTGGCGTCATTTTTATCAATTTGGCGATATTTGCGACATCCCGCCAAATTATTTGCCAAACTTCACGGACGGATGAACAGAGAAATGGCTTCTTCTTAAACTAGACTGGTATATTCTTTCCAAGATATTGAATTTTTATCAATTTGGTGACATTTTCGTTAATTTTTGTGATACATATTTTGTTCAATTTTGTGACATTTTAAAAAACTCGCCAAAATTGTCGCCAAGTGGGACAGTTGAAGTGACAGACAAACGCTGCCGAAACATCATTACAATATTATCTCCTTTCAAAACACAATTAATTTATTGATTTGGCGCCATTTTTATCAATTTAGTGACATTTTTATCGATTTGCCAACATTGTCGTTAATATGGCTTTTTAATCAATTTGGCGACATTTTAAAATTTCGCCAAATTGGTCATCAATGGGACTGACTGGCAAACGCTACCGAAAAATCAGTACAATACTATCTCCTTTCAAAACATAATTTCATTAATTTTGCGCATCATTTATCGATTTGATGAAATTTTTATCAATTTGTCAACATTTTCGTCAATTTGACGATATTTTGATAAATTTGGTGACATTTAAAAAGTCGCCAAATTTGTCTCCAAGTGGGATGATTGGACTTGACAAACGCTATTAAAACATCATGACAATACTATTTCCTTTCAAAAAGCAATTAATTTCATTGATTTGGCGTTAGTTATATCGATTTGGCGATAGTTTTATCAATTCGGCATCATTTTTATCAATTTGGCTTCATTTTTATCGATTTAGCGACATTTTCGTCAATTTCACAACATTTAAAAAATGTCGCCAAGTTGGTATTATCTCGCCAAATTCGTCGCCAAAATTTCGGCCAAGCGTTACCCAGAGACAGATAGACAGACAGATAAATCAAGGTGTTTATATTATAAATAGTTTAAGAAGCTAGTCATTGCTTCAGCTTATAATAAAAAACCCTGATAACCTTAGACCATTTACCCTTTGCGATTCCCAGCTTTAAAGTGAAGATAATTGCGAAGTGTCATCGTGAAACTCACCCTCGTATTTATTCTCGTCCTAGTTGGAGACTCGCGTTTCGCAAACTTCGAAAAAGATTTCTATTTATATTTAACAAGTAATAAATATATTGTCTAAAATTGTTTATGTATTTCTCATAAAAATCAGTTTAATCAATCTTAAATAACTCAATGCTTATAATTCTTACAATAATAATGAAATACTTTTATTTTTTAATAAAATTTTTCAGTGTTTTATTCTGAGCGCTGCAAATATTTCAGCTTGCTCTGGGCCACTCTGTTTATTGGGCCCCGCTTAATACTAGTTACACCACTGACCAACACGCCCATAAAATCCACACCAAATCGATTGAAATCTGGTATATTTATCAATTTTATTATCGGCATACTTAATTCCGTCGCAAAACGTTTTATAACTCAGAGACCGTGTTAACTGTTAGCTGCAAAAATGTTTTATCTGGTTAATATTTCTTATGAAAAGTCCACGCCTTAACCGCATTTAATGTATTTAAAATTATCACCTATTTATCATAAATTGAATGAAAATACATGCAATATTTCGACTCGGGGACAGTTTCGGCATTCCCGGAATCGAACTCAGGTCCTCCGAGTGCAATCCCAGTTCTCTAACCGCCGGACTATCCCGTCTTAGACATTTTAGAAATCTTTGGATTTTCTTCATCAGTATGAACCAGCTGAAACTTAAACGACGGGCCTGACCACCATACGAGAGCAAAACTGTCGCGCAAACAGCAAAATGGCTGTACTACAAAACATAGTACGGTAGCGCCACCTAGAGTGACGAAAGATAATCATAATGAGAAAAATAATTAAAATTCTGCATGAACTAAATGAGTGTTGCGCGGAAAAAAAGTGAGGCTGGGGGGATAACTACAAATAGTCTTGCCATAAGTCAGAGAAATAGGGTGTCATTGACAAATTATTAACCAGTTACGGGAAGTTTTATTGATATGAAAAGCTTTTAAATTATCCCAATCAAAAACTGAAGAGCATTCAATGGAAATATAATAAAAATCAAACCGGTAACTTCCCCCCTTCCAGAAAGATTGAATCAGGCATCTAATTGCAAAAACAGTCAACTTTAACTCTCAGTTTTCCAAGCCAAGGCGTGTAGTTCTCAACAGCTACGGTTTTGTTAATAGTTTCCCAAATTATAAATGATGTGAATTGGAACCAAATTGGACAACCTTTCAATATACAGTTCGCGTACACTACATCGTATGAGCTACAGAAGTAAAAACAGCAACAAAGTGCAGTCATATTAATTTGGTCTCTCAGTGCAAGTAGTAATATTCTTTTACACAAATAAAACTCCAGTTTGGGAGATTGCTATTCGAGTTTATTTGCAGAGTTACAAAGTTCATCAGAGATGAAGGATTAAATAATTTCAAAGATTCTTACGTCTTTAAGTACAAGTATCTGAGTTGCTCCCTTGAGAAACTGGATTTGATGAGTAGCCAAAATTCGAATCTTGTCTTTTACATAACCATTGATGCACCTGCAGTAAAGAAAGCCTGTTAATTGTAATGTCTGTTTAAAATATAATTATGAGATTACATTATATTTTAAGTATATTCCGATTTAAGTATATTCAAAACTAAAAAATTAAGTTGTTATGCTAATGGTTGGGGTAATTAAATATTCATTTTCAAATGTTCTTGTAATTATTGAATAAATTAGTAATATGTATATGTACTTTTTGAAATATTTTCCCAGCTATTCCAAAATTTAATCAACATTCGGACAACACATAAATAACTTTGAATTTGATCTACTAGTTTTTAAACTAAACAGGATACATGCATTTCATTTACACATACAAATACAGACGATATGTTAAAAATTGTCAATGTTCTAGAGTACTCAAAAAGTATTTATCCATTTAAAATCTGCATTTCAATTTTAGACCCCTATTCATATATTTTCCCTATACATTTCACCTACACATAAAATCTACTGATTCGGGAAAAAAAAATTTCCCTACCGATTCAGAAATACATATATATACCCTATACAACATAATAGTTTTCTACTGATTCAGGGAAAAATATTTCCCCTATGCATATTTTTCCAATACAACCCCATTCGAATATTTTCCCTACTTTGTTTTGTAAGTAGGTAAAAAGAATCGAATGTTTCAATATAAAAAAAAGCTTCATATAACACCTCACTCAATAAGTCTCCGGTCTGACACATATATGGCAACACTGTTGACAGACCCATATGATTTCTGAATAGTACCAACCTTCAAACGACACGTGTCAAAATTTCATGACATTCTGACAATTAGTTTATAGGTTACAGTGGTTTTAGTGACCCCAGTTTTGTAATTTTCAAAACAATGGATAAAAAATAATTTCGTGTGTTGATTAAACATTGTTTTTTTATGGGGAAAAATACTGTTGAAGCCAAACAGTGACTTGATAAGCGTTATGGAGACTCTGCACCAGGGAAATTAACTATTATTGACTGGTATGCTGAATTTAAACGTGGTCATACAAACATCGATGATGCTGAACGCTCTGGTCGCCCAAAATCGGCAGTTGTTCCGGAAAACATAAAAAAAGTCCACAAAATAGTTTTGAAAGACCGTAAAGTGAAGTTGCGTGAGATAGCTGACACCTTAAAGATATCAGAAGGTAGTGTGCTTACAATTTTACACGAAAATTTGAGCATGAGTAAGTTGTTTTCGAAGTGGGTGCTGAGTTTGCTCACACCGAACCAAAAACAAAGCGTCGACGATTCAGAGCGCTGTTTGGAGCTATTCAAGTGAGATAAGAAGGAATTCTTGCGTCGGTATGTGACAACGGATGAAATATGGATCCGTTACTACACAATCACTGAGGCCTATTTTGAGAGCAAAGACAAATCGTTCTACAAAAAAGTCATCGAAAAGTTAGAGGAGCGTTGGAATGAATGTGTCACTTTTGAAGGAGAGTATGTTGATGAATAAAGTCGAATTTCTAAAACAAAAATTGTTTTTCTTAGTTAGACCGGAGACTTATTGAGTGATGTAGTACTTACTTTTCAAAGAGATGCTTCGATACTGATGAATCCACGGCACTCAGGGGATCATCCAACAAAAAGATATCAGCATCAAAATACATAGCCCTGAAAAGAATTCATTATTTTACATGAATCGTACACTGATAATTCTAAATGGCAGTTTTTATCGATATTTGTTTTAAAGGCCCGAGTCAAACACTCAGGTCTTCAGACAAGACCGCAATTCTGTTTTTCGCTCATTGCGGTGGTTGCCAATTTAACTCCGACCAATTTAACAAATTAACAATCCACTTTTATGCATTTCCACGACGTTTTCATTCAGACACAATCGGAAAATTGAATGCCAAGATATTAAAGGATTTATTATAACTATCCTACTATACCTTACTAAATATCTGCACTCGTAGTCGTTAATGACTTATTTAGAGCTTTATTTTTCCACCTGCTTCCTGCAGCAAAAAAATCAATCAGAAAAATTAATAAAAAGGATAATTACAAATTAAAAATATAATGAATATAATTGCGTCAACTTTGGAGAATTTACTTGTGTGTAATTTTTTAAAAAGAAGAAAAAATCACAAAAATAAAAGGTCTAAAGAATATTAAAAAAATATCCTCTGTAGATTGTGTCCTAAGGAGCGAAGTTCTTGAAAGTCGTCTGCGCCTAAATATCAAATTCCTTCTTCAACGTTATACAGATAATTAGAAAATGTATCAGAGAAGAAAAATATAACAGAAATAAAAATGCATGCAAAAATCGTCAACTGCTTTTTAACTCTTTCTTATTTCACTTTTTGAACTTTATATACCGTTTTAGACGCCATAAAGATTGCAGATCTCAGAGCTAAAGTATTTATTCTTACAGTTTATCATTTTCTCACTTCAAATCATATATGGCACTGCTGGCACATGAGAGGGCTGGAGATCTGCAAAACTCACGATCACCCTTTTTATCATTTTACACAATCTACGAAAAACTCATGAAAACAGAAAAACTTTTGCATTGTAATTGTATATTATAGGTAAAAATGATCCATAAAGAGCAATTTAACCAAAGAAAACAAAATTGATTCATGAAGAAAAAAGCAATATTTTTGAGTATTGAAGAATGCGAGTTTTGCTCTTAATTAGTATGGATAATATGAATTTTCCCCCAAATGAAGTGGAGAATGTGAGTATTACACCTAATTGATATGTAAAATATTACCTTTTTCACTAAGAATAACCATGTAGCATTTTAAGATAAGATATAAAAATAACCGCTCTTGTTGAGATAAAATAAACTTTTAATAAACCGTAATAAGATTCTGTAAATGATAATAGCTAGGGAACTCTTTTTCTTTAGTTATTTATATCACTTGTACAACAGATAAAATCATTATTAATCATTAGAATCATCAACTCAAACTTCAATAAAATTTTCAATATTGTAAATGAGCACAGCAAAGAAAAACACACATCTGAGTCGCACTCGACCACACTGCGTAACAAAAATGTAATAGAAAAGGAGACAGCTGATTATCATTGTGATCTGATAAAGTCTTCCTATTTGCTGATTAGAAAATCAGAGTTTTGCAACTAAATTAGATTTGAATGCTAAATAAATATCAGAGAATGTAAATTTTTCACCTTAATACTGCATGATACACATGCCTGCCAATATGAACAACAATAATATATAAATAAGTCATTTTAAATAGAGAATGTGAGTTTTACAGTTAGCCCCCCCCCCCCCCAAATGTATTGTTAACAGTTCCTTTAATCAAACCCTAGTTATCATATTTAATATGGGAATAAACGCAAGGCAAGTTTTTCAGTTTTCGAAAAGGAAAATTACAATTAAAAATATAATGGTTCAGAACTGCAACAAATTGAACAGATAGATGAACAGAACACGCCTGACTACCTTGCAAGATTGACTCTGGCCTTTTGTCCTCCACTTAGGCTGACTCCTCTTTCCCCTACGGCTGTCTGATCGCCGTATGGTAACTGCTCGATATCCTGAAATTAAAAACTAAAATTTAAGGAAAATTCTTTTAAATAAGTTTTAAAAATACTTCTGAAATACAGAAATGACTTTTTCAGAAAAAAAAACAGATCGTTTTGTGCTACATTGTGAAAAGAAATGTTCTAAATGCATTCGTTATATGGGGTAGAAGGAGGTATATTTCCAATAAAAAGACTGCACCCTAGACTGATATGCTTATCGCCATAAATATTGTTACATACATACATGATATATATTTGCATTAAAAGTAAAATTTCTAGTTGGAAAGCGACATATACATTGTCATTACGGTAAAATTATCGTTATTACAAAAAGGTTTGGATCGCTTGACCTTGACAACCCATTTAACAAAATATCGCCAATCAACTTGGTGACGTTTGATGACTTTGGAAATGTTCGAGAATCCAAGTGATTGATCAAGAATTCCACGAGTTACCTATTTTTTTCTGAATATTTCCACAGAGCGGGTATTAACGATGCTGATTGTTCACAAAGTTGAGTGAGAAGAATAACAGGGAATTTCAAATACGTCAGTGTTTGGGAATACGATTTTCTTATTTGAATTTGTCGAGCATTTAATTGCTTATCTATTGTATCTGAATGTTTTCTGACTTTTCTAGCTAGCTATAAAGTTATTAAGTATGCCTTGTTTGTGCTTATTGCTGATTTGAATGAAACATAAGTAATATAGGTATTCGAACTCACTCTTGTATCTATTCTGTATTTACGAAGGAAAAACACCCTTAAATACAGAAATATACACGATGTATCCAGAGAAAATACAAAGGATACCCAAATGATGCATCATAACAGTATCAAGGGTCGCGTTGCCGATTGCCATTGTCGAAATTTACTAAAAAAAATTCAATTTGGCAATTTAAAAATACATTTGACGAAAATGTTAACGATTATGAGTTCTTTGGATGTCAAAATCAAAAATCGGGGTATGATATACTGATTGCAATGTATACTACTGCGTGTCTTTTCCAAAACAATCTTTGGAATTTGGGAATTTATAAATCAAATCAAATTTTTCAAATGGTAAATTAAAATAAAATTTAGCAAAAAAACTCCATTTGACGAAAAAATATTTCATTTGGCGATAGGCTTGCAAAAGTAATCAAAATTCCAGAGCAACCCCTGAGTATCTTCCCAAAATTCAAAATGCGTAATTAATAGAAATGTAATAAATCATGCAAATGTCAATCAAAACTACCGCAAAGAATGAATTCCCAGTGTGACTGGATGTCCATGTAATTGGAAGTTCTAAAGTTTTCATTTATTTTTGGGTATTTATCTTCAATTTTGATTTTTCGATAATTGCTACTTATTATAAGTGGATTCCCAAAAGTGTTGGATGAGTTGTTTCACGAGGTTTGAATTCCAACTCGACTGAATAATTTGTATTTAGTTTTGTTTGCTTTACTTATTGTTATTTCTGTTGTTACTTTTATACTACTTTATTGCTATTTCTGTGTTATTCTGTTTTATTGTTTTTCTCAGCCATTCCTTGTAACTGCTCTACACCCGTGCCGGCCACACAATAAGCTTCCATAAGCCTTAGAGTTGGTTGTGTGGTCTGGGCTTTCAACATCCTTCGGGTGAACTGGACGACCTGGGTAATGAATAAATAAATAAAGACTACCATACATACGTCTTATAACATTTACATGTACAAATTAAGAACAGCATTTGCATTATTATTAATCAATGTCAAGCGATTTAGACCTTTCTGTAATAATGATGTAAATATCGCTTTCCAAGTTGACGTAATACTATCATGTACTATCAAGAATCGAAATAAATTTTCCATATTTTGTTGATTCTCTTCGAGCTGCAATTACAGCCTTGCAACGCTCTGCTATAAAGTAGATCAACTTCTGAATTTACAGTAAGTCAAATTCGGAATATTACATCTTGGCAATGCATACATTGTGGCTGCAGTTGGATTGCAAATATGACTGCAATTACATTGGACAAATCTATACATCACAAGGAATACAGATTTTTGTCTGTCATTGTAGATATTAGTTAGCATTTAATACTGTAGACGTATCTTAACTAAAATATTATATTTATTCAATTACACTAGTTAGAAGACTTACTTTCTTATGGTACTACATATCTCCTTACATAAACATAGACTGAAGCTCACCTTGTCGAGTGCACAGACGTTCAGTACTTTTTTATACTTTGCCTCGTCGAATTCACTCCCGAAGATGACGTTCTGCTGGACGCTGCCGCCAAACACCCACGGCTCTTGTGACGCATATGCCACCTTTCCTCTTACTTTAACCTCACCAGAGGTAATGGGAAGTTCGCCCAAGATCGACATCAGCAGCGAAGTCTGTGAAGAGAAACTAATTTTATAAACAATACTAGTATAATCAGACTTCTTCTGCAGATCCCAAAGATAGGATTACAATTCCGTTGCAAATAACTACATTTATGGACTATTTTTGTGCTTATTATTGGATACAAAGCAAGTTTCCACACTAGCATTGCAGAAATGCACTATTCTATGCAGATAAGCACATTGTCCTGGGCGTCTATAGAACATTTTTCAGGGAGGGACCACTGACTTAGATTGGGCAAACTCATGGATAAGACGTGCAACATCGACTAGTTTAATGCCCACCTTTGTGACCTTGAACGTCCAGAATAAAGTAAGTACCCCGTCTTGCTCTTTTCTATGGGCGCTCATGTTAGTAATCGGAAGTCGGTCCATGAATGTTGTTAGCTGCTATGGAAGTGTCCTCCTAATACTAGTATACGCTCAGACCGTGCATAACGCTACCAGGCTTAGTACTGATTTATTATAATGTGATTTTGGAATTGTAATGTACTTTTTATTTCATATTAAAAAGCACAAAAGTTAATTTTAATGACACTTAACTTCTCAAGAGTTATCTTCTCCATCCTATGGTTAAATTTTTAATCAGCCAATGAGCACTTACCATACGTTTTGGGTGACTCACAGCCAATCACGTACTAGTTCAGGATCTGCATCCACTGCTTGTGTAAGTATTTGAAAGTTTGTTAAAATGAAATACTAAATTCATTTACATAATTTTTTTTCAGTTTGGGGTATTTTCAGAAAAATAGGGGTATAAATTTTTATAGGATCTCTTGGGCCAAAAAAGACCAATTAGACAAAGTTGCTTTACAGTAATTAATATAAAGGAAAGAAAAACCCAGTGTAATTATACCCAAATCTGATCTCCTATTGCTTATTAAAAATCGGGAGTTTTTTCCTTATAAATGCAGGGTCAGCTTCAAACAACATTCCGCAGATACGTTTTATTAAAAACCTGGTTTCAGTATGGACGTTACACTAGACGGAAAAATCGTCGAGTAGAGGAAAAATCCGATTCAAATTTTCCTTATTTCGGTAGTTTTTACTTTGTTTCTATTGTAACTTCCCAAATACTGCGGATAATTACACCTAGATTTTATTAAAGTAGTTTCTGTATAGCGCAGTTTTTCCTAATTGAACTTTTTTTCTGGAGAACTCTATAAAAAGCTAGACCTCCTATGTTTTAGAGAACACCACCCGTCGAAAAAAATATATGAAATAGTTTCGAACTTAATTTAAACAAACTTTCAAATTGGAACTATGTGTCTAAAACCAATTGCCAAAGCACGAAAAGAACTGAAACACCCTGTATCATAATTGTTTGCAATGCATCAAAGTAATTGCAAATAATTATGATACAAGGTGTTAGTATCATAATTTTTAGTAACTCTCCAGTTTGAGTAATTAATCACAATCATGCACGTAGCCAGAATCTTGGCAAGGGGTACTGACGATCAAATAATGCTTCCAATTAAAGATATCGTGCAGCAAATTGAGAGCAAATGGGAGATATTAACCCAAATTGATCCCTGCCAGCCAACGATCGATTTGAAAATTTATAGTGGTAGATATTTAAAAAATGTAGTTTATGATCCTCAATCCGCCTATGGTAACGCCGCTGATAGCAATACTTAATTGCCGTAGGTCGTTACCATTGCATACTACGTTTCAGAAAATATTGTAGAATTCTGATAATATTCTCTACCCTCATTTATCCCTCTGAAAAATTTATATCTTTTAGAATTATCTTAAAATTATCGTTTGTAGCTCTCCTTTTTTAGGTTTCGCTCAATTTTGAAGTTGTCGCGAGATTTCTCGGGGTTGAACTTTTGGTACATGTTATTAGTTATCAAACTTAAGGTCCATAAAACACTCCATCTGTAAAGCATGAAAAAAGATTATTAATTTTTTGCGGCTCATTCACTCTCCCCCTCTTTATTCTGCAAATCAAAATTGTAACGGGCAAAGTTAAATAAGTTTTTTAAATTTAATTTTAACTTTTATTTAATAGTTTATAGAATACAACTTGTATTAAAAATTTATTTAAAATTTAAAACCGATTCTGAATTTAAACTGACCCCCCCCCCCCCTTATTTATGTTAAAAAAAATTCTATTGAAATTTCTTTCCTCGTAAAACTGGCTTTTCTTTTTTCAAAAGGAATGATTCTAACCCCTTCCCCCTCTCTCCACCTTTTTCTTTCCGATTTTTCTTAAAAAAAGAAATTATCTTAATTTTATGGTAGTTAAGGGAATAAAGGAGTGAATAACTATATGAATTACGAGGTATTCGTTTTTGAATAAATATTCGGGGAAGGCACACTGAATAGAAAGAATATGGTAGTATCTGCCTGGTCACACATACCTAAATTTATAAATAGCGCGATACACAGTTTTAATTGATAAAGTTATATCTAAACATTTTAGAATAAAATGAAAGCAATAATTTAATGTTACCTTTCCACATCCAACAGGACCCACGACTGCCAGTAGCTCACCAGGCTTCACAGATAGTGTGACATTGCGCAAAGTGGATTCGCCGTCCTAAAAAATAATTTTAATAATAATTTTAATAATATACAACAGTTCGCAATTTATAGTTCCAGCTCTTTGCTGATCTAAAAACTGACTACATAAAATCATATATAGATATAGATGCATTACCATAAACTACAAAGAAGTTCATTAAAAGAAATTCGTTTATTTCAAAGCAATGATATAGTTAAATGCAAATTATAAGCACAAGTTAACGCATTTTTTTTTGTTAAAGATACGTTTCCTCAAGTTAATCATTGCGACTCAATAACACTTTTGAAACAGGGATGCAATACCAATTTTATTCCGTTTCATTTTACTCAAATGATAGTGTTCGTTTTTTGCAAATATTACTTGTTTTCAGTGATTAGTAAATAGAGTATGTGGAACTATCATTTGTATCAGTAGAGTATGTGACACTATCATTTGTAGAGTATGTAATCTTTTAAATATTGAATTTTTCATAGCGAAACCGTTCATTTTGTTTAATTTTATAATAAATAAACTTCCGATTTTAACAACAGAAAAATACCACTTACTATATTCCACGACGCTCTGACTTTGTTCATCCATATACCGCACTGATTAAGTTTGGGTCTCAAATTTGACACATCCAAGAGCGACGTTTCTGACTGTTCCTCCAACAGAAGAAATTTCTGCAAAATAATAAAACAAATATCAATTTAGAGCAAGAATGTCCAATCATCTGAGTGAAAGCAGTAGAGGATAACGTATAATGAGTTTTCAGACAAAACCAAAGATAATTTCATGAATTTCCGAAAGATGTTATTTCAGACAGATTAGGACCAACCCCCGTGGTGAACTTTAATGGTTTACGCCACTACGAGGAGGGCGATAAAGAGTGATGTCTGCCATCCAGCAAGACGAACAAACAGGAGAGCAAGAGTCGGCGGAACCTTTCACCAGGCAAGGCGAAGGCAACCCATCGAGTCAAGACCCCAGTCGGCGACGGGTCTAGAAACAGGTCATAAAGGACCTGTCCATCTCCCACCTGGAAGCGCATGCTTCAAGGACCAAACCACATTAGCAACCGGCCTATCCACATATTGATATACACCCACAGGAAAGGGGAATCAGAGCTATGAGGACGTCAAATTCCATATACCTCCATCTTGTGACGTCCCCCCTGTGGGAGAATGTTGTGGCGATTGTGCGTCGCCGTGGTCCCGAACCAGGGACCTGATGCTTTGTAGACCGACATTATAATCACTGAGCAAAAGCTAGCTCCTCCTCTGTTCTTATAATTCGGGTATGGCTCGTGTGGCATCTTTGATAGATGTCTTTGCTGCCGCACACTCCCCTCGCTGATGAGGAAGTTGCCGAGAGGCGTGTTGCCTCGGCGTGACGGACAGTTGTGGTCAACCAGGAAGGGAGTGTCAAGGCTTCTGACTCCTTGTGGTGCTGCCATCTCGTGCTGAGAGGCGAAGTCGTTGGAAAGGAAGGTTGCGCTTTTTTCAAACGTCCAGTCATCATTGTGGCGATTGAGCGTCGCCGTGGTCCCGAACCAGGGACCTGATGCATCGTAGACCGACATTATAATCACTGAGCAAAAGCTAGCTCCTCCTCTGTTCTTATAATTCGGGTATGGCTCGTGTGGCATCTTTGATAGATGTCTTTGCTGCCGCACACTCCATTCGGGCTTGGCTCGTGTGGCATCTTTTTTGATAGATGTCTTTGCTGCCGCAATGTTATTTCAGACAGACACACAGTTATCGCAATATTAGTTAAAAGAATATCTTGCTCGTTGCAATATCTCAGTTATTGCAATAAACGGTGGTGAAGCCCATGTGTATTAAATAGAAAATGGCGCAAGGGGGCGCTGCGGTATGTGTATTGTTGTGTTGAATGATGGATGTGTTGGAAGCGATTCGAGATGTCAATTTCCAGCCTTTCCTTATGAAATAAAAGTAATACAGTCCGCTTGAGTTATTGTGTGAAAACAATTCATATTTCCCCCACAAATGGAATATGGGAAATGGCAATATATGGGGTACGGAATAATAATTACGGAACTTAACTATCATGCACAATTATTTTTCGTAAGTGCCTTGTTTAATCGTTTGCAACAATTAGTGAATAAAAAATATGATTGTTAATTCCATTAACAATTACATTTTAATTGTACTTGTTAATTATATTAAACTTTATGGTACCTACCTGTATTCTCTTAAGCGATATGATGGATTCAGCACCTTGAGCAATGGCATAGGGGAAGAAGAGGGTCATCGAAAGCCTCAGATTATTAAAGAGAGACATGCAGACGAACACCTTTTCAGGGGTTAAATCCCCACCAACCCCGAGCACGAAGACTACAAATGAGATGAGGAGGATGACCTTAGAAGCGATGAAAAACACGGCCAGGTTGGTACCACGAAGGATGGCTGTTCGACGAATCTTCTTTACCTCTTTCCTGAAGGAGTAAAACTTAAGATATATCAACACTTTAACTGCCGTATGATTCATCTGTCATTCACAACAAAATAGTCATTGAGTTGTTGTGAATTACAGATGCCAACGTGTTAAACATGAGCACCATCAGCAAGGTGATGCATTTTCATTATCTTTCATCTGAATATTTTTAAAATATATATGAATAAATTAATTTATAGCGATTTAGCTAAATCCGTTAAAAATGTAACACTAAAATGATTGATTAAATACTAAAATTAAAAATACAGTGAAGTATTATACTCGTATAGCTCAAAAATTACACTTTTTGAGTTGTACTTCTTTTCAAAAAGACTTAGGTGTCCAGAGATTCAAATTTTACGCACCTTCTGCAAAAGTCAACAAGATTTGCAAATGGTATTTCCCACCCATACATTTTGATTACCCTCATGCCACCAATGATTTCATTCATCAATCGAATCCGTTCGTCTGTAAGTGCAGCAGTCTTCAATCTGTAAAATAGCAAGAAAACCAGAATTACAGAAAACTGACATCTTATTGGTCGTAAATGAAAATTGTTTTGCACAATAGAATTTATGTGACTGGCAATTAAAAAAACTATTTTTAGATTAGCATCTTTATTTGCAGCATAAATGCATAAAACGAAATTTATGCATTTATGCTGCAAATATATTGAGTCCACTTACAAAATAATCAAATATATAAAAGTATATTTATTCACCTAAGCTTTGAGAAAAGTTTACCCATCATGCCTTGGAAAGGTATGTACAGCATAAGTACTGAAACGCCTGCAAGGCTGGCGTATCCAATGTACGACCAGAGAACGCATATGATGATGACCGTCTGAATGGGTCCAGCAACTAGGTACGGCAGATATACGACAGACTGAAAAGTAAACATTAGCACAGAATCAAACTAAATTAACTTTACTAAGAGAACATCTAAGAAAGTAATTATATAATTCACAATACTTGTACATATGACAAAAAAAAATGTATCCAACAAGTGAATTTCCCTACAAATTAACAAATTTCTATATTTTGAGTCGACAAAAATTACAGCTTTCTCAAGACTCAATCTCACTGAAGATTAATAATATTATACCAATCAATAAGCCGTAATCAATTAAGATACAGTAGAATCTCTCTAAACCGGTCTCCGTTTAACCGGTACTTCACTTAAAACGGCTTTAATTTGATCTGTTAAAGCAAAAAATCACCCCTTCCAATGAGAGTTTCAAGCGCGATTTGTATATATATTCGTTGATAGCTATAGTGACACTACAGAAGTAGATGTAAAAGAGTGGTTCAAATTAGAAAATGGCTTGGACCTCAAACTGTTATCTGACAAAGACTGCTGTCATCAAGACTATCACTGATGCACCTTAAGATGACGCTGAAAATTAGGATGACGCAGATTCAACAAGAATCTTACTAGTTTCACACACTGATGGAATGGAGGCTTTAGAAGGGGTTTTTGTTATGTTAAACAGCAATCAGTTAGGTGATTTAAAAAACTCCATTCTATACTTTCAGCATTCACTTGGGTACAATTTACTGAAATTAGTTGGATTTTTATCACTTGTATTTGGTTAATTTTCTGTACTTTTATGGATTGATATTATTTTTTTAAATATTTCAAATAATCTTGTCATTATTACTGTTTATAGCATTTTTTTCATTTTTTATATTATACAAAGTAGGATGCAACTCTGTAGTCACAACTAGCATGATTTTCATATTTTTATTACATCATAAGGTGATCATAAGCACCCCTTATATGAAATACCAAGGTGAATTTTTTTATTATTAATTTATTAAAATAATTGGTGTTTCATGTGGAACTAAAAAATTGATGTGTTTAAAATAAAATAACAAATATTTAATATTTTAAGCAAATCTATACTATTAAAAGCAGAAAAACCTTTTATGTATGTAAATATGTATTTCCTTATTTCAAAGCCCCTACATGGCCTAGAACCTCATTTTGTTTTCAAAAATTTGAAACATTTAATAGATTTTTAAATATTCGTAGAAAAAACTCTTTTTAGGGGGTGGGCTAACTAGAATAGATTCTAGCTAAAAATAAATTTAGTCATTCTCGCGATTAGAACTCGAATTATTTTAATTTCAGGAGTTTCATAACATATTTTTTTTATAGAAGATAATGATAATTCGGGGAATAATAATATTAGCATACAGTATATGAAATGATTGATAATTTGAATTACACTATGGATATTAATATTACCAAAATAGTTTTTATTAACATATATAGACCAAATGCATCCATAGGCGTCACTAAGATGTTATTAACTTGAAAAATGAAACAAGGAATTTATTCATACGACATATTTTACGATAATAAAGAGGGAAATCTGAAAGATTACCCAAATTATTCTTTTAAAATGGCTGATTTTTTTTTTTTCATTCTGATACTGATTGTGATGTAAATGGAACGAAACACTGTGGAATATCATGATTGTATGAGAATCACAAGTGGATACTCACACTCGAGAATTTTTTCATTTTTTACACTTTAAAAAAAATCAATATTAACTTAATCAACTACGGGTTGTCACAAAGTTCTTGAGAGTCAAGGAAAGACGACGTGATAAAAATGTTGCTTTTTTTTCACTTTGTGTTCTGGAATTTTTTGGAAAGATATACTGGAGGTCAATAACACACAACTTCCTCCCAAAGCCATTGCAGGTGCTGACCCGACATGGCCACCCCAAAAGGGACCTCTGGTCGAAACTTGCTTTTGACGTCAACTGTGACCCTGATTTCTGGAAAGTGAAATAACTTGACATCTCCTAAAGTGAAAGACATTTGCAAGCAAGGGAGAGCTTCGCCCTGTCACTTTCAGTTAAGCCCCAGGGTATAAAGCAGTAGTGTATCAGATAAATAAAATATAATTGCCAAGTGTAAAATGGCTGCAAAAACCCAGATTTCGTGAATTTCTTCTGGCAATTCCTTGGTGGCGTTTTTTGAGCTGCATCAACCCAGATCTGACAAAATTTATCTTGGATAAAAAACCAACTGTAAAACATGATAAAATAATGCATTATGAAAATTCCAGTTATAGTAGCTTATCGGAAACTTGTTTGTATAGTACTATATGCACCGTGGTGTTAAAAAAATTGTTAGTTTGACAGTATACTTTGTAAAAGATAACTTTTCAACCATATTCAGACACAAAGGACTGCCTCCTTGACAGATGCGGTCATGTCACCATTAAGGCTGATAGACTGTCAGTTTATCCTGAAGGAGGAGGCTCTTATTTGACTCTAAAACCGGTTGATATGGTTAATCAACTTTTATGCTATTAAACTAACCGAAGTTTTATTTTTGCAAAATGCTTAAAGATAATATTTTTTAATATTAAAATTCAATTCTTCGGAATAACTCATACATGGGCATCCTGGATTGCGTTCAGAAACGTAAAACTACTACATAATTCCAGCAACGTTAGGATATTTCTTACAAGACTACAAACAGGGTAAATTAGGAGTTTGACTTTTAAAAAAAGTTGCCAATATTCAACATTATGTTATTTGAAAATCTGCCGCGTTTTTCATATTAAAAGAGATATTGGCTTTGTAGGCGAAAATAATAAATTATTTCACATTGAAAGTTATTAGTTAGTTTAAGTAAAGTAAACTGCGTACGAGAAATTGGATATATTTGTTAGACCTTGCAACTGTATTTAAATTTTCAGATTTCCCTAGTAAGAAATAATTCTGCAAGGGAATTTAACTTCACTTGCAATTTTATAAACACAAAAACGCTTATATTGTATATTATATCTCTGTACTATTAAAAGATAAAAAGTGCACGGACATCCTGTTATTCAAATGAATGGTATCAATAAGCTCATCAAAAAAATTATTTTAAAGTAAATGTAAAGCATCCCTAAAATGAGTGTATAACATCAGAATAAAGCACCATCATATTGAAGACCATGACCGACCGACTCGTCCGAAGACTTGAGCAGCTATTTGGACGGCCGGAAGCATCATCATGTGTGAAAGTATTATCTTTCAGTGATATCAATATTTTAAAATTAATATCAACTTTAACCAATCCGTCAGTCAATTCAATTATCAAATTTTGTGAATGGTCAAGTGATTTAACTTAAGTCTAATTCTTTTAATAAAGTATTCAAATTTAAACTTATTTTATAAAAAAAAAAATTTAAAACATAGCCTAGTATCTCTCGAAGTATAATTAGTATAGTTTAAAACCCGGCTTAGTACAGTTTAAAGCCCTGCTTAGTGTAAAGCCTGGCTTAGTATAGTTTCAAGCCCGGGTTAGTATAGTTTAAAGCCCGGTTTAATATAGTTTAAAGCCCGGTTTAGCATAGTTTAAAGCCCGGCTTAGTATAATTTAAAGACCGGCTTAGTATAGTTTAAAGCCCGGCTTAGCATAGTTTGAAGCCCGGCTTAGCATAGTTTGAAGCCCGGCTTAGTTTAAAACCCGGCTTAGCTTAAAGCCCGGCTTAGTATAATTTAAAGCCCGGCTTAGTATAGTTTAAAGCCCGGTTTACTACAGTTTAAAGCCCGGCTTAGTATAGTTTAAAGCCCGGCTTAGTATAGTTTAAAGCCCGATTTACTATAGATAAAAGCCCGGCTTAGTATAGTTTAAAGCCCGGCTTAGTATAGTTTAAAGCCCAGTTTAGTATAGTTTAAAGCTCGGCTTTGTGTAAAACCTGGCTTAGTATAGTTTAAAGCCCGGGTTAGTATAGTTTAAAGCCCGGTTTAGTATAGTTTCAAGCTCGGGTTAGTATAGTTTAAAGCCCGGTTTAATATAGTTTAAAACCCGGTTTAATATAGTTTAAAGTCCGGCTTAGTATAGTTTAAAGCCTGGCTTAGTGTAGTTTAAAGCCTGGCTTAGTATAGTATAAAGCCCGGTTTAATAGAGTTTAAAGCCCGGCTTAGTATAAAGTCCGGCTTAGTATAGTTTAAAACCCAGTTTAGTGTAGTTTAAAGCCCGGAAATAGTATAGTTGCCAGTATAGTTTAAAATTAAGTATAATGATTTCGTTCTAGATTGATATACATATATTTTACACACATTATATGTAACTTTTTGGTAGGTCGGACGGTCTGGGTAACAACAACAACAACACATTATATGTATTATATCATATTCCTTACCTGATCGAATCTGTTGACATCATTTGAAAGTAAATTGACCATCTGACCGACCGTAGTTCTGCTTAGAGCAGCTTGGCTGAGTTTAAGTGCCTGTAAGAGAAAGGTTACCACTATAACAAATTATACATCTGACAATATTATAGAATAATTAAAAGGAATTAAGCGAATTGTAATTCGCTGTTTAAAGTGTCGCATTATTAATTTATGCATAAGTAGATCATTACTTAGTTGTTTACATAGTAGTATATACAAATGTTCTTCTTCCATAAAAGGAACTAATTGAACGAGTTTAAGGTATGTATATACATACGTCACATACTCGTTCACAATGACGAAGCGTCGGGAAAGATAGGGTAGACAGTATGTTTATTCTTCCCAAATAATTTATGGCCAAATAACTTTCATTTTAATTATATATTATTTGAAATAAATGCATAAAGTGTTTTGTTTGAGAATAAACGAAAGGAAATGTAAACACATTTTTGCTCCAGTTGGCGCCATACCTTCAAATATTGGCGTATTGTTCAGGAGAGACATATCTTAAAATGTCTACCTAGTCAGGAGATAATTGGGGATAGAAACTCAAAAATAATGCGCACGCATCTTCTATCATTCAACTGCCATTGCCCTGATAGACGTGTCTAAGCTGCGAGATTTTACTTGCATAGTGTTTATTCTTTGAGGACTCTAGAATCATTTAAAAAGTTAATAACAAATTATATTTCGACAATCTCTAAATTATAGAGGTTTTGACATTTTCTATACGTTTGGAATTTTCCATATGAATCACAAGTGAAACTTTTAACACTGAAAGACGTGGCCCTTGGTTAGCTATAAGCTTATTTTCTTAATTGTTTTCCTTGATTGTTTGTTATACGCTAGTTAAAATAGTTTGCTGCATATTGTTCCCCTCGCATATAATGTTTCTGAATTATCTCATCAGCAAAATACGAAACAGGGGCTCCACTGTAATAACAAAATGCCATTAATTGGTTTTCATTGTAATTCAGTTATTATATTTTGATTTATTTGTAACCTTATTATAATGTGCGACATGAAGTATTTTATTAGACAATAAATTTTGATCCTTGCTCTCTCCAAATTATGTTATCAAGCTTATTTTATTCTTTACTCTTTGCCTTCTCTTTGTTTTGTATACAATTGGGTTCTTAAAAATGTCATTTTTGTCCACAGTAAAATTTTTATATTGTGATCCATTATTGCGTTTCCCTTCATAGAGCAGAACGATACTCCCCCCCCCCCGCCCTACATCCGGTACAGTAACTAGAACTTATCTTCTAGCCACTATAATTTTGGCAAAGCAACTTGACAGAATGGAGCAGGGTTAATAAATGCCAGTCGCAAGTTACCATTTGACGACTAGCAACCGAGTAGACACTTCATATAACAGACACTTATACGAATGTTATAACTACATTACTTTTACTGCAACATACATACAATACCATGCCCGTATGTGCCTTTCTGTCTAACATGTTGGCAATATATTTTTACTTTCCTTATATACATAATGTATAAAGAAAATATTGTGACGGGGTCGAAAATTTGAATTCAAGTTTTCTACTGGAAAGCACGTTTCAAGCATCCCTGATCACGAATCAAACATTTTTTAAGTGATGTCTGTGTGTGTGCGTGCGTGTGTGTGTGTGTGTGTGTGTGTGTGTGTGTGTGTGTGTCAGTGAGTCTGTGAAGACGATAACTGACGAACGAATGGACCGATTTGAACGAAATTTGGTACAAAAATTACAATCCGAAACACTGGAAGCCTATTGTTTTTATACGCATTCGAATGTTCAGCACCCCTCTAAATTTTCGAGTGAAATTTTGAAAAAATCGTCAAAAAATGAAAACCACTAATAAAGTTACGCAAATAGACATTTCTTATGTAATTTTTCATTAGAAAACGATTGACGTAAATTTTAGAACGCTAACGTGAAGCGTTCTCGAGATATTGCACATTTTTCAAAAAAATTATCAAAGAGTCATATAAAATAAAAAAAAATATTTTCTACTGAGAAACATGTTCACTTTTCATATGTAATACCATGCGATAAATTGGGTGACATCATTCTCGTGTATCTAGCTCGGTCCATTCATGGAAAGAGATACTTTGAGTAATACTTTTGTATTTGAACGCCAATAGCCATTTATCTGCTGTAAGAAAAACTTATTTCTCCGTCCACAACGCTTGGCGAGATTTTGGCGACGAATTTGATGGAATGTCGCCAACTTGGCGATTATTATAAGCATATTTTTCAAACCTGATACGGAGGTATACAAAAAAATATAAGCCTCTCCGAAGCCAAATAGCTCATCTATTAAATGCTATTAATAACTGAAAGCGAAACTTTTGATATATAGGGCAATCAAAAAGTAGCGCACATACAATTTTATAATCATGTAATACACAAAAAAATTGTAATAGTACAATTTATTTCACTCATATACCCTCAAAAAGATATCAGAAATATAGTCTGCTGCTTTTAATACATCAGATGATTATTGCAGATTACGTTTTTGATAATCGAAGAACATGGAATTTTCCAGAGTAAAAGAATTTTTATTTAAAAAGCAATATTTCTCTGGGGGGGGGGGGGGGAGTGTCATTGAAGACTTTCAAAAGATTTCATCGAAAAGTTTCAGCAGCACAGTCTTTATTTCAAATGGTTTATCCGAAATTAAAATAAGTTTAATCATTTCGATTCAAAAAAGGTTGTTTACATCTGCTCTTTATACTATTCTACTAATATATTACTACTATTCTACTCTACTAAAAATCTACCTATTTCCATTTCTTGGTACGGTCGCATAAGTTTTCGAATATTTAAAAATTATTTAATACAACGTGATCGAAAAATCACGCACATAAAATTTTAATGTTATGTAATGTTCCGAAAAATTGAAATAGAATTATTTTTTGCAGTTTGGTGACATCACACTCAAAAACATGTCAGAAATATCGTCGGCTGTTTTCAATACTTCAGACGATCATTACAGAACTATTTTCATTAATCGAAGAAAATTGTATTTTCCAAGAGTGAAATTTTTATTATAGAGCTATATTTCTCTAGCCATTCGTATGAAAGTGTTATTGAATAGTTTCAAAAGAGTTTACGGAAGAGTTTCATCAACGCACTCTGTATTTCGGTTCGTTTATCCTGAGTTAAAATGGAAGGCTTGCCTTTTCACACTTTCTCAGCTAAAGATCCAGTTTTTCGAAAACGCTTTAATAACCTCGTAATTGTTAGTGGTCAAAAGTATGGCTATTTCTTCTGAAACTCTTCAATGACACTTCCATAAAAGTGGATATAGGAATATTGCTCTAAAATAAAATTTTCACTCCGGGAAATTGCAATGTTTTTCGATTAATACAAAGGAGGTCTGTAATGATCATCTAACTTATTGAAAACAGCAGACGATATTTCTAATATACTTTTGAGGATATATGAGTGCCACCTGACTTGTACAAGAAAATTGAAAAAATAGAATATTTTCATTATATTATTTTAAATTTCAACGTGCGTGACTTTTTTATCACTCTGTTGTTGTTGTTGTTGTTGAGACCCAGACCGTCCGACCTACCAGAAAGGTGTAAGGTAACTGTTTGGACGGCTTGGAAGTGCCACCCAATTTAGACCGGAACCCAGTGGGGGAGGCATCCACAGGGACCGTACCCTCCTTCCCCTACCACCAACCTCACGGAAGGACTTACGGACCCACATATTTAACGTGATCGTACTCCGCGTGAACACGGCGGTAGTTTTGGCAGTGGCTGGAATCGAACCCGGGCCTACCGAGTGCAACTCCAGCGCGCTAACCAATGGGCTACCGCGCCCCCTTTTTTTTTTATCACTCTGTGTAAAATCGATGATTTAAGTTCAAATAAATTGATTTCTGAAGTAAATATTCAAAAGTCTACTCATATTTCTCCACATTTCTCTTACAAAATGGAATACTAAATTGATATTCAAAGGGTATTCTATAACTATCTAAATATTCTATAACTATCTAAATACTATAATTCTCTATATACTATAACTATCTAAATAGTGTACGCATAATGGACATATGAAAACAAAACTGGGGAAATAGACAATCATGGCTTTCATATTAAATCAGTCTAAGTATTGTATCATTCATTAAATACTTCAGAAAAAGCTTGTTTCAATACGAAATTGCAACATTGATATTATAGGAGCCGCAGATCCCCACAATACGAAAACTGAAAGTGAAGCAAAAGAAATCACCTTTCTGTAGACAAGAGTGCAGCAAGCAATCCTCAGCCTCATACCCATGCGTTGCGCCCCGAAGAAGTAAGGGTGGTGAGTGAAAACGAACATAGCAGCCAAGAGACAGACCCCCGCTGTGTACAGAATGAGATCGGACCTAGAGACAACTTTCATCCTTGCAAAGTGCTCGATTAAGTAACCCAGCAGGATAGGCTGCATCACGTGGATGAAACATTCCTTGAAAATAAAAATATATTACAATTAACATTTTCATTAAACGTTGGTTGGGGAACATTATTAATTTTCATTTACGGACAATGTGTACTAAATATCTCATTGACTTATATGAAACACGGAAAGTTTGAATAGCAATTACGACAAAATTTTTTAACCTGTGAAATGTGCCTTCCTCATGTAAAATGCTTTGGTCTTATAGCGGTATATTTAAAGAAATATAGTCCTGATTATCTTAGATAATGTGGACTGAGGACCCCTCTACGAAATATGTACTGTAAAAAAAATAATGCGTACAATAAATACATATGTAATTATGTGTTTATATGTTCTGTACATACCGTACCTACTTGGGTGTGCCCTTATCCTACTGTTCGATGATGTATCGCATAATGTAGTAGTCTCAAACGCATTTAGACCTTACATACGCAAAATTATTGAGCCTTCTCCTGAATACACATCACCGTCGTCTTCATGCCTTGTTACTCATCCTATGTTACTCATCCTATGTTACTCATCCGCTTTCATCCAATCTTGAATGTCTTCTGCCTCCATAGGTTCTGAATTTTGAAGCAATGTATGTGTATATTTTTATGTGTCCGTGAGTCTAGACGACTTGATATATCCCAAATGAATGATGGGTTTAGAATAAAAATCTGGTGCGATTGTTACAATCTGTGATTACTGGAATCTGGAACTTAGAATTTTAATAAAGTTCAAACGTTCCTAAAATACCCCAATTTCAATATGAAATTTAGAATAACTTAAACAAAATTGTGAAATTAAAACATGTTAAATAAAGAAATCATTTTATACATAATTTATCGTTAAAAACGAAAGGAATTGATTTTTAAACGCTCATATGAATCCTTCTAAACATCTTGCATATTTTTCTAATGAATTTATTATAAAATGCATAAAATTTAAACAGTATTAAATATTTAAAACATGTTGACTTCCTATATGCAATAGTATTCCATGAATCCATTAATATTTTTGTGAATCTAACACATTACATTCTCGAGAAAAGACACGGTTTGTAACAGTTTTGTATTTCAACACAACACAAATCGACAGATTTGGGATTTTTTATATTGTATTTTTTTAAAACTTAGTGGCATTTTAATGTAGAACGTAAGCGTGAATTTGAATAAGTATTTTAGTTTGGGCCAATGTAGACGCCAAAATGTACAATTTAAATTTTTCGCTGAAAATTCGATATCAATAACATTGTGATATAACTTTATATTTGCACATTTGGTGACTCTGTAAGTGATGAATTGGTTACTACCATAATAACAAATTCGGTCTTTTTCCCGCTTGAATACGAAAAAGTAAATATTTTTTATCGAAATATGAAGAAGCATATAAATAGAATCTTGATTTTGAAATTTAGAAATGGATTAAAACTCAAGCCATATGTTTTTTATATTAAAATTTTAGATTTTAATTAAAAGCGTTTAACAAATGAACTAATTTTTAGGAAGGATCTCAATTTCTTTTATTGCTGTCTATCGTAATATTGTGATTGGTTTATTATATGCATTTGGCTGATTTATTTTTCATCAACGATATTATTACGTTTTTATAACTTCATGTTTTAAAACGTAGTCAGTAATCTATTAATTTCACATTAATTGGCTCCAAAATACTTAATTCAGCATTGGATACAGTATTTCAAAGCGAAGTGCAAACTTGTTGACGACATTACAAATGCAAGTCATAAAAACTAACAATACAAGGATGAAATCAGAGTTCAAATGGAAGAGAACGGCAATCCCAATTGGAATTAATTCGTTTCATCAGAGTGTTCCCCATTTTTTATTACAGTAGCGGTGGCGAAACATAGGGGGGCGAGTGAAATATAGCCAACAAAAAATATGCCCCTGATCTATCTGAAAAGAGTACAATTAGAACTTTATGAATCATTATAAATCGGCGCAAGATATTTAAGATGCACCTATTTTTTCTGTACATCTATATACAAGGTGTCAAAGACCAATAATTCGAAAAGTATTACAATCATCGTATATTTTATGCAGAGATACATATATCAGCATATAGAGATGTACTTCAAACATCAGGATATGCAGATGTATATCAAACATCAGTATATGCAGATGTATATCAGACATCAGTATATGCAGATGTATATCAGACATCAGCATATGCAGATGTATATGCAGATGTATATCAGACATCAGCATATGCAGATGTATATCAGACATTAGCATATGTAGATGTATATCAGACATCAGCATATGCAGATATATATGAGACATCAGTATATGTAGATGTATAGTAAACCCCAATGGCGCTACACAATGAAACAACTTTAGGAACTGACCCCTCTTTTAAGCAGGTAGTCCTTTTCCTATCCTGCGTACGAAGGTAGTTCAGTGTGGAATAGTTTATAAAAATAGTGAGTTTTTCCAGGAGATCTTAAGTTTTACAATTATGCTGTAAGCGATGATTTTGTTAAAGCAGAGGCGCGATGGGATTATTCCTATAGTTACCGATCATACGATTGAAGAATCTGAATTCAAAGATACCGAAATTTATTTAAAAATATTGATTTAAATTGATTTTTAAAGTATCAAAAATTGCTGTGGAAAGCCTCCAAAATTTGCATGTCTATTTCGAAGGCTGCAGTGACAAAGTTAACTGCAGTGACAATCTAGATACAATAGGAAAAGTGCTATGTGAATGTGTTATACATTCAAATGTTCAAAAGAAAGATACGAATTTTTTCAGCGTAATCAAAAACGTGATATATTTTAACCTAACTATAATGAATTTCTGTTCCAGAATATGCAGCCAGACTAGTCATATTTATCTCGTAGCTAAATGTTTTATTGATTATTGCAAATATTGCTTAATAACGAATATTTTTACTGTCCCTTGTGATTTCATTATATGTGTGCTCCACTACATACGATAACAGCAATATTTCTCGAGTTATTGCCCTGGTCCATGACTTTTCTGGACCTCTGAATACGTTGAACATTTGTTCATTTGTCCTGTTTGTTGTTCATCGTTTCAACTGTATAAAAAATGTCAATTTCGCAAATTGTATTATTCTTTGTTAGAGAGATATACATATGTTTTGTGACTGTTAAAAATGCTGTCACATCTTTCTTACTCCGGAAAAAGCAACATCTGCAGCGGAGCGTGAATTTTTAAATCGGATTATGTTCGGATGAAGTACTTTTACCACAAATAAGTTGGTCAACACATTTTTACAGTTTTATATTTCCAAGAAATGTGTTACCTACAGACCTCGAAAAATGTGCTTGCTGTAAAAAAACAAAACAGTTGTTTACTTTAAAGAGTCAAATTACGTACTAAACATCTCTGTATTGCTCATGTTCCGAACACATCTCCAAAGAGAAATTTACATTACGAATTACGAGTTAGACTGATTACTAGGGATAGGAAATGATTTTGCATTTTTTATTTCAATACTGCAACATTGTTCCAGTGTATATAAATGTGTTTTACAGAAAAAAAAACCTAGGTGATTTAAGTACCTGTGTTTAAGCTATTTCTTTTCGCATTTTTTCGTGATTTTTTGCGATATATGGTATATTTTCGGGTTTTCCCGTCATTTCAAGGTATTATATTTATTTTATTATTTTTTTTACGTTATTTTGCATATTTTAGTATTTCTAATAAAACAATATTTTTGGATAAATTTCACTGAAATTCTTACGTTGTTGTTGTTGAGACCCAGACCGTCCGACCTACCAGAAAGGTGTAAGGTAACACCTTTCTGGGACTCTTACGTGTCGTTTTAGCTATTTTTTGTCTTGTTGGGTCGGTCTCATTATTGTTTAGACTTGACTCTTCTTGTCGGGATTTTCCTGTTGTGTTTTAGCGCAAGCCCATCTTGTTGTTACTTCTCATTTTAGATTGGCTGAACTGTTCTTCATTCTGCTTTCTGACTAGCTCTCTTCTCAAATGAGCTCTTAATCCAGGTCTTGGGTATTTAACCCCGTGTGTTTCTTTTATTTTCTCCCATTCCTCTTTCACACTTTGGGTTTGTTGGTTCTTTTGCACTGACGAATTGAGATTCAACGTATCCTTAAAACAGCTGTATACTGCTTTTCCTTGTTATTTGTGCTTATATGCGTTGCTCATGTTTTCCTTATCCTTTGTACAAAGTGTATTTTACTTATTGAATTTTATATTTACCGCCTGAAAATACAAGAAATTCGGATTAACTGAATCCCCAAGCAGTTCGGATTTTTATTGTATGTATTTCTGTATATCTTATTCAAATCCACGTTTCTGCATTTCTGAGGTCATATTTTCAGAAAATTACGAAATTTAGGATAAATATAATTTTTCCTAAGCCCTATTATTCTCCTTTTAATTTCTATTTTTAAAATGTGTAGTGCGAGTTTTAATTATGATACAATTAACGAGTTATTAATTATAATACAATTAATAATATTCAACATAGTTAATTTAATTTCCTTATCCTTTGTACAAAGTGTATTTTACTTATTGAATTTTATATTTACCGCCTGAAAATACAAGAAATTCGGATTAACTGAATCCCCAAGCAGTTCGGATTTTTATTGTATGTATTTCTGTATATCTTATTCAAATCCACGTTTCTGCATTTCTGAGGTCATATTTTCGGAAAATTACGAAATTTAGGATAGATATAATTTTTCCTAAGCCCTATTATTCTCCTTTTAATTTCTATTTTTAAAATGTGTAGTGCGAGTTTTAATTATGATACAATTAACGAGTTATTAATTATAATACAATTAATAATATTCAACATAGTTAATTTAATTAATTACATATATTAATTTAGTAAGAGTATTTTACTTTTGATAAAAACGTAAGTGAGAACCACGCAAGGTTGACACACATATTGTGTATCGCCTTACAGTCACCAACACATAGGTGTTAAAAGTTACGAACTGGTAAAGATCAATTTTCTCCAAATGGTTTTGATAGTTTCATTGGGAATATGTTCACAGACTCAAACGTGTAAATGCTTATAACACCCACAATCTTAGAAGGATCAATCGATACCTTAATTGAATTTATTTCACTGTGCATCAATTTTTCTCATAGTATTATGTTTGTAATTTTATTAAACAGCTTCTTTATAAATATAATACTGATGAGAAACAAATGACCGTGAACCAATGTTCCCAATATCTGTTCTATTTGACACTACCTTAAAGTTTTTCAGTTCTTAGAAACACAATATTACAGGTACGCGCACACGCACACACGTGTGTGTACCTTTGGAAAATATAAATTAAAAATCCTGTCAATCTTCAACACGAATAATGATTTTTAGACGCATTCTATTAAAATAACCCTTTAAATCTTGAAAAATATTTACACTCAATCCCAACTTTCGTAACAACTATGGTGATAGAACAGTTTGGTTCCCTTGTTTAAATTCAGTAATGTCAAAGCCAGAAGAATCATCCAGAGTTTTACTAAGGAGCTTTAATTTGCCAACCTGTGTGATTGAGACAGTTTGATGTCACCCATAGATAGCTGAGTTAAATATTCTATAATGAAGAAAATTCTTTAATGTTCATAGTCGAACTAATCAGAAATGTTTCCAAAAATATATAGCAGTTAAAATGCACTTTTAGGTCTCAAGTGCTTCCTGAAGGATTGAGTATGGAGATTTACGACCCCATGATAAATCGTCCCAATGTACAGTACTTACATTTTCACTTTGTAATTGCTAAACTTATTGCAAACGACTTACTTCGACCATTGTGAAGAGCCCGTTAGCGCAGTACCTCAGCCCGAACGCTCGGATGGTTGCCCATACCAGGCTTGGAGTCTTCCCTACTTTCAGTTTCTTCAGTTCTTTATCCCATTCTCTAAATAAAAAAAGAAACAAATTACAATTTATTACAAGTTTAAGCACGCACAAATTGGAGGTCCGATCGATTTCAATTTTAGATTTGAAATTAATTTTATTTGACCAATGTTCAGAGATGTTTTACAATACAAAACCTGAACCCGACTCTGTCCGATCCCAGACGATGTTTATCCAAATGTGTGCCAAAAAACATAACATCATGCAATGTTTATGCTCAGAACTAAGGTAAAATGTTATTTCTTTTATTTTAAAATTTCATCTCTGCATTAAAAAATTCAACAAAATTATTTATGCACGCTATTAAATTTCATCTACATATTTTCACACATTGAATACTTTTAACCCAGCTCTATTTGAATTCTTTAAAACTAAATCCGACCCGTTTAGCTCCAACCCTCTGGTTAGTCCTCAGATTCATCAATTTGAGTCTTTAAAGCCTATCAGATACTGCAATTTAAGAAATGTGCTGCCCTGCCCACGCCATATTTTTAATTTATCATACTCTTGCGTAACATATTTTTTCCGAGAATATTTTCTAATTTGAGATTTAGGGGAATTACACTTTAAAAACTCCTGAAACCATTTTTGGAAATATATCCCTTTGTGTGGAAGACCCAGACCACACGACTGACCCGAAGGCTTGCAGTAGCTTTTTGTGTGGCAGAATGTTCTTTTGTATTGTTGTTGTTGAGACCCAGACCGTCCGACCTACCAGAAGGTAAGTAACTGTACGTAAGGTAACTGTTTGGACGTAAGGTAACTGTTTGGACGGCCTGTAAGTGCTACCCAATTTAGACCGGAACCCGGGATGTCTTTTTGTATGTATGTGTTTATGTCTGTGAGTCGTGCACCCGATACAACTAATTTTTAGACAAGACACGATAACAAGACAACGAGGGTTTTTCAATGGTGAAAAATAGAAAAACTGTCCCAAACGAAAACCAGAAAAGAAGAAAAAAAACAGCACTTCAAGGGATTCACCAAAATAAATGCGACGATGTGTAAAATTGAGAATGGTAAATAATTGAAGCAGTTTCTTACGTCAGCAGAGTGGTGTAGCTAATGTCAATTATATGTCTACTCTCAATCCAGAATGCTCTGATTTGATCCCCGGTTCTAGATTAAAACGTGCGCCTAAGTTAAAATTAGTCTAAATACAGGAATTTAGAGATAATATGGCAGAAAAGTTGAAAATTGAGATCTGTGAATAATATTGAAGTATTTAATATTCCAAAAATGTAATTAGATAACTTAAATTGATGAAATAGAATAAAATAAAAATGAAAAAATAAAATTATGTAAAATGCGTTGAAAAAAAAATGCTATGTATTTAGACATTTCCATGCGTTTTAAATGAAAATAAATTTATCACTCGGAATTGGCATTAAATAAAAAATTGGTTTTACTATGAACGATTGCGAGGAATTTGTGCGTTAAGTTCAATGAAAACAATGTAGACCTGAAACGTAATTGTGACTATATTATGTAAAGTAGCAATGGTAACGTAAACTATATTGTGTAAAGTAGTAATGGTAACTATAATGGTAACGTAAGGTGTATTGCATAAAGTAGTAATAGGAACTATAATGGTAACGTAAACTGTATTGTGTAAAGTAGTAATGGTAACGTAAACTATATTGTATAAAGTAGTAATGGGTGTATCGTTCAACTGCATTGGTATGTGGGTATACATAAATACGCTATCTACCATGTATCCATACAATAGCTATGGATATGTGTCTACTACTGTATCCTACATTTTGAAAGCTGCAACTCTTTTAACTGTTTATAGTAAGTTGTATTACTTGATTGAGTTATAAATATGTAGATTGAGTTATAAATACTTGTCGAAAGTTCGAGAAACCTCGAAATAACGAATATTCTACGAGATGTGAGAGAATTCGAGACGTTTCTATAGAGAGAGAGTATAAAAGAAGTCATCAATCAGTTTGAGAGCAGTTGACGTGATACAAGTTGCATTGAATTGTGATATTCGTCAATGTTACGAGCATGGTAGTTGCTGTTTTGTGAAATAAAATACGTCAATGTTTTAAGAATAGTATCAGTTGTTTCGTCAAATTAGTGGAGCATTTAAGTTCTGTTTTACTGTATATTGTTCCTGTTTATGCTGTGCTTGTGAATAAACGTGTTAGTTATCCAGAAATTTGAACTCATTCTTGCATCCTGAACGCACACCCACGATTTAAGGGGATATGTCGTAACATTTATAAACAATCAATTAAAATGCCTAAATTTTCAAATCTTAACTGTAATTTTAGAAGTCTTTAAAATATATTCATATTTTATTCATATTTTATTTTATTAGTTTATTTTTTGCTACAGTGTAAGGATTAACAATTTCTATTCTCGACTTCTTATTTTTCAAGCAGTGCCTTCCCCGGGGAAAGAAGAGTTTAAATTTAAATAACAACAGCGCAGATTGTGATCGGCAGGCGGAGCTGGCAACCGGGTTATAAAAAGGCAAAGTGCGAAGCACGAGTGGAATAAGACGGTTCGAGATGATACGAGTTGGTACGACGGAGAACGTGGCGTGTGTGGATGCAAACGATAATAAAAAAAGGTAAACCATGTACATGTTGATTTATTATGTGTCATTTACGATGATGGCGTTTATTTTTATGATTTCTGAAATTTAAGAATAAACGTGTTGTTTTTATCAAAAGATGAGTGTTCATTCCGACACCTCCACAACAGCATACTTGTTATCTGAAAAATTAACATTTATACGGACGGAGTCGAAGGTTAGAATTTGACTTTTCAAAAAATTTACGTTCCAAGCATCTTAGACTTTAAAGATCATTTTCAGAAAAAAGTAGGGGAGAGTAGGACCAAATGTTATATTTACCAGTGTTTTGGGTTTTAGCTCAAAATGGAGTTTCAGTACTCTAAGAAGGTAGAGATAAGAAAGTATGGAAAGTTGGTGAAAACAGGTGACAGCTATTAATTACAGTGATCGCTCAGTTGCTTTTGAAACTTTTAAGTTGATAAGTGGTGCTTAGGAAACCATTTTTTTGCAAACTTTGCATACATTTTTCAATTATTTGATCTGTCTCACAGTGATTTGCCTTCTTGGAATTGTCTAATTTCTCGTGGTATCCACTTTTTTTGCTTAATATTTATTTCTTCCATAACAAATATATTTTTGTTTAAAAAATGTCATAATGGGGTACTTTCAACCCAATAATGTGGAGCAGTTTCGTCCATATTTTGCTCCTCTGATTTCACGTTTTGATTAGCAGTTGATTTAGCAGCTAGTATTTTCCTTTTCAGATGGTAAGTAAATATAAAAGAAAGATTAATCGAAGCTTCCTCGGTAAAGAACACAAGCCATCAAGGCTATGTTCTGGCAGAGAAAATACCAACCCATTGAACAGCTCCAGATTTTCATTTGACGAGTTAAACCTTGATACCTTCTAATAGAAAAAACCGAAGTTACATTAACAAGTAAATGTAAAAGATTATTCTAGCAATAGCAGTTAAGAGACGGACGTTCTATCCCTTTATGTATTTCAACAAGTATCCTGTGTCACAAGTGTTTATTGTTGATTTGAATATTTGAAAACTTTCTTTAGACATGGACATAGTTTAACTTTGAAACAAATGCGTGTGTTAGCGTTCGATTGTGTTAAACTTGTGTAAATGAGATGCCTAATAAATATAACCTGATAAGTGGAAGCAAACAGACATAGCTGGAAAGAACTGATAACTTAGGTTTAAGAGACATTACATAAAACAGAGGATCCATAAGCCTGAAAGTATTAGCTTGACTTGCGGAGCAACTTCCAACCAAACAAATATCAACGAATTTTTTTTATAAACTTCGGATCTTAATCAAAAAAGATTAATTTAAACCTGCGCAGATTTATTCCATTGCTAAGAAAGGAATAACTGTAATGAAATCAGTGAAAATCGTTGCAAAAAAAGAGAAAAAACAGTTATATTATCTGTTGATAAAGAAGAACTGACAACAACAATGGCCATTATCTGAGTTGGGGCATTTATTCTTACATTTTGTTTTTCCACAAATAAGAAATAAAAAATTTATTTTTGATGCTGTTCCATTATCTTTAGCCGTAGGAAGTAAGAATATAGGGATGAATAGTGTGCTTTACTCAGATGTTTGAAACATAATGAAAAGCACACAAAATGTTCTCTCTAAAATAACATACTTCTGCTACTTGATAACCATGAATCACCTATCAATATTATCCACTTGGACTATTACGAAAAATACATGGAATAGTAGACCTTTCTATTTCTCCTGACCAATACATCAGTAAACAATATGCATTCATGCATCAGTAAACAGTATGCATTCATGAATCAGTAAATAATAAGTATTTGTTAATTATCAATACATCAGTAAACGATATGTTTTGAAACACTATACCCATACACTGAATAAATTTGCTCATTACTAATGGAAAAGAGTCTTCTTTCAGACCCATTATATTTCGAGCTTCGTCAGCGGGCTTTAGACACATGTCCAATTTGAAAGTTTGTTAAAACCAAATGTAAAATTCTTTCATGTAATTTTTTTCTAGTGGAACCAATTTTCATAAAAAGTACGGGGTCTCAATTTGTATAGGGTCCCTTAAGCAAACAAGAGTCAAATATATGAAAAGTTCCGTTGTAACTTAACTAGTCAAAAGAAAAATCAGGTGGCACTATTTGCAATATTTATGAAGTTACTTGCAATAGGAATATCGTAAAAAATTACCAAAATAAGCTAAAATTAAAAAATTGGAATTGAGTTTTTTCTCAATTCTGGTTCATATTGCAGGGGTTAACTACAAATTGAAACCAGACTTCGCATAAAACGCATCTATGCAATTTTATTTGCAGCTGAGCCGGGATTTGTAATCGAAAATTGCCGATTTCTTTTATAAGCAATACCTCCCGAATAGTTTTGATAATTCCACCTGGGTTTTTTATTTTACACTAGATGCTGTACAGCGTTTTCTAATTAAACTTTTTTGTTCAAACCGTATAAAACTTTATACATCCCCCCCCTCTCTATTTTTATAAAAAAAAAACCACCCATCATGAAAAAAAATTATATTAAAGAATTCATAATTTAATTTTAACAAACTTTCAAATTGGATGAATGTGTCTAAATTCAATCCCTAAAGTTTGAAGAGCGAGGCCAACTCTGATGAAGCACCCTGTAGAGTGTCCCTTTGATACAGTGTCAAACTACTTAGGTAGCATGGTTACTAATTAGTCATAGGAGAATCATAATATTGACTATTATATATACAATCTGCACAAAATTTTCCATCTGTATGTGTACTGCATAGTGTTGTTTAGGTTCGAGCAGAAGAAATAAAGCTCATTTTCAACCTACTTTTGCATTATCTCCCCTATCTTTTCTGAGGAGTCTACGTCAGGGCAGTCGTATATGTCTGTCAGCTTCAAGTTGCCCTTTGTGCCCTTCAGGAACAAAGGTGTCAGCCACCTGAAAAATTAGTAATAACAGTATCAGCATAATTTTTATAGTTGCAATAAATGTGTTTTTAACACTTTACAACAAAGTTGAAAAGTGTTTATGATTTTTGTTCATCATGTCTGTCTGTCTGTCTGTCCGTTAGCACGATAACTGCCGTAAAAATTACTTAATCAAAATGAAATTTTAATATGTTGTTCAGACGGTCTGTAGGTTCTATGGGAATATAAATGAATAATATCACCCAATTAGTTTTGGATTGAACACGGGTTGCAAAAATGAAATACATTGAGCCCTATGGGACCTAATTTTTCAAACATTTTTTAAGCGAATTTAAAATTCACAAATTGCTTCGAAAATTTTAGGTAATATTCAAATTGTTCCATAAAATATATAAAAAAATTCAGCGAAATATATTCAGTAATTAAAATAATAATTACACCTCTTATATAAAGCGATCACGTGACCATGATATGAAAAAGATCACGTGACCCACTTCAAAATAATATATAGCATCCATCTTGTCTCAAAATCGTGATTTTTAAAGTTCCTTTTAATTCATATTGAGTGCTGTATCCGTCCTAAAACCACTTTATTTTTGCTTAAATTCTGTGCATCTACATACTGAAACAACTCAATTACAATATATTTGAATTTAAATGCTCATCCAAATTTGATTATTTCTACAACGAAGCTTATTTTTCACTTATGTAAAATGTAAACAGCAAAATATGTAGAACGAGTTGTATTAGAATTGCTGTATTTCTTTAACACAAAATTATTTAGCTCATGGAGTCTGCATAGCTGATATGAATGAAATATTTATTGATTTTACAAAGTGAAGGACGATTTTTTTCGATGAAGTTTTAAGCATAGAGTTTAATTACTTGTAGCTCCATGGTCTTAATTTTGAAATAAAATAAATTAATATAGTATTGTGATGAATGAAATGAATGGGAAATTGTTTATGAATGAAATGCTGCTTTTATAGAGAGAGCCAGGCGTGTTATTTTTTCTATGACGTCATTTGAATGAATTTCAGTTGTTTTCGATGATGTTTTCAAATATAATAAATTATCGTAGTATTATGATAATTCTAAAATTATTACCGAGGAATGTATCGCATTTTAGAGATGTTTAAACCAGGCAATTTATATTTCAATGCCGTCATTTGAATGAAGTTCATTTTTTTCGATGAAGGTTTAAATTTTCAAATATAATAAATTAACGCAGTATTGTGATAAGTTTTAAAATATTACCGAGGAATGTACTGCATTTTAGACATGTTTAAATAAAATTGCATTGAAGTCGGAAAGTGTTTCATAATCAATGCTTTAAGCATGATTGATCTTTCTTGTTACTTAATTTCCGATGCACTGGTTGCAATATCATTTGCAATCAGTTACTAATTAAAGAGATTAGTTCCAAAAAGACCTAAGTGACTTTTTCCTCTGTCTCGTATATAAAGTTCAATGCCCTCCTGCGATACGGCTGCTGAGTTGCAAATTGCAGCCAGTAACCTTGGAGTAGAATGACGAAGTAAATTTTGTGTTTCGGCGATCCTAAAATTGAAGTTTTAGATGATTAACAATATCGCTGGTATTTGTGAAATCGGTGTTACGTGTTAGAAACATTGGATGCAGAATTCAACTTTTCGACTACGTCACAATATTTTTGCTATACATTATACTACGTATGTAGAGGAAGTAAAAAGGAACCAGTGTTTCACCACAATGTTACTCTTTTAAGTGAACGATACACTGTAAAAATTTCCTTAAGATTACTGAAAATGAAAAGTTGGGAAAAATCAGTTGATTTCTTTTACGAAACAAAGCATTCCGACATAAAAAACCTTTTAAACAAAAGATTTACTAAACGTCGGCTAGAAGTCTACACGAGCTCAAGCTTGGCCCACAGTCTTGGTTTCGGCCCGACCCATAGGCCGGGCCGAACTTAAATTTTCATACATTGTTTTGGGCCGGACAGGACACGGGCTTAGTTTAAAAAAAGTCAGATCGGGCTGAACCGAACATATTTAATATTGAAAATTTTTAAATGAATTTAAATAGAATACATGTAAATTATTTGTTGATTTCGGTTACGTAAAAATAAATGTTAAAAAACCCTACTAGTATCTTTACAAAATTTGCACAAATTCGGGTTTTTAACACATTGGAATAAAACTCATTTGAGGCCCGACCGGACTAAGACTCAAGGGTCTTCGGCCCGGGCCGGGATCGAGTTCTACCTTTGTAAATTTCTTCGGGCTGGGTTTAAATATTCGTTCTGTTGAGTGTAGACCTCTAATACAGGTATTCTTCTCTTAAGAAACTTTTTTCGAGCTGTAAAGCCCTCATGTAACCGAGCAATTTATTCTCTGGCCATCAAACCGCTCTTATTACTTTTCTTATATACATAATGTATAAGGAAAGTATTGTGACGGGGTCAAAAATTCGAATTCGAGTTTTCGAGAGAGCACGTTTCAAGCATCCCTGATCACGAATCAAACATTTTTGAGGTGGTGTGTGGGTGTGGGTGTGGGTGTGTGGGTGGGGGGGGGAGACGATAACTGACGAACAAATGAACGGATTCGAACGAAATTTGGTACAAAAATTACAATCCATAAACACTGGAAGCCTATTGTTTTTATACGCAAGCGAATGTTCTAAATTTTCGAGTGAAATTTTTAAAAAATCGTCAAAAAATCAAAACCGCTAATAAATTTACGCAAATAGCATTTCTTATGTACTTTTCATTAGAAAACGATTGACATAAATTTTAGAACGCTAACATGAACCGTTCTCGAGATATTGCACATTTTTCAAAAAAATTGTCAAAAAGTTTTATAAAATTAAAAAAAAATATTTCCTATTGAGAAACATGTTCACTTTTCATATGTAATACCATGCGATAAATTGGGTGACATCATTCTCGTGAATCTAGCTAGTTCCATTCATGAAAAAAGATACTTTGAGTAATACTTTTGTATTTGAAAGCCAATAGTCATTTATCTGCTGTAAGAATAACCTATTTCTCCGCCCATAACGCTTGGCGAGATTTTGGCAACGAATTTGGCGGAATATCGCCAACTTGGGAACATTTTTAATTGTTGCTAAATTAACAAAAATCTCGCCAAATGGATACAAATGACGCTAAATCAATGAAAATGACGACTAATTGAAGAAAATTCAATATCTTGGAAGAAATATAAGTATCTACTATAAGAATAACATATCTTTTAACTGTAAAAGTAGTAAATTCATTGCATTATATAAGGAAAGTCATGTGTTGTCCACATCAGATAATTTTTACTGTAAGAGTAGTAAATCCATTGCATTATATAAGGAAAGTCATGTGCTGCCCACATCAGATATTTTTCTTAAAGCTCGGAATTGTCTTACAGATTCAGCTTTTTTTCTTACATCATTCATGACTGCATAATTTTGCCGAGTGGTAACATGGATAAATGCCAAAAATAAATTTCCATTTTAAATAGTTTTGTGTATGGTGTGTGTATGATGCGGAAATTTAAACCATCACTGCAAAAATCGCTTCTTTTACATAAACTGTAATATAAATTTTCTATGCATAAGCTCATCTTACTTAATTCCAGTGCATTTAACTCACGCGCCATTTCACGAGTTTGGTCTAAATTGCTATTTAATGGTTGTCTGCATTTTCAATAAGCTTCTGCAACCATAATTAACTTTGTTAAAAAGTAAGGTGACCGCCTTTTCTATAACTTCCCATCGAACTGTATGAGAAACAGTTTTGTCATTTTGTAACTTTTCCCTGATTTTCAAATTTTGTAGAACAAACTGCTCCCTCCCCCCTCCTCATTTGATGATACTTTTTTAATATTATGCTATTTTTGCGAAACATTTATTTGAAAATGTAAGGTCCACGCTATTGCTCAAGTTTTTATCATTTGTTTTCTAAAATAAAAAATGGTGTACGAAATAATTATTTATGTAACAGTGTAAAAAGTCCTGATTTCTTAATGATGTTTAAAAAAATTCATTAGAAAATAATGCAATATCTCGAGAACGGGTCATGCTAGCGTTCAAACATTTTTGTTATTCATTTTCTAATAAAGCATTACGTCTGAAATAATAATTTATTTATCATTATTGAAAGTCTTGATTTTTAAGGATTTCTTTTTTGTAATTAATTTGAAAGTTGTGTGGGTCTTCCGAACATTCGATTGCATTTGAAATCAATAATTCCAGCATTCATTGATTTAAATAATCGTACAAAATTCCGTTTGAAATTCTCCATTTGTTCGTGCGATATCGCAACTATAGTCTAACGAACACACACACTAACATACATACATGGATATACACACTAGCATACACATATTAAAGTACATACACACTAACATGCATACATACACACGCACGATAACATGCCAACGGCCCTACCGTGCTGATAACACCGGTTGTCGTTAGATCACCGAAGTCAAGCAGCATCGCTCACGGTTAGTACTTGGGTGGGTGACCACCTGGGAACACCGCCTGCTGTTGGCACATTTCGGGCGCGGTAGCCCGGTGGTTTGCGCGCTGGATTTGCACGTTGCCACAACTGCCGCCGTGTTCATGCGGAGTACGATCACGTTAAACATGTGGGTCCGTAAGTCCTTCCGAGAGGTTGGTGGTAGGGGAAGGAGGGTACGGTCCCTGTGGATGCCTCCCCCACTAGGTTCCGGTCTAAATTGGGTGGCACTTCTCGACCGTCCAAACAGTTACTTTACACCTTTCTGGTAGGTCGGACGGTCTGAGTCTCAACAACAACAACACGCACGATAACATACATACACACACACTAACATACATATCCACACACATTAACATGCATATAGACACACACTAATATACATACACACACACACTAACATACATACACACACACTAACATACATACACACACACTAACATACACTAACATACACTCTAATATACATACACACTAACATACACTCTAACATACAGACACACTAACATACATACTCACACACTAACAACACACATACACACACTAACATACATACCCGGCAACTTAGATGCCGATCTAGTTCTCACGAATATGTGTTACACTGCTTGTGTATTCGGACGAAGAAATTTATACCATGCCTTCGAAACCTGTCAACACTAATAATACTGTATTGCATGTTGCTTTTTACGAAGTTATTTCAGTTTTATTACTTTAGCAACAGTTTGAGCTCTACGTGTAATTACAGTGGAAGTTTTTCATTTTCTGAAACATTCTACTGTTTTCTGGAAAAAAACAATTTTTCAAGGTTTGTGTGCGAAACAAACATATTCCAGACAATTTACAATGATTTTTAACTCATTCATAACGAGCAAGGGTTCGTAAATTTTAGTCGTTTCAGGGGCGTCTTCTTTCGAAAGCGAACGAGATAACACACACATACTGACCTTGCACGCCGAAGTGCAGAACGTTATCGGACTATAAATTTTCTAACACCTTCGGGTATTATTTCCCATATCCATACTGATACAGTTACCTACATCCATAAATTTTACATGCTGTAACTCTTCATCCTCAAAAAATGCGATTGTGAGCTAAATAAATTGTTCTTTTAGATTGTAAAGAGACGTACTGATTTCTTATGAGACAACTAACGAGTTTAGTTAGTTCACTTTCAAATTTAGAGCAAGAGTCATCACATCTTTCAACAAGGGGACCATTAGTGGAATTTTCGAATAGCTCACGTTCCAAAACAATTTTTGAAAAAAAAATAATAATACCAGATACGTACCAATAAAATAAATATAATTATATCTTTAAAAGAGCGAAATTAAACATTCCTAATAAATTGCAATTTTGAACAACAGTATTATGAAACGTGATATAAGGCATGCAACGCCTATATTTTACAATTTAATTTGAGCATTGCTAAAATTATGCTCGGTTAATAAAATAATGCTGATCTAAATACTGATTTTGCATATTTTTTTGCACTTTCATTTTTATACATTGTTTAAGTTTTTAACATACAAATCATACAAAAAAATATATGTCAATGAAAAACAAGCTTTTTAGTTTGTAGAAATTCATTTTCTGAATAGCATTCATAAAAATTAGTCACGTTATTTATTTTATGTTTAACGCGGAAAATATAATTTGATTTAAGATCAAATACTTCGAAACAAATACTTTTGAAACAAATACTTCTGAAACTCAAAAGTGAAGTTTTGTACATCTAAAAAAAAGGGGGGCTTGAAGCACTTGTATCTCTTTTGAATTTTATTCTATATCGTAAATATGCTCTTTAAATTGCAGTTTTAAATTCCTATTTTCATTTTTTTTTATTACGTATGTTCTATTTTTCTTATTTTTCCGATTATAAAAATTAAAATTATGCATATTATTTCAAAAATATATTAAACAATTCAAATATTACCCTCTAATATTTGCAGCTACTTCCGCATGAAGATGTACAGAAAATTTTGCTTTTAAAAAATATTGCATTTCAGATAATTCTTGCTAAAATTTAACGTCGATATAAAAAGTAAGCAATGAGTATAAAAAATTTTGAACGAACCCTAGTAGCATTCAATATTTTTTGGTCCGGTATTGTATATCCTGGCATTACATTGGAAATATTTCCAATGTAATCCCAATATTGGGCGAATATTCCTATATTGGTTATATTAAATTGGCCTCCTATATTGGCTAATAGTGTCCCAATTTTGGGCCAATTTCGTCAAAATGTCTACTTTTACTTTCCCTGCAATACATGGTAATGTATAGGGAAAGTTTTGGAATTATGTCGAAAATCGCAACTCGAGTTTTCGACGGATCTACACGTTTCGAGGCCTCTTGAATACGATAAAACCATTTTTAGCGTGACGTCTATGTATGTGTCTGTCTGTCTGTGTGTATGTGTGTCTGTCCAATGTATGTATCCACTCTTAACTCAAAAACTAATGGACCGAATTTCCTAAAATTTGATAGGTAAGTCACTTGGATGTGACCCTGGTGCTGATTAGTTTTTGGTAAGATTCGTTAAAACAGAACCCGCCTTTTTTTCGCGAAATAGCCAGTAAAAATTTCATTTATCCGCTCTAGCTGAAATACTAATTGACCAAATTTCAAAAAATTTGGTAGATAAGTTACTTGTTGGATACTCTGGTGCTAATTAGAATTTGGTACTATTCGGAAAAGAAGAACCCGCCTTTTTTACGAAATGGCCCACAAAAATTTCATGTATCCACTCTAGCTAAAATACTAATTGACCAAATTTCACAAAATTTGGCAGATAAGTTACTTGTGTACTTGTGGGATACTCTGGTGCTGATTAGATTTTGGTACGATTCGGAAAAGAACAATATGCCCTTTTTTACGAAATGATCAGCCAAAATTTAAAAAAAAGACTAAGTAGTGTTTGCTCAAATGTATCAATTAAATTCTTGTTTTGTACGCAATTTTTGAAGAGGAAAATAATATAAGACACTCCATTATACTTTAGAACTAACCATTCTCAAGATATTTGAGATTTCTTGAATTTTTGTTACTCCGATTTCGCAAAAATGTCCAATTACCAAATAAAACCACAAATTGAATTAAAAATGCAAATTTAGCGTTATTTGGTTCAATTAAACTCAATCTAATGAATTATTAAAGAAATAAAGAAAATATGAATTTGAGTCTGCAGGGAAAGTCATGTGCTGCCCACATCAGATTTTTTTATATTGGAGGCAATAAAAAGACAATATTGGATGACACTAAGGAAATTGTGATTTAAAAACTTCAAGTAATTTTTTTTACATAATTGTTTTCTTAAACGTATAAGAATTGTCAACTTATAATAATTTGTAATTTCTAATGCCTAAGAACAATTTCTAATTTCAAATAAATAATAATAATAATTGGAAAATCCCCAAATATCATTCCTCTCACTTTGCACTTTATTGGTATGTACAAACCATATTCAGATTGGCTGCCTATTTGTGCAATATATTCAACTCTAATTAACAGCTCCTGGTTAAAAGTTGATACAATCTTATATCGAGGCAAGAATATATAAGAAAAGACAAATTATATGTCAGTCGGTTACGCTTGGCAACAATTTGGCGCAATATCGCCAATTTGAAAACATTTTTGGGAAATATCGGCAAGTTGACGATAGTTCAATATCTCTGAAATTTAAATATAATTTCTGATAATCCCCGTCAGCTTGTGAGAATTTATTAATTCAACATCTTTGATTCAAAATGTAATGGCTAAACATGTGTGAAAACTCATTTCAAATAAATTAACATATCGCTTAGGGCGCATGAAACACAAACTTTGAAAGAAAAACTGTCATTGTTTAGTGCAGTGTTCTTTTCGACCAGATAAGTGAAATGGGGAGTAATAGAGGCACCGCGATAAGAACTGGAAACAAAAGGAATGACTTGAAGTATCTGCACTTCAGATTTTGAGTGACGGCACTCTCCTAAAATTGGGGGCAGATAATAAATAAACAACTAATTGTAAATTATCAAAAAAATGCCATAGTATTCTACTGATATGGATTTAAAAGAATAGTAGATTGATCTCTTACTGAGAACGTGATAATTTGAGTGTCTCTACCCTCAGCAGGACTGACTTTTGTAATAGCGAAAGTCACGGGGTGGGGAGCGCGAAATTTCAGATGTTTAAACGGTTGACCCGGTAGTACCAGTGAGTGGTGGGAGTGGATTTCGGGGTCATAACCTCCCAGGAACCCATTGAATTTCGAAGAAAATATATATGGAAAAATTGAAAACAAAATATTTGGTTACCACTACAACCACCACCCTAGAAATTTTTTTCAAGCGACGTTACTGCCTAAACCCAGCACAGCCACCGAGAAGTTTTTAAATGAAGAACTCGAGACCGGCCTGGTCTAGTCAAAACAATGTTCAACCAAACGTGTCAATAACATGTATTTGTTCAACATTTTTATTCAGAAATAATGATTAAAGACTGCTTTTTTTTTAAACATGTAACTTTACATAGTTGAAATAAACTTCATGTACTGATGGAATGATGTACTCATGTGCATCATGTAAAGACTGTACACATGACTGTGTACATGTACACATGAATAATGATGTATACTTCATGTATTCATGTATTTCATGTAATGACTATGTAAATGGCTTAGAGGGAATAAGGTATGCCGATTGGACAAAGCCCGAGACCCATTAAACTTTGTTACTGAAGTCTCAAAATACCGAAACTTAAAGAGATCAAAAGTACTATAATTGCATAGCCTGCATAGACTGTATTAACATCACCAAACCACATTGAAAGCATGAAATCAAGAAGCAAGCATGCAGGTTAAGAATCTCCTAATCCCAATATGCTTAACTACAATTCGATGAAGAGCTCTAAACCATAGCGTTGCATATGTAAAGCTAAGTATAAACTGATGCACGAAACATTGATAAGTAAAATACAAATTACATAAAAGAGAAGAAAACGTGTTATTAGCTAGGGTACATGACAATGAGTTCGAAAACAAAATATTAAGAAGCCTTGTAAAACTATGTAGAAAATTTTGAGGCCCTCTGCAAACATGAGGATCCAAACCGTAGATTAGGTTATTTGGTCGGGGCTGGGGCACCCCTGCAAGGCACAGTCCTAAAATAAAATAGATAACATCACGTACAAGTTATAAGTGGACCTCCAGATACTTCTGATCGTTCCATTCCATCAAATGCAGCAAATAAAATATTTCCTCGAAATAATGCTTAGCGTCATTCATATTATCAAGCATGGAACGTTTCTGCATACCGACTTCCACGGCGGAAACCACCGAAGCCTGAATTCGCCGAAACAACCAGAGGAAGCCTTCCTTCTCTGAAACAATTAGTTTCCGTTTGATCTAACGGGCGCATTCAGTCATGTGCTAATATTGTTACTTCAACTTTTATTTTTTTTTTTCGCTTCAGATTAGCGGGATTTTAAACCCAAAAATGATCACCAAGGTGACAGATATGTCGGAGACAGGGTAAAATGAGTTGTCGACAGAGAAAGCCGCAGTTTTCTCACACCCTTGAAAACACGACTTTGGAAATGAAGGGAACATGGTCCTTGAAGGGATTTGCAACAAAGTGTAGCAAACAAGTATTGATAATCGGAATTGAAGATTTTATCTGCATCCCTTTGAGGATCAATAGAAAATGCAGTTCCTGTGCAAAATTTCGGCAAATGTTGATTCCGATTAGATGGAGTGATTGACCGTAAAACACTTCAGAAATTATAGTTTGAAAAATCTGATGTAGGTAGCGAGTGACATTTTCTACTGGCTGAAATTATTTTTTTTCTTTATTTCGTTGTTTATATGCATTAAGATGAGCTTTAAAAAAGAACATAATAAGAAAGGTAACATAAAAAGAAAGGAATATTCGTTTTAATGTCATAAACTTTGAAATTATTTTTTTACATTTGTAAACTCCGCGCATATTAAATAATAAACTAGCTCACCAAAATTCTCCCAAACGAAAATATATCGAGAACGATTTATCGTAGCATTGTAAAAAATCTGATGTGCGCAGCACATAGCTTTCCCTGCAGACTTATGTCCATGTTCTCTTTATTTTAATTAAATTTAATTCAATTTTAATTCAATTTTCGTTCACATTTGGTAACTGGACTTATTTTCAAAGGTGGCGTAAAGAAAATACAAAAAAACTAAAATATCTCGATAACAGCTTGTCCTAGTGTAATGGGGTTGGTCTTATTCTTTTCTTCGTTAAAAATTACGTATAAAACAAACATTTAATGGATATATTTGAGCATACGAATTTTTTATTTTAGATTTTGACTATTTTGACCATTTTGCAAAAAAGAGACAGGTTATTTTTTTTCGAATCGTACCAAAATCCAATTAGCACCAGGGAAACCTACAAGCGACTTATCTACTGAATTTTGTGAAATTTGGTCCATTAGTTTTTCAGATAGAGTGGATACAAGCAATTTTTGCGGACCATTTCGCAAAGAAAAGGTGGATTCTTTTATCCCAAATCGTACTAAAAACTAATCAGTACCAAAGTCATGACCAAGCAAATTTTACCTACCAAATTTTATGAAATTCGAACCATTGATTTTTGAGTTAGAGTGGATACATACATTGCACAGATAGACACACAGATACACACAGACGTCACGCTAAAAATAGGTTTTTCGTATTCTAGAGGTCTCGAAACGTGTAGATCCGTCGAAAACTCGAGTTGTGATTTTCGGCATGATTCCAATACTTTCCCTTTACCATATATTGCAGGGAAAGTAAAATGGTTTAATTCGCTTTAACGGAAACATTTACTTACAAATCTCTGATGTGGAACTCTCCTGTAGACTCTTTATTTCTTCAATAATCCAATAAATTGAATTGAATTGAATTGCACTAAATAACACCCATATTTATTTTAAGTTCAACTAAATTTGCGCTTTTAATTCAATTTCCGTTTTCATTAGGTAACACGAGTTATTTCCAAAGTTGGAGTGGCGAAATTCGAAAAAAATAAAATATCTTGAGAACGGTTAGTCCTAGCTTAATGGGGTTAGTCATTCTTTCCATCGTCAAGAGTTACTTATAAAACAAGCATTTAAATGAAATATTGAGCATACGTACTCTTTTATTTTAGATTTTGACGATTTTTGTGAGCCAGGTTCTTTTGTTTTTCGAATCGCAACAAAATCTAATCAGCACCAGGATAACCCACAATCGACTTATCTACCAAATTTTGTGAAGTTTGGCCAATTAGCTTTTCAGCTAGAGTGGATACAGACAATTTTTGAGGGCCATTTCGCAAAAAAGGGCAGGTTATTTTACGTCGAATCGTACCAAAATCTAATCAGCACCAAAGTAACCCACAAATGTCTTACCTATAAAATTTTATGAAATTTAGTCCATTAGTTTTTGAGCTAGAGTGGGTACAAACTCTACACGGACAGATACACACACACAGACGTCACGCTAAAAATAGTGTTTTCGTGTTCTAGAGATCTCAAAACGTATAGATCTGTTGAATACTCCAGTTGCGATTTTCAATATGATAACAATACTTTCCCTATACATTACCATGTATTACAGGGAAAGTAAAAATCTGATGTGAGCAGCGACTTTCATTGCAGATGCAAATTTATTTTGTAATTTTTTATTTCATTACGAATTAAATTTAGTTTAATTGCAGAAAATAACATGGATTCTTTTCTGATGTTATATCCAATTTGCCTTTATATTGCATCTTCGTTTCATTTGGCAACTTAACTCACTTTAAATTCTTCAGGTCCAGAAAATTCCAAAAATCTCTAAACGGTTCATCCTACAGTCAAGGGGTCCGTCTTATTCGCTTAGTTGTTGTTGAGACCCAGACCGTCCGACCTACCAGAAAGGTGTAAGGTAACTGTTTGGACGGCCGGGAAGTGCCACCCAATTTGGACCGGAACCCAGTGGGGGAGGCATCCACAGGGACCGTACCCTCCTTCCCCTACCACCAACCTCTCGGAAGGACTTACGGACCCACATGTTTAACGTGATCGTACTCCGCGTGAACACGGCGGCAGTTTTGGCAGTGGCTGGAATCGAACCCGGGCCTACCGAGTGCAACTCCAGCGCGCTAACCAATGAGCTACCGCGCCCTTATTCGCTTAGTTGTCAAAATTTACCTGAAGAACAAGTACGTAATAAATTTCAACAATTTCAGTCATTTATATCAGATTTTCTCTATATTTGCGGGCCATTTCGCCAAAAAGAGTCGTTTATATTTTTTCGAATCACATCAAAAGTTAATCAGCATCAGGATAGCCATCAGGGGAGTTAACTACTAAGTTTCAAGAAATGTTATTAAATGGTTTAACTACAGTAAAAATCGTCTTCATTTCTCCAAAATTAAAAATTTTAAACACCTCGAGAATGGTCCATCTTAGTGTGACATTATTCCTCTTATCATCAAAAATTACGTATAAAATAAGAATTTAATTGATGCGTTTGAGCATAGTATTTTATTTTAGATTTGCGGGCCACTCCGCATAAAAAGACATTTTTTTCCGGGTCGTACCAAATTCTAACTAGCAGTACAGCACAATTTCCCACAAGCGACTTATCTACCAAATTTTGTGAAATTTGGTCAATTATTTTTTTTTTAGCTAGAGTGGATACCTACAATTTTTGAGGGCCATTTCGCAAAAAAAGAAAAAAAAGGTTCGTTTATCCCGAATCATACCAAAATCTAAAGCAGCACCAAGCTAACCCGCAAGTGACTTACCTACTAAATTTTATGAAATTTGGAAAATTGGTTTTTCAGTTAGAGTGGATGCATACATTGCAGAGACAGACACACAATCACATAGACAAACACACAGAGACGTCACGCTAAAAAATAGTGTTTTCGTGTTCTAGAGGTCTCGAAACGTGTAGATTCGTCGAAAACTCGTGTTACGATTTTTGATATGATTTCAATACTTTCCCTATACATTACCATATATCGCAGGAAAAGTAAAAATCTGATGTGTGCAGCACATGACTTTCCCTGCAGACTCATATTCACGTAGTCTTTATTTCTTCAATAATTCATTATATTGAGTTTAATTACACAAAATAACACTCAAAATTATTTTAAATGACACTAAATTTGCACTTTCATTCAATTTTCGTCCTCATTTAGTAGCGACTTATTTTCAAAGGTGGCGTAGCGAAAAGGCGAAAAACTAAAATATCTCGAGAACGGCTAAGTAGTCCTAGTGTAATGGGGTTGGTCTTATTCTTTTCATCGCTAAAAATTCCGTATAAAACAAGCATTTAATTGATATATTTGAACATACGTAGTTTTTTATTTTAGATTTTGATGATTTTTGCGGGTCATTTCGCAAAGAAAGGCAGATCATTTTTTTCCCTAATCGTATCAAAATCTAGTCAGCACCAAGGTAACTCACAAGTGACATATCTACCATGTTTTGTAAAATTTAATCTATTAGTTTTTCAATTAGAGCGAATACAGGCAATTTTTGCTGGTCATTTCCCAAAAAAAGGTGGGTTCTTTTATCCCAAAGCGTACCAAAAACTAATCAGCATCAGAGTCACACACAAGTGTCTTACCCAATTTTATGAAATTCGGTCCATTAGTTTTTTAGTTAGAGTGAATACATACATTACAAAGACAGACACACACACACATACAGATGTCACGCTAAAAATAGTGTTTTCGTGTTCTAGAGGTCCCCAAACGTGTAGATCCATCGAAAATTCGAGTTGCGATTTTCGTCATAATTCCAATACTTTCCCTATGCATTACCATGTATTGCAGGGAAAGTAAAAATAGCCGTTTGCTTAAGAATGTTTAGCATATTTCATGTTTTATTATAGTTAATTTCGCAGGTCATTTTCCCCCTCAATACACATGTAAAAGAATTCAGGCAATTTGGACCCCTCAACTATTTATTGCTATAAAATCATAATCAATAGAGTTAAAACTATGAAATTTCTATACTATGTTACAGATAAAACATTGTCACAAAATAAGAAGGGAAATTTAGCTTTATCTATTTATTCTCATATACAATCCTCAAAAGTAATTACACTCAACAAATTATTCAATTACAGTTTATACATTCCAACAGTATATTTCTGATTGCCTAATGAATAGAAAGAAGATCGTTCCTTTTCTTAATTTACAGGTTCGTTCACCCTAATAAGCAGTAGCTGTGACTTCTCAAAAGTTGTAGCTTACAAGAAACTGCAATAATAATTTCAGGCGTCATCAGCCATTTTCAGAGTTGGAGCCTGGAATTAAATTGCCCACAATTGAAACAGCTTCTAGCGCTCATGCATGACGTGGCAATCCAAAAGGTCTTGGAATATTGAACACTTGACTTGCTCGACTAATAAATAGCTTCGAATATGTTATTTATAGTTCAAAAATAAAATATTCGTTACAAATGCAGCATAAAACAATTTAGAAACGGTATAGGCCAGTTTTGAATGACAAATGACAATCGCCATCTTCAGGATACAAAGACCAGATACAAACCTCGGTGGTGAGATCGCTAAAGAAAAATCTTGGATGGTAGATTGTTCATCACAGGTTTTTTCCCCCCTAGCAGTAGCACTTAATGCAATGATCATTCACCAATCAACCTATAGTATTGTGAACCATTTTGCCATCATATGACATTGCCCCGGCGCACCAGTGGGGGCGAAACACACTATGCACAACAACAATACGTACATACCCGCGGGGAGTCGAACCTATAACCCGGCAGCCAAGCGAGCAGTAGAAAACGCTTACCTTGACCTCTCAGTCACAGCGTCGGCTGTTCATCACAAATCATTTCTGAGATTGAGCAAAGAAAGGGCTTGAAAGACGGAAAATCAAATAGAGAAGATTTTCTTTATTTTGCATACCAGGGCCCTAATTAAGTTACCTGTTCAGAACTTTCCCATCTCATGCTGGCTATATTGCAATCAGCAAAAGTTAAATACACTACCAGACACAGAAAATGCAACATCATGAAAGGGAGAATAGAGTGTTATGGTAGAAGACACACAGACAGAGATATATAAATAAGTGATGCTAATTCCAGAAGAATAATGCAATAGTAATGGCATAGACAGGGTGATCAATAGGCAGTTGGACTACCTCTTGCGGCGATACAAGCAGCAACCCTTCGAGGAACAGATTCAATGAGCGTGCGGATAGCTTCCTGAAGGATGGATGATCACATGCCTTCAACCATCCTCCACAGATCATCCTCTGTTCAAAGCGGGGGCAGGGCAGTCAAACGACGGCTAATCACATCCCATACGTGCTTGATGGGTGAGAGGTCTGGAGACGGAAGAGGCCAGGGAAGCAACTGGGTACCTTGTAAGTCTTATCTGCTGGTGGTTGCCGTGTGTGGTCGCTCGTTATCTTGCTGGAAAACAGAATTTTGCAATCGCTGAAGGTAGGGTAGCGTAACCGGCCGTAGCGCCTCATCCACATATCGTCGTGCCTCTGATACAAACCAGATGAGACCGGCTATGGAAGCCGATGACACCCCAAACCATGATGCCGCGTTGTCGAGCAGTATGACGTTCAACAGTCGCAGCAGGATTGGATGCATTTCCACGTCGCTTCCAGACTCTCACACGGTGACTGTTATTTGACAAACAGAACCTAGACTCGTCGCTGAACACTACCCTGTCCCATTCAGCCGTCCCAGAGACTCGGACCAGACACCATTGCAATCTCTCACGTCGGTGTCTTGTCGTCAATGGCAATCTTCGTAAAGGACAGTTTGAGTGCAAGCAGCTTTCGATCAAACGACAAGAAACTTTTCTCGCTGATATTGGAACATCCAAAGTACCTTACAAATTCTGCAGAATGTAGGCAGTCGTCGCTTGTGGGGCCGCCACAGCATGCCTTCGAATGCTTCGATCAACTCATGCTAAGGTACGTCTGGATGGACCGGTACCACTGCCGCGATTCACATGCCCTTCTTCAATTCATCTTCTCTAAATCCTTTACACAGTGGACGTATCTACGCGTGTTTCATCGGCGATACGCCGGTACGACCACCCAGCCGTAGGTAGTGCTAAAATGAATTCCCTAGCACGATCGTCCAAATGCTTATACGGACTTCGGCGTTATCAGCCAGACAACTTTTCAGCAACACCTGCCTTCTGAAATGAAAAACAGCTTGGAAAACGGGTTTCCATGGACGACAGACAATAACAACTCATCTGTCATTTCCATCCCTTTTAGCCCGCGCTCTAATCACTTGACCTACTTGCATTTCAGATCATTTGCATATATCGACCAGCTGCGTTTATCTCGCAATTTGCATAATTATACGGCCAAAACTTCATGGTGTTGCATTTCCTATGTCAGGTAGTGCAATCAGCAAATAAAGAAGTATTTAGCTATGATACTCAAATAGTCGATTAAAAACTGTTGCAATGATAATACAATAAATAAAAACTTCATAAATAGTGCCTCTATACAAAAATCTGATCTAATTGTTTCAAAGGCAAAAAACAGCCTTTTTCTTCAGGACTGATAAGAGAGACCTCATTTGCTTAGTTGAGAAGTTTGCAACTGAGGGTAGCACACGTGTTTGAAGGTGGGAGAAAAGAAGTTGCCATATCCACCGAAAAAAATGAAAAGGGGAAAAAAGCAAACCGAATGGCAGGAAACAACGATTACACAAAATCACAGAGGAAAGAAAGAAAAAAATAAGGCAGTAAAAGAATGGATAGCAGAAGGAATAGAAACAGCTAAATAGAGAGAACTTACCAAAAACATTAAAAAGGAAACCTAAGACATTTAAACCAGCTATAAAAATAAACAAAAAAAAATGAAAACGACAGGAAATCAAATTGAACAAACACGAAAAATTAAATGCAAATGTGAAAGAAAGGAACCAAATGGTTTCGCAAACCCTATGAGGTAACTTCGTCAAAAAAATAGCAGGAAAACGAAAATTTGGAGAAAGGTAGACAAATAAACGAACAAAGAAAAAAGACGACTAGAATGGAAAAAATGAATCCAGAGATTTCCAAGCGAAAGGGAAGAATTGGCAATGATCTTCAACAGGGGAATTGAATGGAGAAATAATCGGTTTCTGTTTGTCAAACGAAAAGGGGTATTAAATTTCTTATTAAAGAGCACATGAGTTATATTTCTAAGCAAAGGGTGTATGCAAGTCTTCAACTACTGAACATTCTTAGGACTGTAATCAATGTTTTCAATTTTTTGAAAGCAAAGATAACTTTTTCTCTTTCTTCTATGTTTGGATTGAACTTTCTTGAAAGATTTTCTATTGTTTCTCAGTCTAACTCACTTGCTAACCATTACTGTCCCTTCTTCTTTTCCGCTTGAAAATATCTGGCTTATTTTTTTCCATTCCAGTTGTCTTCCTTCTTTTTTCGTTTATTTGTTTATCTTTTTCTATGTTTAGTTTGTTTTTTTTCGCTATTTTATTTTGACGAAGTTAGCTAATACGGCCTTCGAAACCTGTTGACAGCTTCATATTTAATTTTTCCTGTTTGTTCTAATTGGTTTCCAATTGTTTCCACTTATTTTTACACCTGGTTTAAATGTCTCAAGCTTCCTCCGTTACTATATTTTATAAGTTGTCTTTATTCATCTGTTTCCTTTTACTACCCATTCTTATTTACTTGTTTCTTTTCTCTGTGGGTTTTGTGTGCTCATTCTTTCCTGCCAATTTGATGTTATTTTCATTTCTTTTCGGAGCGTTAGCACGTTAGCAACTTCTTTCTGCTACCTTCAACCACATGTGTCATCCTCAGTTGCCGACTTTACGTAAGTAAATGAGGTCGCACTTCTTGTCAGTTCTGAAGAAGAAGGCTGTTAATTGTCTTCCAAATTAGTCGACTAATTTTTTGTACATGGGCCACTCAATAAGTCTCCGGTCTCACTAAGAAAAACAATTTTGTTTTTGAGAAATTCGACTTTATTCATCAACATACTCTCCTTCAAGAGTGATACATTCATTCCAACGCTCCTCTAACTTTTCGATGCCTTTTTTGTAGAACGATTTGTTTTTGCTCTCAAAATAGGCCTCAATTTCGGGAATCACTTCTTCATTTGAGCCAAATTTCTTTCCCTGGAGCATTTTTTTTTATGTCTGCAAAAAGCCAGTACTCGCTGGGGGCCAGATCTGGAGAGTACGGTGGGTGAGGAAGCAATTCGAAGCGTAATTCATATAATTTAACCATCGTTTTCATCGACTTGTGACACGGGGCATTGTAATGGTGGAACAGCACATTTTTCTTTTGCATCTGAGGCGGTTTTTTCTTGATTTCTACATTCAATCGATCCAATAATGCCATGTAATATTCGCTATTGATAGTTTTACCTTTCTCAAGATAGTCGATGAACAAAATACCATGCGCGTCCCAAAATACGGATGCCATAACCTTGCCAGCTGACTTTTGGGTCGCTTTGGACGACTTTCACCGGCTGTTGTCCACTCAGCTGACGATCTTTTTGATTCAGGTGTGTAGTAATGGATCCATGTTTCATCCATTGTCACATACCGATGCAAGAAATCCTTCTTATCTCGCTTGAACAGCTTCAAACAGCGCTGTGAATCGTCGACGCGTTGTTGTTTTTGGTCCGGTGTGAGCAAACGCGGCACCCACTTCGAAAGCAACCACTTTACGGTCTTTCAAAACTATTTTGTGGGCTTTTTTTATGTTTTCCGGAACAACTGCCGATTTTGGGCGACCAGAGCGTTCAGCATCATCGGTGTTTGTACGACCGCGTTTAAATTTAGCATACCAGTCAATAATAGTTGATTTCCCTGGTGCAGAGACTCCATAACGCTTATCAAGCCACTGTTTGGCTTCAACAGTATTTTTCCCCATCAAAAAACAATGTTTAATCAACACACGAAATTATTTTTTATCCATTGTTTTGAAAATTACAAAACTGGGGTCACTAAAACCACTGTAACCTATAAACTAATTGTCAGAATGTCATGAAATTTTGACACGTGTCGTTTGAAGGTTGGTACTATCCAGAAATCATATGGATCTGTCAACAGTGTTGCCATATAAGTGTCAGACCGGAGACTTATTGAGTGAAGTGTTATATATGCTGCATTTATGAAGTTTTTATTTACTGTGTTAGCTATGATAATTGCACCCATTGGAGCTGTCAATTTCATTTTTTGAAAAATGCGAAATTTAATTTGTTTATATCCCCACCCCCCACCCCCAAATCGACAAAATGTCAATTAATAAAAAATGTTTCCTTTTTAATTAGGATGGAAAAATTTAACCGGTGCATTTTGATGAAAACTTCGCCGAGATATTTGTTAGTAATTTTTTTAATGGAGGTGTTTAAAAGAAAGTTAATATATCCATCCGTTGTGCGCATACCACAGGCTAAACTATAGCACAAAATATTTTACACACAATCATAATAAGGTATGTTTTAACTTTTACCTAAATTTACAAATATATTTTTAAAATAAAATTATGTTTTGGAACTTATACTCTAAAAAATTTAAATTACCAAAATTTTACAAAAAAAATAAATTGAAAAATTTGTGTTCACAGTTTACATTTAAATTTAGGTAAGTATTATACACATGCATTATACTATAATGCGTTACAAAATTTCAGGATTCTGTCTTCATAACTTCTTAAATTAGAGTGCCCGCAAGGTGAAAAGACATTTTTATTTAAACATTTTTATAAGTGCTGCATGCGTTGCTTCACCATTAAGGCTTTTAAATCCATACTAATCGGAATATTTTGATAATTTTTATGTTAAATGGTGCGTAATGCTTCATTTTTATTTATTTATTTATTTATTTATTTACGTCTCAACAGCAACTTATTTAAACATTTTTATAAATGCTGCATGCGTTGCTTCACCATTAAGGCTTTTAAATCCGTACTAATCGGAATATTTTGATAATTTTTATGTTAAATGGTGCGTAATGCTTCATTTTTATTTATTTATTTATTTATTTATTTACGTCTCAACACCTGCGACAAGCCCAATTACAGAGAAGTGTAAAAACCATTAAAAATAAAGGGGGGGATTTTCTTTTAATAATAAAGGGGAAAAATCAATTTTTTGAGATTTTTGATGTGATATCCCCCTTAAAAGATTTATAAAAAGGGCATAAATTATCGTTCAGATGTTTACAACATATTATTCCAGAGATTTTAATTTTCTACATTTGATGATATAAAATTCCTTTTCCGGGCATTTTAGTTAAAAGCATTCAAAATCTCGAAATTTCCATTGAAAAACATCATGAAAAATGTGGAAAATGTAATGCCTCAGGTGATACTAACCTCACCAGTACTGAATTTAATAAGTTTGATTTGCAAATTAAAGAGCTCTATTAAAAGCATTATCTATATAAACAGGAAAAATTAATCATTCATAACGCATTGATTATGAAACACTTTCCAACTTCAATGCAATTTCATTTAAACATATCTAAAACGCGATACATTCCTCGGTAATATTTTTAAAATTATCACAATACTACATTAATTTATTATATTTGAAAACTTAAAACTTCACCGAAAAAAATGAACTTCATTCAAATGACGGCATTGAAATGTAAATTGCCTGGTTTAAACATCTCTAAAATACGATACATTCCTCGGTAATGTTTTTTAAAATTATTATAGTACTACAATAATTTAATATATTTGAAAACTTCATCGAAAATAACTGAAATTTATTCAAATAACGCCATCGAAATATAACACACCTAGCTCTCTCTATAAAAGCAGCATTTCATTCATAAGCATTTTTTCATTCATTTCATTCATCACAATACTATAATAATTTATTTTATTTAAAAACTTAAGATCATGGAGGTACAAGTAATTAAACTCTATGTTTAAAACTTCATCGAAAAAATCGTCCTTCTCTCTGTAAAATCAATGAATATTTCATTCATATCAGCTATGCAGACTCCATGAGCTAAATAATTTTGCGTTAAAGAAATGCAGTAATTCTTATACAACTCATTCTACATATTTTGCTGTTTACATTTTTCATAGGTGAAAAATAGGCTTCGTTGCAATAATAATCAAATTTGGATGATCATTTAAACTCAAATATATCGTAATTGCTTTGTTTCAGTATGTAGATGCACAGAATTTAAGCAAAAATAAAGCTGTTTTAGGACGGATACAACACTAAATATGAATTAAAAAGAACTTAAAAAATCACGATTTTGATATGAGATGGATGCTATATTTTATTTTTAAGTGGGTCACGTGATCTTTTCATATAATGCTCACGTGATCGCTTCAAGGTATATAATAATAAGAGGTGTAATTGTTATTTTAATTTTTATTTTAAAAACCACTAAATATATTTTGCTGATTTTTTTTAATATATTTTATGGGATAATTTAAATATTTCCTAAAATTTTCGAAGCACTTTGTGAATTTTAAATCCGCTTAAAACATATTTGAAAAATTAGGTCCCATAGGGTTCAATGTATTTCATTTTTTCAACCCGATTTCAATCCAAAACTAATTGGGTGATATTATTCATTTATATTCACATAGGTCCCATAGACCGTCTGAACAACATACTAAAATTTCATTTTGATAAAGTCATTTTTACGGCAGTTATCGTGTTAACGGACAGACAGACAGACAGACAGAATGAACAAACTCATAAATACTTTTCAACTGTGTTGTAAAGTGTTAATAAAATTGAAAATATGTTTGCCTGCATGTGTGTTTATCTCATCATCACGAAAGAACGGCTGCACCGAATTTCATGAAATTTTGTGGGTAGCCGTGAAATAGCTCCACTTAAAATTTAGTCCACGTTTTGAGTTTCTGGGACCAGGGGTTGTCGAAATATTAATAAAAATCCACGATTAGTCTTTTATAGAAATACCATTCAGACGATAAATTTTCCGCCAATTTATTTAAAGAAAATTATATCAAGTCTCTCAGCAACGGATTTAAATCCAATGAGTTTTTGCAGCAGAAGATTTTTATTAAATCTTTTCGGATTAAACTTTATCAAAATTGCATTTTTGACCAGATTATATCAATTACGGGGACCTTCAAGTTTAAAGATTACAGGGATTATTGATATTTTCAATTTATTATGCCATCTGTTTTATTTTGGCAAAAATTATTTAAACTCATAAGTAATCGTCTACTAATACACGGATATATCTTCTAATCTACGAGAATATAAGTTGTACGGGCATACCTTCCCATACAATTTTAGAGCTTTCATTTTGGCATATGTTAATAAAATTTCATATTTTTTGTAAATTTGTTCACAAACGGCACCCGGATATTTAATTCTTCAGATCTGCCTGTGAAGATAATTTTATATAACGAGAACAGAAATTCTTTTGAGGGGCATTAATTTAAATATTTTAATAGAATATTTTGAATAGCAATGTCATTTAGAAAACTATAGAAATTTGAACATGATTGTGAATTTTAAGTTTCTTTATAATGTCTATTCCGTACGAAGAACGGGTATACTGCTAGTAGTAATAAAAAATGAAATATTTATACAAATTTATACAATATTTATATGACGTTAGTGTTTCAGATTATTATTTTTGAATTAAAATTAGTATATAAGTATTTACTATTTGGTTGAATTAGTAAGAATTGACTATTTGGTTGAAGTAATAAGAATTGACTATTTTGTTCTAAAAATATTTTTTCGGGAATTTTTTACATCGTTTTTCTAAGAAAAATCTGTGGCAGTAAAAAACGCTATGTCAAAATTAATTTAAGTATTAATGCGAATTTATTTATTCAAAGATAGCAGATTATTCATAGGAGAAATTTATCAACGATTATTCTTATAAAACATAATTAGTTTTGGAAAAAAGTAGAAAAAATGAAAGAAGTTTGTATATGACGTGTTTATGACGTGTTTTCGATCATAACTTTTATTTTCTTCAGTCATTTGACGCATGGTTAGTAATCGCTTAATATAAATTGATTTAAGTTTACGAAGAAACGTGCAATTTTATCATATTTTATAAGTATGAATATTTATTCAGTCATTACAAATTATTCTATGAAATTTAGAAACGAACCTATTCTACAGGTAATAAGCAAAATTTAACTGGCAATGAGTGGCAAACAATAATCAATAATCTCATAAATCGTTTTATGTTCCAAAAAGTAACCGAACTTGACCTTTACGTGATCACTCATGCATATATTTTGCTTGCCAATTTGCATACTGAAAGAAACTTAAAGCATTTTATGCATTTATATGCTTTTTACTTTCAATACAACTATTATAATGTACTAAATATTAAGACCGTCATCTGACGAGGTACAAAAAGTTATGTAAAATATTTCTTCCATTCGCCCGCCTGAAACACTTTTGCTCTCAATATCCCCGAATACATGCGGGCCACGCCGCTCTTCTAATACCACAGACCTACCTTGAATATTATAATTTTTGTACTACACTTTAATGAAACTATTAATTATTGTACCACACTCTAATGAAATATGCTCTATAACAAAAAAATCGACGCACCAAGAAGGATTGTCCGATTGTAATGATATTTCGTATGCAAAGACATTTTGAGCGAACATGCAAATGAATAAAAAATTTGGTGTCCAATGAATAAATAGTGGAAGCTCCAGCGCATCGGAACTGCGCATTCAGCAGGTGTATTATAAGGAGCGATTCTGAATCTGTGGTCAAAATTTCTGTTGCATTTCGACTGCCGATATCTTACGTTTTTGGCAGTCATTTCTGGCACACTGACAGCACAGCGATATGTAGACAACATTCTACGACCGGCTGTGTTAACGTTCCTTTTGCGACACCCCGGACTTACTTTTCAACAAGATAATGCCCGGCCGCACACGGCACGTGCTGCTATGAATTGTCTTCAAGCTTGCCCAACACTTCCTTGGCCAGCTAGGTTTCCTGATCTCTCTCCCATAGAGCACATTTGAGACGTTATGGGAATGTGATTACAACCATCCTGGCATGCTGACGATTTAGCCCGACAGTTGGAGACAATTTGGCAAGACCTTCCGCATGACACCATCCGTGATTTTTATCAGTCTATGCCAAGCCGGGTGACATCTGGCATCCAGGCCAGAGGTGGACCAACGCCTTATTGACTTCCTCCCTTTGTATACAGTCAAACTCTAAATCATTAAATTGTTCTGAAATTTTAATCTTTTCCTTTTCTATGTATGTTCTTCACATCCACCAATTTTTATCCCAATCGGACAATTCCTTCTTGGTGCGTCGATTTTTTTGTTATAGAGTGTATAATTGCTATGCAATCCCTTAATAAAACTAAATTATATACGATGCACTTGCGAAACTGCTAATTATGATTAAGTAAAATTATGCACAATGTAGAGGAGATTAGAGCACTGGGGAACTACAAATCAAAACCAATATATCTACAATATGAACAGCGGTAAAAAAAAAACTATAATGCATTATTTATATTAAACTAGCCGTTGTTTCACAAGCGTTCTCAATGGCTATTGATACCGTTACGAACGTATTCCCTAAAATCGTAGGTGAATACGCAAGATACATCATTAAAACGCTTTTATTTTATACCTGTTCAACTTGCGAGCGACAAATTTACCAAATTTGTTCCTCGCCTAATTCCATTGTTTAAAATTGCCCCTCGAATAACTAGCCTTACTGGCGGCAAACAGCAACGCATCAAACCCATTAAAATAATTTTAAGTTTTTTTCTGTTTTTGCTTTTGTATGTGTGTCTACAAAACTACTAAAAATATTATTTACTAGCCGCCTTTGGCGACCAGCCTGTTCGCTACCCTTGAAAATTCTGACCGTGGCAATTCTAACCGTGGCACACTCGCTGGCGCGACCTACCAGTAAAGTGTAAGGTAACTGTTTGGAGGGCCAGGAAGTGCCACCCAATTTAGACAGGAACTCAGTGGGGGAGGCATCCACAGGGACCGTACCCTCCTTCCCCTACCACCAACCTCTCGGAAGGACTTACGGTCCCGCATGTTTAACGTGATCGTACTCCGCCTGAACACGGCGGCAGTTTTGGCAATGGCGGGAATCGAATCCCGACCTACCTAGTGCAAATCCCGCGCGCTAACCACTGGGCTACCGCGCCCTCCGCGACAATCTCCATAACCTTCTTTTTACTCACCCAATTTAGACCGGAACCCAGTAGGGGAGGCATCCACAGGGTCCGTACCCTCCTTCCTCTACCAACAACCTCTCGGAAGGACTTACGGATCCACATGTTTAACGTGATCGTACTCCGCGTGAAAATGGCAGCAGTTTTGGCAGTGGCGGCAATCGAACCCGAGCCTACCGAGTGCAATTCCCGCGCGCCAACCACTGGGCTACCGCGCCCTCCGCGACAATCTTCATAACCTTCTTTTTATTCACCCAATTTAGACCGGAACCCAGTGGGAAAGTCATCCACAGGGTCCGTACCCTCCTTCCTCTACCACCAACCTCTCGGAAGGACTTACGGACCCACATGTTTAACGTGATCGTACTCCGCGTGAACACGGCAGCAGTTTTGTCAGTGGAGGGAATCGAACCCGGGCCTACCGAGTGAAATTCCCGCACGCTAACCACTGGGCTACGGCGCCCTCCGCGACAATCTCCATAACTTTCTTTTTATTCACCCAATTTGGACCAGGACCCAGTGGGGGAGGCATCCACAGAGACCGTACCCTCCTTTCCCTGCCACCAACCTCTCGGAAGGAATTATCGACCCATATGTTTAAGGTGATCGTACTCCGCATCAGTGGCGGGAATCGAACCCAGGCCTACCGAGTGCAATTCTCGCGCGCTAACTTCCCGCGCGCTAATTTAAATTTATAATGACCATATGCTAGGCTCTTAATTCCACCATCCTCGTTCCATCGTTCCATCATTTAAAATAGCCATAAAATTAAAATATCCATTTAAAATATCTATAAATTAAAATATCCATAAATTAAAATATCCATTTAAAATCAAAAAATCATCCATATCGTTCCACCAATCCATAAATATAATAATTTCAAATACATCACCACAATTCAAACCACCATAATTCAATCATTTAAATTATTTAAAATATCCATTTAAAATATCATATAAATATAATAATTTCGCCCGATGTATACAACACTTATGCTCGTAATTCATTTAAAACCGAAAGCGCGGTCTCCATGGAGACGGGGAAGAAACTACTGCGGATGGGGGGAAAATGCCGTTGAAGAACTCAGCCGGTAGCCGACAAATTTAAAATCATGGCGTCTTTAAAATTGCGATCCTGAAGGCAATTTTCATTATTTCTGGACCAAATTAGACTTGTAAGAATGCCAGATATTTCAGCTTTCTAAAAATGTAAATTATTAGTCGAAATTATGAGTACTTTTCACTATGCGAGAATTTAAAAACCAAAAATCGTTTTTTTGAGCCAAAAGTGACTTTTGTTTTAAAATCTTTAAAAAATATTAGAAATCGAAATTGAGAGTTGAAATTGATATATTTTTACTCGAAATTCTCTGCTCTTTCCGACGGTGTGATTTGTTTTTTTCTACAACGTCTGGATCGTGGAGAAAAAAGGGCAAAAATGTCAAAAAACGGTCGAAATCGCATAAAACATTAAATAACAAAAAAAATAATTCAAATTTTAAAAATCGGTTTTCACGTGTCCCCTTCCCTCCCCCCCAGGTCTCCGATTGCCAAATTTCGTAGCTCTCCGACGCGCGGTCGCGAAACGTATAGTGTATAAGACAGACACACAGACACACACACAGACACGCCTTTTATTATATAGATAAATACAGGTTTTATTTCCACAAAACTGTCTCATTGCTCGTGCTTGTGTTCTTTTCAGTAAGTCTGCTTTTTTTTTTCTTTGGTAAGTTTAATCCGGATCGTGAGATCTTTCCCAAGGAAAGTGTGATGGTATAAAAAGTTTAAGAATCACTGGCTCGGTTGATGACTGCTATCATGTTGATTCAGAAATAAATTGTAGAGGGTTTAGGGATCTCACTAAGGATTTCCACTTATGATTCTAGAGATGTCATTTCCGTTTGAAAAATTTTCCTTGCAACATCTATTTCTCAAGATTAAATATTGATATATCTTAGGTGATGGCTGATATGGATTCAGCTTTGAATTTTAAAGGGAGGTAAGAGTGTTTACCAAGAATCTCCACTTCCGGTTTTTCCAAAAATGCGCATGACTGTACAAAATAAGTATGCAAAAGAGAATAAAAATTAATAATAGTTGCGACGAAAAATAAAATGTACACACCACTTGCCACCCTATAAGACTCCTTCATAAATTTCGCTTGATCCAGGAAATAGACCCCCCACTCATTTTTCAAAGTACGATCCTCCGCCAAATTGGCGCGATTCTTCGGGTTACAATTTCATTGCGTATACTTTGCCAATTCTGGTAGACCACGGCTTCTGGTAACCCACGGACATCCAATCAGCGCTCGACTGTTTGGGGATCTACATTTTAATAGGATATAAATTTCAATAATCTTCTGTGTATTTCATCAAACCTTTTTCGATCAAATTCGTTGACTCTTGTTTTTACAGATCTTTTTCGATCGATTTGCAAAGATTTGAACACGTACAAACTTTTTGTAATAAATATTTAAAACATTCCTCGTAATTTATGGACATTAACATTTTACGCAAATTTTCAGTAGATATGCAGGTTCCGGTTAAATGTACGTGTATGTTCAAGAAAACATGTTCCGGTGTTGAATGTACGTGCATGTTCTAGAAAACATGTTCCGGTGTGGATGTAATTAAAAATATGGATATCCGTTACATAAAGGTTAGTTCTTTTCTTTGTTCATCCCGTGTTTTGAAATTGTCTTTTGTATTTCTCCGTGTTTTTAAAATGAGTTTCTTAATTTTAAAGTATCGTTTTTTCTTGATTTTTGTTAAAGTACAATTTTTTTTCTAAGTATTGATTTTTCTTAAATTTCGTTAAAGTACAATCTTTTTTCTAAGTGTCGTTTTTTCTTAAATTTAGTTAAAGTACAAACTTTTTTTTTAAGTATCGTTTTCTCTTGAATTTCGTTAAAGAACAAACTTTTTTCTAAGTTCTGTTTTTTCTTAAATTTAGTTAAAGTACAATTTTTTTCTAAGTATCGCTTTTCCTTAAATTTAATTAAAATACAATCGTTTTTTTTAATTTTTCGTATTTTTTATAAGTATTGTCTTTTTTGTTTTAATTTTCGATGTTTCGAAGTTTTTGATATTGATTTTAAATCAAAAAATAATTTAAGTATCGAGTATTTCAATAAGTGTTTAAAATGCACGAAAATCGTATTTTGTAATATTTTTATGAGTATTATTATTCACTTTTATTCAAAATGAATTGCACTATCATTTTTCAAAATTCCAGTTCCTAAACCTAAATAATACGACCTAACTTTGGTAGGAGGAGCCTATTTTAAAACACGCGAATATACGTCACTTCAGTTGGGAGGAGTCAATTTCAAAACACGGATAAACGCGCCAACTTGGCGCAATTTTGTACTTAGAAAAAAGAGTGGGGGTATATATATTCTCTGTTAACCTAAATTTCTTGCTTCGTTAGAAAAATGACATATAAAACGAGCATTTAATTAATGGAGTCAAACATATCAAAGCTTTGTGCTAAATATGTGGGAAATAACGTAATTAAGCACAGTTTAAGTTGAACATCGAAGCATTGAGTTGAACAACACAAAACAATGCAGCACTGAGCCAATTTAGTTCTTTCCACTTCGGTTTTATTGGTCTTTAACACTAAAATCCAACTGATCATAGAAAAAAGCTATATGCTATTGCTCAGCTTTTCCATGTATTAAAATTTATATTATTATTTCATTATTTTTTTCGATTTGTCCAAAACTCTAAGCAACGCCACTGAAGCTAGAAAAAAATTACATAACATTAAAAAAAAGCATCGTCATATATGTTTGGCGATACATTTGGTGAGTTCAGCAATCAATTTAGCGAAATATCGCCAATTTAGCACCTTTTAGGAAATTGACGAAACTGTCGACAAATTGGGGAAAAAGTGACACTAAATTAACGAAACTAACGCCAAATAGACAAATTAATTATTAAAACATTTTTAATATATGGAACATATTGCTTCGCGGATGCTATAAATATTTCTGATTGTGAAATTAAATGTACGCGAAATATGAGTTAATTCGGTACCTGGAAATAGTTTTACACGCTGCTATCCATAAAAGTGCCAAAAGCAAATATGCAATTCAACGTTAAAAACATTGCGTCGTAGATCTTGGCATCATTATTTCTCTGTGAAGAAATCAAAGTTATTGCATTATGTAGGGAAAGTCACGCTATGCCCATATCAGATTTCTCTTACTTTTAATTACATAGATAGCGTAGTTCACGTTGCCATTTTACCGGATCAAGTCTACTACCATCATTATAACTGGAATAATCATGGTTCCGATTAGGAAATAATATCGTATACCATGAAAATCTATAGGATAAATCGAATACTAACCATACGAATTAGAACATCCTCTATCTAACTCTAGTTTGTTTGTTTTATGTATCCACACATAAGATTTCAAAACGAAATGTGCATTCATTTTTAAATGATCATGTGCGCATTCCATACACATTAAATTTCGAATAATTATTATGGTCTGATCGTGTGAATTACAAAAAAATCTGATGTGGGCAGCACATGACTTTCCCTGCAGACTTATATCCACGGTCTCTTTATTTTAATTAAATTTATTTCACTTTTAATTCAATTTTCTTTCTCATTCGGTAACCGGACTTATTTTCAAAAGTGGCGCAGAGAATATACGAAAAACTAAAATATCTCGAGAACGGCTAGTCCTAGTGTAATGGGGTTGGTCTTATTCTTTTCGTCGTTAAAAATTACGTATTAAACAAGCATTTAATGGATATATTTGAGCATATGTAGTTCTTTAGTTTAGATTTTGACGATTTTTGCGGACCATTTTGCAAGAAAAGGCAGGTTATTTTTTTTTTCGAGTTATACTAAAATCTAATCAGCACCAGGGTGACCCACAAATGACTCATCTACCGAATTTTGTGAAATTCGGTCCATTAGTTTTTCAGTTAGAGTGGATACAAGCTTTTGCGGGCCATTTCGCAAAAAAAGGCGGGTTTTTTTATCCCGAATCGTACCCAAAACTAATCAGCACCAGACTCGCTCACAAGTGACTCACCTACCAAATTTTGTGAAATTCGGTCCATTAGTTTTTTAGTTAAAGTGGATACAAAATCTGCAAAGACAGACAGATACACACACAGACGTCACGCTAAAAATAGTTTTTTCGTATTCTAGAGGTCTCGAAACGTGTGGATCCGTCGAAAACTGGAGTTGCGATTTTCAACATGATTCCAATACTTTCCCTATACATTACCATGTATTGCAGGGAAAGTAATATTATATATAGACGGAAATGGGGTTATGTTATAAGAAGCAGAGGTAATAAGATACGTTGTTTGTTATTTTTGTTGGTGGTGACTGGAGGTAGTATTTATGAGTTGAAAAAATTTGAAAAAAAAAATTAACGAGTTACTAAGACCTATTACCCGCAAGTTGTAAAAATCCATTGACATTATTCGTGTTTTTCTAACTTTTACTTTCCCTGCAATACATGGTAATGTATAGGGAAAGTATTGGAATCATGCCGAAAATCACAACTCGAGTTTTCGACGGATCTACACGCTTCGAGACCTGTAGAATACGAAAAAACCATTTTTAGCGTGACGTCTGTGTGTGTGTCTGTGTGTCTGTCTGTGTGTCTGTCTGTGTGTCTGTCTATGCAGATTTTGTATCCACTCTAACTAAAAAAGTAATCGACCGAATTTCATAAAATTTGGTAGGTAAGTCACTTGTGGGCGACTCTGGTTCTGATTAGTTTTGGGTACGATTCGGGATAAAAGAACCCGCCTTTTATGCGAAATGGCCCGCAAAAGCTTGTATCCACTGTAACTGAAAAACTAATGAACAGAATTTCACAAAATTTGGTAGATGAGTCACTTGTGGGTTACCCTGGGTGCTGATTAGATTTTGGTACGATTCGGAAAAAAATAACCTGCCTTTTTTTTTGCAAAATGGCCCGCAAAAATCGTCAAAATCTAAACTAATGAACTAGATATACTCAAATATATCCATTAAATGCTCGTTTAATACGTAATTTTTAACGACGAAAAGAAAAAGATCAACCCCATTACACTAGGACTAGCCGTTCTCGAGATATTTTAGTTTTTCGCATTTTCTCTACGCCACCTTTAATAATAAGTCCGGTTACCGAATGAGAACAAAAATTGAATTAAAAGTAAAATAAATTTAAAAATAAATAAAGAGAACGTGAATATAAACGTCTGCAGGGAAAGTCATGTGCTGCCCACATCAGAATTTTACTTTCCCTGCAATACATGGTAATGTATAGGGAAAGTATTGGAATCATGTCGAAAATCACAACTCGAGTTTTCGACGGATCTACACGTTTCGAGACCTCTAGAATACGAAAAAACCATTTGTAGAGTGACGTCTGTGTGTGTGTCTGTGTGTCTGTCATTGTGTCTGTCTGTGTGTCTGTTTGTGTGTCTGTCTGTCTGTCTGTGCAGATTTTGTATCCACTCTAACTAAAAAACTAATGGTCCGAATTTCACAAAATTTGATAGGTAAGTCACCTGTGAGCGAGTCTGATGCTGATTAGTTTTGGGTACGATTGGGAATAAAAGAAACCGTCTTTTTTTTTGCGAAATGGCCCTCAAAAGCTTGTATCCACTCTAACTGAAAAACTACTGTACCGAATTTCACAAAATCCTGTAGATAAGTCACTTGTGGGTTACCCTGGTGCTGATTAGATTTTGGTACGATTCGGAAAAAAATAACCTGCCTTTTTTTGCAAAATGGCCCGCAAAAATCGTCAAAATCTAAATTAAAGAACTTGGTATACTCAAATATATCCATTACATGCTCGTTTAATACGTAATTTTTAACGACGAAAATAATAAGACCAACCCCATTACACTAGCACTAGCCGTTTTCGAGATATTTTAGTTTTCCGTATTTTCTCTACGCCACTTTTGAAAATAAGTCCGGCTACCGAATGAGAACGAAAATTGAATTAAAAGTGAAATACATTTAATTAAAATAAAGAGAACGTTAATATAAGTCTGCAGAGAAAGTCATGTGCTGCCCACATCAGATTTTTACTTTCCCTGCAATACATGGTAATGTATAGGGAAAGTATTGGAATCATACCGAAAATCGCAACTCGAGTTTTCGACGGATCTACACGTTTCGAGACCTCTAGAATACGAAAAAGCTATTTTTAGCGTGACGTCTGTGTGTGTGTGTGTCTGGCTGTCTGTGTGTCTGTCTGTGCAGATTTTGTATCCACTCTAACTAAAAAACTAATTGACCGAATTTCATAAAATTTGGAAGGTAAGTCACTTGTGGGCGAATCTGGTGCTGATTAGTTTTGGGTACGATTCGGGATAAAAGAACCCGCATCTTTTGCAAAATGGCCCGCAAAAATCATCAAAATCTAAAATAAAAAACTACGTATGCCAAATATATCCATTAAATTTTAGTTTTATACGTAATTTTTAACGAAGAAAAAAATAAGACCAACCCCATTACACTAGGTCTAGTCGTTCTCGGGATATTTTAGTTTTTTCGTATGTTCTCTACGCCATCTTTGAAAATAAGTCCAGTTACCGAATGAGAACGAAAATTGAATTATAAGTGAATTAAATTTAATTAGAATAAATAGAACGTGTATATAAGTCTGCAGGGAAAGTCATGTGCTGCCCACATCAGATTTTTGGTTTCTCGTGTGTGTGTATCAGAAAAAATAAGTCTACCAAAAATTTTTCTTATAAAATCTTTAGAAAATATTTTTGCACTTATCTGCAAAAATGTTATTTTTCAGACTTTAATAAAAAAAAAATCTAATGTGGGCAGCACATGACTTTACTTGCAGACTCAAATTCATATTTACATTTTTTAATAATTCATTAATAATTCATTTCTTTAATAATTCATTAGATTGAGTTTAATTGCACAAAATAACACTAAATTTGCATTTATAATTCAATTTTTGTTTTTATTTGGTAATTGGGCATTTTTCCGAAAGCGGCATAACAAAAATGCAAAAAATCTCAATTATCTTGAGAACGGTTAGTCATGAAGCAAAATAGAGTGTGTTGAATTTAATTGATTCATTTGAGCATACACTACTTTGTCATTTTTTTTTCTGATTTTGCCGATTTTGTCGGATCATTTCGTAAAAAAAAGGCAGGTAAAACTTCTTTTCCGAATCGTACCAAAATCTAATCAGCACCAGAGTATCCCACAAGTAAGTTATCTATCAAATTTTGTGAAATTTGGTCAATTAGCATTTTAGCTAAAGTGGATACATGAAATTTTTACAGTGGATACAAGAAATTTTTACGGGCCATTTTGCAAAAAAGGGCGGGTTCCGTCTTTACGAATCGTACCAAAAACTAATCAGCACCAGGGGCACATCCAAGTGACTTTCCTACCAAATTTTATGAAATTCGGTCTCTTAGTTTTTGAGTTAGAGTGGATACATACATTGCATAGACACACAGACAGACAACAGACGTCACGCTAAAAATAGTTTTTTCGTATTCTAGAGGTCTCGAAACGTCGAAAACTCGAGTTGCGATTTTCGGCATGATTACAATACTTTCCCTATACATTACCATGTATTGCAGGGAACGTAAAAGTTTACCTCATTTTTTAAACAATTTAAAAGGTTTTTAAATGGAATAGTTTTTACTTTCCCTGCAATACATGGTAATGTATAGGGAAAGTATTGGAATCATGTCGAAAATCACAACTCGAGTTTTCGATGGATCTACACGTTTCGAGACCTCCAGTATACGAAAAAACTATTTTTAGCGTGACGTCTGCGTGTGTGTCTGTCTGTGCGTCTGTCTGTGTGTCTGTCTGTCTGTCTGTCTGTGCAATGTATGTATCCACTCTAACTCAAAAACTAATGGACCGAATTTCATAACATTTGGTAGATAAGTCACTTGTATGTGACCCTGGTGCTGATTAGTTTTGGGTACTATTCGGAATAAACCAATCCGCCTTTTTTTGCGAAATGGACCTCAAAAATTGCCTGTATCCCATGTTACTAAGAAACTAATTGATCAAATTTTACAAAATTTGGTACATAAGTTACTTGTAGGTCACCCTGGTGCTGATTAGATTTTGATACGATTCGGAAAAGAACAACCTGCCTTTTTTACGAAATGGCCCGCAAAAATTGGATATTTCCACTCTAACTCAACTAATCGACTAACTTTCATAAAATTTGGTAGATAAGTCACTTGTGGTCAACCCTGGTGCTGATTAGATTTTGGTACGATTATAAAAACAACAACCTGCATTTTTTTCGGAAAAGGCCCGCAAAAATTTCATTTATCCACACTAGCTAAAATACTAATTGATCCAATTTCACAAAAATTGGTAGATAAGTTATTTGTGGGATACTCTGGCGCTGATTAGATTTTGATACAATTCGGAGAACAACAACTCGCCTTTTTTTACGAAATGGCCCACAAAAATCGACAAAATCGAAAAAAAAACTATATATGCTCAAATATATCAAATGAATTTTTGTTTTATACGCAATTTTTGACGAGGATAAAGAATATAACACACTCCATTATACTTTAGAACTAACCGTTCTCAAGATATTTGAGATTTCTTGCATTTTTGTTACGCCGATTTCGGGAAAATGTCCAATTACCAAATAAAAACAAAAATTGAATTAAAAATGTAAATTTAATGTTGTTTGGTGCAATAAAACTCAATCCAACGAATTATTAAAAAAATAAAGAAAATATGAAATTAATTCTGCAGGGAAAGTCATGTGCTGCCCACATCAGATTTTTACTTTTCCTGCAATACATGGTAATGTATAGAGAAAGTATTGGAATCATACCAAAAATCACACAACTCGAGTTTTCGACGGATCTACACGTTTCGAGACCTCTAGAATACGGAAAAACTATTTTTAGCGTGACGTTTGTGTATGTGTTTGTGTGTCTGTCTGTATGTATCCACTTTAACTCAAAAACTAATGGACTAAATTTCATAAAATTTGGTAGGTAAGTCACTTGTATGTGACCCTGTTGCTGATTAGTTTTTGGTACGATTCGTAAAAACAGAACTCGCCTTTTTTTCGAAATGGCCCGTAAAAATTTCAATTAACCGCTCTAGCTTAAGTACTAATTTATCAAATTTCATAAAATTTTGTAGATAAGTTACTTGTTGGATACTCTGGTGTTGATTAGAATTTGGTACGAATTGGAAAAGAAGAACCCACCTGTTTTTACGAAATGACCCAAAAAAATTGCCAAAATCTAAAAAGAAAAAAAAAGCTACTTATGCTGGAATGTATCAATTAAATTCTTGTTTTATACTAAATTTTTTACGAGGAAAAGAATATAGCACACTCCATTATACTTTAGGACTAACCGTTCTCAAGATATTTGAGATTTCTTACATTTTTGTTACGCCTTTTTTGGAAAAATGTCCGATTACCAAATAAAAACAAAAATTGAATTAAAAATGCAAATTTATTGTTATTTGGTGCAATTGAACTCAATTTAATGAATTATTAAAGAAATAAAGAAAATAGGAATTTAAGTCTGCTGGGAAAGTCATGTGCTGCCCACATCAGATTTTTTTTTTCATTTCTCTCTCATAAACGGAGGAGCTATAGGATATATGTTTTTTATTACACCAACTCTACATTTTGATGGGGTAATAAGAAAGATATATATTTTTGTTCCAGACTGATTTAGTTTCTTGAAAATGCACAGAAAATAAGAAAAGAAGGTTCTTGTTTGTCAAAGAAAGTCTTGAAAAGCTCAATTGATCTCATGATGACAAGCAGGAAATAAATAAATAATAGCCAATGAGTCTTTCACACATAAAGATGGTATTTTATCTTTACTCTGACGAAAAGGAACTTGTTTCTAAATGTTGGGAATAGGCTGTTTCCTTTTTTACATAGCCAGATGAGTTGTGTGTGTTTTTAATTTAGTATTGTATCCTTGAACTCCGAAATCTGAATTATTTTCTTTTATGAGTAATAAACTTCCGTTAAAACTTTCGCAGTCGACTGTTGTTAACTGCCGTAATCTATAGAGGTGGTCCAGTGTTTCTTTCAGGACTTTTTTTTCCGGGGGGCAGCGAATGAATTTTTAGAGGATAAGCTTTCTGTTTGCCTTTGTAACCTTTCTGTTTGGTATAAATATATCTAAATACTGTATCACATAAATAAATACTAGGTTAACATAAAATCGCTCGGGGGGGGGGGGCGAATACACGTCTCTGGGGGCATCCTCCCTCTCCCCCATCGGAGGTATGCCTGAAAGAAACACTGGGGTGGCTCTACTTTTATCATATTCTAAATATCTAACTTCACAAAATATCTAAAATAATTAGATTAATAACATTCACCTCAATACATCTTATTACACCATTTGACTTTCAAGTGTTAGCATGAGAGAGATATGGGGACTGTGCGTTATTGCCCGTTAGCGGGTAGTAAAATACAATTTTCGTAAGAAATTTTTTACCACTGCTATTAGATAAGAAACAAATGTTATTTTTTATCGCAAAAAACGTCAGATGTGTATCAGAAAACAAAGTCAAGGCTCCAGACTTAAAATTGTCTTATTACTTTCCCTACACAATACATGGTAACATATAAGGAAAGTATTCGAACAGGGTCAAAAATCGAAAGTCGAGTTTTCTACTTTTCTTATTTTTGTAGAGCACGAAGCCGCCATTTTTAACGTGACTTCTGTGTGTATGTGACTGTCTGTATGTCTATACAATGTATTTATCCACTCTAGCTAAAAAACTATTAAATTATATTTCCCAAAATTTGGTAGGTAATTCGCTTTCTGCTATTGTTTAGATTTCAGTATGATTTGTAAAACTAGCAGCCTTTTTTGCAAAATGGTCAGCAAAAATCTTCAAAATTTGAAATAAATGACAAAATATCTTGGAATTTGAATGTATTATCAAAATCTTGCTTTATACATAATTTTTTGACGACGAAGTGAATAAGACCGACCTCATGACACTTCTCCAGGTATTCAAATTTTATGAAATTTTGAAAAGCTAACGACATTTTAAAATGAAATAGTTGCCAAATGAAAAAGGTTGTAGCAAAACATTTTGAAATGAAAAGGTTGCCAAATGAAAAAGGTTCAGCAAAACATTTTGAAATGAAAAAGTTGCCAAATAAAAAAGATGCATTAAAATTTTTGAAATGAAAATGTTGACAAATGAAAAAGATGCAGCAAAACATTTTGAAATAAAAATGTTGCCAAATGAAAAAGGTGTAGCAAAACATTTTGAAATGAAAAAATTGCTAATGAAAAAATAAATGTAGAAAAACATTTTAAAAGTATTTCGAAAAGTATTTCCCGATTTTCCAGAATATCCTCGGTGACCTAGCATGCTTTATTTCTTTCGACCCAGGCTGTCTGGCCTGTCCGAAAATGTAAAATAACTGTTTGAAAGGTCGGAGTCAGCCAATTTAAACCGGAACTTGATAGGGGTGGCAACCACAGGCACCATGCTCTTGTTTCCCTGACCCATCACCTCTCTGAAGAACTTTCGGACCCAGAGATTTATCGTGCTCATACTCAACAGTGACATGGGGGTAGTTTTGGGCTATGTCAAGGATTCAACTCGAGTCCTCCTCCTGCGATCCTTTCGTCGCAAGACTGGGCTCTCCCGACACATGACCTAGCAGGCTGAAATTATACATACTTATATATAGTATCAACCACGTGACAGAACCTAACTGACCCAATTTTCGATAAGGTTGAATATTTTCGACACTAAGCCCCTTACATTATTAAACAAAATAAAAATAATTGAAAAAAGTTACATCTCAATTTTATAATAATTTGTATTTTGTTTAACAAGATAAAAAATTGAGACTTTTTTTAATAATATTTAAGAGTTTGTTTCCCTGTCTGTCACAAGCTTAAATACTTGTAGGGAATATTTATGTATGAGAAAGGCCAATAAAGCTTCTTTGTGCGTATATTAATTTGAAATCATTGTTTTCTTCCGTTTTTAAACTGAATTGTAAATAAAAGATCCGTTAAATAGATAAAGGATCAACTACTTGAATATCGAAATCATTTCTAAGCTGATACCATTGTTTCTCTTATCTCCGCAATTCTTTAAAAATTCTCCACACAGTTTTAGTGTAGGAGAAAAGGTGTCTAGCTTTAAATTGCTGAGAACAAAGTCAAATATGTACAGGCTTCCTAGGAAAAATTCTCAAACACCCCCAATAACTTTGTAAGAAAAGGCCCAGGAGTGTACACGTTAGGTCTATCTGTAATAAAGGAACTATGGCCGATTGAATAAAGAAATTACAGCGCCCCTGGCGGAGAATTTGATATGGTAGGATTATGAACTCGACAACAAAGCGAGATGGGCGAAAAAAATGTCAATTACAAAGTTCTAGAGCACTGCCTAATAAATATGAACCGACCCTAAAATTGTTACAGAAGATTTGTAATAGTTTTCACACAATGAGGTTATGTTGGGGTTATGTTAGGTTGTTATGTTTAGGAATGATGCAATCAACAACAATTACATCAGAAATCTAGAATTTAACCAATTGTGAGGATTCTATTATTCATGATTATTGTATGCTAATTTTACTTATCATTATGCTAATTTATGTACGAAACTCCTCAACTCTGATTCCGAGAATCACGTACTCAGGAATGGCCAGTACTATAAGAAAGGGCAGACGTTGGGTAAGAAATAGTTCGTATTCGTAGTCGAAAAGCATGAAATCGTGAGTCGTCGTCGTTCAGCTTCGGCTGCTGCCTTTCTACTGAGTTCGTGTGTATGTGGTTCAGTTCATTCATGGAAGTACGAAGCGAAGTTATAGCATCTACAAGTTTGTGAGTATATATCTATGATATAATAGTTTGATCATTATAGATTCAGTTCAGTAAAATGTTAAAGTTGAATTTCGGTATAGATTATTATGTCAGCGAGTTAAGATATGGTATTGATAGCTTTGTAAATATTCTGTATATGTAATTCTATTTTGAGTTATCAGCGAAGTCAGCTGGAATAAATTATGTTGTTTGTTAATGTCGTAATTCCTTCGTCGAACTCGAGTCATTAGGTTATTGGAAATTTAAGTTAGAGTGAAGTAAATTACACTGCATAGAAAAAGCATAATTTTGGAAAGTAGTAGAAATAGTACCTCACAGAAACTTTACACAATTTAAATGCCTTCTGTCCAGGGACGTAGCCAGGTAAGGACCAGAGGGGGCTAAGCCCCCCCTAAAAGGTATATTCACCCCCCCCCAAGTATACGTAGTAGTGACATGAAATATCATCAAACATGATATCCAAACTTTTCATAAAAAATTGCTTTATGAAAATTTTATAAATTACTTCCTTTCAAAGAATTTTTAATTTAGCTAAATTTGTGGTTATACGCAGATGATAGATTTATTTACATATTTAATTTAAAACATAATTACATATTTTATTTAAAAAAATTTAACACTATAATATTTATGATATTTTTGTATTATTGCTGTGTTCACTGTTATACATTATAGAGCCAAAATCAACTATTAAGTAGTTAAGAGTTAATATGAAATGTTAACTTGTATTTAATATCTGAAATGCTTATATTAAAATCAATTATTATATATTAAATTATTATATATTAAATTATTATATACAAAATTGTACACAATTATACAAAATTGCAATTATTATATATTAATCTTGACATATAGTAGTAGCTATGGGGATTTTCCCAATCAACTCTTAGCTTACAAATATAAATATGCAATTATTTGTTAATTATTTATATGAATTAAAATATATAATAGCTATTATGGTTTATGAATGCTAATGATTAACAATGTTTTCAGTGAGTACCTCCTTCAAAACTGTTGTGCCTCCTTCCATTTCAATCCAGCCTCTTCAATTTCGTTTCTGACTACTGCCCTACTTCTGTCGAAGACAATGCCCGTTTGAATTCCAGAAAGAATATGACTGTGTACTTCGACAAACAGGTGTCACAGTGTCAGGGGTCCAGATGATACAACTTTTTAGCAAGCACTCATCGGCTTCAGGTAGTTTCACAAAAACTTTTAGCAATCACACTTTAGTCAATTACACATTGAAAGCGGAAGTAATGATATAGACAGTTCAATCAGAAGGTACAATTAAAAAAAAAATCAGAAAGTGCATTTGAAAGAAATGAACTATAGGGGTTCGATTCAAACACAGGAAACAAACAATCGAAGAACACGTTTTGAAGAAAAACGGAAAATCAAAGGGTGCAATTGAAAGAAATTAATATGCCCGGAAGCGCATTTGAAAGAAATGAATTATCGGGAGTAGGATTCAAACCCAGGAAATAGGCAATCGGGGGACACGTTTGAAAAAAAAACGGAAAATTAAAGGGTGTAATTGGAAAAAATTAAAATACCCGGAAGTGCATTTGAAAGAAATAAATTATCGGGGGGTAAGATTCAAACCCAGGAAATAGGCAATTGGGGAACACGGTTGAAAAGAAAACGGAAAATCAGAGGGTGCAATTGAAAGAAATTAAAATTCCCGGAAGTGCATTTGAAAGAAATGAATTATCGGGGGTAAGATTCAAACCCAGGAAATAGGCAATCGGGGGACACGTTTGAAAAAAAAACGGAAAATTAAAGGGTGTAATTAAAAAGAATTAAAATACCCGGAAGTGCATTTGAAAGAAATGAATTATCGGGTGTAAGATTCAAACCGGGTGTAGACAATCGGGGGACACGTTTGAAAAAAAACGGAAAATTAAAGGGTGCAATTGAAAAAAATTAAAATTCCCGGAAGTGCATTTGAAAGAAATGAATTATCGGGGGTAAGATTCAAACCCTGGAAATAGGCAATCGGGGGACACGTTTGAAAAAAACGGAAAATTAAAGGATGCAATTGAAAAAAATTAAAATTCCCGGAAGTGCATTTGAAAGAAATGAATTATCGGGTGTAAGATTCAAACCCCGGAAATAGGCAATCAGGCGACACGTTTGAAAAAAATGAAACGAAAAATCAAAGGGTGCAATTGAAAGAAATTAAAATACCAGGAAGTGCATTTTGAAAGAAATGAACTGTCGGGGGTACGATTCAAAGCAAAGGACAATTATGGGGTACACTTGAAAATCATGGTGAGCAATTGAAAGATATGGACGATCTGGAGATACTTGTGTAAATGAAAACGTCTGTGGACGGCATCCCACAGTGACTCTGTCGAACGTTTAAGAGTTTATTGAGCGTAAACAATATGGCACATTTATTTTTAATGAAATCGAGTTATGAAAAGGCAAAAATATTTGTTACTGTATTTTCTCATTATCAAAATGTGTTAATTTGTAAGAAAATTTATGTGTTGAATGCATTGAATGTTTTTTTTTAAACAGGATAAAATTAAAATTAATTTTATTATAAATATATACAGATTTAAAATAGAAAACTTAGTTTGAAGATCGTTGCACAAAGGAGCACCCCAGTATTTAACAAATAAATTAAATAATTTCAATATGTTCCAGTGAAAAAGAATAAATTAAATAATTTCAATGTATTTAAATATTTCAGGGGAACATTCTATATAAGTTTTAAATATTTAAAATGTTGAAGCATTTTAAAATTATTTAAAATGTTTATTTAAATCCCAAAATTAAAAAAATAAGTAATAATAAAATATTTTAATATAATTTTCAAATTACATTACTTGAAAATTAATTTTTAAATAAGATAGAGATTTAAAGTACCAAAACGTAAATATTGTTGGAAATTTGTTCTCAAAGAAAAAACTGGATTCCTTGTCTACTTCAAGCAGGATGTTAATATTTTTAATGTAACATATAATATCGCAGAAACCAAAAGGTTTTTCCAACATTTTTACTTTCCTTATATACATAATGTATAAGGAAAGTATTGTGACGGGGTGAAAAATTCGAATTCGAGTTTTCGACGGGAGAGCACGTTTCAAGCATCCTTGATCACGAACCAAACATTTTTGAGGTGATGTGTGTGTGTGTGTGTGTGTGAGTGTGGAGACGATATCTCACGAACGAATGGAGCGATTCGAATGAAATTTGGTACAAAAATCACAATCCTTGAATACTAGAAGTCTATTGTTTTTAGATGCAATCGAATGTTCAGAACCTCCCTAAATTTTCGAGTGAAATTTTGAAAAAATCATCAAGAAATCAAAACCTTTAATAAAGTTACGCAAATAGACATTTTTTATGTAATTTTTCCTTAGAAAACGATTGACATAAACTTTAGAACGCTAGCAAAAACTGTTCTCGAGATATTGTATATTTTTAAAATAAATTTATTAAAAAAATCCCATAAATTAAAAAATATATATTAACTGTTGAGAAACATGTTCACTTTTCATATGTAATATCATGCGATAAATTTGGTGACATCATTCTCTTGTATCTAGCTCGTTCCATTCATGAGAAACGATACTTTGAGTAATACTTTTGTATTTGAACTCCAATAGTCATTTATCTGCTATAAGAATAACTTATTTCTCCGTCCATAACGTTTGGAGAGATTTTGGCGGAATGTCGCCAACTTGGTGACTTTTTTAAATGTTGCCAAATTAACGAAAATCACGCGAAATGGATAGAAATGACGACTAATTGACGAAAATTCAATATCTTGGAAAGAATATAAGTATCTACTATAATAATAACCTATTGTTTTGCTGTAAAAGCAGTAAATTCATTGCATTATATAAGGAAAGTCATGTGCTGCCCACATCAGATTTTTTTTTCTAGTATGAAAAATGTTTTTGTGTAAACACATATTGAGGTAATTTTCATACAAAATGCTTAATTGTAAAAATTGCAATTAATGCCTAATTGCAAAAGTTGCAAAAATTGCAATTAATGCTTAATTGTAAAAATTGTAAAATGCAATTACTGCTTAATCGTAAAAGTAAAAATTGCAATTAATGCTCAATAGTGAAAGTTGTTAAAATTGCAATTAATGCTTAATTGCAAAAATTACAATTAATACTTAATTATAAAATTTGCTGAAATAACAATTAATGCTTAATTATAAAAATTGTAATTAATGCTTAATTGTAAAATCGTCCAAAATTATTTCATTGCAGCCCATATCCAATTCATATCTTGAGAACAATTCAATACATTTCAATACATTTAAAATTTTATTTCAATCTGTAACTAAGTAAAAAAGAAATTTTCAATATATAGGTATTCAAACGAGGTGTTTTCTTCGCGTTTTGCTTTAACATTGAAATAATTATGATTAATGCCCCAAAGAATTTTATATTTTTTTACATTATATTTCACAAAAAAAAAAAAAGATGCATAATATTTTTTTAATATACATTATATTTCCGAATTTTATCATAATAACGACAATGTTAATGATGTCAAAATAATTTACACAAAGTCACATCAATTGCATCGATTCAAAATTTTCATTGAAAATATAAGAAATTTTAATCTCATCTTCTACACATGCAATAACAGTTCAGCATTTAAAATCAATCCAAAATTCCTTTCTCTATGGAAACATAGGTAGGAGAAAATAGTGTAAAAGAGTTTCGTAGGTAAAGTGACCATATAGAATTTATTCATCTTCAATATACTGTCACCTATCAGAAATTATGTAAACCAGTTTGTGTGGTTGAATTTTTTTTTTTCTTTTGGCTGACCCCCCCCCCCCCCCCCGAACCACGTAGATACGTTTAATAATTAAGTTTTATATTTAAAAAAGTGTTTTACATGGTCTCTAATGTAAAGTAAGTATGATTATTATTGATTTAATATTCAACTTTTTTTAGTACTTATCAGTAATTATATAAAGTTAATGCCTTATGCTATGGAAAATCGTTTTCAAAACAATAACAATATCACAGATTTAGTGCTGATGGCTTGTAGTCGCAATAGCGTACAGACCAGTCTGGACTGTAAATTCATCAATTAGTCCAGGGATGGCCAAACTTACAAGAGGGCCAAATGAATAAAACAAAATGTTTTCACTAGCCTAAGACTTTTATTATTATTATTATTACTTCTTCAAAATTAATTCAAAAATAAAATTTCTAAAAATTCAGAATATAATAAAAAAAATCTGATATGGGCAGCACATGACTTTCCCTGCAGACTCAAATTCATTTTTTAATTATTTCTTTAATAATTCATTAAATTGAATTTAATTGCACAAAATAACACTAAATTGCATTTTTAATTCAATTTATGTTTTTATTTGGTAAGTTTTTCCAAAAGTGGCATAACTAAATGCGAAAAATCTCAAATATCTCGAAAACGGTTAGTCCTAGAGTAATAGAGTTGTTCTTACTCATTTCCTCATCAAAAATTACGTACAAAACACTCATTTAATTGATCCATTTGAATATACGTAGTATTTTTTTTTAGATTTTGCCGATTTTTGAGGACCATTTCGTAAAAAAAGGCAGGTTGTTCCTTTCCGAATAATACCAAAATCTAATCAGTACCAGAGTATCCCGCAAGTACTTTCTCTACCAAATGTTGTGAAATTTGGTCAATTAGTATTTTATCTAGAGTGGATACATGACATTTTTGCGGGCCATTTCGTAAAAAAAGGCAGGCTGTTCTTTTCCGATTAATACCGAAATCTAATCAGTACCAGAGTGTCGTACACGTTACTTATCTACCAAATTTTGTGAAATTTGGTCAATTAGTATTTTAGCTAGAGTGGATACATGAAATTTTCACGGGCCATTTCGCAGAAAAAGGCGGGTTCTGTTTTTACAAATCGTACCAAACACTAATCAGCACCAGGGTTATACCCAAGTGCCTACCAAATTACCAAGTACCTACCAAATTTTATGAAATTCGGTCCGTAAGTTTTTAAGTTAGAGTGGATACATACATTGCACAGACAGATACACAGACAGACACATAGACAGACACACACACAGACGTCACGCTAAAAATAGTTTTTTCGTATTCTAGAGGTCTCGAAACGTGGAGATCCGTTGAAAACTCGAGTTGTGATTTTCAGCATGATTGCACTGCTTTCCCTATACATTACCATGTAGTGCAGGGAAAGTAAAAACTATAAATACCTAGTAAATTGTTTTTAAGCTCATTCAGAATTTTAGAAAGGATGAGGTGTAAGATGAGTGAAACTGTGATTAAGCTCTCAGCATATTTTAGCAATCTGAGTTTAAACTCCATGGAGGTGATTCTCAAGAGAGAAGAAAGATGCTCATCAGTAAGTCGGTTTCTAAGATCACATATTTTAAGAAGTTTCACGGTTAAAAACACTTGTTCTCGTGGTTATGAGAATTTAATCATTGTCATACTTTTATGGGCATGGTTCCTTAAGTACGAAATTGTTGATTTTGGCATGGCTTTATAAAAATCCAGCTTTGTGATGTGGACCGTATAAAACACATAAGAGGGCCATATTTTGACCAGCGGCCCGTAGTTTACCCGTCCCTGACTAAGTGTCCGTCTCACTCAGCTGTATAATATAGATACTTATTTTGCAGTATCCTCATCTTAGCATATGTTGGTCAAACATTTTGCAAACTAGTCCAATGGGACCAGAATATTTTATCATTTTTTAGATTTTATACGCGAAACTAATTTTCTATAACTAGAATAAATATTCTTATACTTTTTAATATTTTATAAATAAATTAAGCAATTTAAGGTAATTTTTTGAGACACTTATCTAGAATATTACATTAAATCATGCATCGCATATTTAAATCATGCATGAATCGCACATACCTAAATCTTGAGAAACACAGAGTTTACATAATAAAAACAAGTAAAATATTTTTAAAAATTAATCTTACTTACCAGAAAAAAATTCTTGAAAAAATATTTGCCCTAGTCCACGGACTCGGATTAACTTTCGCTCTATCGAACTCCATTTTGCACAAAAATATTTAAATCACTCGAAATTCTCCTCCTTTTTCTTGCTCTGGAAAATCCCAAGGTGGAAAAATCGAAAAACTCACACTTTTAAAATCTCTGGTTCGCCCGCCCTGGACACAGTTGAAAGACAAGTTATAAAATCACGTGAACCGATAAGCAGCATGCTATGTCTAATCGCGCTTATCTTTTCATTGGAGAACAGTTTTTGATTGGAAAGGATGCTGAAGAAAGGATAAGGTAGATAGACACACGAGATCCGGAGAGAGACACTTTCAACGACAGCGCCATCTGCCGAGCAGAATGTGTCGCGCTCGTGAAGGTTACGAGCATACGGTGTAAACAAAATAGAGTTCGCTTGAGTTCGTCTGAGTAAAAACGTTTCACAGCTTCTGTGCAGGGAAACCTTGAAACCTTAATCTCCTTGTGGATAATTATACTGAAAATATGTTGAAGTATTCTCAGATTTCGTGTTGGTCTTACTGACCTTTTGGATTAAAAAGTGAGATTGGAAACATTTTCGGGGAACGGGTGCAAATATGTTAATATTCGGGGCAACAACAATAATAATAATAATAAAAAAAAAATCCGACTGAATTAATTCTTGAAAGTGCAATGACAGGAATGTATTCATTGTATCATATTCTTCAGGAGCAACGGTTTTTGAAGGTTGCGTTAGAAGAAAGGTCATTATCATGGAGTTTGAAACTGCGACTAGCCTGCGATGGAAGTTACCTCCCAAAATATGACCTTTACAAAAAAAGAGAATTATTATCAAAATAAAAGCAATTGTTTCTGTTTAAAAGAAATGATGTAATTTCGTTTTTAACACGCCCATTAATTTCAGTAATAAATTTCAGAATGTGTCTTACACACAATATTGATCTCATTTCTTTTTTTTTTTTTTTTTTTTCTTTTTTTGTTCCCACTAATCCACCCCCCTGCAATCCTTGTACTTCTCATATCTCCTGACACATTCAGACTACGCATATCCCTCGATAATTATTATTAATTGTTATACAACCTCCTAATGAAATATAATTATAACACTACAAAAAGCACACAATTTATTACGAGACACTAGACCCCCCCCCCCTCTAACAAAACGTCCATCCAACGAACAGAGAAACTCACTATATTTTGAATAAAAAGTACTAAATTAGTAATTTTTTTATAAATTATCAATAAATTAAACTTTATCTTCCGAGTTATTAAATTATTATTAATTTGACAATATTTTCCAAAAATCACCAAGTTGGAAATATTTCGCCAAATTTGTAACCCAGTGGGATAAATATACAGATAGACAGAGAGAATGGCTTCTCTTCTATTTTACTAGTATGAATCCCTGAAATACATAGAGAGGAAAGCAAAAGTTTAAGAGACATTGCGGGTTTGTTTTTTTTAATGTTATTTTTAAATATTTATGCTATGGATTCTGAAAATTTAACAAAACCCTTTTTTCACCAATCTTCGTTTTCGAGTTCACGAAAAAAAAAGTGTCCAAAATAATAAACGTATATTTTGTTTCTCACCAGATCTGTCAATTTTCACCAATCAGTATTAAAATTGGGTCTCTACGAAACGTATTGTAGATGTCATGCAACATGCTTAACACCTACACATTGCATCTCCATGTGTAGGTGATGTCCCATTGGTTCGGAGAAATAAGAACCACTAACGCTACTGCACCTTACATACATATTTGGCATCGTTATTGTTGATACCCAGTCCGTCCGATCTACCAGAAAGGTGTAAGGTAACTGTTTTGGACGGTCGGGAAGTGCCACCCAATTTAGACCGGAACCCAGTGGGGGAGGCATCCACAGGGACCGTACGTTCCTTCCCCTACCACCAACCTCTCGGACTTACGGGCCCAAATGTTTAACGTGATCGTACTCCGCGTGAAAACGGCGGCAGTTTTGGTAGTAGCGAGAATAGAACCCGTGCCTACCGAGTGCAATTCCCGCGCGCTAACCACTGGGCTACAGCGCCCTATTTTTGGCATCGCGTAATATCACGTAATAAACTCTTAGGACCTCTACAATTTTAGTAGTATAAGATTCCTGTTGGTCCGTAATAATATTTTTTTCACTCGCGTAAAGTTGGTATAGTTCTTCTGATAAGCAAAAATAATTGTTTAACCCTCACCAATAAAACCATTGTTGAAACGATAAGCAGGGATGTTGAGTTTGATCCAAGAAATTTTAAATTGTTAATTATTCTTTCTCCATTAATACAAATTTAAGAACTTCAATATATGCATCTCAAAATCGATATTCAATTAATTATATTTAGACTTTTATTATAGAGTGTTTCCATCCTAATATATTGGATTTAAAATCAAATGAAATTCTCAATAATGGTCGAGCAAAGCCCGCGTTCCATTTATAGTTTATGAATATAATTAAGGGAGGAAATCTGCCAAGAAACTTTGGGAAAATTTTTGACGTTTTAAAACACTTTTTAATTTTAGTGATGGGGTCAAAAATCTGCACAAATTTTGAGTAGCCCTGATTACGAATCAACCATTTTTAATTATGTCTGTGGGTGGGATATTTCTCAAACAAATAGAAATATTAAAACTAAATTTGGTAAAGATATTTCAGTCAGCCAACGTTACAGGACTGTTGATTCTCCGAGAGATTACACAAGGAGAATACCTCCAATTTTTCAAACACCTTAATCGAAAAATGAAATATAAATGAGTTAAAAATACTTAAACAAATACATTTTTTATTAGTAATTTATAATTTAAAGGCGGATGACTTATTTTATCGAAATATGGCACGTTTGTGATCTCAGTTAAAAAATGATCATAAAAAAACTAATTGTTGACCATTATTAATAAATGAGTAAATGTTTTATAAGAACTTGTAACCAGAAGTGAATTGAAAATATTTTTAACGATTAGCACGAGTCGTTCTCGAGATTTAAAAATGCTACATTCTTCCCAGGGAACGTAACATCTCTGGAAAGAATGAAACTATACCCATGAAATGTAGTATACTTATTTTAATCAATACCTCAATAAGCCTATTGATTTTCAGCTAATTAAGCTAATCGATTTTCAGCGTCATCGAATCATAAGTTTTAATTGTCGCCATCCCGCAACATCGAAAAAAATGTGTTCAATATGTGTTCCAAAATCTCATATTCGAAACATAATTTTTTAAACAAAATATTATTTCATTAGTTAGTCAAAAATAAAATTTTATAAAATTCGAGCACGGTGTTTCTTAATAATACTCTTTAACAAATTTTGACATTTTGTGTGTCTGAGATTAAACACAATTACCACCTTTAATGTTGTTTGGTCTGCTGAATATGAAAATGAACATTAAAACACCAGATTAACTCTTGAATTTGAAATATCTAAAAAATAAGTTTTACACATGACGCGTGTCATGTGTAAAACAAGTTTTACACATGACGCGTTAGGGGCGCGGTAGCCCATTGGTTAGCGCGCTGGAGTTGCACTCGGTAGGCCCGGGTTCGATTCCAGCCACTGCCAAAACTGCCGCCGTGTTCATGCGGAGTACGATCACGTTAAACATGTGGGTCCGAAAGTCCTTCCGAGAGGTTGGTGGTAGGGGAAGGAGGGTACGGTCCCTGTGGATGCCTCCCCCACTGGGTTCCGGTCTAAATTGGGTGGCACTTCCCGACCGTCCAAACAGTTACCTTACACCTTTCTGGTAGGTCGGACGGTCTGGGTTTCAACAACAACAACATGACGCGTTGCACCCTAATCTGTCGTCGCGCTACTTGAGGATTTCTACAAGCAGTGCAAACCATCAATTTCCACGAACTCTTCACTCACCCCCTCTCCGTATCTTGAAGACGAGAACTAATCCACGTTTTTCAAGTTCATATTCGTGATAAGCATGTTCAAATTAGTGAAATATAGCTTAATTAGTAAATGGCTACTTTTCACTGATTTAACAAAATTAGTGAAATGGACTTTTAATAGCCAATTTAGTGAAATTTTGTCTTGGAGGCATTTTATTGTTGGTCAATGTCATCCATCAATGTCAAAGTTTTCAGAGGTTTAAAAATCTAGTGATGAAATATTATATAATTACAAAAAACGAAGTCATTCTAAAAATGTGGTTTAGAAATTAATTTGAATTTTAACGCAATTGTCAAGGAGTGAAAAATCTAAGGTGGGCAGAACATGACTTTCCCTACAACTTAAATTTATTTTCGTAAATTTTTTTATATATAATGATGCATTAGATTGAGTTTAATTGCAGAAAATAGCATGGATACTTTTCTGATATTATATCCGATTTGCATTTATTATGTATGTTCGTTTCATTTGGCAATTTAATGCATTTTAAAACGTAATTAACCCCTCAAAATTCCAAAAAATATAACATCTCGAGAACGGTTCGTCCTAGAAGCATGGGGTCAATCTCATTAGCTTTGTTACAAACAAGTATATAATTATTATATTTTAGCAATTTAATCAATTATTTCAGATTTCCACGATCTTTGCGGGCTATTTCGCAAAAAAAGAGTCGGTTATATGTTTGCGAATCATTCCAAAATCTAATCAGCATCAGGATAACTCTCAGGAGACTTAACTGCTAAATTTTAAGAAATTTCGTTAAATAGGTTTTCATCTACATTGCAAAACATCTTCAGCTCCATAAAATTAAAAAAAAATCTTAAATATCCCGAGAATGGTTCATCTTAGAATAATAGGATGTCTTATTCTTTTCATCGTCAAAAATTACATAACAAGTATTTAATTTATACATTTGTGCATATGCAGTCTTTTATTTCAGATCTTGGCATTTTTTGTGGGCCATTTCGCTAAAACAGGCAGATTCTTTCTTTCTTTTCTTTTTTTTTTTTTTAATTGTATCAAAATCTACTCAGCACCAGTGCACCAGTGTAATCCGCAAGTGACTTATCTACAAAAATGTGTGAAATTTGGCTACTTGGTTTTCAGCTAGAGTGGACGCATACGATTTTTGAGGGGCCATTTAACAAAAAAAGGGAGGACTCTCTTTTTCCGAATCGTACCAGAATCTCATCAGCACCAGAGTAATCGACAAGTAACTTGCCTGCAAAATTTTATAAATTTTGTTTAATTAGTTTTTCAGTTAGATTGGATACATATATTGCGCAGACAAACACATACACAGATGTCACGTTAAAAATAGTTTCTTTTCCGTGTTCTATAATACGAAAAACTTGTAGATTCGTCGAAAACACAAGTAGCGGTTTTCGACGTAATTTCAGCACTTTCTTTATACATTACCATGTATTTCAGGAAAAGTAAAATGATTGCTCTTCATTGAATGCCTATTGATATAAACATTTACTCCAATTTTGTTATGATGGTAGTAATCGTTCCTGTTTAACTTACTCTTGCAATCCCACTGCGCATTTCACAAACATACTTCTATATTACACAAGCATACAGCTACATTCCACAAACATACTGATACCTTACACAAGCATACTTCTACATTCCACAAACATACTTCTACATTACACAAACATACTGCTACATTCCACAAACATACTGCTACCTTACACAAGCATACTTCTACATTACACAAACATACTGCTACATTGCACAAACGCACTGCTACATTACACAAACATACTTCTACATTACACAAACATACTGCTACATTACACAAACATAATGCTTCACCGAGAATCTTAACTATGCGACAAAAAAAAATCTGATGTGGGCAACACATGACTTTCCTTATATAATGTAATGAATTTACTACTTTTACAGTAAAAAAATAGGATTTTCTTGTAGTAGATACTAATATTCTTTCCAAGATATTGAATTTTCGACAATTAGTCGTCATTTTCATTGATTTAGCGTCATTTTTATCCATTTGGCGAGATTTTCGTTAATTTGGCAACATTTCAAAAAAGTCGCCAAGTTGGCGACATTCCGCCAAATTCGTCGCCAAAATCTCGCCAAGCGTTATGCACTAAGAAATAAATTTTTCTTAAAGCAGATAAATGACTATTGGCGTTCAAATACAAAAGTATTTTTCAAAGTATCTTTTTTCAAGAATGGAACGAGCTAGATCCACGAGAAGGATGTCACTCAATTTATCGCATGGTATTACATATGAAAAGTAAACATGTTTCTCAATAGGAAATAGTTTTCTTTTTATTTTATAAGACTTTTTGATAATTTTTTTTAAAAATGTACAATATCTCGAGAACGGTTCACGTTAGCGTTCTAAAATTTATGTCAATCGTTTTCTAATGAAAAATTACATAAGAAATGTCTATTTGCGTAACTTTATTAGTGGTTTTAATTTTTTGACTATTTTTTCAAAATTTCATTCGAAAATTTAGGGGGGTTCTGAACATTCGATTGCGTATAAAAACAATAGGCTTCCAGTGTTTACGGATTGTGATTTTTGTACCAAATTTGGTTCGAATCGGTCCATTCGTTCGTCAGTTATCGTCTCCACAGACTCACTGACACACACACACACATACACACATACTTTCACACACACACACACACACAGACATCACTTCAAAAATGTTTGATTCGTGATCAGGGATGCTTGAAACGTGCTCTCCCATCGAAAACTCGAATTCGAATTTTCGACCCCGTCACAATACTTTCCTTATACATTATGTATATAAGGAAAGTAAAAATTAACACACCTCTAAAATACCGTCCGATAATCGCAAATTAGCCAATAATCAACTCGCATATCTACCGCTCAAGTATGTACAGTGGAGCCCGCATATAGCGAAGTCGCAAAGAGTAAGAAAAAAAGATTCGTTATAATTGATATTTGCTTTAACCGATAGAAACTTTATATATGAGAGAAATAATGACTTATCTGATGGCATATTGTGAAACAAAAAAACAAAAAATCCATATAGTATGGTTGACATGTAATGCTCTTTTATTTACGTTGGAAAAAAAACTGTAATTTCCTTTGAACATGTGAATTTACAATGCACTTGCATAGCACTTCTCATATTGTATCTAAATTGCCACTGCAGTTCACGTTCTGAGCTTCGAAATAGTTACGCAACTTTTAGAGGCTTTCCACAACAATTTTTTCTGTTATCTTCCCTCGTTTTAAATCAATTTCGGTTCCATCGGAATTAGATTCATCAGACATCAGCAACTGCAACAATAATGGCGTGTTTGGTCTCTAGTGCTTGTGCTTCAACACCAGTGTTTCTTCCAGGCATACATCCAGGGGGGGGGCTTCGTCCATGCCCCCACCCCGGAGGCATTTTGTGTTACCCAGCAAAATGTTAATAAATTCAGGCTATATTGAAATTAAAAAAAGGTTTTGCTTCTTTGGATGCTACAAATTTGGAACAAAACAGGTGCAAATCTAACAAAAGAAGCTGTTATCGGCGTGTGAATGGTGTTTAGAAATTCTCAGGAGGCTCGCCGATCATTTTCAGAATAAGATTTTGTGGCTGTATGTAGTCCAATTTGCAGTATCTATATGCATATATATATATGGTAATTACATATATATATATATGTATATATGTAAATATAGTAGTTAAAAATTGCATATATATTTATATGCATATATATATATATATATATATGGTAATTACATATATATTTATATATATATATATGTGTGTGTGTGTGTGTGTGTAAATATAGCAGTTAAAAATTGCATATATATATATATGGTAATTACATATATATATGATATATAAATTTTAAGCCTTTCCCAATAACGCGTCCTTTTCTTTCACAGTTATCTTATTCCAAATTCCTATCTCATGTCCAGCACATATTGCAACTACATTAAATTCTATCCCACGCCACTAATATTAACAAGTCTGCAGACGCTTCCTCGTTTCCTCGATCATAATGGTCACTAAACTTAACCCTCTGCAAACGTTCTCATTGAAATTGCATTCTCAATCACATTTTTAAAGCCTGCCTAAACCGCTAAGATAGCAATCACATGCTTCATATCCTCCCTCCACCTCTGATGAAAATGTATTTTGCACTTGTGAAGAACTGCGCAGACGATACACAGATTTGGTGAGAGCTGGTCTATGATCAGAAGTCGTCCAGAACATGTATAATTATATTTATTCCTAATGGCATCGAATAAAATAGATCTTTATAACTTAAATTGTATCATCCTTGGACTATTCAAGTCAATTGCCTGGGGCTTTCACACAAAAACATATCCTTACACCTTTCTGGTAGGTCGGACGGTCTAGGTCTCAACAACAACAACAACACACACACATATCCGGCCACACAAACAGCTACCATAAGCCTTCGGGTTGGTCGTGTGGTCTGGGCTTTCTACACACACACACATATATATATATATATATATATATACTACATACATTCATATATATATATATATATATATATATATATTTATTTATTTATTTATTTATTTATTATTTATATGTAAATATATTTTTTTTAATTGCATATATATATATTTATATGCATATATATATATATATATCTGGTAATTACATATATACAAGGTAGGATCAAAAAGTTCGGAAACTGTGCTGATATCTCCAACGCTGGTTGGAGGAGAGGGGAACTATTTTACCGTGGCGTAGAGGCACATGTGAGCGGGATGTGAAAAGGAAGAGGCAGGTCCGCAGTACAGGGTTTTTCCAAACAATTTTTGTCAGTGAACTGTAGTCGTTCGCGTTACTCGAAAACAGAAATGGTGTTTGAAGAACGATGTGCGAATATCAAATTCTGCCAGCGTTTGGGGAAATCGCCGGTAGAAACATTGCACCTGCTGCAGCGTGACTTTACTTAAATAGTCTTACGGACAATGAACTCTATTATTTATTTTTGAGCTGTAACATATCATCGAAATCATGAGCTTAAAAATCAGCGAATACATGTATTAATAAAGCAGTAACAGTTTCATATTAACAGCATGCAAATGAAATATGAAAATTTCCGTTTAAAAATATGAAAAAACCTGTTCGGTTATTCAAAATCAAAGTCATATCCAAATATATGTCACCTTTAACCTCTAAAATTTACTATCTCCATTTAAATAAAAATCTGATGTGGGCAGCACATGATTTTCCTTATATAATGCAACGAATTTACTACTTTTATAGTTTAAAAAAATCTGATGTGGGCAACACATGACTTTCCTTATGCAATGAATTTACTACTTTTACAGTAAAAAAAAATAGGTGTTTCTTATAGTAGATACTTATATTCTTTCCAAGATATTGAATTTTCGACAATTAGTCGTCATTTTCATTGATTTAGCGTCATTTTAATCCATTTGGCGAGATTTTCGTTAATTTGACAACATTTCAAAAAGTCGCCAAGTTGGCGACATTCTGCCAAATTCGTAGCCAAAATCTCGCCAAGCTTTACTGACGGAGAAATAAGTTATTCTTATAACAGATAAATGACTATTGGCGTTCAAATACAAAAGTATTACTCGAAGTATCTTTTCTCATGAATGGAACGAGTTAGATCCACGAGAATGATGTCACCCAATTTATCGCATGGTATTACATATGAAAAGTGAACATGTTTCTCAATAGGAAATATATTTTTTTTAATTTTATATGACTTTTTGATAATTTTTTTGAAAAATGAAAAATATCTCGAGAACTGTTCATATTAGCGTTCTAAATTTTATGTTAATCGTTTTCTAATGAAAAATTACATAAGAAATGTCTATTTGCGTAACTTTATTAGCGGTTTTCATTTTTTGACGATTTTTTCAAAATTTCACTCGAAAATTTAGAGAGGTTCTAAACATTCGATTAGATTTAAAAACAATAGGCTTCCAGTGTTTACGGATTGTGATGTTTGTACCAAATTTCGTTCGAATCGGTCCATTCGTTCGTCAGTTATCGTCTCCACAGACCCACTGGCACACACACACACACACAGACATCAGTTTAAAAATGTTTGATTCGTGATCAGGGATGCTTGTAACGGGCTCTCCCGTCGAAAACTCGAATTCGAATTTTCGACCCCGTCACAATACTTTCCTTATACATTATGTATATAAGGAAAGTAAAAATGTTATTCTTATAGTAGATACTTATATTCTTTCCAAGATATTGAATTTTCTTCAATGAGTCGTAATTTTCATTGATTGAGCATCATTTTTATCCATTTGACGAGATTTTCGTTAATAAAATGTGACATGTTGGCGACATTCCGCTAAATTCATCGCCAAAATCTCGCCAAGCGTTATGGACTGAGAAATAAGTTATTCTTACAGCAGATAAATGACTATTGGCGTTTAAATACAAAAGTATTACTCAAAGTATCTTTTCTCGTGAATGGAACGAGTTAGATCCACGAGAATGATGTCACAAAATTTATCGCATGATATTGCATATAAAAAGTGAACGTGTTTCTCAACAGTTAATATTTTTTTTAATTTATGGGATTTTTTTATACATTTATTTGAAACATATGCAATATCTCCAGAACGGTTCATGCTAGCGTTCTAAAGTTTAAGTCAATCGTTTTCTAAGGAAAAATTACATAAGAAATATCTATTTGCATAACTATTTTAAAGGTTTTGATTTTTTGATAATTTTTTCAAAAATTCACTCGAAAATTCAGGGGGGTTCTGAACATTCGATTGTGTTTTAAAACAATAAGCTTCGAGTATTCACGGATTGTGACTTTTGTACCAAATGTCATTCGAATCGCTCCATTCGTTCCTGAGATATTGCCTCCACAGACTCACTGACACACACACACATACACAGACATAACCTCAAAAATATTCGATTCGTGATCAGGGATGCTTGAAACGTGCTCTCCCGTCGAAAACTCGAATTCGAATTTTCGACCCCATCACAATACTTTCCTTATACATTATGTATATAAGGAAAGTAATAACCCTTCACTAAACTACAAAGAATAAAAACTTGTGTGAATTTTAACCCTGCATTATAATATATCTCATCAAAAAAGCGTAAATAAATTATAATTCCGTGAATTGTTGACAGTTTTGTTTCAGGCAGTTTTTAACGATATACAGTCATTGATTATTTGCTCTTTGTGTGCAAATTTATCTAATTCATCTGATGGACGATGCAAGGCTGATTATACGTAGGAGTGAAAGCACCTCTAACTCTTCAACTCTACTTTTTACTTTCGTTATATAGATAATGTATAAGAAAAGTATTGTGACGGGGTCTAAAATTCGAATTCGAGTTTTCGACGGGATAGCACGTTTCAAGCATCCCTGATCACGAATCAAACATTTTTGAAGTGATGTGTGTGTGTGTGTGTGTGTGTGTCAGTGAGTCTGTGGAGACGATAACTGACGAACGAATGGACCGATTCGAACAAAATTTAGAACAAAAATCACAATCCGTAAACTCTGGAAGCCTATTGTTTTTATACGCAATCGAATGTTCAGACCCCCCCCCCCCCGCCCTGAAGTTTCGAGTGAAATTTCGAAAAAATCGTTAAAAAATCGAAACCGCCAATGAAATTACTCAAGTAGACATTTCTTATGTAATTTTTCATTGGAAAACGATTGACATACATTTTAGAACGCTAACATGAACCGTTCTCGAGATATTGCACATATTTCAAAAAAATTATCGAAAAGTTATATAAAATAAAAAAAAAGTATTTCTTATTGAGAAACATGTTCACTTTTCATATGGAATATCATGCTATAAATTGGGTGACATCATTCTCGTGGATCTAGCTCGTTCCATTCATGAGAAAAGATACTTTAAGTAATACTTTTGTATTTGAACGCCAATAGTCATTTATCTGCTGTAAGAATAACTTATTGCGATCAACGTAGGGCTTGACGCCATCATATCTCTTGATTATAATTTTGGAGAACTTTGGATACTGTCGGACAGCCGCAGTGCACTTCAACATCTTAGTGGCTGGTCCTCTGCAGGCGATGAAAGCAGTATATCTATTCTGCTCAAGCTAAAGAAGATTTCTCAGAACCACGAAGTCCATCTCCAATGGATTCCATCACATGTAAACATTAGTGGTAATGAGGTTGCGAATAGATTGGCCAAAGAGGGCAGTGAGGACGAAACGACCACTGGTTCTTCGCTTACTTATCAAGAATTGTACTCAAATGCAAGATCTAAATTAAATTTAATTTGGCGTACTCCACCTGCGCACCAATGGTACACCGGAACTTCCCCTGGCGCTCTTCTGGAAATTAAATGTGATCGTGGCTCCCAGACTGCACTAGCTAGACTTAAAAGTGGCCACCTTAAGTGTCTTTCTTTTGAGCGCGGTGGAAAAATCCATCCCACTTGCAATAAATGCTGTGACCATCCGGCCTCCCCGAAGCACATTCTGAGTTGCGTCGGACTTTCCAAGGAGGACTTGACTTCTGCCCCCCTTTTAGTTATTGATTTTCTGGCGGTCAACAACCTACTGGAGTTGATCTGACTTATGTCAGATCTGTTAAAGAGGATAAGCAACAACAACAACAACAACAAGAATAACTTAGTTCTCCGTCCATAACGCTTGGCAAGATTTTGGCGACGAATTTGGCGGAATGTCGCCAACTTGGCGCCATTTTTAATTGTTGCCAAGTTAACGAAAATCTCGCCAAATTGATAAAAATGACTCTAAATCAATGAAAATGACGACTAATTGAAGAAAATTCAATATCTCGGAAAGAATATAAATATCTACTATAAGAATAACTTTTTTTAACTGTAAAAGTAGTAAATTCATTGCATTATATAATGAAAGTCATGTGTTGCCCACATCAAATTTTTTACATAGAGTACAGAGTGGAACCTGGAAGCAACGAAATTTTTGCAGAAAGAGAGGCAAGTATGCTAACACATTTTCCCATGAAGAAACAATTTGTGAAACTCGTTTGGACAACATGCAGAGTCCACTTCGACGAGAGCTTGCAATTTCGTCCCAGCAGCTCAATGGTAGAGCGTCGGCTGCCCAGTTCGGAGATCCAGGGTTCGATTCCCGGTTGGGACAGCAAGGCTCTTTACAATGGCGCCCGAACGAATCAACCCTGTAGGTTAGTGCAAAGATGTCGGAGGTTTGAAAGAATTTGAAGTGCCTATTTTAAATTAAGAGGATAACGGCCACTCAGGACCTGGGTAAAAATAGTAATAGCAGGAGGGTAACCTGAGGTAAAAATAGCAGTAGACGGTTAATCAGATTGTCAGTGGCCCGCCAATCTGACATTAGAGGATGGAGAATGCAGATTCCACTTCGACGATAAGAGCTTGCAATTTCGTCTCAGTAACTCAACGGTAGAGCAACGGCTGGCCAGTTTGGAAATCCAGGGTTCGATTCCCAGTAGGGTCAGCAAAATTCATTACAAGTTACATAATCTTTTGCAAGCAAATTTTGGCTCAGATAAATAATCAAATGTTGCAGTTCCACATCCACCATAGAAAATAAGAACACCGTCCCAATAACCCAATAGAATATATAATAGCACATCGAGTGACCAGGCAGAGATCCATAATTCGAATCCTTTTGGGACATGGGTTGTTAATACATAGGAGTTAATTATAAGATGTGTAAGATGTACCAAATGTAGATGTACCAAAAGTAGCAGTGGTGTATGTGATTATGCTTTTATCCATTATATCTCTTATTACCTGGCGATTATGATGCATATGAAAGTCTATTAAAGTACCAATAGACTGTATTTAAAGTTAAGTTGTAGCATATGTTCAGGGTTAAAATGAAATATTCTTTTCTCAACTCAGTGGTCGTGTATAAAGGTATTTGAGGATCGCATAAAGGCATCCAATTTTGGTATGTATAATTATGCCATTATACAATATGCAATATTAGACGTTTTTCAATCAGCTATATCTATTGAAATACCGTGTTATACGAGTATGTCTGGCAAATGTTTTTTTTTATTGATTGAAGAAAGAATTCGGAATCGATGTCTAATATTGAACCTGTCTTCCAGAAGCATGTCGTACGAGTAGATATAGGTAGTAGAATTAAGACGTATTTTCCTTGGAACACAGCTGCGCGAGTTGTTGTTATTTTTAGCAGCTGCATTCTCAGCCACGACACATAGACCGATAGATATAATATCTAAAGTAACTGGAAGCACTTGACCCAAAATCGTGAAATAATTGCTTTTAGTATAATCCGTTCGATAAAGGATCATCCAACAAAATGCTCCAAGCAAAGTAAGAAATTCATATTTTCAACTATAGTTGAAACCTTGCCAATGTTCAAAATGGAAACGTTATAGGGTAATTATTTAGAAGAAAGAGAAGTTACGAAGTATGTACTTGCAATCAGTCGATAGAAAACTGCTGAAAAATATTAATGTGGTGACAAAAGAGTCTGCACGGGTCGAAATTTTAGACTTTCGTGCGGATAAGTGCTCGAACCCTGTGGGAGACGTAAGGAAAATTTTGAATGTAGAACCTGGGCCCATACGGCCTGGGTCGAAGGTCCTTGAGTCCTCGCTTCGTCCTCCCCGAAATGTGTTCCAACCCTAACAGCATTTTTTTTCACAGTGACGTAAAATTTACGTCACACTGTGACTTTGGAACGTCACAGGACGTAGCAGTACGTCACGGCAATGTCATATTGAGGTCACAGCGCAGTCATTTTGGTCATTTTCATGGTCGTTTGTGACGTCGTATATTAACTTGTTTGTGACGTCACATTGTAATTGCCATTGTAATGTCGTGACATTGTTACGTGTTAATTAAATTGTGGAAAAGTCACAGATTATAGTCACAATGAAGTTACAAAGCTACTAATACATAACGTCGCACAGAAGTCACAAATATGGTGTCACATTGTGACCCAGGTGTCTAACTACAACGTCACTGTCACACATGTGACGATCTTTGCTGTGAGGGAAATGTGTCAAATTTTACAATTTTTGCACTTAGAATTAAGATAAAAATTTATCAACATTTATATTTTGTATCTAAAGTCAACAAAATAATTTCGTGGACTCTATTAAGAATTATTTAAAAATTTATCAAACGTCGAATACGTCCGAATTTCCATCGAATTTCGGTTCTCCGCAAATTTTGAAAACTAATACCGCCACGCTCAAAACCATCATAGAAAAACACAGCCCGATTTGGCAAATGGGTCGTCAGCTACAGTGAACACATGTTAAAACGCAGCTCTGAGGAACAAGAATTATTTTCTAACCAATTTTCAAATCTTTTAGTGGTGCTGTTAGTGAATTGTATCTGTTAAAATAAATCAGCCCGCTTTTAAAATTATTCAATGTAGAAAGGAAGAGTGGATTTTTTTATTCCATTTTATATAATTCTACTTCCTATAATTCTAACTTCTTCTACTTCATATAATTCTATATTTCTTTCAAATTTTACTTTCTATAATTATATTTCTTGTAATTCTGATGACAATTTAACTGCCTATAATTCTACTTTCTATAACACTAATTCCTAACATTATATCTTAATAAACTGATCTTATTCATTGACAATACCAGAATTGAAGATAATTGGATCTTCAATTGAAGATAACAGGATCATCCACTGAAGATAACAGAATCATCCACTGAAGATAACAGGATCATCCATTGAAGATAACAGGAGCTTCCACTGAAGATAACAGGATCATCCATTGAAGATAATAGGGTCATCCATTGAAGATAACAGGAGCTTCGATTGAAGGTTATTCTTATAGTAGATACTTATATTCTTTCCAAGATATTGAATTTTCGTCAATTACTCGTCATTTTCATTGATTTAGCACCATTTGGCGAGATTTTCCTTGATTTGAGAACTTTTAAAAAGTTGCTAAGTTGGCGTCATTCCGCCAAATTCATTGCCAAAATCTCGCCAAGCGTTATGGACGGAGAAATAAGTTATTCTTATAGCAGATAAATGACTATTGGTGTTCAAATACAAAAGTATTACTAATGTTGTGTTTAAAAAGAGATAAAGGATGACATGATAATTAGTTTATTAAATTGTAACTTCGAATTAATTCAAGAACAAATTACACAGGCAGGCAAAATAGGAAGAATTAACAAGTTTATTCTAAATTTGACAGACATTAGAATTTTTAGAATTTTGACAGCTTAGCTAGAATTGAAGAATTTGTATAAAAACTTTACTCTAGAAAAATCTATTTAAATTCCATCATATAATATTAAATATTAAATAATAATAAAATGTTAAATTTAAAAAATTTAGAATTTTCCCAGACTCTAAAATTAGAGATGCACAGGTTGGAGACAAATTTCCCAAACTGTTTTTCTGGAAATCACCAAACTTTAATCTGGAGAGGATTCAGCATATTTCTTTCAAAAAATATTATAAAATCAGGAGATTAGACCTAACAGCCACTTCTGCAACACTCGGATTTTCTTAAATCAGCCATCATCGTCAGACGCTACTTTCACGTAGCTCTCGTAATAAAACTTAAAAACTCATTTTTCCAGGAGTCACGTCGAAAAATAGATGATAAAAACAAATAAAACTTTCTCTTAAAAAGAGACAAGTGAAAAAAAAACATCGCGAGGAACTCAATGTTCCACAGAAAATATCGCGTGGAACATAAGTTCCATTCGAAAAATAAAACGACGCGCTTCTCGCGCAAACAAAATCGAAAGATTTCAACAAAAAACTGAAACTGAAAAATACCGCGAGCGTATTTATACGTGCGGAAAAAAGAAGAAGTTTAGACGAACGGCAGCAATTAAAATCAGCTTAGCGAAATTAGAATTGCCAAAATTAAAACTCAAAACTCCGATAGCAGACGATCCGGAAAAACGCGAAGCAATTAAAATAATTCACGAATTCGAAAAGCGCGAAAATCACTTAGGCGGCGCGTCAATCGCGGTAAAAAGCCCGCAAAACCAAGACTTCAATATGGCCGCAACTGAAATTATTGAAACGCACTGAACATGGAAATAACTTGAAACTATAGAACAAACGGAATTTCTAACCAAAATGGAAAAATGAGACAACAAATTAAAGAGAATTTTAAGGGGAATCAAATAGATAAATAATTTTTATAAATTTACAAATCAAAAGTAATATTAATTTAGGGAATGGAACATTTTTAATTAAGAATATTATAAAGAAAATTAATTTAGAAAATTGAAAATATGCTAATTAACGAATAAATGAAAAAAACAATAAATAGTAATTAAATATTACCACATTGAGAATATTGAGCCAGGGAAAAATAAATAAAAGTAAATTTCAAGCCCCCAAATTACATAAATTCTAAAGCAATCCAACACATTCCTTCCACCTATCCCCCAAAAATTTTTCATTTGAAAAATGAAAAATTTTTGATAATAAAATAAAATATCTATCAGAAGTTACCAATTAAGCATAACAATTTTTATCCGAATTCTACCTCTATTTCGGAATAGGCAATTTGTTAAGAAACTATAAACTAAAAAGAGAATTATATAATAATGAATAAATTTTGTGTATCAGATCACTAAATTTGTGTAGACAAAAGTAAAGGTAGAGGATTTGACATTGATTCTCATTAGCTATAAATAAAAAAAATGTTTACGAAAACATTGGACCAGTCAAATAGTTTTCAAAGAATCGAAACATTGAATTTTGAGAGGAATCCCTAAATAACCAATGAGAAAGAACTCTCACTTCCACTACAAAATATAAATACCAATTTGGAAAGAAGAAAAAAAATGTGTAAATAGAGTGATCTAAAAATAAAACAATGTACATAAGTTGTATAAAATAAATAAAATTTCGGTAGAAGTGTCAAATGACAATTGGCACAATAACACTTATCAATAAATAAGCAACACTGATATACTAAAAGCTCAATAACACAAGTATCTATTCATGTCCATTAAGAACTAAACATAACACCATCTATCTGCATTCTGCAGTAATACGCAGTAATTTAATACACACTGCCACTTTCATCTTTGCAGTACTCTAATACTTTTAACGACAACAAATATATACCTAAAAATATCAACATATGTGATCAGAACTTATGTCATGGACCACGTAATTAAATGTTTGCAGAAATCTGCACTCTCAATAACAATAAATAAGTAACAATACATATCTATCTATAAATATAATCAATTCATATAATCCAAACTAATCTTTCATCAATCATCTATCTAAATCCTGCAGTAATCTGCAATATCAATAACAATAATAACATATATTATTTCAAAACAAACTTTTCTTTTACATCAATTAAATCAAGTTTGCAGCATTCTGCAATGTACCAATAACAAAATACACACACATATAAAAATTATACACTTTAAAAAAAAATTATGTTGCGCAACAATAAAAAAAATGTCATTCTAGTTTTCCTTTGTCGTAAATTATATCTCTCATTAAGTGTTGGAATTACATCATTCTCATGAGATGTAGTACTTACCGAATTATCAGATTGTACACAAGAAAAGAACACAGAATCTCTTTCTGGAATTTTTGTTAATCTGTCAATGTGCACCAACTGAACATTTCGTATGTCATTTACATGTTGAATTTTAAAGTTTACATTAGATGTTTTTTGTATTACTTTAAAAGGACCTTTATTAAGTTTAGAGAGCTTCCTACAATGTCCTGTTGGAAAAAAGAGGAATGTATAAATATACGAAATCTCCAACTTTTATATCTTTTACAACAGCAGAATTATTTCTGTATATTTCTTGTGTTTTAGCTGCTTTAAGTAAGTTTTTCTTTACTATTTCAAAAGATTTTTTCATACGAATCGCCAAATCCTGACTATAATCACTAACAGTGGTAAAATTTTGTTCATTTAAGTTAAAAAGAAGATGATGTGGCAAAATTAATTCTCTACCTTAGAGAAGATTAGTCGGAGACTCACCAGTCGAGGAATGGATTGAAGTTCGGTGGGCCAACAAGGCAAAAAATAAATGTGGATCCCAATCCTCATGTGGTTTTAGGGTAGGATTAGCCATTTGAAATGAGGCTTCAGACCTTCAATAAAAACTGAGCACAAGACATCGAGTCTTTGCTGGTTTGCCACTTTGTCATGTGAAAGTCAGGTAGAACAGTCTTATATGAAGAAGCCTCAACTCGAGCAGCAAACTGATGCACAAATCCATTGGGTCTCTGATAACTTTCTAAAAAGGATCTTAAGTTACTATGCAAACATTCGATTGAAGAAAATCTGTCGCGTAATGCTTTGAGAATTTGAGATAAAGATTTCTTTTCCTTTTACCCAGGATTATCCCTAATAAAGTGTGCAGCTATGTCTGACAGTTTTAATTTTAAAACTAAAACCTTGTCTGATTCAGACCAATTTGCATGGTCGGCTAACATTTTTATCCTATCTATGTAATCCTCCAATGGAAGGCCAGATTCCTCTCCAGATAATACTGGGATTGAATCCAAAAAGTCTCCTATTGAAGAGACTGTCTTAAAATTACTCATTAAATTACATTTAGAAGAATCCATTTTTAATCCCAGCTCAATTAAATCATTTTGTTTAATATTAACATTTGAATCTGTATTTTTGTTACAAGCAGAATTTAAATCATCAGAGATTGTCTCAATGTTTACTTTAGAAGGTAAATTTATTTCCAATAAAGATAACCAAGTTTTCTTGGTACTAGCAACTTGACTTCTGGGAACTAAATCCCAATCTTTACCATCATTTGAATTTGTGTAAAAGGAAGGAAATGGCTCTTTTCCAAGTGAGACCATAATATATTATAATGTTTCAAAAGATTTGTCTTTAGAGCCATCTCCAATTTCATCTGATCCAAAAACAGATACATGCATACAGTTATTTTCTCCAATATCATCCATAATTGTTATAAAATTGAAAGCTTAACACTACTAATAAATATTATTAAACATGAGAGCAATTTCTAGACTGGTACACGGCACCAAAAATCTGTTGTGTTTAAAAAGAGATAAAAGATGACATAATAATTAGTTTATTAAATTGTAACTTCAAATTAATTCAAGAACAAATTACAAAAACTCTGCTTACAGGCAGGCAAAATAGGAAGAATTAACAAGTTTATTCTAAATTTGACAGACATTAGAATTTTTATAATTTTGTCAGCTTAGCTAGAATTAAAGAATTTGTATAAAAACTTTACTCTAGAAAAATCTATTTAAATTCCATCATATAATATTAATTTATTAAATAATAATAAAATATTAAATTTAAAAAATTTAGAATTTTCCCAGGCTCTAATAAATTTAGGAAGGTTTAGAAAATTGTTCTCAGACATAAAGTTTTAGAATTTTAAATTCAAAGAATAAAGTTAAAATCATACATTTCAAATATTGAGAATTTAAGAAAGTAAGTGTTTAAAAAGACAATAATCCGATATATTCACCCAGCCGGGTCATCAGACAAGGGGGAAAAGTTCTATAATTAGAGATGCACAGGTTGGAGACAAATTTCCCAAACTGGTTTTCTGGAGATCACTAAACTTTAATCTGGAGAGGATTCATCCTATTTCTTTCAAAAAGGATTATAAAATCAGGAGATTATACCTAACAGCCACTTCTGGAACACTCGGATTTTCTTAAATCAGCCGTCATCGTCAGACGCTACTTTCACGTAGCACTCGTAATAAAACTTAAAAACTCATTTTTCCAGGAGTAACGTCGAAAAATAGGTGATAAAAACAAATAAAACTTTCGTTTAAAAAGAGACAAGTGAAAAAAAAAAAACATCGCGAGGAACTCAATGTTCCACAGAAAATATCGCGTAGAACATAAGTTCCATTCGAAAAATAAAACGACGCTCTTCTCGCGCAAACAAAATCGAAGGATTTCAACAAAAAACTGAAACTGAAAAATACCGCACGCGTATTTATACGTGCGGAAAAAAGGAGAAGTTTAGACAAACGGCAGCAATTAAAATCAGCTTACCGAAATTAGAATTGCCAAAATTAAAACTCAAAACTCCGATAGCAGACGATCCGGAAGAACGCGAACCAATTAAAATAATTCACGAATTCCGAAAGGTGCGAAAATCACGTAGGCGGCGCGTCAATCGCGGTAAAAAGCTCGCAATACCAAGACTTCAAGATGGCCGCAATTGAAATTTTTGAAGCGCACTGAACATAGAAATAACTTGAAACTATAGAACAAACGGAATTTCTAACCAAAATGGGAAAATGAGACATCAAATTAAAGGAAATTTTAAGGGGAATCAAATAAATAAATAATTTTTTTTTATAAATTTTCAAATCAAAAGTAATATTAATTTAGGGAATGGAACATTTTTAATTAAGAATATTATAAAGAAAATTAATTTAGAAGATTAAAAATATTCTAATTAACGAATAAACGAAAAAAAACAATAAATATTATTTAAATATTACCAAATTGAGAATATGGAGCCAGATTTTTTTATTTTGCAATCAGTCACGTAATCTCTTCAAATAATAGGAATGTAATTATTATTTGCATTTTTATTTAAAAAACTACTTAACATAATTTAATGAAATTTTTTTGCGCCTTTTAAGTGATAATTTGAATATTTTCTAAAATTTTCAAAATAATTTGTGATTAACTCCACTGAAAAAATGTTTTAAAAATTAGGCCTCATAGGGATGGAATGTATTTTATTTTTTCAACCCGGGTTAAATACAAAACTAATTGGGTGATATTATTTTTTTACATTCCCATATGTCCCACAGAACGTCTCAACAAACTAATATTTCATTTTGATAAAGTCATTTTAACGGCAGTTATTGTGCGAACGGACAGACAGAATGAACAAAATCATAAACACTTTACAACTATGTTGGAAAGTGTTAAAAACTGTTTCATTCATGAACAGGAGTTCAAGGTTGCATAAATCCATGCATAAATTCATCCAACTCTGAAAGTCGGACACAATATTTTTATATTACTATATTGGGGGTACACGGGGTAAGGCCTAGGCCTGGCCCGGTCCGACCCGTTGGACGGTTCGAGCCGGGCTGGACTCGGAAGTAATTTCTAAAACTTCGAATCAGGTAGGACTGTAAACATTCAATGTTTGAAATTTACACAAATTAAATTTCAAAGAGTTCAACAGTAACTCTTTAATAAACATGTCTAAACTACAAGGAAGAGGTTGTTTTTCTTAATTGTTGCTTCTTGTTTTCCATCCGTGGTCATCAACTGTGGGGAGCCGCATATTCCCCTTGATGGAGGATAGGTTCGAACTCGAAACCTTTAGTATGCTGATCCTGCGCAATGTCTTCAGGTCCAAAAGAATTCTTGGGGCCCGAGGGAATAACCTGGTATGTCTTTCGAACCAGGAGAGGGGAGGAGAATGGAAGTGTGCGTCATCTGTAGTGCTGCTATATCGTGAGAGAGGTGAGATCGTTGGAGAGACAGGGAAGGTTGCGTGCTTGTTCTTCATCCGTGGTCATCAACTGTGGGGAGCCGCATATCCTCCTTGGTGGGGGATAGGTTCGAACTCTTAACTGTTAGTATGCTGATCCCCTGCTATGCCGTTAGGCCCAAAAGAATTCTTCGGGCACGAGAATAATCTAGGATGCCTTTCGTAGCAGTGAATAACGCAATGCAGCCCCGCCACATACTGTTTGCTTCAATTTTTTTATATAAATTAGAAGTGACAAAGCTATATAGCTCAGAAATTCACGAAGGAACTATTTCTTATTGAAACCGAATCAATCGTGAATGTAATATAGGAATTCCCCGTGCATTGTGTTTTCCCTCACATAACATTTTTAATCAGTTCCACAGAGAAACGTAAAACCGGGGTTCCACTGCAATAAAATTATAAAATGTCATATATTCATTTTCATTTTAATTCAGTTATTACAGTGAACATACCGAATAAACAGTGGTTTAGCCAGCATCCAATGTTTCGGAACGTCCGGTAGTCCGACACGCCTCAAAAACCGCATTCGGATCCAGATCCGTAGGCAGTAGGGCAAGAGAATGCTTTGCGTAAGGGCCCCATGTCGTATAAACAGTTTACGAGAAAATGTCACAAATTCGTAAAATATGTGTAGCAGGGCGCGCATTTGTTGCATAGGAGCCCAAAAATTATTTCGACGGCAGTAGCTGTAGACCGCGGAGAGGCCTAAGTGAGGATTATATGGATGCATAGAATCAGGCCCGGGAAGCGGCCGACCGCCTATGCAGTCTATACGAAAAAATGGCAATTTGAACTATGCTTAGATGTAAATAATATTAAAATAATATATATTAACACAAGTCAACTAAATGCATTCAATTTATCTGCGTATCTAATCCATTGAAAATTTAAAACGAGATTTTAATGAATTTTTAAGAAAAATGTAACAAAATTTATGAATAGCTTGTAACTAGAGCCCTTAAAAAGAAGCTGTTACGAACCCCTCTCTGTCCATGCCAAGAAGACTGGGAAAGGCTATCCTCAGCCCGCCATCTTACTTCTCCCAGAGTTTTGCAGCTGGCCACGCAATTTGATACTGCGGACTGCGTGGGGTCAAGGGCCAGATATTGGAGGGGAGGGCGATGGCGGTTTGAAGAAGAAAGACTTGCTTTCTGGACTCGGATCTGAACGGACGATGGAACTCGCGGAGTCCCGAGTATTATGTATCAATCTGAATGTGTGAATATGTATATGTATGTAAATAGTTCAATTAATAAATGTGTTAGTGTGAAATGAAGAAGAGTGTTTTGTATAATCTTAGCGAAACGAACCACCGAACGGGCTCAAGGCGATCAGCAATTGGAAATGAGAGCCGAGTTCGTTACACTGGCGCAGCCGGCATGGATAAATGCTAAGCAAATGTGCAAATCGCTAAGCAATGGAAAACGGCAGGAATACGTTGAAATACCTGAGTAATGATTGAAATAATTTGAATGATAATATATCGGCGTGAGACATAAGAACTCATTTGTGTGTGTGTTTAAGGTACGTAATGGATTAACGGTTGTTGTTGTTGTTGTTGCTTATAACCTCCTGTTTCGGTGAAACCACAAACAGGACCAGTGATGCCAGAAGACGGACAAAGAATGACACAAGACAAGATCACAAAGTTTATTAACACAAACAACATCACTGATGAAGGTCAAGGGGGGTGTAGCTTCTCATTTAGCGAGGACCCAGAGGGCGGAAGACTGTCTTCACCCTCAATAAAACAACCATGCCTTACTCGGGATTCGAACCCAAGCCCACTAGACAGGAGTCGGAGACGCTATCCACTTCACCGCCTGGGCGGCGGATTAACGGTATAGGCCTGTGACAAAGACCCCAACCCATAAGAAAAAATGATGATGACATCTGGTACAGAAGAAGAGTAAATGGAAATTTTCACAATTTATGGGTGATGCTCTCTGGGCTAGAGCGGATTTTAAATTAAATTGTAAAATTAGTAATGAGTTTAAAGTGGGTCATTTGGTTTGTGGGGAGTAAATTATGACTTTTAAAATTTTGTTAATAAATAACGGAAATTCCTAGATGAGCAGTGACAGAAGTAATATATGGATAAAAATTTTAGTTCAATATACAAATGTGTTTAAATGCTGGTTTGATAAGAAATTATAGTAAATGGTTGCATGAAATTGTGTTACATTTAATATTAATGAGATATTTGTATGTGGAAATATAAATAATGTTATGCATAGGGTATTTTACTATTAAGAGAAATTTAAATTATATTTCTTCTAAGGTATTTGGTTTTATATTAAAGAGAAACGTTTATGTTAAATTTAAAATTGGGGATAAATAATAGTGGTAAAGAGAAACCATTTCACTATAAAGGGAAAAATGATATACGTGATTGATAAAAGTGATTTGACATGTGTATATATTATGTATTTTGGAGCAAGGGGAAAATGCAATATTGTGTATTAAGAGGGTGGTATGGTATAAATTAGGGTGAGCTATTATTGTGTAGGTAATTTTTGGTTCTCACGCAGTGGTTTAGGATGGTATATTTATTGGAAGATAAGAAAATTGATCTTGTGAGGCTCTGTTATGAAATAGGCGAGACGGCGGATTCTGAGTGTGAGTTGGTGGAATTAAAAAATATAATTTGTGGGAGCAAAGAGTATGAGGAAGAAGCGATAAGGAATATATTGTATTCTATTAGGGAAGAGAGAGAAGAGAATGAAGAACAGGATAGAGAGAATAAAGAGTGGGAGAAAAAAGAATTAGAGTGCAATAGAAAGTTGAGAGAGTTGGAGAGAAAAAGCAGCAAAAGAGGGAAAGCGAGATCAAATGGTTAATGTGGGAACTGGGAATGAACCAGGATAATAGTGAATCCCAAATTGCACAAAATACCACTACCCAGAACTTTATCGGCCAAATTGGCAGAGCAGTGAAAAAAGTGCATAAGAACACCGTGTTGTGCTTCGCATGGAAAAAGGTAGGGCACTATAGGTATGAATGCCCAGAAATATGTAGTGCGCGTAACAGTAGGGGGCTTAATTCGGAAAAGTCGCGAAAAAGTACAAAGTTTAATTCGGAAAAGTCGCGTAAAGCTCAGTTTGTAATATTTGAGGAGACTTGGGAAAAATCAGGATTACCAAGCCTGGATATTCAGACAGGGGCGAAAAGCGTTGATAAAATTAAGCGGCCTTTTCGGGTATCCGATCTCCCGAGTCTCAGAATGGAAAGCGAGAATTTCGTTATGGAAAATGGGGTTGGAAAGTCTCAGAGAGAGGTGCTTCCCGTGGACTCGAAGTTCCGGAGAGAAAGAGAAAAGATGCTGAGGGAGAAAAGACATACAATTTCGCGAGTGAACCCTGCGCTCACAGAATACTATATTCAGAAGGTTCACTCCCATAGGAACCTATAGCAACATCGTTAACATAGGATTTCGCATAGACACTAGCGTTCGAGGAGCCAACCATCGCAGCTCTTCTAGATTTGGCGACTATCGCTCTATTGGCGATTTTATGTTAATGCGGTCAAAAAAATTACGGAACTGTACTTTTATAATATTTTAAACTATAAACATGATCAGCATTTAAAAATACTTTATCTGTAATATGTGTAAATTTAAATAAATAAACATAGATATATATTTATTTCATGCAATCATAAACTAAATAAAAAAATTGACGCATTGCATCACTGTAAATCATTATACACCAAAAATTACAAGCTAACATACCCAAAAGACTAAAATATTATATAATATTTTCAGCCTAAAAGTATACTACCGTGTTAATTGTTAAATTGCTTAGTTCTTAATTTATTCTGGGATGCTGTTATTATATATATATATTTAAATACACTTTTCTTATACTAAATAACAAATTTACATAAATGCATTATCAAAGGTGTCGAACTCAATCGTTAATTAGAAAGGAGGGGGGATTATTTTCCACATTACGTCAATTAGTAAAAAGCATGTAAAATATATACACATTCAATATCATATTAAACTTTCTCTAGAAAAAGTTATCCAAATATCAATTTTTATACATTTTGTATAAATGAGGAAAAGGTTTTTTAACTAATAATGCCACTGCTTCTAAGAATTTAATCTAGTCGGCAGTAATATTACTGCACCAATTTCTTATGATGAACACGTGCATAGGATGAAATATGGGATGGATAACAAATAAATTTTTTATTTAAATAAAAATAAATTACATACCTTGTAAACATAATTCCTTTTCTTTTAGTAATCCATAAAAAATAAAATAATTGATTATGAAATCCAAAATAGCACCGAAATTGTGTTTACCACGTGTAAACATGCGATGATAGAACAACGTTCTTCCAAATTCCAAATATTATGTTCAGTGCCAAATAGGGTTATATTAGCAGAACGTCTTGGCGAAAACCGTCATCGCCAAGCGTGCCAAACCTTGATATTTTGGTTGGCGGTTGAGGGCGCTGCCGTCGAGTGAAAAGTCTGCTTTTATTAGTCTGTGCCTGCGCTGAAGAAAGAAAAGTCGGGGGGAGTTGAGAGTTGAGTCCTGATCATAGATATGTCTAGGTCAAAGTTGTCCCTGAAGGGAAAAGGGGCAATCGAGCAGGCGACCTCAAGTTCCGAGTCCGATAGTGCGCAATATATTAGGGATTGTAAGGAAGGGGAATGGGCTGAGAAAGGCCGCCACCCTGGGGTTCCAATATCTGTGAGTCCAATTATCACCGAAGAGGAAAATGTTACGAGTAGTTTAGAGACATTGGGGATCTTGAAGAATTCGAAAGAAATGGATAAGAGTCGAATTACGGAGTGTGAGGGAAAGGAGACGGAGACAATGAACGAAAGATGGGGAACTGGAGAGTCAGTTATAGCCCAACGTGAGACAATAGGAACGGAAGGGAATGAAGTGTGCTCAGTTGGAAGTCATGAGAAAGCCATGTTAGTTAAAGTGGGAACAATGTTGGAAGGGAAATGTCAAGGAACAGGAATTATGGTAGTTATGGGTTCGGTCAGTAAGAAGAAGCAAAGGGCTAGTGGAGGTAGAAGCAAGTTGGCTTCCCTGCGAGACCAATGTTATGGAGGGAATGGATCAAGAAAGAAAAGGTGCAGGTATTCACGAGTGAAAATGAAATTATTAGTGGGAACATTTGGGAGATTGGGAAGAAAACCGAAGATGAAATATGCTGGGGTTAGAAGCAAGATTGCTTCCCTGCGAGACCAATGTTATGGAGGAAATTGTTCAAGAGATAAAATGTGTAATTATTCACGAGTGGAATTGAAGTTATTAGTGGGGGGATTTGGGAGATTTGGAAGGGAACCGAAGATGAAAATGAAATATGAGGGAGAAATTACATGGTCAGTGGAAAGAATGGAAGAGTGGGTCTGGATTTGTGGGATTAGAAAGTCGATATTGGATGATGAAAAGAAGTTGAGTGTAAATCTGTGGGGGTTACTAGAATGGACTCCCGGGCAGGTGAAATGACGAAGGGGGTTACTGGCTATAATGATATATTGTGTGTTCTTTGAATAAAGTTTTGAGCCAGTAATAAAAAATTATGAAATTATGGGAAAATGTATGTGAATTGTAGTGTGTTTAATATTATTAGGGTATTTCTATATGTTAGTAGTATTATAATGTGGTCAGAAGTAAAAATTGATAAAACTAGTGAATTTTGCTTTACAGTATGATTTTGTTTTAAGTGCTAAATAGTAAAAGTGGAAAATTGATAATTAGTGTTTTAAGCATAATTTTGGTTTGTAGTATGGTTTTGTTTTAAGCGCTAAACAGTAGAAGTGGTAAATTGATAATTAGTGTTTAAGAATAATTTTGGTTTAATGTATGATTTTGTTTAAACGTAAACATTTGAATTGGAAATTGATAATGTTTTAAGAATAATTTAGTGTTTATGGAAATACACTTTTGTGTATGAAATTTAAATTTGGATAATTATTATGTAATGGTTCGATCCTGTCACTGGCTCATAGAGGAATTCCGGGTTGCAGAGAGCATAGCCTGTGTGTGGGAATTTCCACTATGGGGTGGGGGTGCAAGATTTGAACTTTCCAGTCATCGTTGGTCAACGGATGGACTAAAAAGTGGGGGGAAAGTCTTTCCCAGTCTTCTTAGCATGAACAGAGAGGTGTTACGAACCCCTCTCTGTCCATGCTAAGAAGACTGGGAAAGCTTATCCTCGGCCCGTCATCTTACTTCTCCCAGAGTTTTGCAGCTGGCCACGCAATTTGATACTGCGGACTGCGGGGGGGGGGGGGGGGGTCAAGGGTCAAATATTGGAGGGGAGGGCGATGGCGGTTTGAAGAAGAAAGACTTGCTTTCTGGACTCGGATCTGAACGGACGATGGAACTCGCGGAGTCCCGAGTATTATGTATCAATCTGAATGTGTGAATATGTATATGTATGGAAATAGTTCAATTAATAAATGTGTTAGTGTGAAATGAAGAAGAGTGTTTTGTATAAGCTTAGCGAAACGAACCACCAAACGGGCTCAAGGCGATCAGCAATTGGAAATGAGAGCCGAGTTCGTTACAGAAGCATCATTTTTATCCCTTCTGATATTGATTGTGACACGAGTATAATAATGTAAAGATTAGCGGATGGATGGATGGATTGCTAAAACAGACTCAAATTACACATTGTTGCGCGTAACAATTAAGAACAAGTACAATGCTTACAACAATAGTTACCCCCCAAAAAATTGCAAGACTACAAAATTAATGAATTTCCTTTTCAAAATTCGTGAAAATTAAAATTCTTCAGTATCTTTCGTTTTGGTTTCTTTTCTTTGCTTATTTAAAATTTTTCGTATTCAAAACATTTTGCCGATCATAATTTGGCCGAACACAATATGCCGACCCACTTTCAGCATCGAAGGAAAAAGAACAAAAATTACAAAGCGTGCGTACAATGGGAGGATGTGGATGATGTTCTTCAGAAAACTTTATCAGTTTGGGTAGCCCACCAGCCCGTACTAGATGCGGAAGAGCGAATGGAGATAGAAGAGGAACATCAACATCACTGTTCAAAGGGGGCAGTCCAGCCAATGAGTGACATTGAAATGAGCCTGTATAAAGAGACATACGTCCAACTAGATGCCGAAGGAAATGATATGGAAGAAGATTTCTTCGATACGGAAGAGTATCTGCACATCTTTGATTTTGAAAACGGTACAATGAACGAAGTTCCATTTCTTGTCAATTTCTTCCCACCAAGCCTTGAAGAAGAAGAGGAGGACGACACTGAGTCCCAATATTTTAAACCACAACGGTAATTTTAAATAATTAATTAATTAATTTGTTCGGGTTATTACTAAAAACTTAATGTACCGACATCTCTCTCCGCCCTCTAACACACAAACACTACAAGCTGAATAGAACATAAGCTACAGTTTGAAAAATTCTAAAGAAGTTCAATTATAGCATTTTAATAGCAGATTAATAATTCTAAGCGTTTTTCATAATTGAATTTAAGTATCGAAGGCAGTGAGTATCTCACAATTGATCAACCGAAACCTTTATCTTCTTCGACCCCGACCATCCGACCTACCCGATGGTATAAGGTATCTGTTTGGACGGGCGGGAAGTGCCACCCAATTTAGACCGAAACCCAGTACGGGCGGCATCTACAGGTACAGTACCCTTCTTGCCCTACCACCAACCTCTCGGAAGAACTTGTGCCTGTACTCTGCTTGAATATGGAGATACTTTTTTGGGTAGAGTCCGGAATCGAACTGGAGTCGTTCGAGTGCAATCCCCGCGCTCTAACTGGGCTGTCCCATCCCGAAACTCCAACCATAATGTTTTTATCTTCAGACTCAAATTTACTTTGTCTTTCATCCATTAAATTGAGTTTAAATGCGCAAAATAACACCGATAGACATTTGAAATCATATTCAATTTGCAGTTCTAATGCATTTGCTTTTTCATATGGCAGTTTAACGCATTTTACAACGTTGACAGCTCTTGAAATTTTCAAAAAAACTTACCTATTTTGAAAATGGTTCATCCTAGTGTAATGGAATTGGTCTTATTCATTTTGTCATCAAAAATTATGCATTAAACAATCATTTAATTAATACATAAAAATAAAAGAATATTTAGTGTTTAATTTCAGATTTTAACGATTTTTGCGGGCCATTTTGCAAGAAAATGCAGGATTTTTTGGGTTTTTTTAAATTCAAATCGTACCAAAATCTAATCAGCACCAGGGAACCCAAAAGTGGCTCATCTACAAAATTTTGCAAAATTTCGTTAAATAGTTTTTGAACTAAAATGGGTACACACACACACATTATGTAAAAAATCATTGTTTTCGTGTTCTAGAATGCTTTAAACGTGTAAATCCATTGAAAACTCAAGTTGCGATTTTCGACAGGATTCTAATACTTTCCCTATACATTACCATGTATTGTAGGTAAAATAAATGTCTGATGTAGCCAGCACATGATTTTCCCTACAGATTGAAAGTCCCTTTCTCTATCTTTCTTTTATAATTCATTAAATTGAGTTCCATTGCACAAAATAACACGGATAATTATTTGAAATTGCACTGAATTTTCAGTTCCATTCCAATTTTCAGTTCCATTCCAATTTTCGTTTCATTTGGCGACTGGACGTGTTTTCAAAGGCGGCGTAACAAAAATGCAAGAAAGCTGAAATATATCGAGAACGGTTAGTTCTAAAGAATAAGGTTGGTCTTATTCTTTTTTTTTAATCAAATATTAAGTATAAAATGATCATTCGATTGATACATTTGAGCATAAAGTATTATTTTATCTCAGATTTTGACCATTTTTAGGGGCCTTTTAGCTAAAAAAGGGCAAGTTAATTTTTTTCTTTTTTCGAATCGTAGCCAAATCTAATCAGAACCACGTTAGCCAGAAGAATGGGCCAAATTTCACAAAATTTGGTCCATTAGTTTTGCAGCTAGAGTGGATACATACATTTCATACACACACGCAGGCGTCACGCTAAAAATAGCTTTTTCGCGTTCTAAAGTACTTAAAACGTGTAGATCCTCCGAAAACTGCTTTTTGACACGATTTCAATGCATTCCTATACATTGCCATGTATTGTACGGAAAGCAAAAATCAATATATTGCAATTATAAAGCAACCAATATGTATATAATTATTGATTTACTGTCCCTACAATACATGGTAATATATAAGGAATGTATTGGAATCGTATCAGCAATTGTGTTTCATGCACACTAGACCACGAATCCACCAATTTTAATGTGACGTCTGTGTGTGTGTGTTGTTTGTGCAATGATTATATCCAGTATAGCTCAAAATATATTTAACGAAATTTAAATAAATTTGGTAGACAAATCCCTTATTAAAAAAATTCCCCTGGTGTTGATTAGATTTTGGTTTGATTCGCAAAAATAGAACCGGCATTTTTTCGCAAAATGGAAGAAAAAATCGTCAAAATTAGATATAAAGGACAAAATGTGCTGGAATGTGTTAATTAAAAGCTTGTTCCATGCGCTATTTTTGACCACGAAGCGAAACAATAAAGACCACAAAGACCCAACTGTTCTCGAGACATTTAATTTCTGTTTGGTAATTTTTGCAAGCTGGCAACGGTTCATAATGCGATAGAAAAATCGTTTTAAATTATAAATTGAATATAATTTCAAATAAATATGTGCGTCATTCATTCATTCGATTATAAGAAAAATGCAGAAAAATGAATTTGAGCTTGTAGAGAAATTCATGTGCTGCCCACATCAGATTTTTTTATTGTAGGCCAAAAAAATACAAAATTAATTTTCCCTTTTTTCAGTTTCTCAAACTTTCTTTAAAGATTTATCTAAGTATAGTTATATTTTAATTCAGTATAATATTTATCTGAATTTTTCGCAGGGTCTATAGTTCAAAAAGGAATTAGTTTCTAAACTTTTCTTTTTATCTGTAATTTATTGTAAACGTGGAGTTCAGATATCAATTTAAATATAATCATTTGATATCCTTTTTTAAAATGTGCTTTTCACAGCTGAAAATTAATATTGCAATATAATAATTATATATTATTATAATTAGCATAATAATTTATATAAAGAGATGTAATTATTAATTAACATTTTACAACACAGTTGAAAAGTGTTTATGACTTTGTTCATTCTGTCTGTCTGCCGGTTAGCACGATAACTGCCGTAAAAATGACTTTGTCAAAATGAAATTTTAGTATGTTGTTCAGACGGTCTGCGGGACCTATGGGAATATAAATGGATAATATCATCCAATTAGTTTTGGATTGAACCCGGGTTGAAAAAATGAAACACATTGAACCCTATGGGACCTAATTTTTCAAACATTTTTTAAGCGAATTTAAAATTCACAAGTTGCTTCGAAAGTTTTAGGAAATATTCAAATTATCCCATAAAATATATATAAAAAAAATCAGCAAAATATATTCAGTAGTTTTTTAAATAAAAATTAAAATAATAATTACACATTTTGCATGAAGAGATCGCGTGACCATTATATGAAGAGATCCCGTGACCCTCTTCAAAATAAAATATGGCATCCATCTTGTCTCAAAATCGCGATTTTTAAAATTCTTTTTACTTCATATTTAGTTTCGTATCCGTCCTAAAACCGATTTATTTTTGCTTAAATTCTGTGCATCTACATACTGAAATAACGCAATTACAATATATTTGAGTTTAAATGATTGTCAAACTTTGATTATTTTTACAACGAAACCTAATTTTCACTTATGGAAAATGTAAACACCAAAAAATGTAGAATGAGTTGTATAAGAATTGTTGCATTTCTTTAACATAAAATTATTTAACTTATGGAGTCTGCAATATAGCTGATATGAATGAAGCATTCATCGATTTTACAGAAAACTAGACGATTTTTTAGATAAAGTTTTAAGCATAGAGTTAAATTATTTGTACCTCCATGGTTTTAAGTTTTTAAATAAAATAAATTATTATAGTATTGTGATGAATGGAAAAAAGTTTATGAATGAAATGCTGCTTTTATATAGAGGCGATTTATATTTCGATGACGTCATTTGAATAAAGTTCATTTGCTTTCGATGAAATTTTCAAATATAATAAATTATTGTAGTATTATAATAATTTTAAATATGTATTACTTAGCAATGTATCGCATTTTAGAGATGTTTAAACCAGGCAATTTATATTTCAGTGCCATCATTTGAATGAAGCTCATATTTTTCTATGAAATTTTAAGTTTTCAAATATAATAAATTAATGTAGTATTGTGATAATTTTAAAAATTTTACCGAGGAATGTATCGCATTTTAGAGATGTGTATATAAAATTGCATTGAAGTTGTAAAGTGTTTCACAATCAATGCTTTATGCATGATTGAACCTTCTTGTTTTTGTTTTCACTTTACATTAATTCTTACAATTCACAATTAATATGACTTTTGTAAGTAGATAATAGCAAAAAGACTGAAGAAACAGATTAACATTATTTTGCGCTTTATTGATGCCCAATATAATTGCGATAAGGTGAATCTTTATAACTTTTAAAATCTGAAAGCTTTCCACCAACCTTTCCCGAAGCATAGCCACCTTTATCTAGATAGATTCGGGCAAAGCCTCCTTTATCTAGATAAAGGTAGCTATGCCCTATACAGTAAAATAACTTTGTGAGAGGTGTTGATTGATGCATGAAAAAATCGTCGGAAGAGCGTTCCACTACATTCCTAAGCGTTCCACAATTTACCTAAAAATAAAAATAATGGGCTATTTTAAAACCTCGTTTTACGACCATGTGAGATTATTTGTTTTCTATCTGATGTCTGAAAAGCATTCAAAATTATATTCTGGAAATTGCTCTGCCTGCTCGCTGTTTCCTATCGGTAAGAAGCTCACTTTTCGAATTATGAAACATTTAATTTAGTTAAGTCAATAAAACATAGATGGCAGCACTGCAAATATTTGTATAAAAATTGAAATGGGTTATCATACAATAGGAACCAGATTAAGTAATTAAAATCTGTATTTATCATATAATGTAAATGTAGCTTATATATATATATATATATATATGATTGCTTTTAATAGAGACAAAAACTACATTTAGCTGCTTTTCTATTGGAAGTGGTTAGGTTGATAAAATAAAGGCAACTGTAATGTTTGCTTAATCTAGTAGATGGCAGCACCACACAATATTTTGTTGTGGCATCACCGTCCATAGAGGAGAAAGATGAGGATCATAACTCCCACTATCCCCGAGGAGCGAGCCCATCGGAACTCGGAACCCATTCAAGTTCGAAGAAATGATATTTGGAAAAATGGGAAACAGTATATTCTTTTACTAATCCCATACCCTCCCATTTTTTTTTCTGGACATGCTACTGTTTGAAAATAAAGGAAAATAACACTATTTATGAAAAAAATATCAGTAAAGAACATTAAAAAAAGCATATCACCTGTTTCGGTAGAAAAACCAGCAACTGTGTGCAAAATGTAAAACAGCGCAGTTTCTGTGGCCTGTAACAACAAAGACACTATCTGCCGACATGGTGGGGGGGAGGGCCAAAATGATGCATCGCGTAGGAATCTTGGGGGCCCGGGCCTCACATAGATCAATAACTTGTAAAGTAGGAGGTAGTATAGAGTCCCGCGTATTAGCTGCATAGAAGCAAAAAATTTTGTTATTCACAACTGCTGTTGTACTGCTTGCTCTGTTTTTCTTATCTGAAGAAGGAATCTCAGTTTGCTTCTGAAATCAGTATCACTTTTTTATTTTTTCTTCTTTTTTTTTTTTAGTTTTAAAAGCAATTTCGAGTTCCGAAATTTCTATAGTTTTTGCTCCCTTCATATATATTTTATATCGAAAAAATTTTAAAGTTTATTGCTGCTGTGAGACTTGGAATCCTAGAGGAATACGATGTTTAGAGTCATGGAATAAAATGCACCAAACCCGATGCTTGTTTCGGGGGCCTTGCCCCCCCAAAATAGAGGTCGAGTGATCTTTTTAATCATTAAAAACAAACATTTGTAGGCAACACTGCATATTAGTCGGTTTAATGGACCCATGGCCCATTGAAGTGACTTCTGCCTTATAACAGAGCATACCATAAAAGCAAAATGTGTTCAACTGATCATAGACCAACACCGGTGAAAGTTCACCTATCACCCCCACATCCCGTGAATCGAATCAGTTGAGCGCTTATGTAATGACTTTTTATAAGAAGAAAACACTTTACTGTAATTGTAAACCCTAATAAGGTGGACAACATTAATGCCTTACATTGGAAATAAATATTTCTACCAGAATAATTTGTAAATACTTTCTTTAAGGGTGAGCGTCAGTAAATTTTCTGCCCTATCCGCGCTTTGTTAATTTTCGCGGCACACATATTTCGCCGAAATTCTGCTCGCACAGTTGCGAAATATTTTCTGAAAGATAAAATGCAATGCTTAGATTATATTAAAACTAAATTTAATGCCCCAAAAAAGATAGAATATATTTTTTATTTTAATCCAAAATATTTTTGGTGCTGCCATCTGTTGTCGAAATTTAATTCATACAGATTATTTTTATTTTTTAATGAACATTTTTAAATATCTACTCCTTCTAATACAGTGTTAAATACAACAACAGATCATATATAATAATGCCACAATCACGGAAAGGTGATTTATCATTCTATAAATTTGATAAAGGATCTGAATGTACATCACTGAGGACTGCAGTTTTATCTTCAAATTCCTTTGTCTTCAAGTCCAAGTCCAATTACGTTTCCGTGATTATGGCATTATATATGATCTGCTGTTGTATTGAATAGCGTATTAGAAGGAATAGACATTTAAAAATGTTCATTAAAAAATAAAAATAGTAGGTATGAATTAAATTACGACAACAGATGGCAGCACCAAAAATATTTTAAATTAAAATAAAACATATATTCTATGTTTTATTGGGTATTAAATTTAGTTTTAATATAATCTAAGCATAGCATTTTATCTATAAGAAAATACTTCGCAACAGTTTGAGCAGAATTTCGGCGAAATATGTGTGCCGCGAAAGTTAACAAAGCGCGGATAGGGCAGAAAATTTACTGACGCTCACCCTTAATGACTTTAGTGGTCCTAATCACTTCATCGTCTGCACCAGGCTGACGAGCGGCAATCACCGCCAAACCATAATCCACATTAGTGAAGGATGATAAGTTGAACACTTTCTTTTCTTGCTTTTAACACTGTACAAATGTCGTAACTAACGCTTGGTTATTTTCCCTATAGCTTGAGAAGCCAAATTCAAAAGAACGTCGCTGCTCACAATCGACCTCCTGACACCATCGAACAATTCGATTCTCAAATGACTGTGAGCGGAGCGAGTCAGATCCCGATGGAAACCGATACACGAAGTAATGACTTCCTCGCCTGGTGTGACTCCTGGATGCAAAGGTAAACAGATACACTATGCATGGATATGCCATTTTTATTGGAGGGGGGGGGGGGCAGCTTGGGCATTTCCTTAAAGAAAGATGCCGCATATCCACAATTACTGTTCAGTCACCTAAAGTAATAAAAAAAGTATAATATTACAACACAAATGACATCCAAGGGAAGAACTAAAAACGATCTTGACGAACAATCCCACGTGTTTCAGGAAAACTATAAAATGCAGACACCTCTACAAAAGCAATCATACTTTAACCGATGTGTTGTTGCAGTCTATAAATAAAACGCAATATAAACAAGAAAGATCAATCATGCTTAAAGCATTGATTATGAAACACTTTCCAACTTCAATGCAATTTTATTTAAACAAGTCTAAAATGCAATACATTCCTCGGTAATATTTTGAAACTTATCACATTAATTTATTATATTTGAAAACTTAAACCTTCATCGAAAAAAATGAACTTCATTCAAATGACGGCATTGAAATATAAATTGCCTGGTTTAAACATCTCTAAAATGTTATACATTCCTCGGTAATAGTTTTAGAATTATCATAATACTACGATAATTTATTATATTTGAAAACTTCATCGAAAACAACTGAAATTAATTCAAATGACGTCATAGAAAAAATAACACGCCTGGATCTCTCTATGAAAACAGGATTTCATACATAACTTTCTCCCATTCATTTCATTCATCACAATACTATAATAATTTATTTTATTTAAACATTTTATTTAAGACCATGGAGCTACAAATAATTAAACCCTATGCTTCAAACTTCATCGAAAAAAAATCGTCCTTCTCTTTATAAAATCAATTAATATTTCATTCATATCAGCCATGCAGACTCCATGGACTAAATTATTTTGTGTTAAAAAAATACAGGAATTCTAATACAACTCATTCTACATATTTGGCTGTTTACATTTTACATAGGTGAAAAATAGGCTTAGTTGTAGAAATAATCAAATTTAGATGAGCATTTAAACTCAAATATATTGTCATTGCGTTGTTTCAGTATGTAGATGCACAGAATTTAAGCACGGCCAACGGCCATGCCGTGCTGAAAACACCGGTTCTCGTTAGATCACCGAAGTCAAGCAGCATCGGGCGCGGTTAGCACTTGGTGGGTGACCACCTCGGAACACCGCGTGCTGTTGGCCATCTCGGGTGCGGTATCCCCGTGGTTTGCGCGCTAGATTTGCACGCTACCACAAATGCCGCCGTGTTCATGCGGAGTACGATCACGTTAAACATGTGAGTCCGTAAGTCCTTCCGAGAGGTTGGTGGTAGGGGAAGGAGGGTACGGTCCCTGTGGATGCCTCCCCCACTGGGTTCCGGTCTAAATTGGGTGGCACTTCCCGGCCGTCCATACAGTTACCTTACACCTTTCTGGTAGGTCGGACGGTCTGGGTCTCAACAACAACAACAGAATTTAAGCAAAAATAAAGTAGTTTTAGGACGGATACAACACTCAATATGAATTAAAAAGAACTTAAAAAAATCACGATTTTGAAACAAGATGGATGCCATATATCATTTTGAAGTGGGTCATGTGATCGTTTCATATCATGGTCACGTGATCGTTTCATATAAGAGGCGTAATTATTATTTTAATTTTTATTTAAAAAACTACTGAATATATTTCGCTGAATTTTTTTTTATATATTTTATGGATCAATTTGAATATTACCTAAAATTTTCGAAGCAATTTGTGAATTTTAAATCCGCTTAAAAAATGTTTGAAAAATTAGTTCCCATAGGGCTCAATGTATTTCATTTTTTCAACCCGGGTTCAATCCAAAACTAATTGGGTGATATTATTCATTTATATTCCCATAGGTCCTACAGACCGTCTGAACAACATACTAAAATTTCATTTTGATTAAGTCATTTTTACGGCAGTTATCGTGCTAACGGACAGACAGACAGACAGACAGAATGAACAAAGTCATAAACACTTTTCAACTTTGTTGTAAAGTGTTAATAAACCACATTCTTATAAGATAAAATCAAGATTATTCTAAGTGTAAACATGGCACGTATATGTAAGGGGTAGACATTGCAACCACAAATGATGGCCAAGGTACGATCAAAATGCATCTGATGGTTCTCAAACTTTTTGGACGCGAATTTTAATCAACGAAACACTGTGGGATCGGTTACTAAATTCCACATCTGCATCTCACTTTAAAAAAAGGAGTTTATCATTTATTTGGTATATCGAACATTTTTGTGTATGGCATCTCTAAAATAACAAATATCGCAAAACTCTAATTTTCCCCATTCCTATAATTGAACAATCTACCCATGCTCCTAATTTCAATTTACTATCTAATCAGAAGGTGTGTTTTCCAAAGAGACCATATTTCGAACATTTCGTTCAGGGCGTCCCTCAAATGTAGATTTTCGAATAATTCGATTAGTGGATTACTATCCAACAATTGACCCGTGTACCAAATATCAAGTTTCTATCGCAGCCTCTCAATTGAACATTTTTGAAAAATTTGATTTTTCATGAGGCGGGACGGATTATCGAACGATGACCGAATACCAAATCCTAAGTTATTGACTTTGAGAAGTCCCACAGAAAGACGTGACAGATAAATGATACTTGAGAATTAATATATAAGATAGACGAAGAAACGGCATTTAAAATTTATTCATGTAATGAGAATTCTTAAACAATATACGTCAATTACAATAAATTTAATTTTCAAAAGGCAATGATTTTATTTTATTTTAACTTGTGAATTCATCGCGGAACCCCTGTTTTTATCTAACGGACTCCTGTTTTCATCTTACGGAACCCGAGTTCATACTCAGAACCCGTCTATAGGAGACGTTCCCAAACTTAAGCTCCCATTGGAGAAAATGGCATCTATGGGTTGGTTTCTTTTTTTTCCATGCTGATGAGTCCATTAAGAAAGAGTGAAACCGGTCCGGGAATACTCCATCTGCAATAATGAGATCGATATAATTTTTCCTCATTCTTTTAAGGCGTCCAAACATAATTGTTTGATCATTAATGAATTTCCTTTCACAGACTTTGACACGGATTTCAAAACTTTTCTCTTTTTTTACGTCATATTGATTGTTTTTAATACTTTTAAAAAGAGGACGAAAAATTTAGAAATGGCTATTTCCACCTTCGGTAACTTATTTAGTCACTTTAAACAAAGAAATCATGAACTTGCAAAAGCTGTCAAACACATAGTCGACTGTTACGAAGGCATAATACGCATTGGATATGCGTCGCTAATACGCCTTTAGCCCGCTGCACGGGCGCAGGACATATCGACCACTTATTACGCCCTGCATATATTTATAACTAATCCGGTACACCCCGGTATACCATAACACTCCTGGTTATAGAAGAAGTCGCTTCACTGTACAAACGATTCTACTATTTTTGTCCCCCCCCCCCCTTACTTTCCATTGTGGATGTGATTTCAAAGTCCCTCCAGAAAATAAGAAATTGCCAACATTTTTCGTTCCGTTTCCATCGGAAGAACAGTTGCAGGAGACCAGGAAGTTGAATCTCCTTAATGCAGATCGCAGATGGTTTCGAATTGCTCCAGTAAACAGTGGAGCAATTATCCTGGCGCTGACAAGCTGCTTCCATAGGCCAAACAATTCTCCAGATTGTAAACTATTGAATGCTGAACGTTGCATGTTTAGCAATTTTCCTGTACATGATTCCTGACGTGGATTTCTTGAAAATTCTTCAGCTGCTCGACATCAACCTTGAAAATAATGAGCGGGTCATGTGGATGCTATCAAATTATGGGAGTTCAACAACGTTTCTCAGCCGATACCGTGCGTTGCCATTGGTGAAAGGGTAGAATGGCTAAAGAAAATACAGGGTGTCCCAAAAACATTGACCTCGACTTTTATTCCTTAAATATTGATCTTAGACATATATAATAAATTACAAAGACGCGTAAAAAAAGGTACAGAATTTTATGAAATCGATAAAAATTTTCAGAGGATTAAATTTGAAGAAATACAAAATTAAATTTTTATGCGGTCCCCGTACAAAAACATTTCCAATGAGTAAAATGTGCTGCATGCACTAATAAGGTGGTGTACAAAATTTCAACATTTTATCATAAAAAGTCCCAGAGATATGAAAAGACAAAATTGCTGACTTAAACCATTTTTCGATGCATCGACATGGGGAAAAATCATGTCGGCAGATCGCGTTTCAGGGGTCATACACAAATTACGAAATAAAACAATGATTACATAAATAAATAATAATTTTGCTATTTATTGATACAAAAGTACCTACACTGTGTATAAATAATAACTTTACACAAAGATTACAAAGCTTGTTCAAAATGTTTTCCATCCATGCCAAAGATCCATTAAAGATAAGAGGCAGATATTATTTGTTTATGATGCATTTTTGCGTTGCGTCATTTGCACTCTTGCTGTAAACACTTACATTTTAATTTGTGATTAATCCCTCACCAACTGTGTTTAAACAAATCTCTGGGACTTTTTATGATAAAATGCTGAAATTTTGTACATCACCTTATTAGTGTTTGGGGCACATTTTACTAATTGGAAATCTTTTCGTACGGGGCCAGTCTAAAAATTTAAATTTTTTATTTTTTCAAATTTAATCCCTTGAAAATTTTTAGCGATTTCATAAAATTCTGTACCTTTTTTACGCACCTTTGTAATTTATTATATATATATATCTAAGATCAATATTTAAGGAATAAAAGCCGAGGTCAATAATTTTGGGACGCACTGTATATATATTATATCCCTCCCCACAAACCTTTTATAATTAAAAGATACATTGAGCATGAGAGATGGGCCCCTACAGCTTGGCGAGCTCCCAGAGGGCCTGCTTTGCCTATGGTGAAAAATGGGCTTGCTTTACCTATGGTGAAAAATGAGCCTGCTTTGCCTGTTGTGAAAAATGGGTCTGCTTTTGTCTATAGTGAAAAATGGGCCTGCTTTCCTATGGTGAAAAATGGACCTGTTTTGCCTATGATGAAAACTGGGCCTGCTTTGCCTGTGGTGAAAACTGGTCATGCTCTGCCTATTGTGAAAAATGGGCCTGCTTTGTTTATTGTTGTTGTTGAGACCCAGCCAGTCCGACCTACCAGAAAGGTATAAGGTAACTGTTTGAACGGCCGGGAAGAGCCACCCAATTTAGACTAGAACCCTGTGGGGAAGGCATCCACAGAGACCGTACCCGTCTTCCCCTACCACCAACCTCTCGGAAGGCCTTACGGACCCAATTGTTTTTTTTTTCCGCAGCCCAGACCCGAGGGCTTGCCCGTGGGGCTGAACATCAAAATCTCGGGCAGGGACCCACATGTTTAACTTGATCGTACTCCGCTTGAACACGGTGGCAGTTTTGGCAGCTGGGGGAATCGAACACGGGCCTACCGAGTAGCAATTCCCGCGCGCTAACCACTGGGCTACAGTGCCTCTGATTTGTCTATTGTGAAAATGGGCCTGCTTTGCCTATTGTGAAAAATGGGCCTGCTTTGCCTATAGTTAAAATTGGACCTGATTTGCCTATAGTTAAAAATGGGCCTACATTGCCTATGGTGAAAATGGGCCTAATTTGCCTATTGTGAAAAGTGGGCCTGATTTGCCTATGGTGAGAAATGGGACTGCTTCACTTATTGTAAAAAATGAGCCTGATTTTCTTATAGTGAAAATTGGGCCTGCTTTGCCTATGGTGAAAAATGAGCCTGCTTTGCCTATTGTGAAAAATGGGTCTGCTTTGCTTATGAAAAATGAGCCTGCTTTGCTTATTGTGAAAAATGGGCCTGATTTGCCTATTGTTGTTGTTAAGACCCAGACCGTCCAACCTACCAGAAAGGTGTAAGGTAACTGTTTGGACAGCCAGGAAGAGCCACCCAATTTAGACCGGAACCCAGTGGGAGAGGCATCCACAAAGACCGTACCCTCCTTTCCCTACCACCAACCTCTCGGAAGGACATGGACCCACATGTTTAACGTGATCTTACTCCCCGTTAACACGGCGGCAGTTTTGGCAGCGGAGGGAATGGAACACAGGCCTACAGAGTAGCAATTCCCGCGCGCTAACCACTGGGCTACAACGCCTCTGATTCATCCATTGTGAAAATGGGCCTGCTTTGCCTATGGTGAAAAATGGGCCTACATTGCCTATGGTGAAAAATGGGCCTAATTTGCCTATTGTGAAAAGTGGGCCTGATTTGCCTATGGTGAGAAATGGGCCTGCTTTATCTATGGTGAAAAATAGGCCTCATTTGCCCATAGTGAAAAACGAGCCTGCTTTGCCTATAGTGACAAAAAGGACCTGCTTTGCCTGTGGTGAAAAATGGGCCTAATTTGCCTATTGTGAAAAGTGGGCCTGATTTGCCTATGGTGAAAAATGAACCTGCTTTGCCTATTGTGAAAAATGGGCCTGCTTTGCTTATTGTGAAAAATAGGCCTGATTTGCCTATGGTGAAAAATGTGCCTTCTTCACCTGTGAAAAATTGGCCTACTTTGCCTATTGTGAAAATTGGACCTGATTTTCCTGTGGTGAAAAATGAGCCTGCTTTGCCTATGAAAATTGGGCCTACTTTGCCTATGGTAAAAAATGACCCTGGCTGCATGCAGTTGGCACCCCAGGAAGTTCTGCTTGAAATTACTACATTAGAGTTGTCGCTTAAACGGCTCTCAAACGAATCCCATTTTCAGAATTCCTATGGTGAAAAATGGGCCTGTTTTGCCTATAGTGAAAACTGGTTTGTCTATTGTTGTTGTTGAGACCCAGGCAGTCCGACCTAGCAGAAAGGTGTGAGTGTGAAGACCCAGACCGTCCGACTCATCCAGAGGACTTGAGTATCTAATTGGACGGCCGGGAAGAGATCAAGGTAACTGTTTGGACGATCGGGAAGAGCCACCCAATTCAGACCTGAACCCAGTGTGGGAGGCATCCATAGAGACCGTACCCTCCTTCCCCTGCCACCAACCTCTCAGAAGGATTTACGGACCCACATGTTTAACGTGATCGTACTCCGCGTGAACACGGTGGCAGTTTTGGCATCGGAAGGAATCGAACACGGGCCTACCGAGTAGCAATTCCCACGCGCTAACCAGTGGACTACAGAGCCTCTGATTTGCCTATTGTGAAAATGGGCCATCTTTGCCTACAGTGAAAAATGAGCCTGTTTTGCCTATAGTGAAAAATGGAACTACATTGCCTATGGTGAAAAATGGGCCTAATTTGTCTATTGTGAAAAGTGGGCCTGATTTTCCTATAGTGAGAAATGGGCCTGCTTTACCTATTGTGAAAAATGGGCCCGATTTGCCTATTGGGAAAAATGGGCCTGCTTTGCGTATGGTAAAAAAAGAGTCTGCTTTGCCTGTGGTGAAAAATGGGCCTAATTTGCCTATTGTGAAAAGTGGGCCTGATTTGCCTATGGTGAAAAATGAGCCTGCTTTGCCTATTGTGAAAAATGGGCCTGCTTTGCTTATAAAAAATGAGCCTGCTTTGCTTATTGTAAAAAATGGGCCTGATTGCCTATTGTTATTGGTGAGACCCAAACCGTCCGACCTACCAGAAAGGTATAAGGTAACTGTTTGGACGGCAGGGAAGAGCAATCCAATTTAGACAGGAACCCTGTGGGGGAGGCATCCACAGAGACCATATCTCTCCTTCTCCTACCACCAACCTCTCGGAAGGACACGAATCCACATGTTTAACGTAATCTTACTCCCCATTAACACGGCGGCAGTTTTGGCAGCGTAGGGAATCGAACCCGGGCCTAGCGAGTGCAATTCCCGCGCGCTAACCACTGGGTTACTGCGCCCTGCTTTGCCTATTGTGATAAATGGGCCTGCTTTGCCTATTGTGAAAAATGGGCTTGCTTTGCCTATTATGAAGAAAAATGGGCCTACTTTGCCTATTGTGAAAAATGGGCCTGCTTCGCCTGTGAAAATTGGGCCTGCTTTGTCTATTGTGAAAAATGTGCCTGATTTGCCTATTGTGAAAAATGGACCTGATTTGTCTATAGTGAAAAATGGACCTGATTTGCCTATAGAGAAAAATGGGCCTTCTTTGTCTATAGTGAAAATGGGCCTGCTTTGCATGTGAAAAATGGGTTTGCTTTGCCTGTGAAAAATGGATCTGCATTGCCTATTGTAAAAAATGGGCCTGCTTTGCCTGTGGTGAAAAGTGGGCCTGCTTTGCCTATTGTGAAAAATGTGCTTGCTTTGCTTATTGTGTAAAATGAGCCTGCTTTGCCTATGAAAAATGGGCCTGCTTTGCCTATGGTGAAAAATGACCCTGGGTGCATGCAGTTGGTACCCCAGGAAGTTTTACCTAAAATTACTACTTTAGGGTTGTCGCTTAAATGGCTCTCAAACGAATCTCATTTTCTGAATATAAATTACTTAAAGTCGTGGGGGGAGGCAATTTCAACAGGCGTTGCATGCTACTACGAGCAGCAAAATATGTAGATAGTCCCCGGCTCTGAGTCACCTCGCTCGCGATGGACTTTCATGATGTCTATAATACCTTCTGATTTTGAATCCTTTAGTAGTGCATGTAATAAACAAAAATATACTTTACCTAGTCATTCTTTCATACCCTTTGAACATGGATTCGATATTTTTGCCACTCATCAGTAAGGGATAGACGATTCGTTAGTCAGAGAGCACAAAACTACGTTTGCAATATTTACTTATAACCAACGATAGAGCAGGGTATTGTCTTAATCAAACCCAACATCTACAAAGTACTAAGAGCTCAGAATGAACAGTGAAGCTTTAAACTAGTTTCGCTCTCTCTGGTTCTATCATCGCCTGCCCTTACTGCCGCAAAACTATGGTGTAAGTACAGTGAAGAATTAACTAGGTGAGCACATATCTATAACTTTTTTCATTTCCGTTTATTTCTCTAGGTACGACCGAAGATGCTTGCGCAAAGGTTCGAATATGAGGTGTCTCGAGTCACTCTGGAATCAGAATAAGAGAAGGAAGTGCTGAAACCCCAAAATTGCGATTCCGAACTGGTTTCTTATTAAAGTTCTGTCAAAGAAAAAAAAACTGTATTTCTCTCAGTGTAAAAAAAAATTGTTTGGAATCACGCTCTCGGCATAGCAACCATCACTGTCGGACCGGTTTCGTGATTATTTTCACAAAATTGCGGTATAAAGCAAGTTTTCTTGCTACCGATGCAATCATCGGTTCTGAACAACCGCTAACATATACGTATAACGGATCCGCCGTTGCTGATCACTGTACCAAGAGCGTCATTTCCAACTTTAGCAACACCACGTATCTAAGGTTTTTGTGACTCTAAAATTTTTTAATGAAACTAGGTCATAATGGACTGGCCGCAGAGTTGCCCCCCCCATAGGAACATCATTCGAGTGTGTGTGTGTGTGGGGGGGGGGGGGGTCTAGAGGGTATCCAGATCCCAATAATTTTGATGTAGAAGAAAACATGAAAAATTCACCAAGAGGAGCAAATTAAATGTGTGGGGGCCCTTGAGACAAATGTTTATTCGGGGACCACAATTTGTATGGGCGACCATGCTTGTCGTATTCAGTGATATCAATGACACTCCAGTGTTGAATCATAGGACATGAGTTAGGGCTATAATGTATTAAGAGGCTCCTTAAAATCTAACGGAGAATTCGCAAAAAGAATTTTTTTTTCCAGTGACGTAACTAGATTTTTAGCGCCTTGGAGCAAATAATTTTAGGGCGCTTCGCTCCAGGACGGCACACCACTGACTCAGCCTCATTGCTCGAAAAGTGCTTAGTCGATATTGATCTTATAGTTCAAGAGATAGATATTCCGTTGGGAATATGTTTTCAGATTTTTAATTCCTCTTACAATTGTACACTATACGTGACAGGCCCGGCCGTCCAAACAGTTACCTTACACATTTCTGGTAAGTCTGACGGTCTGGGTCTCAACAACAACAACAACACTATACGTGACAGTGAAAATGAGACACCAAGAAGGAGTGAACAGAAAGTGGTGAAAATCGGCAAACAGAGAGAGACAGCAACGAACAATAAGTGATGTTTATTGCAACACGATATACCTATAAACTGAACGATAACACCGTCTGATCAGTAGGTTGTAGGACCTCGTGGGCGGTGATATAGGCAGCAACACGTCTAGGTACAGAGTCAATGAGTGTGCGGATGATGTCCTGGGGGATGGCTGCCCATTCCCTGTTGTTATGTGGGTTTTAACCACACGTCCTGTTAGAACGCATAATCCAGTGGTATTGTTCATTAAAACAATCTCCGACATTGGCCGTGTCGAATAAAAATACATAAAAATCAAATTATTGGAAAATGAGGACAACGGGCATGATATAAAACATTAACATTATTTATTGACAAAAGGAAATTAAAATAATAATAATAATAAAAGAACATATTTAATTAATTCAATTAACACTCTTAGTACAACATAAATATTCTCTACTGACATATGTGTTTGGCATTTCCTAAATCATAAATATTTAAAATATATATTTAAATCCACTTCATTTAAGTTTTATCGTGAATTCATTCTAATTATTTACTCAAGTATAAATTGACTATAGATGTCGAGAGAGTGTACAAATTAACTAACAAATCGTCATCAGACTAGTAGTATAAGAGACATGCATTCCGTACCTTCAAATACAGCGTAGGATCGCTCGTCACTGGACGCGGAGCCCTTCGACCGCGGAAAAGCCGGTCATCGCTGCAGACCTATTTTGGGAGAACCTTTTCTCTCCGGAGCACACAACCAATTCTCCGTCCTTTCTCTCCGACGTACCAAACCAATTCTCCGTTCTTTCTGAAAAATCTAACACTCTCTCGATCATCGGAAAAATGTCTCCTCCTACACAATTAAGCCCCAGGTTTGTTACTGGTCCCCCCAATTGAAGCCCCTGGTATTTTCATTGGATATTTCCAAAAATGTCCAGCTATTGGGTGCTGTGGTGACAGGAGGATGGCGATCATCCCAGAATTAATATCTGGCAGGTGGACCGCGGGTTCTCACGACCTTGCGTGCACGTGCAGCCGAACCGGACAAGGGTCAGCTCTCCCCAAGAGCGCCCTGCTGTGCGCCCCTTTGTAACTGGGCGATCGTTGTCCATATTTCCCAGAAACATGGCTTGCTCATCCTTTTGCAGGTGTTCTCTTAGGGAACTGTATATGAATTAAAGGAGAAGTACAGGGACCATCTTTGTAGGTTACGCTCCTCCATAATTTGCAATGTCCCAAATTTGCCTTGGGACACCTGTCAACCATTACCAGAGTTCGTCTTCTAAATGCGGCGGTGTCAGCGCACCAATCACGTCCCAGACGTGTTCGATTGGTGAGAGATCAGGGGAGACTGGTGTCCAGGGAAGCACCTAGGTATCTTGCCGGGCATGTTGGCTGATGCGTGCCGTGTGTGGTCGGGCGTTATCCTGCTGGTTAATGGCATTGAGCACCCCTGAAGGAAGGGTAGTGTCACAGCCCGCAGCACGTTATCCTCGTATCGTTGGGCCGTCATAGTGCCCTCAATATGGATCAGAGGTGACCTGCTATCATAGGCGATGGTGCCCCAACCTATGATGCCGCGTTGTCGCGCGGTGTTACGTTTCACAGATGCGGCCGGATTGGACCTGTCACCACTTCGGCGTCAGACTCGTACACGGAAACTGTAATTGCTAAAACAGAAGCGCTACTCGTCTAAGAACACGACCATGTGCCATTTTGCCTTCCACTTGGCTCTATCCCGACACCATTGCAAACGGAGGCGTCTGTGCTGTTGGGTCAATAGCAGTCTTCCTAACGGGTGCCATGACTGCCGATCGCCGACGACCAATCGGCGGATAATGGTCCTGGTCGATATGGGAGCATCAAGGGTGCCCTGCACATGCTGCAAAAGGGCGACGGAAGTGGCCTGCGGAGCCGTCAGCCCTTGCAGGCGAATGCGTCGGTCCACTCGTACTGACGTTGCTCTGGCCTTACCGGCACCCCTCAAACTTGCCACATTCCCTTGTTCCAACCATCTTCGCCACAGCCGGTGCACCGTGGACGCGTGTAGGTGGCTCACCGCTGAGATTTAACGTATGGACCAACCTGCCCTTCTGAGTCCGATCACCATACACCTCGTGAAATCGTCTGTCTGCTGGAACTGCCTCGGTGGGTGGCGGCCTGGCATTCTCTACTACTAAACGTTTCCTCTAAGACAAAAAAAAAATTTGCAAAGTGCCCTGGCAGACAGAGCGATGCGACTATTGACGATTCTGCAGGTTCCTTCCCTTATATCTCATTCAACGTGCGCGGAACAGCTGCGCATTTCACATCATGTACATCACTTTGCTCGCCCTTTGCAGGGTTTGCTGGTAGTCCAATTTTTCAGACCTATCCTTGATATATTCTCTAAAGTATGTGCTGAATTTAAGATAATAAGGGAAGGTCTCCACTCTACCTCGGATAGAATGGATGAAAATAGTATTGTTATGCTTGAACTTCACGAAAAGATTTAATATAGGGATGAGATGATAAGGGAATGTAAAGGTGAATATGCGGATCTAAAGGCAAGCCATGATGGGCTCCTACAGGGTAAATCTCCTTACTTGTTTGACGAGGTTAAAATTTTGAAAGCAAGAGCGGATCGGCTTGAGAAAACTTTGGTTGAAAGGGTTGCTAAGAGCCCCGTCCAAGGGGACGAAGTTGTCGCCTTAAAGAACAAATTAAGAAAAATGGATATTCAGCTGAGGGAGTACAGAAGTAAGTTGAGGCAACGAGATGCTAATGTGGAGGAACCGTCGCAAAAGAAGTTACAGGAGGTGGTTGCAGAGGTTGAAGCCCTTGGGTCTTTATTAAAGGAGAAGGAAATGGAGTTGGAGAAATTGAGAGCTTGTTCGGTGAAATTATCAGAAGCGGAGTTAAAATTAAAGAGACTTAGGGAGGAAAATAGCGTCGAAATTAATCAGAAAATTTTGAAGCTAAGCAGTGAATTGGCAGTTAAGGAAGAGAAATTATCAGAAAAGGCAGAGTTAGTGAGAAAGGATGAAAATAAGCTCAAAGAGCTTAATGTGAAATTGAAGGAAAGGGATTTGGAAATTGAGATAATGTCCCGGGTCTTAAAGATTGCAGAGACTTCTTTGACGCAGTTTGAGAGCCCTGGGAGGCCGAATCCTTTCCCTGGCTTACTTGCTGATGCTATGACGGAGGCTGATGACTTGAAGAGGGAGTTCTCAGCTAAAGTCGAAGAGAAAGTTAGCCTTTTGCGGCAATCCAACTGCAAGCTTGCTGAAGCCGAGGCACTGATGAAGGAAATGAGGATGGCCATTGATGTAAAATTCAAGGAAATTAAAACCCTAAAATTGGAACTGAGGAGTAAAAACCAGGTTCTCAGGGAGTCCAATGATGTAATTAATTTGATGAAGTTAAGACTTGAGAAGTTGGAGCGCTCGGAGGTGGCGGGGAAGGTATCGAAGGTGGGGGGGGGGGAGGTTTAGAATTCAAATTTAAAGATTTTCTTGATACTCAAGAAACTATACGACAAAGTATTAAAGCACAAGAGGTTAATTTATTGGCTTTCCTGGGAGAGATTTGAGATTTGATAGAGGTTAAGGCCAAGGGAACTGATGTTCGAATGGGACCTTATAAGGAGACCTCCTTGCCTTCCGTGAGATCTAAAACTATTATTGTCAAACCTGTTGCTCCCTCGACTACCGAAGTTACTGTGAAGACAATTCTGAGCTCTGGTGTTTCCCCAAAGAGCCTTGGAATTGGAATTGATAAGTTTTCCCTCTGCCGGATGGCAGAGTTGTTATGGAGGTTCCCGGCGATACCCGCGCCGAGGTAATCCAGAATGAATTGCTTAGGGATCCTGGTATTCAGGGTAATTACCTGATCGAGCGACCCAGGAAAAGACCTCCTAAGTTGATGTTCTTCATTGTTCCTGAGGGTACTGATCATGAGCAATTTATTATTGACATTGTGGCCCAGAATCCATGTCTGAAGAGTCAGGAACAGGCTTTTTTCTTTAAGTTTGGAATTAAGGCTAGGACAGGCTCTCATTGGGCTTTCGACGTCGAGGCTGTCCCTTTTCGGGCAATCTTGAAACAACGTTTTGTTTATTTTGGATGGCATAGAGTGTGGAGTAGAGAGTTGCTCCAGTGTACCAAATGTGGAGTGCTTGGTCACACCCGGGGTCGTTGTGATCTTAAAAGGTTGTTAGATGTGCTAAGTCCCACCCTGGCAAGCCTTGTAAAGAGAGTCTTAAGTGCATAAATTGTATAAATTTTAATTTGAAGTTTGGAAAGAAATACGAAGTTACTCATTCTAGTAGAGATAATAATTGAGAATGTTTTAAAATAGAACTCAGTAGATATAAGAAGAATGTGGATTATGGGAAATGAGCTTTTATTATTGTATGGAGTTATTTTTGCTGTACTTTCTTGATTAAACGTAAGAGCTGTTAGACTTAGGATTTTTCTTATATGTTTATGCGCTTTCATTCTGTCCGGGACCCCGGGTTTTGTTAATGTGTAATTTTCAGTATTGATGGATAGTTAAAGATTTTTATGATTCTTTAGTTTATTTGGCTGTCAGGAGCCCTGGAGATGGTTTGCTGAAGTGTTTTACCCCTTTCCTCTTCCCTGGTCCGGTGTCGTTAATATGCGTTCTTTTGTTTTTAAATCGGGATATGGATTGTTGTATGGCTGCAGGACCTTTGACTTTAGGGGAACGGGGTATATGTTCGTAGGTATTATGTGTTTTATTGCTTTCTTTCAGCTTGTGGGTTCATATTACTAGATATTATTTGGTTTTTTAGAGTGTAAATTTAGGTATTTGCGTAGGAGGTACGAGTATTTTATTCTTTGGTGTTTTGGATAGGTGTTTTGAGGTTGCATATTGACAGAAAAATAGACATAATGGAGGTACACTGAGTTATTATGATTTGTTGTTTTAACACTATGCTTAGAAAAGTATTTCTACGTGTGGTATATTTTAGTATTTGATTTTGGATTTTATGAGTCGGTTTTCTTTTGGTGTGTTTGCTATACTTGCTTTATTGACTAGAGGTTTTAATCTGTTTATAGCTGGGGGGCGTTTTCTTTTCTTAGTTTCTTAGTTTTCTTTTGCCTTGGCGGGGGATTTTATTTAGAAGTAGGTACTTTAATCGTTTTCGTTGCTCTTACTTGAGTAATGTATTTGTCCTTTGTTTATTCTTGCTTCCTTGGTCCTTGCCGCTTGGTTCGATTTATGGTTTTCTTTATGTGGTTTAGTTGTGACTGAGCTCAGGTGACCTGTTTTAGAACGGGGCAGATCAGGGGGGGAGGACAAATTTTTATTTTTGTTGGGCGGTCGTGGTTATTTCCAAGAAGTTTTAATTTTATGATTTTTGTTTCTATGATATTTGAGAGTTTTTCATATTGTACATTATTTGATGTATTTATAATTATTATTTTTTGATGTCTGTACTATTCCCGCTAGTTTAGCGGTTGATTTTTAGGCTAATGAAACCGCCCTAGCCAGGCAAAAGTTTTGAGTTAATAATAAATTTCTGGGGATGTGGGTGCGTCGTCGTTCTTGGTGGCGCGACTTGCCTGCTTGGTTTCGTTGGCACTGGGGACTGGTGGCGCTCGGCTTCGCTCGGCGGGGCGTGGACCTGCTGTCCCCTTGGTGTCCCGGGCTGTGCGCGCGTTGTGTGACGGAGTCGGCGGTTTTCTTTGTCTGGCGGGATGGGGAGCCCGATGTCCCTTTTCTGTGCTGGTGGTGATTCTCCTTCCGGCCGGGGATTAATGCCCTAAAAACTTAACGGTCAGGGCCCTCGGTCTGGGTTTGTACATCATGTGCATAACCTGCGTCTACTCTGCAATTTGTATATTTTTCTGTCCATTCCTTCTTGGTGTCCCATTTTCACTATCACGTAGTGTATTATAAAGAAAGTACTGTTTTCCTGAAATTTTTCTAATTCGAGATTTTGACGTACGATATGCTTACGACACGATTAAGACCTCCTGACGTACGACATTAGACGTACGACACGATTAAGACTTCCTGAACCCATTTCGAGCGCTTTTGAAATGATGTGTGTGCTGGTGTGTGTATGTACGTATATGTGAGTGTGTGTGGGCAATTTACAGTTCACAATTTACACAACCCATGACCATTCGACTTCTATATGAGATTCACTAATCATGTGTGTATGGGCACTATAACTCACGAACGTGGAATGTGCAATGTGTTAAAACAAAAGCTCCCTGAACATTTTATGCCTTCCCTGTGCACAGTAGCGTCATCAGAAAAATCTTGGGGGGAAGGAGGTAAAACAATCTATTTTGTTTCCTATTTCTCCAATTAACATTTCTACGAACTTCAATGGATCTGATCAAAGAACTATAATTGACTTATTGCTCCTCGAAGATTCTAATGGATCCCTGGGAGGACCCCCGTCTAAGTTGTTGACCAAAGTGCGCTACGCCGTCACCTCCGAGAGCAGAGGCCAGAGCACATGTGGTTTATGCACGATGAAGCCCCGGCACACTTTTCCATCACGGTCCGGAACTTCTTGAATGCCACATATCCCGCACGCTGGATCGGACGTGGCCGACCTGTGGCGTGGCCTCCTCGCTCACCAGACCTCAACCCACTGGACTTTTTCTTCTGGGACCACATGAAATCTTTAGTGTACAAGACGTCTGTGGACTCGGCGGAAGATCTCTTCGTGTGCATCGTTGTTGCCGCAGACCACATTAACACAACACCCGGAATCTTCAAGAGGGTGCGTCAGTCATTCCTTCGCCGTTGTGAACGGTGCAACGACACGCGTGGTCGCCACTTTGAGCACTTGTTGTGAGTTTGTTGCTGCACAATAAATCTGTTTGTGCAACGTTTAGTATCGTTCATTCGCTTTCTCAACACTGGTGTACGTGCAGGTTCGTATTCTAATTTTACTCTTTTCTGCCTCTCTGAGTGCAATGCGACCCTATGTTCCATAGTAATTATTGCTCGTCTGGTGGGGTACTATCACCCCTTTGCTTTTGTAAAAACAATTCCGACTCACCCTGTATAAGGAAAGTCATGTGCTGTCAACATCAGATTTTTACTTTCCTTATATACATAACGTATATAAGGAAAGTATTGTGACGGGGTCGAAAATTCGAATTCGAGTTTTCGACGGGAGAGCATGTTTCAAGCATCCCTGATCACGAATCGTACATTTTTGAAGTGATGTCTGTATGTGTGTGTGTGAAAGTATGTGTGTGTGTGTCAGTGAGTCTGTGGAGACGATAACTGACGAACGAATGGAACGTTTTGGTACAAAAATTTGGTACAAAAATCACAATCCGTAAATACTGGAAGTCTATTGTTTTTATACTCAATCGAATGTTCAGAACCACCCTGAATTTTCGAGTGAAATTTTGAAAAAATTGTCAAAAAATCAAAACCGCTAATTAAGTTACGCAAATAGACATTTCTTATGTAATGTTTCATTAGAAAACGATAGACATAAATTTTAGAACGCTAACATGAACTGTTCTCGAGATATTTCACATTTTTCAAAAAAATTATCAGAAAGTCATATAAAATAAAAAAAATATATTTCCTATTGAGAATCATGTTCACTTTTCATATGTAATACCATGCGATAAATTGGGTGACATCATTCTCGTAGAACTACCTCGTTTTATTCATGGAAAAAGATACTTTGAGTAATACTTTTGTATTTGAACGCCAATAGTCATTTATCTGCTGAAGAATAACTTATTTCTCCGTCCATAACGCTTGGCGAGATTTTGGGGACGAATTTGGTGGAATGTTGCCAACTTGGCGACATTTTGAATTGTTGCCAATTTAACAAAAATCTCGCCAAATGGATAAAAATGACTCTAAATCAATGAAAGTGACGACTAATTGAAGAACATTCAATATCTTGTTAAGAATATAAGTATCTACTATAAGAAAAACATTTTTTTAACTGTATATGTAGTAAATTCATTGCATTATATAAGGAAAGTCATGTGCTGCCCACATCAGATTTTTTAAGCTGTAAAAGTAGTAAATTCATTACATTATATAAAGAAAGTCATGTGTTGCCCACATCAGATTTTTTAAGCTGTAAAAGTAGTAAATTCATTACATTATATAAAGAAAGTCATGTGTTGCCCACATCAGATTTTTTAATGTATTACGGAAAAGTTTAACAGTGTGATTATTACTTTCCTTATATACATAGTATAATGTATAAAGAAAATATTGTGACGGGGGTCAAAAATTCGAATTCGAGTTTTCGACGGAAGAGCACGTTTCAAGCATCCCTGAACACGAATCAGGCGTTTGTGGTGATGTCTGTGTATGTCAGTGAATCTGTGGAGACAATATCTCACGAACGAATAAAGCGATTTTAACAAAATTTGGTACAAAAATCACAATCAGTGAATACTGAAAACTTATTGTTTTTACACATAATCGAATGTTCAGAACCCATCTAAATTTTGAAAAACTCATCAAAAAATTAAAACATTTAATAAAGTTACGTAAATATTAATTTCTTATATAATTTTTCATTTGAAAACGATTGACATAAACTTTAGAACGCTAGCATGAACCGTTCTCAAGGTATCAGGTCAGCTTTAGGATTTTGACCGCCCCAATCCCTTCCCATTAATGTTTCGATTAATATTGGCAAGCTGCATTGAAATAGAAAAGCTGATAAATCTTATAAAGCTGATGATTTAGTGAATTTTGGTCTAAATGCTTGTCAAAAGAATGGATTTTTTTATGGGGGGGGGGGGGGGGATTTAACTTCTTTCTTTTATTTTTCAGCTGTAAACAAAAAAATGTGCAATATCTTAAGCACGAACGAAACACGCCATATATAGCGCCATATAAATATTGGCAGTCGACTTTAAATAATATAGAATGTGATGTGTCCAATGCATGACATTGCAGATTAACAAATTCTGTTATTTTTAGAAAAAATAACACAAATTAGACCGCTGAAGAATAGATATCACTGAAGATTAAGAGAACTTTTGGTGATACCTAGATAATTCAGCTTATCAAATTTCGAACAATTCTCTTCATTATTTAGATCTACCCCTCCTTGTGAAAAAATAAAGTTTAAAATAGCTCGAGAAAGGCTCTATAAAAAATTTTGTCCATGTATTTCCACTTAAAAGTACTTGCAAACCGACAGAAACCACATTATATGAAGTGGTATATTACCTCATGAGTTTAAAAACAACGCAGCTATTATTCATTTCTTTTTCACACATATTGAGCGCAGAACGTGCAAAGGAGTTTTGAATTTTATTGTAATATTTTTAACCCCCTCCCCCCCCCCATTAATGACCCTACCGCGCACATGGGGTGTAAGATTCTCCACACACATTCGCTCAGGGCGCGGTAGCCCATTGGTTAGCGCGCTGGAGTTGCACTCGGTAGGCCCGGGTTCGATTCCAGCCACTGCCAAAACTGCCGCCGTGTTCATGCGGAGTACGATCACGTTAAACATGTGGGTCCGAAAGTCCTTCCGAGAGGTTGGTGGTAGGGGAAGGAGGGTACGGTCCCTGTGGATGCCTCCCCCACTGGGTTCCGGTCAAAATTGGGTGGCACTTCCCGACCGTCCAAACAGTTACCTTACACCTTTCTGGTAGGTCGGACGGTCTGGGTTTCAACAACAACACACATTCGCTCTTCCAATATTTAACGCGTTGGCACTCTAAGAGCCTCCACATGCATACGCTGTTTGAACTACCAAGGGTACACTCTATTAAAAGTATCACAGCGTATGTTGTTAGAACTATCACGCACATGCGCTGTTAGACTCACAACCAGCTTGCGATGTAATATGGTTAAAGCGCATCCTCTGTTAGCTTTGACGCGCATGTTCAGAAAGAAATACCGCGCGCATGCGCTGTAGGAGCCTCCACGCGCATTCGAAGTTCAATCCTTAATGCCTTTGCACTGGAAGAACCTCCACACGCATGCGTTGTAAGAGCCGTTTACACGCATGCTCTGAGCTTCAACGTATGTGTGCTGTAAGAATTTTGAACTACAACGCACATTCGCTAAAAGACCCTCTAAGCGCATGTACTGTTCAATCACATGCTTATGCTGTTAGAACTCCCCCGAGCTGTTCAATTTCCAACGAGCATTTTCTGTAAGAACTTCCATGCATTCCAAAAATATACTCATGCGCATACGTTATAAGAGCCTCTAAGCACATGCCTTGTTGCAGGAACCATTCTCGCGCATGCGCTGTAGGTTTTAATGAGCGATGAATTCTCTCTCCGCACTCCAAGTCTTCCCACTCTGTTCAATCCTCAACGCGCATGCTCTGTAAGAATCTCCACGCGCATGCGCTGTAAAATAGATCCTCGCGCATGCGCTGTAGAATAGATCCTCGCGCATCCGCTGTGAGATCGCTCCTCGCACGTGCCCTGTTAGTACTGCCACGCGAGTGCGCTGTAAAAACTATCATGCGCGTATGTTGTAAGAACCATTCAAGAGCATGCACTGTAAGTTTTAATGAGCATACGATGAATCCAAGTCTTCCCACCCTGTTCAATCCCCAACACACATGCGCTGTAACGAATCTCCACGCGCACGCGCTGTAAAATCACTCCTCGCGCATGCTCTGTAACAGTCTCAACGCGCATGCTCTGTAAGAGCCTCAACGCGCATGCTCTGTAACAGCCTCAACGCGCATGTTCTGTAAGAGTACTTCTCGCGCATGCGCTGTAAAATCGCTGCTCGCGCATGTCCTGTTAGAACTGCTCGTCCGCTGTAAAAATTATCATTCGCGTATGTTATAAGAACCATGCACGCGCATGCGCTGTAAGTTTTAATAAGCATGCCATGAATTCTCTTCCCGCGCTCCAAGTCTTCCCAGCCTGTTCAATCCTCAACGCACATGCTCTGTAAGATTGCTGCTCGTGCATGGCCTTTTAGAACTGCCACTCGTGTGCGCTGTAAAAATGTTTATGAACGTATGTTGTAAGAATCATTCACGCGCATGCGCTGTAAGTTTTAATGAGCTTGCGATGAATTCTCTCCCAGCGCTCCAAATCTTTCTACCCTTTTCAATCCTCAACGCGTATGCTCTGTAAGAGCCTCTACGCGCATGCGCTGTAAGAATCTCCACGCGAATGCATTAAAAGAGCCCCCATACGCGCATGCGCCATTTGTATTATGTTTTCAATTAAGCAAGGATCATCGAAAGTATAATACTAATAATTTCAATCATCAAGAATGATTTCTTTCGAAGTTTTTTTACGCCCCGAAAGGAATATGGGTGAAAAAGAGGTTCACTTATATTGAAACCTAACCAAACCACCTCTTGATTGGATATCGGTATAAAAACGCAATCTTGTATTAAAGAACCTTGCGTGCTTATACCTGCGAATGATAAGTTTACAGTAAAATGCTATTTAGTTTTAATTTATGATTTATGCACATATTTCGGTTGTCTTAAAATCTGTAGTGGTAAGTGATTTGATACAATGGGTCCTTTATTACAGTTATCTTTATTTTATTTGGTTTATCTTTATTTTATGTTTATTATAGCTGGGCGGGCCTCGAGTTGACCAATTCTGCTCTAGAAGCATATTTCTGTGCACGTCATTGGAAGCATAGTATAGAAAAAAAATCGATGCTGAAAGTACATACATAAAATGCAAGATATTAAAAGTACCAATTAAATAGAACATAATTTCAATTATACTGAAAAGTGGAAATAATTTTGAAAAGTTAAGAAATTTAGACGCATTCTACTTACAGCAAAGAACAACGGATTTTTGTGGTTCTTCAGATTTTTTTTACCTTTCCTATAGAAAACGCGAAAAATATGAAGATTAGAGTTTTACCTGAGAGACGGTTAAGAAAATAAATGTTAATTGATTTCGAAATTTTTGTCATTTCTGATCAAATTGGTGACAAGTTTGGAGACCTTTCATACAGCACGGAACACACGGGGGTATTAGCGTAGGAAAAGACGGTGTGGAAATAAAATGATTGACGGTTAACGAGTGGAATGCCAAGCAGAAATAGCCAATCAGAGACAGGAGTTTGACACCTTTTCGTCAGAACCACACGCAGAATGAGAGTAACAATGTTACCCTTGGATATTTAGTACTGTTGCTGTTGTTGAGACCCAGACCGTCCGACCTACCAGAAAGGGGATATTTAATACTGTGAAAAATCCGAAGACTCGATCTATTCTTTAGGATACGATGGGCACGATGCTCCCATAAGGGAGGCTAAGAGGGCATCCCCCCCTCCGGATATTCATATAGATACTAGGATATTTAGGATATTCAAGGTCACATATAAGGGCATCAAGCTAGTCAACGTTGTACGTCTTATTCTTGAGTTTGCTCCAAGTTCTACGTGCGCCCATGACCCCATCGTTCTTTTGAAACATTGGTGATGGCCGCCCTACACGTGGTGTTTGCAACTATTTCCACGATCCAGCTCGCCTAACTTCGATGGCATGATTGCTACCATTGTTCATACTATTTCCCCATTTACATGGGATGTTTCCTCTCCTATCATCCATTTAAGTTTTGAAAGGGACCTACTTCTTGACCAACTTAAATTGGCTGTTATTATTCCAGTTTGTAAGAAAGGTGACAAAAATAATCTCTATAATTACAGGCCTATTTCCCTTTTGTATATTTTTACTAAAACTATTGAGAAAAATTACAAAGAAAAGATTGAGTATTTGAACTCCATAAATTTTTTCAGTTCTTGCAAATTTGAGTTTCCCGCAAATAAAAGTACTGAAGATGCTTTAATGAAATTTCTTGGTGAAATCAATGACGGTTTAAATGCTGGCCATAGGGTTATTGGTGTGTTTTTGGATATCAAGAAAGCCTTTGATTATATTGATCATAATATCTTGCTGTATAAATTGCAGAGGATTGGCTTTCAGGACATTGAGCTGGATTGGTTCAGATCTTACTTCAATGGACATGAGCAATTAGAATTGGTTCTGCTATAAGTAAAAAAAGTTAGTTAAACAGGGTGTTTTCAAGCGTTCGGTCCTGGGTTCAATCTTGTTTCTTGTCTTTTTTAATGACCTCTCTTCATTTAATTTTAATGGGACTTTGTTTGCTTTTGCTGATGATATTGCTTTACCTTATCATGGGCTTACAAATCCTGATGTTTTGAGAAATAGGGAAGGCGATTTGGCTGCTATTAGACAATGGTTCTGTGTTAATAATATTGTTCTCAATGTCAAAAAATCTAGATTTATTTGTTTTGTCTTGTCCAAAAAATTTTTATTTAGCTTTGTGTTAAAATATTATGCTTGTTGTTATCCAGATAGTACTTGCAATTGTGAAGCTATTGAGCAGATGAGTAGCTTTAAATACCTTGGTATTACCATCGATGACTTGCAATCTTGGAATCTTCTTATTACAGGTCTTAGTAAATAATTAAAGTTAAATATCGGAAAATTTTATTTTCTACCCCAGTTTTGTCCTCCTGATGTTCTTAGATTTCTTTATTACTTCTTAATTCACTCTCGGATTCAGTATGGCATAACCTGCCTTGTCTGAATACCCTTTGTCCTGTTATCTTACTTTAAAAATTATTTACTAGGATTGTCTTATGTAAGCCTCGTGAGACACCATCCTTTCTTCTTTCCCTCAATTCTATGATTATGCCATTTAGGCATTTTCATGTTTACAAAGATCTTAATATGATTCATAGAAATAAGAATGCGGGTGGTAGTCAAAGTGTAACTTCGGGCTAAGGCGGAGTATTATCAAACCTCCTCGAGCTGCAATTCTACTAAGTTTCAGAAATTTTATCTCTTTTTAGCTTCTAGAGTTTACAATCTTCTGCCTCAATTTTTAAAAGCATTATTACCTATCGTTCCTTTTCCAGGGCTATCATAAACTGGTTATTTACTTATGATTCAGTTGAAATTGAGAATTTTTTTCGTATTGATAGCTAATTTTCTACTACTTTTACTGTCATCTTTATCTTTTTATTGGCTATGTTTATCTTTTCAGATGCTATATGATATAACGATTTATTGTAATTGTTTTATCTGTAACTGTTTTTATGTCATTTGATGCTGTGTTTATCCATCTTCTTCTATAAGGTTATTTTTTAAGATTAGGTATTCATGGATCTCCTTACTTTTGAATATTAAATAAAAATATAGTTGTCGTTCGTTGTGCTAGAGCAATTCATTGTTACTTGCTCTGTCAGATACACATTTGGAGCGATATACTGAAAACTATCATATTTTGGCATTCTTTTCCCAGGAACGCGAGAATGAAAAATAATAGTATCCACTCTTTTATCTAGGAACAAATTGTTAACATTCAGTTGATGTCTTTGTACTACTTTTAACTTATGAAAATCCGACTGCTCGCGCCTATTTTATATACGACCTTGTTGATTTAAATACCGTCCCTAAAATGTGCCGCCCTAAGCAAGTGCTTGCTTTGCTGGTGCCTTAAGCCGGGACTGCGAGATATTGCACAGTTTTCAAATAAATTTATCAAAAAAATCACATAAAATTCATAAAGTATTAACTATTGTGAAATCTGTTCACTTTCATATGTAATATTATGCGATAAATGTATTATCATCATTCTCGTAGATCTAGCTCGTTCCATTCACAGAAGAAGACGCTTTCGGGTAATAGCATTCAAATTTGACGCCATTTGTTGTTTATCTACCTACTATTAGAATAACCTATTTCTGCATCCACAATACTTAACGAAATTAGACGACGAATTTTGCGGAATTTCGCCAAATTGGCGAGTGTTTAAATGCCGCAAGTTGATAAAAATGTCGCCAAATTGATAAGAATGAAGCTAAATCATTGAAAATGACAATTGATGAAAATTGATTAATTTTGTAAGAACATAAGAATAACCTAATTCTCAGTCTGTAATGCATGGAATTCTGTCGACAAATTTTGGCGTCATATCGCCAACTTAGCGACTTTCTTAAATGTTGCCAAATTGATAAAAATGTTATCAAATTTATAAAAAGTTTACCAAATTGGCGAAAATGTTGCCAAATTGATTAAAATGTTATTAAATTGATAGAAATGACGCCAAATGGAATACAATGTTTTGCAAATTTTTAATTCCGTCATATGATAGGCATACTTTTTATTATATAAGAAATGTTTTTCCAAATATCGCCAACTTGGCAATATTTAGCCCCACATTGACGAAAATATCGTCAAAATTGCAAAAATGACGCCAAGGTAATGATAATGACTCCTAGTTGATGAATTTATTATTAAAATATTTAAATATATGGGTTATATTGCTTATTAAGGATGATATCAATATCGATAATCGTTAATTTAGAGTTACGTAAAGTATAAGTCAATTGGGTACTAAATAGTTTTACATGTTTTCATCCGAAAAAGCTCCCAATGTACAATTTAACATTACAAACACCGTGTCGTTAATTTTTTCATCCCTTTTGTACCGTAAAATAAGTCAATTCATTACATTATATAAGGAAAGGCATGTGCTGCCCACATCAGATTTTTTCTTTTGGCATATCGTTTGCACTAAATAAACAAAACGCACCCGCAGAAAAAGAATATCCAGTATAATTTTCCTCAACAATAAAAGATATTTGAATATAATGTTGCCGTTCGTGCATAGCAGATTTATTTGGTAATTTCAACACCTATACCCTCTAGAATTTGATACAACTTATTTTAAGCAGGATTGTCCTAGATTTGATAATGCACCCACTGGCAAACAAGACTAAATAATACAATCATTGACCGAACAGTTTACCCGAGCACCTAACTTTTCAACAACTCCAAATTATAACCCGACCATCAACTTCACGGACTTTTTAAACCAGTATTGTAAAGGAAGGCAGGGTACGTAAGCTTTTATCTAAAAATTCACACTTATTTCTAAACTGCGAGCTTGGATTGTGTTCATTCATGCTATTTTTACTTCAATATTTTTCTGGGGGAAAATCTCATTCCAATACTATTTAAAGAAGATTAACAACAACAACACAAAAAAACCTTAATTACTTTCAAATTTCTGTGGGTGCCACCCACAGAAAGAAATCTGTGGGAGCAAGTTGCACCCATGAGTTCCGACGTCACTGTAGGGCGTTCACTTACAATTTCTATCTCTGGCACACACTCATCTAATTAATTTTACATCGGCGTGCGCAACGCCATCTCTCGTTATAAATTGCAACAGCTCATGCGGTTACATTCTCCCGGTGTTGCAATGTTTACATTCAAATATTCGAATATACTGAAATACACTAAATACATATACTACATGTTATATCCATTTACATTATAAGCAAGTAATTTAAATTGAAAATAAATTTAACATCATACAATAACTCAACACTTAAAAACACAATTCTTGAATTTAGAAATTACATTTAAACATAGTGAACATGTAAAAACCTCAAATATAATACAAGTGATATACATATATATGCAATACATTTGAACAAATTTCCGCAATGGCTCTTTTTAAAATACCATTTGCGGTTTGAACCTTTACAACTCTTATTTTATTGTCCAATCCTGGAAACAATTCTATGACTCTTCCTAACAGCCATTTACAGGTAGGCAAATTGTCCTCCTTAAGGGTGAGCGTCAGTAAATTTTCTGCCCTATCCGCGCTTTGTTAACTTTCGCGGCACACATATTTCGCCGAAATTCTGCTCAAACTGTTGCGAAGTATTTTCTTATAGATAAAATGCTATGCTTAGATTATATTAAAACTAAATTTAATACCCAATAAAACATAGAATATATGTTTTATTTTAGTTTAAAATATTTTTGGTGCTGCCATCTGTTGTCGTAATTTAATTCATACCGACTATTTTTATTTTTTAATGAGCATTTTTAAATGTCTATTCCTTCTAATACGCTATTCAATACAACAGCAGATCATATATAATGCCATAATCACGGAAACGTAATTGGACTTGGACTTGAAGACAAAGGAATTTGAAGATAAAACTGCAGTCCTCAGTGATGTACATTCAGATCCTTTATCAAATTTATAGAATGATAAATCACCTTTCCGTGATTGTGGCATTATTATATATGATCTGTTGTTGTATTTAACACTGTATTAGAAGGAGTAGATATTTAAAAATGTTCATTAAAAAATAAAAATAATCTGTATGAATTAAATTTCGACAACAGATGGCAGCACCAAAAATATTTTGGATTAAAATAAAAAATATATTCTATCTTTTTTGGGGCATTAAATTTAGTTTTAATATAATCTAAGCATTGCATTTTATCTTTCAGAAAATATTTCGCAACTGTGCGAGCAGAATTTCGGCGAAATATGTGTGCCGCGAAAGTTAACAAAGCGCGGATAGGGCAGAAAATTTACTGACGCTCACCCTTAAGTAGAACAAGATTACCAATTTTCACATTATCCTTTTCGAACATCCATTTTGAGCGTTGCTGTAAGTTTTTTAAATAATATCTTTTCCACCTTTTCCAGATGCATTGCACCATTTTGGTGGTTCTCTTCCATCTGCTGAGAGGAAGGTAAAGGACTGATCGGCCGAGAATTTAGAATACCCTCGATCTGAGTTGTAATTGTGACAAACTCTTCATAAGTGAATTTAGGACTCCCCATTTCGCGTTTCAGGTGATACTTACAGATATTTAAGATTTTGCACCCGCCTCCCAAAGCCCGCCAAAATTCGGAGCCCTTGGGGGTAGGACCTTCCAGTCAATACCTTCAGATGCAAGATATCCAGCCAAATTTTCATCAGGATTATGTACAAGACTATGCAATTTTTTAATTTCTGGATTAGCCCCAACAAAATTGGTTGCATTGTCTATAAACAATTTAGCACTTTTATCACGTCTACTAAAAAATCTCTTCAAACTGGCGATAAAAGACTCCGAGGCTAAATCAGAGACAATCTCTAAATGAACAGCACGAGTCACCATACATATAAAAATGGATACATAAATTTTATTGCATATTACCTTTCTTTGATTCCTGTACCTTACATAGAAAGGGCCACAAAATCAACTCCTGTGTAATTAAAAGTGTTAGTACAGGAGTAACTCTTTCTTAAGGCAAATTACCCATAATTTGTTCTGACAAAATGGGTTTATGTGTAAAGCATATTATACACACGTGACTTACCTTTCTTCACAAAGTTCTGCTGCTCAATGGCCAGAAGGCTCGTCTAACAAAACACAAAAGAGATTGAGGACCAATATGAAAATTTTTGATATGATAATATCTAATAATTATTAGGGTTAACTTATGTTTATTGGGTAGGACAATTGGATGTTTTTGGGCAAATGTTAGATTGGAGTTGCTAAGGCGACCTCCAACACGAAGGATATGTTTGTCATCCAGGAATGGATTTAGGACTTTAAGGGACTATTGCTGGACACTGATTTTCTCCCCTGGAGTGCAGAAATATCTTTAGGAAAAGCTACTGCCTGGGCTCTCTTGATCAGGAACTCCTCTGCTTGCTCCATCTCTACAACCGTTAGAGGGCCCGTCTCTTTGCCCTTCCGCCGTCTAGATTTATTACAAAACCTGAAAATATAACTTACCACACGTTTTAGTTTAATGTAACTGTTACTTATATTTATGATATTATCAAGAAAGAGTCCTCAGTCTGCAAAGTTAGTTTAAAGTTTTTGACAGATTTAGCAGTCTCTGTCAATGCCACTTCCTAGTCTATTCTTAGTTCTCGCATGTATTCATCCTTCTCGATTGCTGGGGAAGGTTCAAGATCACTGAAAGAGTCCATTTGGCTTAAAACTTGAGGTCCATGCCACCAAAGTTCGTTGTGAAGAATCTTGACAGGATCCAGTCCTCTGGATAAGTACTGCCGGGTTTTCTTCAGAACTGACATGCTGCAATCGGTAAGTCTCTGACTACTCTTGCATCTTAGAAACACGGTTGGCCACAAATGTCTTTAGTTGGTGAGGCATATTTCGGATCCAGGCAAGAACTATCGTGGAGTCCGACCACAGGCAAATTCTGGATAGTTCTAAGTGCAGGGACATATTCACTTTTCTCATCAGCTGAGCTAGCAGGACTGCAGCACATAACTCCAGCCGCGGAATAGTAACTGGTTTAATTGGAGCGACTCTGGATTTGCTGCACAACAGACGCACTGAGATGTTTACAGTTTCTGAGATGCATTTAACGTATATAACTGCGGCATAAGCTCGAAATGAGGCATCTGCGAAGCCATGCATCTCCACTACTGCTGTCTTGTTGAGAAAAATGTGTCTTTGGACATTAATCTCATTAATTGCCTCTAAAGAATTTAGAAACTGTTGCCATTCCTCCATTTCCTGGTTTGGAAGTGGATCGTTCCACTCAATTTGCAACAGCCAAAGTCTTTGCATAAATATCTTTGCCCTGGTTATAATAGGACCAATTAGCCCTAGGGGGTCAAAGATTTTGGCAATGGTAGCCAGTACGTCTCGTTTTGTGAAGATGCTCTGTTGAGCCACTGACACTTTGAAGGAAAAATAGTCTCTCTGCGTTTTCCACAATATTCCGAGAGCTTTTGTTTCATTTTGAAATGTGAACGGATAATTTTCATCACCCTGCAAAAGATTGCGCAGAAGCTCAGGTTCGTTTGTGCACCATTTGTGGAGTGTCATTCCTGCGCACTATAGTAGTTGGATCAATTCCTCGTGTAGTTTTTCTGCAGTGCCTATATCTTCCGCACCTGTCAGTACATCGTCCATGTAGAAATCACTTTGAGTGACTGCGGTTGCAAGAGGAAATTCTTTTCCCTCATCTAATGCTAATTGTTTGAGTGTCCTTGTAACAAGATACTGGTCATTCCGTAAGTAATCGTACAAAGCCTATACACTTTTACTGGCACGTGGGGACCGATCTTCCAAACAATTCTAAGCAAATCTCTCTGAACCGGGTCTACGAGAATCATTCGATATATCTTACAAATATCTGCGATAAACGCCACCCGATTCTTCCGGAATCTTAACATTATTGATAAATAAATCATCATGAATAACTCCTCCGTTAAATTGCAATGAATTTAGAGATATTCCAGTTGACATTAATGCCGAAGCATCAAACACTACCCTTAACTTAGTAGTACTCTTATCTGGACGGCAAACACCATGGTGTGGCAAATAATATACCCTGTCGGGAGATTGACTTTCCTTAATTTCTTCCATGTTGTTGTTGAGACCCAGACCGTTCGACCTACCAGACAGATGTGTCACATGTGTTCGTACTCATGTATAAAGTCTTAATATAGGGACAAAAACTCTGTTTCCCTAATTAAGCGCTTCCATAAGGAATGTAGTCTACTCTTGGCTGTTTGTTTGGATTCGCCCAAACAGTCTGGATCCTTCTTTAGATGCATTTGAACCTTATATTTACCGCTTTCCGTTCTAATATAGGGTTTTAAAAAATGTTCCCCACAAATAATTTCTTCTTCACTTTTTGTGCGCGCGCGCTTACTATCATTAAATCTTCTATTTTCCGAAACCGTTTCAGTTCTGTGTTTAAATCGTTAGAATCGCAAACAAATCCGCAATGCACAGTACCCTCCTTATTATTTCCGATGCTGTCACTCGCAATCAGCCAATTTAAATTTCTGTGTGAATTTCTTAGATGAAACATCAAAATAATTTCCCGGTACCACATCTGTAATTTTGGGGGCAACCAGAAATTCTAATGACCCAACGTAATCCCCTTTGTTTGAAATCTCTGTCTTTAACCTTGACTTCACTATCATTTTTGCACTGTTAGGACATGACACTGTAATATTAGTTTTCTCTCATTTTATTCCTAGACTATTTCCACAATTCGTGGTCATAAAGCAGCTCATTGAGCAGACATCTAACAGAGCCCGGGTCAGTTGAAAATTCCCATAAATATATTTTATACTAGCCGCTTTTGGCGACCAGCCTGTTCGCTACCCTTGAAAATTCTGACCGTGGCAAACTCGCTGGCGCGACCTACCAGTAAGGTGTAAGGTAACTGTTTGGACGGCCAGGAAGTGCCACCCAATTTAGACCGGAACCCAGTGGGGGAGGCATCCACAGGGACCTTACCTCCTTCTCCTACCACCAACCTCTCGGAAGGACTTACGGTCCCACATGTTTAACGTGATCGTACTCCGCCTGAACACGACGGCAGTTTTGGCAGTGGCGGGAATCGAACCCAGGCCTACCGAGTGCAATTCCCGCGCGCTAACCACTGGGCTACCGCGCCCTCCGCGACAATCTTCATAACCTTCTTTTTATTCACCCAATTTAGACCGGAACCCAGTGGGAGAGTCATCCATAGGGACCGTACCCTCCTTCCTCTACCACCAACCTCTCGGAAGGACTTACGGACCTACATGTTTTACGTGACCGTACTCCGCGTGAACACGGCAGCAGTTTTGGCAGTGCCGGTCATCGAACCCGAGCCTACCGAGTGCAATTCCCGCGCGCTAACCACTGGGCTACCGCGCCCTCCGCGACAATCTCCATAACCTTCTTTTTATTCACTCAATTTAGACTGGAACCCAGTGGGAGAGTCATCCATAGGGACCGTACCCTTCTTCCCCTACCACTAACCTCCGTAAGTCCTTCCTCGGAAGGACTTACGCACCCACATGTTTAACGTGATCGTACTCCGCCTGAACAAGGCGGAAGTTTAGGCAGTGGCGGGAATCGAACCCGGGCCTACCGAGTGTAATTCCGCTAACTTCCCGCGCACTAATTTAAATTTTATAATGACCATATGCTATTTAAAATATCCATAAAATTAAAATATCCATCGTTCCATCATTTAAAATATCCATAAAATTAAAATATCCATATAAAATATCCATAAATTCAAATATCCGTTTAAAATAACCATAAATTAAAATATCCATTTAAAAAATCCATATCGTTCCATGAATCATCCATATCGTTCCACCATTCCATAAATATAATAATTTGAAATACATTACCACATTTCAATCCACCATAATTCAATCATTTAAATTATTTAAAATATCCATAAATTAAAATATCCATTTAAAATATCATATAAATATAATAATTTCACCCGATGTATCCAATACATATGCTAAGCTCTTAATTAATTTAAAACCCGAAGCGCGGTCTCATGGAGACCGAGAAAAAACTACTGCGGGAGGGGAAATGTCGGGGAAGAATCGGTTATTCGTCGAGAATTTGGCTGGCGAGAAATATAAAATCATGACGTCTTTAAAATTGCGTTCCTGCGGGCAATTTTCATTATTTCTTGACCAGATTGGATTTGTAAGAATGTCAGATCTTTGACCTTTCTAAAAATGTACATTATTAATCGAAATTATGAGTAGTTTTTACGATGGGAGGATTTTAAAACGAAAGTTGGTTTTTTTTAACCGAAAGTGACTTTTGTTTTAACATCTTTAAAAAATATTAGAAATCGAAATTAAGACTTGAAATTGATATATTTTTACTCGCAATTCTCTTCTCTTTCCGGTGGTGTGATTTGTTTTTTTCTACGACGTCCGGATCGTGGAGAAAAAAGGGCAAAAAACTGTCGAAATCGCATAAAACATTAAATAACTAAAAAAATAATTAAAATTTTAAAAATCGGTTTTCACGTGTCTCCTTCCCACCCACCCCGGGTCTCCAATTGCCAAATTTCGTAGCTCTCCGATGCGCGGTCGCTGAACGTATAGTGTATAAGACACACAGACAGACATTGTCTTTTATTATATCCTAAATAATAAAAGGCAATGTCTGTGTGTGTGTCTGTGTGTCTGTCTTATACACTATACGTTTCGCGACCGCGCGTCGGAGAGCTACGAAATTTGGCAATCGGAGACCTGGGGGGGAGGGAAGGGGACACGTGAAAACCGATTTTTAAAATTTGAATTATTTTTTTTGTTATTTAATGTTTTATGCGATTTCGACCGTTTTTTGACATTTTTGCCCTTTTTTCTCCCCGATCCAGACGTTGTAGAAAAAAAACAAATCACACCATCGGAAAGAGCAGAGAATTTCGAGTAAAAATATATCAATTTCAACTCTCAATTTCGATTTCTAATATTTTTTAAAGATTTTAAAACAAAAGTCACTTTTGGCTCAAAAAAACGATTTTTGGTTTTTAAATTCTCGCATAGTGAAAAGTACTCATAATTTCGACTAATAATTTACATTTTTAGAAAGCTGAAATATCTGGCATTCTTACAAGTCTAAGTTGGTCCAGAAATAATGAAAATTGCCTTCAGGATCGCAATTTTAAAGACGCCATGATTTTAAATTTGTCGGCTACCGGCTCAGTTCTTCAACGGCATTTTCCTCCCATCCGCAGTAGTTTCTTCCCCGTCTCCATGGAGACCGCGCTTTCGGTTTTAAATGAATTACGAGCATAAGTGTTGTATACATCGGGCGAAATTATTATATTTATATGATATTTTAAATGGATATTTTAAATAATTTAAATGATTGAATTATGGTGGTTTGAATTGTGGTGATGTATTTGAAATTATTATATTTATGGATTGGTGGAACGATATGGATGATTTTTTGATTTTAAATGGATATTTTAATTTATGGATATTTTAATTTATAGATATTTTAAATGGATATTTTAATTTTATGGCTATTTTAAATGATGGAACGATGGAACGAGGATGGTGAAATTAAGAGCCTAGCATTTGGTCATTATAAATTTAAATTAGCGCGCGGGAAGTTAGCGCGCGAGAATTGCACTCGGTAGGCCTGGGTTCGATTCCCGCCACTGATGCGGAGTACGATCACCTTAAACATATGGGTCGATAATTCCTTCCGAGAGGTTGGTGGCAGGGAAAGGAGGGTACGGTCTCTGTGGATGCCTCCCCCACTGGGTCCTGGTCCAAATTGGGTGAATAAAAAGAAAGTTATGGAGATTGTCGCGGAGGGCGCGGTAGCCCAGTGGTTAGCGTGCGGGAATTTCACTCGGTAGGCCCGGGTTCGATTCCCTCCACTGACAAAACTGCTGCCGTGTTCACGCGGAGTACGATCACGTTAAACATGTGGGTCCGTAAGTCCTTCCGAGAGGTTGGTGGTAGAGGAAGGAGGGTACGGACCCTGTGGATGACTTTCCCACTGGGTTCCGGTCTAAATTGGGTGAATAAAAAGAAGGTTATGGAGATTGTCGCTGAGGGCGCGGTAGCCCAGTGGTTGGCGCGCGGGAATTGCACTCGGTAGGCTCGGGTTCGATTGCCGCCACTGCCAAAACTGCTGCCATTTTCACGCGGAGTACGATCACGTTAAACATGTGGATCCGTAAGTCCTTCCGAGAGGTTGTTGGTAGAGGAAGGAGGGTACGGACCCTGTGGATGCCTCCCCTACTGGGTTCCGGTCTAAATTGGGTGAATAAAAAGAAGGTTATGGAGATTGTCGCGGAGGGCGCGGTAGCCCAGTGGTTAGCGCGCGGGATTTGCACTAGGTAGGTCGGGATTCGATTCCCGCCATTGCCAAAACTGCCGCCGTGTTCAGGCGGAGTACGATCACGTTAAACATGCGGGACCGTAAGTCCTTCCGAGAGGTTGGTGGTAGGGGAAGGAGGGTACGGTCCCTGTGGATGCCTCCCCCACTGAGTTCCTGTCTAAATTGGGTGGCACTTCCTGGCCCTCCAAACAGTTACCTTACACTTTACTGGTAGGTCGCGCCAGCGAGTGTGCCACGGTTAGAATTGCCACGGTCAGAATTTTCAAGGGTAGCGAACAGGCTGGTCGCCAAAGGCGGCTAGTAGATAAATAATAGCAGTAGATAGCAATATCGATTTGTAATGATGCATTTCTCCCCATCTGTTTTCATTCGCGCAAGAGCTAAAGTTGACCTCGGAAGGTTTCGCATCTGCGTTGAGGCGTGGTCAGGGGGGTAAGCATTCTGACTCCGAGATTGGAATTCGTCTTCTGCTGACTGAGCAGCGGATTCGTTTAGACATTCTTCCGATGAAGAGGTCCTCTTCTTATATTTGAGGCAATTATATTTTGATTTACAAACTCTTACCCCATGATCATTCGACAAGCAATTATAACATAGTTTATGTTTCTTCACAAAATCTTAGAAATTTGGAACACTTAAGTATATAAAGCATGATTATTTTCACACACAATGCATTTTGCATTACTAGAACTAGAAATCAAACTTAATTTTTGATTATAGGAATAGTTTCGTTTTTCAACTGGATTGCTCGTTTTTGTGAAAGTAGGTTTAGAGGCTTGCAAAGTACGAGTATGATTTTTTAGAAAATCTGTAATGCACTTCAACTTAGGTAGTTCGTCATTTGTAATCTGCCTCTCCCACCACAATTTCGTGGACGAATCCAACTTTTGCAGCAATATGTAAACTAACATTGTTTCCGAAAATCCTTCTACTTTTTGATCTAATATTTCTAGGGATCGGATACACTTGTTAGCAGTATCAATCAGGTTTAAAATTGCATCTGGCGATTCATTTTGAATGTTGGCTATTGACATGAGTTTTTTAATATGGGCAAAAACCTGTTCCCGATTATTTAAAAATCTTTCATAATTTCCATCACTAATTGCGATAGATTGCATAATTCGAGCTGTATCTGCCTTAAAACTGGACTTAAAGTATTGAAGTTTCTGCGCATCTGATAAGTTCGCGTTGTTGTGCACACTTGCTCTAAACAAATCTTTAAAGGAGAGCCAGTCCTGAATGTTGCCAGTAAATGCACATTTAGCTTTGGTAACCTAATGCTTTCTACTGAATTTACTTCTGGTTTCAGCGTATTTGGTTTTAGTCTTTGTCTACCAATCTTTAGGCAAAGTTCGTCGATATTATCTTGTATCGCTATACGTTCATCAATAAATTTGTCTACCTCTTCATCTTTACAGTCAGTAAAGATATCACTAAAAATTTCATTTAATTCCGTTTTAAGGTTGCTTAACTTTTCACTGTAAAGTTCGACTTCAGTTAAGTCTAATTCTGTGTCCGAAATCTTCTCTGACAATTTTGTTATTGTCGATTTCAAGTATTTTTTCTATTTAATGTCTGTTTTAGAGACATTTTGAGAGGTAAACAAACAACAGACTGATTTATATATACCCCTATTTTCCTTGAACAGCCAAATATAATCCTTGAGATTAATGAAAGTTCTTATTATTCATAGGTCGCTTTGTTGATACTTCTCGCAATCGACATGACCACAGAATGTTGGATAAACACACAACTAACAATTATTGTCGCACAACAATACTTTTATTTACACTGGCCTGCACTCTGGAGGCCTTACAGTAACCGCACATTCGGGGCTGTTTGGAATTAAAACCTCTCAAGGTGGACAGGCAATCTCTGCGCCCACCCTCGAGCGTTCACTTGCAATTTCTCTCACACACACTCATCTAATTATTTTACATCGGCGCGCGCAGCGCCATTTCTCGTTATAAATTGCAACAGCTCATGCGGCTACAGTATCTTTTCACATGAGTGGAACTAGCTAGATCCATGAGAATGATGTCACCAAATTTATCGCATGATATTACTTATGTAAAGTTAACGTATTTCACAATAGGTAATATTTTTTTTATTTTATATGATTATTCGATAATTTTTTTGAAAAATGTGAAATATCTTGAGAACGGTTCATACTAGCGTTCTAAAATTTATCTCAATCGTTTTCTAATGAAAAATTACACAAGAAACGTCTATTTGCGTAACTTTATTAAAAGTTTTGAATTTTTGGTGATTTTTTTTAAATTTCTCTCGAAAATTTAGGGGGGTTCTGAACATTCGATTGCATGTAAAAACAATGGGCTTCCAGTATTCATGGATTGTAATTTTTGTACCAAATTTCGTTCGAATCGGTCCATTTTTTCGTCAGTTATCGTCTCCACAGACTCACTGACACACACACACACACACACACACACACACACACACTTTCCACACACATACACACACACACACTTTCGCGCACACACACACACACACACTAGTTACCTTACACCTTTCTGGTAGATCGGACGATCTGGATCTCAACAACAACAACAACACACACACACACACACACACACACAGACATCATCTCAAAAACGTATGATTCGTGTTCAGGGATGCTTAAAACGTGCTCTCCCGTCGAAAACTCGAATTAGAATTTTCGACCCCGTCACAATGCTTTCCTTATACATTATAGTATATAAGGAAAGTAATAAAATATGGCATCCATCTTTTCTCCCAGAGTAAAAATCGTGATTTTTGAAGTTCTTTTAAATTTATATTTTGTGTTGCATCCGTCCTAAAAGCACTTTATTTTTGCGTAATTTTTGTGCATCTATATTCTGCGCCAACGCAATTACAATATTTATTAGTTTAAATGATCATCAAACTTTAATTATTTCTACAACGAAGCCTAATTTTAATGGATGCAGAATGTAAATAAGTGATTGTAAAAATGAGTTGTATAAGAATTGCTGATTTTTTTCACGCAAAATTATTTAACTCTAGAGTCTGGAATAAAAGTGTATGAATGAAATATTCACAGCTTTTAAGAGAACCAGACGATTTAAATTTCGATGACGTCATTTGAATAAAGTTCGTTTTTTTCGATGAAGTTTGAAGTTTTCAAGTAAAATAAATTATCGCATTTCTGTGATAATTAAAAAAATTACCCCGCTGAATGTATCGTATTTTACATTTCAGTTGGAAAGTGTTTCATAAGCAATGCTTTATGCATAATTGATCATTCTTGTCTTTATTTATCAAACTATCCTTCTGTTAATTGCAAAAGTTACTCGGAAACGTCAGTTTTTCATTCACTCAATGATTTGGACTATTTTTTCTTACGTCAGCCTCTAAAATAATAAATATTTAAAAACAACAATTGTCCATGCATTAGCTTCAACAATTTCTTTTCTGCGGAGAGAGGATGCAAATATTTTCCCCATTTCCCCAAATATCATTTCTCCGAACTTCAATGGGTTCTGGTGGGTTCCTGGGGAGAGGGTATGACTAACCCGCCCCTGGCGACTTATCTATGTTGATTTTATCATACATGCCTTTATACCAAATTTGAAGTCTTAGATAAAAAATCTGGAGTGTCACGGTCTCAAGGTCTCAAGGACGGGGTTTTACGGAGTGCCCAGGAGGGGAAAGAATTCCCCCCTTTAAACTCCGAGCGAAAAGGAAAAAAGAAGTACTTCAAGAGAGAAGCATGCGTGGAGGTTTAAAATCTAAAGTTCGCTTGGGGGGGGGGGGGTGCGACCAAAGTCGTCCCTTGCCCAAGTCTTACAGAAAGAGGAGAATGCTAGGGCCCAAGCAGGCACCCAGCGGGAGAACGGAGGAAAGAGGGGAGATAGAGGTGCGCCAGGGGCGCAGGGCCTTGAGCTTGAGAACAGGGGGGGGGGGGGTAACAAACACCTAACCACAGAGTAAAAAAGGTTCGTCGATAACACGCGAGTTCCCAAATGTGGAGTGTCACGGTAGCTAGCCAATTCGAACACTTCGTTCACCTTCAGCACCCTTAAGATTTAAAGTTTTGTATTTTCATAAACTGTAAATTGCTAGTAGAGATTCATCCGGCTTGTGTATTAAATTCCAAATCTCTGATGCTATATGTGAAAGTGCATTTTACACTAGGAAAAAAACTAACGTTTAATTCTCCCATATCACCCATAAAACTGTTATGTCCCCACTCCAAACTTATGTTCCAAACTTATGTTCCAACTTATGTTCCAAAACCCCCACTACTCGCTTTCTATTAATCAGTATTAACATGCCGGCCTGCCAAATTTGGTTCAGTTAAGATTAACTGTGTCGATTTGTATATCTGGAAAGACACACACACACATATTCGTATAAACTTTAAGAATGTAGTATAGATTAAAACTGAAAGTGTTCAAACAATGTATTTAGTTCAGCTAGAAAAATAATTTTATTCGAAAATAAAACCGATGAAGAGAGAAGAAGTTTGTTCAATTCGCACATTTGCATCTGCCTTTAAAAGAAAATTATCTTGTTTATGTGGTCCCACGTAGATAGTGGTCCCACGGAATGCCCAAGTATGATTTAACGTGTGCAAGCCAGAAATGTATTGGATTGAAAATATAAACATGAATTTCGCCACATAGGTTTCGGTTTTCGTTCACACGGCTCAATCAGCCAATGAGATCACGTCTCACACGTTCTTTCTTTTTGCTTCGATCGCATCTTTTCCGCCTTAGTATAAAATCCTTGTTAGTCTTGTATAGAACGTCGACAAGGTTATTGTATGTATAATGGCGATGGATTTGGCAAAAGGATTTGGGAAAACGGTGCAGGGCATGATGATGAGTAGTCCATTTAAGCGAAGAGAGGAGAGTTTTAAAAATGCAAGGCCAGATTCTCCAGGTATGTAATTATCTCAATGTATTATATTATTTATAGCGAAAACATTGTTATAGTTTTCTCTGCATGCATAGTATAGGAAAACTATATTCCTTGCATACATGTATAGGGAAAATATTGTGACGGGATCCAAAATTGAAATGTGATTTTCCTAATACACGTTATAAGCATCCCTGAACTGGGATTGGATGTTTTTAAGGCGGTGTCTGTGTGCATGAGCGTATTTAGAGGGGGGGAGGAGTCAGAGGGGGCCAAAACAGCCCCCTGGAAAATAATTAATTTAATTAGAAGTCATTCCTTGCAGAACATTTTAATGCCGTTACAAATGAACTTGGAACAGATTGGATATAAAGAATTTGGCTAAATCCGCCATTTTTTTTTGTCGCCAAGACTGGCGCCAACGCGTACGGTGTTTATAAATTCTTAACGGACGCCATCTTGAACTTTGCGCGTAAGAAATCTAAACATATCTAATTAAAAATGCATAAAAATGCCGATAATTAACAATACTTATTAAAAATACGAAATTACGGTACAGATTGGATATAAAGAATTTGGATTTTTCAACTTTTTTTCACGAGCCAATTTTGGCGCTAAATGGCCAAATGTGGCGTGCCTGCTTTGCGCAACATTTTGCTTTTTCTGGAAATTCTGGCAACCCCACCCCTTTTAGCTTTCTGATATAGTCGGCTGCGGCCATTTTATTTTTGTTTTGTTGTTGGTGTGTGTATAAAAACGTGTTTAAGTGTGTTAAAAACGTAAATATCATACAGAAATTAAAGATAGCACATGTTATTAGATAAAGAATGTAGAAGCAGAAAATTTACATAGAAATAATGAGAGTTTTTTTATGACCGCAGTGTGGAAACAATTATTTGTGCAATTTGGATATTTACACGTGTTTTTCTTTGAAAAGTTTTGGATTTCATTAAACCAGGTACTGTGTTTTGATTTTGTTGTCCACGTAAAGTATCGTTACTTTTAAATTTTTTTAAAGTACAAACTTTTTTCTAAGTATTGTTTTTTCCTAAATTTAGTTAAAGTACAAACTTTTTTCTTAAATTTAGTTAAAGTACAAACTTTTTTCTTAAATTTAGTTAAAGTACAAACTTTTTTTCTAAGCATTGTTAATTATCGGCATTTGTATGCATTTTTTCTAAGTATTGTTTCTCGTAAATTTAGTAATTTCGGAACAGATTGGATATAAAGAATTTGGCTAAATCCGCCATTTTTTTTTGTCGCCAAGACTGGCGCCAACGCGTACGGTGTTTATAAATTCTTAACGGACGCCATCTTGAACTTTGCGCGTAAGAAATCTAAACATATCTAATTAAAAATGCATAAAAATGCCGATAATTAACAATACTTATTAAAAATACGAAATTACTAAATTTACGAGAAACAATACTTAGAAAAAATGCATACAAATGCCGATAATTAATAATACTTAGAAAAAAAGTTTGTACTTTAACTAAATTTAAGAAAAAAGTTTGTACTTTAACTAAATTTAAGAGAAAACGATACTCAGAAAAAAGTTTGTACTTTAACTAAATTTAGGAAAATACAATACTTAGAAAAAAGTTTGTACTTTAACAAAATTTAAGAAAAAACGATACTTAGAAAAAAGTTTGTACTTTAACTAAATTTAAGAGAAAACGATACTTAGAAAAAAGTTTGTACTTTAACTAAATTTAAGAGAAAACGATACTTAGAAAAAAGTATGTACTTTAACTAAATTTAGGAAAAAACAATACTTAGAAAAAAGTTTGTACTTTAAAAAAATTTAAAAGTAACGATACTTTACGTGGACAACAAAATCAAAACACAGTACCTGGTTTAATGAAATCCAAAACTTTTCAAAGAAAAACACGTGTAAATATCCAAATTGCACAAATAATTGTTTCCACACTGCGGTCATAAAAAAACTCTCATTATTTCTATGTAAATTTTCTGCTTCTACATTCTTTATCTAATAACATGTGCTATCTTTAATTTCTGTATGATATTTACGTTTTTAACACACTCAAACACGTTTTTACACACACACCAACAACAAAACAAAAATAAAATGGCCGCAGCCGACTATATCAGAAAGCTAAAAGGGGTGGGGTTGCCAGAATTTCCAGAAAAAGCAAAATGTTGCGCAAAGCAGGCGCGCCACATTTGGCCATTTAGCGCCAAAATTGGCTCGTGAAAAAAAGTTGAAAAATCCAAATTCTTTATATCCAATCTGTACCATGAACTTTAATAGAAAGATTGGGGGTTGGCGGCATTTTAGACAAAATCAATAAATTTTCTCAATGTTAAAATAATATGATCACAAAAAATCTGATTTTAAATGTCATGCAATATGAGAGTTCATAAAGCATTGTTCGATAAAATACCGGGTAATTTTTTTACCATAAAATTAGACAAATGCCGGAACCCTGTCATTTTTACTGTGCCTATTTTTCTGACACCACCAATATTTCAAATAGCTGTTGAAATAGTTGTTTTTTCACCTCCTTTTGTTTCTGCAATACGCTTTATGCGTTATGTGCAGGAAAAGATTAAGCAAGTACAATTATGAATAACTTTCGAATATTTTGGGTACTCCAAACATAAGAGTAGTATTCTATAGTAGGATTCTATTAATCCCCCGACCTTCTTTCATTCAGAATAAATCAAGAAACGTACAAATAGGGGGATAAAATAGAATTTATTGGAGAGTTCACGGAGATGAAATTTGAAGGAATAAGGGCATTTTTAAAAAATTTGATGTGGGCAGCACATGACTTTCCTTATATAATGTAATGAATTTACTTCTTTTACAGTTAAAAAAAAATCTGATGTGGGCAACACATGACTTTCCTTATATAATGCAATGAATTTACTACTTTTACAGTAAAAAAAAATAGGTTTTTCTTATAGTAGATACTTATATTCTTTCCAAGATATTGAATTTTCGACAATTAGTCGTCATTTTCATTGATTTAGCGTCATTTTAATCCATTTGGCGAGATTTTCATTAATTTGACAATATTTGAAAAAGTCGCCAAGTTGGCGACGTTCCGCCAAATTCGTCGCCAAAATCCCGCCAAGCTTTACTGACGGAGAAATAAGTTATTCTTACAGTAGATAAATGACTATTGGCGTTCAAATACAAAAGTATTACTCAAAGTATCTTTTCTCATGAATGGAACGAGCTAGATCCACGAGAATGATGTCACCCAATTTATCGCATGGCATTACATATGAAAAGTGAACATGTTTCTCAATAGGAAATATATATTTTTTTATTTTATATGACTTTTTGATAATTTCTTTGAAAAATGTGCAAAATCTCGAGAACGGTTCATGTTAGCGTTCTAAAATTTATGTTAATCGTTTTCTAATAAAAAATTACATAAGAAATGTCTATTTGCGTAACTTTATTAGCGGTTTTGATTTTTTGACGATTTTTTCAAAATTTCACTTGAAAATTTAGGGGGGTTCTGAACATTCAATTACGTTTAAAAACAATAGGCTCCAGTGTTTACGGATTGTGATTTTTGTGAAAAAATTTCGTTGGAATCGGTCCATTCGTTCGTCAGTTATCGTCTCCACAGCCTCAGTGACACACACACACACACACAGACATCACTTCAAAAATGCTTGATTCGTAATCAGGGATACTTGAAACGTGCTTGCCCATCGAAAACTCGAATTCGAATTTTCGACCCCGTCACAATACTTTCCTTATACATTATGTATATAAGGAAAGTAATAATGTATAAAATCCACTGTATTTTTAACATTGAATTGTAGATTTGGCGATATTCCGGATGACAACTTGTAACTCTATTTCAAAGCACCCAAGAAATTTATATTTCGCGCAACTCTAAACAATTATCAATATTGATAGCATAAGTTTTTGAGAGAGTGTTTCAGATACGTTTGTTCAATTTTAATGACTGAACAAATGAAAAAAATCGTATTTTTTCTTTGTCTAAATTGATCCCTATTTTTGACACTTTCCAACATAATTGTAAAGATTTTATGACTTAGTTCATTCTGTCTCTCCGTTTGTACGATAACTGCCTTAAAAATTATTATTTTTTTTTTTTTCAAATTGAAATTTTAGTATGTTGTTGAAACTGTCTGTGGGACGTATGAGAGTGTAAAAGAATAATATCACCCAATTAGTTTTGGATTTAACCCGGGTAGAAAAAATGAAATACATTGAACCCTATGAGACATAATTTTTCAAACATTTTTTAAGCGGAGTTAAAATTCACAAAATGATTCAAAAGTTTTAGGAAACATTCAAATTATCCCATAAAATTTTTTTTAGCAAAATGTGTTCGGTACTTTTTAAATAAAAATTAAAATAATAATGACACGCATATAATATGAAGAGATCACGTGACCCACTTCAAAATAAAATATGGCATCCACATTTTCTCCCAGAGATAAAATCGTGATTTTTAAAGTTCTTTTAAATTTATATTTAGTGTTGCATCCGTCCTAAAACCGCTTTATTTTTGCATATTTTCTGTGCATCTATATTCTGTGGCTACGCAATTATAATATTTGCTATTTTAAATAATACTAATATTTGATTATTTGTACAACGAAGTCTAATTTTAACGTATGCAGAATGCAAGCGATTGTAAGATGAGTTGTTTAAGTGTTGCTGAATTCTTTTAACGCAAAATTATTTAGCCCTGCCCTGGAGGCTGGAATTTAAGTGATATGAATGCAATATCCATTGATTTTACATAGAGAAGCGGACGATTTTATAGCATTGCTATAAAATCGCCTGCTTCTCTACGTAATATCATATTATAGGAAGCATTTTCTTCCTTTAATTCATTTGTTCCTTGATCCTTTGATTTATTCTTCCTTTGATTGCTATAAAATTGCATTTTAAATATCATCTCAAGGGATCTAAGAGATCTATACGGACTCGAGTCTGGTTCGTGGGCTTAGGCCGACCTGGCCCGCGTTTTATTAAATACGGATTGGGTTGTACCAGGTCAAAATAAATAAAAAAGTCAAAAATTGATCAAATTTGAAACAGTCAAATTTGAAATTATATATGAAACAAAATTTCCAATTAGCGGATAAAAGTCTCCATGTACTATATTAAGTAATAAAAATTTTCTTTTTTCAATATTTCAATTTTTCAGCTGGAGTGGATACAGGCAATTTTTGCGAGCCAATTTGCAATAAAAGGCGGGTTCTTTTACTCCGAATCGTACTCAAAACTCCTCAGCACCAGGATTACGCCCAAGTGATTTACCTACCAAATTTTATGAAATTCGGTCCATTAGTTTTTGGGTTAGAGTACATACATACATTGCACAGAGACACAGACACATACACAGACGTCACGCTAAAAATAGTTTTATCGTGTTCTAGAAGTCTCGAAACGTGTAAATCCGTTGAAATCTCGAGTTGCGATTTTCGGCATAATTCCAATACTTTCCCTATACATTACCATGTATTGCAGGGAGAGTAAAAATCTGATGTGGGCAGCACATGACTTTCACTGCAGACTTATATCCACGTTTTCTTTATTTTAATTAAATTTAATTCACTTTTAATTCAATTTTCGTTTTTGGTAACTGGACTTATTTTCAAAGGTGGCGTAGAGAAAATACGAAAAAACTATATCTCGAGAACGGCTAGGCCTAGTGTAATGGGGTTGGTATTATTCTTTTCTTCGTTAAACATTACGTGTAAAACGAGCATTTAATGGATATATTTGAGCATATGTAGTTTTTTATTTTAGATTTTGACCATTTTTGGGGGGCCATTTTGCAAAAAAATCCAGGTCATTTTGTTCCCTCTCCTATTGGCGCCCATAGAACTTTTTTTCTTGGTAAACAAACTGAAGCTCGAGGCGTTCAATATCGATTAGTAAACATGTCTAAGCTTGAACGTCTATGGGAGGGAAAGTGTCCTCCTTGTCCTCCACTATGGGCGCCCATGTAACATTTTCCAGGAGAGCAAACTCAAGGATGAGGCGCTCAATATCTACTAGCTTGTAGACTACATTTGTAACCTTGAACGTCCATGGGAAGACAAGTTTCTCTTGTGTTCTGTTATGGGAGCCCATGGTAAGGACGCCTATAGAACTAATTCTAACGGTGACAAACTCAAGGATGAGGCTTTCTATATCGACTTTCTCGTAATCTGCATTTGTAACCTTAAACGTCCACTGTAAGGCAAGTTTCCCCTTGCGTTCCCTTATGGGCGCCCATGGCAAGGACACATAGAACTAATTCCAGCGGCGACAAACTCAAGGATGAGACGTACCATATTGACTAGCTTAAGACCTAGATTTGTGACTTTGAAAGTCCAGAGGAGGGCAAGTGCTCCCTTGTTCTCCCCTATGAGCGCCCATGCAACTTCAACTTTTCTGGTAGTTGCAAACTCAAGGACGAGACGTACAATATCGACTAGCTTGATAACTACATTTGTGACCTTGAATGTCCAGGGAGAGTAACTGCACCCCTGCCCTCTCCTATCGGCGCCCATGATAGTATGTGTGCAAAGTTTCAGCTTCCTATGACGCGGAGATTTCTGTAATGTTTTGAAAAACTTTTTGCACCCCCACACATTTCGTCTGCTCTTGGGATAGAAATAGGAGTGTACTCCTCTCTTAGTTTCTGTCCCGTTGTCTATGCTATAAACATGGGCGCCCATAGCACTTTGCCAGGGGACAAACCCAAGAATTATACGTACAATATCGACTTTGACATCTACATTTGAGACCTTGAATGTCCAGAGGAGCGTATAAGTTCCCCCACGCCCTCCCCTATGGGTGCCCATTACAAGGACTCTCTGCTTATACTATTGATCTCGGGACAGAACAGACGGAGCCGAAGTTTGGATTTCCCCTGGGATGGAAAATAGTCTTTCAAGACCCTCCGAAGTTCTTCATGATATAAAAAGCTGAAACATTGCAGACATGCCATGGGCGCCCATAGGGGACGTAGAACGTCTCAAATATAGGTATCAATCTAATTAATACTGTGCGTCACGTCCTTGTGTTTTAAAAGTTCTATTGGCGCCCTCGCCATGGGTGCCCATAGGGTAGCGCAAGGGGCCACTTGCTCTCCCGTGAACATTCAAGGTCACAAATGTAGGTGTCAAGCCAGTAGATATTGTACGTCTTATCCTTGAGTATGCTCTTCTTGGAAAAATTTCCATTGACGCCCTTGCCATGGGCACCCATAGGGGATGTTGAAAGTCCCAAATGTAGGTATCAAGCTAGTCGATATTGTCGCCCTTGAGTGTGCTTCCGCTGGAATAAGTTCTATAAGCGCTCTTGCCATGGGCGCCCATAGGGGAGCGGGAGGAGGAACCATCCCATGGACGTTCAAGTTCACATATGTAGGTATCAAGCTAGTCGATATCGTAAGTCTAACCCTTCAGTTTACCCCCTGTAAAAATTCTATGATCGCTCTTGCTATGGGCGTCCATAGGGTGATGCGAAGGGGCACTTGCCCTCCTGTGGACATTCAAGGTCAGAAATGTAGGTATCAAGGTGTCCTGAGGTATCTACCTCTTTTAGGACAAGCCCGGTAAGAGCGCGAAAAGAATAAGGCCGTGCGTACATTAACAAAAACATTATTTTTTTACACCATATATATATATTTACAATTATTAAATTAAATAATTCTTTTCCATATTTAGATATTGGATTGAATACCAATCCTAAAAAACACAATTGTAGAGAGTCTCACAGACTAAATTGGAACTAATGGTAACCAAAAGTTAATTTTAATTTGCCTAACGTTATTTTGTATACAAGAAATCGGAGAGAGAGGTAAAAGACCCAAGCCACCCGACTAACCCTAGGGTATGAGCAGCTGGTGGAGTGTCCGGAGAGATAAGAAAGTGTATATATTATGGGTAGTATTAGTAACTCGCCAACATCCTTAGTGCTGCGCTTTCATCCTCCTGCTCCTTTCCAAGAGGAGCCGGCCACAAAAAGATGCTTTTTCGCTCGTGTCCCGGAGTCAACTCCCTCATCTCCTTTTTTCGAATTTTAAAACTGTCTCTCTCTCTCTCTCTCTCTCCAAGATTTTAAAACACGCCTCTGAAACGCTGAAAACCCTCTCATTGGTTTCTGGAGTGTAACCCCTTGACCCAACAGCAACATCATTAGCTTTTAAGACCCCTCCGGTCAAACAGACCTTTTGCAAGCCCCAGCGAACCGATACCCTTTCGACCGCTAATTCAAAAGGCCCGCCAACCCTATGATCCCGTCCGACTCTAACAAAGTTGCATATTTCGGTAAAATGCGATCTCCAAAGGCCAACCGCATATCCTGTTTTTGAGTGCAGCTGGTATTCATGGGGCTGCTCCCCCAAAATAAAATCGTTAACTTTAGATCGCACCCCGAAATATTGGATCATGAGTGTACCATGTGATACAACCTAGTAGATATTGTATGTCACATCCTTGAGTATGCCTTCCTTGGAAAATGTTCTATGGATGCCCTTGCATGGGCGCCCATAAAGGATGTAGAAAGTCACAAATGTAGATATTAAGCCAGTCGATATTGTACGTCGCGTCCTTAAGTTTCCCACCAGCTGGAAAAAGTTCTATAGGCCCTCTTACCATGGGCGCCCATAGGGGAGCGCGAGGGACACTTATCCTCCCGTGGACGTTCAAGGCCACAAATGTAGGTATCAAGCTTAGCAGATATATTTACCTCTTATCCTTGAATTTGGCCATTCCAGGGAAAAGTGTAATGGACGCCCTTAAATCCTACTCCTAAACAAGGTCGACCCCCTCCTGTAATTACAACACTATATTTTGACACTCTCTCATCCGAGATCTAATCATGTTAATTACAAAATGTTCTACCTAATTTCATTTTTTTACAGAATGCATATACATATAGAATTTTATGGCTATATATACTCTCTCTCTTAAAATATCTAATTTTGAATTATTCGTGTTTTAATTACCTGTTTCTAATTTTTTACAGAATGGTACAATATTTTGAAATCATTGTGATTAAAACACGGATTATTCAAAATTAGAGATTTTAGAAGAGAGAGAGAGAGAGAGTACATATAGCCATGAAATTCTATATGTAGATGC